>CM075272.1:2239166-2857500 GCA_037678475.1 x Bolboschoenoplectus mariqueter
TTCCATATATTTTGATATAGTTGAGGAATAGTGTGTTAAAATAGGGAGTTTAAGCATGAACTACTATGTAAGAAAATAAAAGTTTCTGGTAATTGTCCCACATTTCATAATGTTCACTAAAATGATATTCTGGATAACAATCAGGACATTTTCAGGTGCGATAACAACAAGAATAACAATCAAGATAAAGTGCCCATTGCACATGCTCAGAAAGAGTTCGAACATCAATTGAAGTTTCAAATTTATTTAATTAACAATCATAAATGCATTTAGCAGGCTTAATATTCTGTTATAGTAATTGCTTAATAGGGTGCAAGCTAGCTTAACCAAATTAAAAATAGATGTTTCCTTTTATACCTCCCAAAACAGGATATTTTTTAATGACACCTCGGCAAATTTAAAATAACACTAATCCCATATTATAGTTTGAATTCCTTTCATAACATAAAACTGACATACCACACAACATTAGCATAGTACACATGTATCTATCACCTTAGTGTATCCACAAAAAAAGGTTCTATGTTATTTGAGAGAACAAAAAAAAAAGGGCAAAGAACAAACACACACCGTGCTTGGAGCTTGAAGAGGGAGTTCTTATTGGTAACATTAATGAGCTCATCGTCACACTGGCCTCGCCTGTATGCAACAACAGCAAGAGTGGGATCGCGCTTCTCACAGTATTTACCAACAACACGTGAATCATAGTATGGGTTGGTTGTGAGGAAGTGCTCAGGGTTGTTGTTGCTGTCTATGATGATCTTCCCGAGGGCATTGTGCACATGCACATCCTGGCTACCCTCACTCACCAGGTGCTCAAGGAATTGTGTCAGCAGTCTCAGCCGATTCCTTCAAATAACAAAAAGAAGTACATAGTACATGATTATTTCGAGACAAGTCTTTTGGCAGAGATATAAGCTATGTTTGGAACAAGAAAGGTAGCTTTGCTTTTCATACAAAGACTTTTTCCATGTACTATGGAGTTCAGGCTTTGGCTTAGATTGTACTTTTGACCCTTTTTTTTTCCTTTACAGAAACAAGACCTTTACATCAAAGTGAACAAAAAAGTAATATAAAGTATTGCAAACCTCTTTTCACATTCATCCACGAGGGGCTCCACAGGAAGGAGAGATCGAACAGAAAGTATAAGTCCCTTGATGAAGTCCTCAGGGCACTCATCATCTAACAGTTGACCAACAACTAAAGGAGCATTTCCAGGGTTAACCTATGAATCATATATACACAATATTATCTACAAGAATAAGTTGGAATATGTACATATGAATTAATCATGCATATAACTGTCAGAGAGAAAAAAGAACTGTCTTGGCTTCCTAATAAAGGTCATATAAGGATCAGATTTAATGTCTCTCTGCTCAGATTACTTACTGTTAACCTATTTCAATCTCTTTCCGAATAAACACCAAGACCATAATTTCCACTTTATATCCAAAATGCTTTCTGTTATACATTTTAGCATAGATAAGCTTAACCAATAATGTTAGTCATTCAAAGTTAAAAGTGGAAAAGTGTACCTTTTGTACATATCCCTCAATATAGCGAAGCATGTTGTTTGTATAAAGATAGTGAGTCAAGTCGGGAACAAAGCCAAAACGATCACAGACATTAATAAGGGGCCGGGCATCCGGTAGTTTGGCCTCCATCAAGAAGTTCTTTGTTTTCTCTGGGTCATAGAAGTTGGACTCTCTTGTGACCCGTTCAACCTCTTTGAGCTGACCTGTTCTGGCTGCTGCCTCTATGTATTTGAAATGAATATCGGGATCTTCACTGTTAAAGTAAGAACAATTCGCCTTAGTCTTTTTCTAATCACTCTAGCAAGTTCAAAAGTTGTTATTTAAATAGCAACATTCAAAATATCCCATTATCAAGCTTAAAAAAAGAATTATTCCCTTGTTTTTTAGGAATATTAATTATATGATTTGACTTTATGGAAGAATACAAATTCCATCATTGTCAGGAATTCACCTGACTACTATACAGTAAAGATATCATTAGATAGCACAAAAAATAACCTTGAACTCAAATAAGAACCAAGGAAGAAGTAAAGGCCTTCATAAGACTTAAACTGTTCAAAGAGCTTGATACATGCTTCCACTCCCAATTGCTCAGAGTATTCTTTCGCAACCTAAAAAGAAAATTATATGTCACCATGATTGATTTCCTAAATAAGAAAGGTTATGTACTTTAATAACAACAAAAGCAGTTAGTTTCTTTATGTCACCTGAACAATTATTTGGAGATTTCCTCTTAGATTGACCAGCAGAAGGTCCTTCATGCACTCCAGAGCCCATTCCTTTGAAAGTGTACCAAAGAACTCTACTAATGCCTGAAACAAGTTTTGCAAAAATTTAACCACATAACTTGACATTATTGAAATGAAAAAAGAACAGTAACTCAAAAATATTTACCTGAGGCTCAATTGCATGAGTATTCACAATGACACGCTTTATGTCGGGCAACTCAGAGTAATGCTGCATAACAAAAATCCACTTGTTACAAAAACAAGCCCAGAATATTATTGAAGAAGCCTACACAAGTCTGAAAAAAATTAAAAAAAGAAAAAACCTGAAGAGCCCTCATGAAGAGCCCGGCTTTTTCACAAAGCTGAGCAATTCTGGGACGGTCATAATGACTGAACATGCCATTTGCTAAGATTGCATCAGCAACATTTGGATATGTTACCAGGTTTATCTCCAGAACCTACAAAACAACCAATGATTGTTATTGTTTTCAGAATAGAACACAACATTTTTATAATTTACCAGATTGATTTACAGAAAACAAAATAATAAAAGATTAAACATGGTAAAGAGACGAAACAAAAACCTTAGTCTGAAGAAAAGCATGCTCAGGCAGGTTTGGCTTCAACACATCTAGTAAAAATGCAGTTGCCTCTCTGATCATATTTCTCTGGGAGGTGATCAAGTTAAAACCATATAGAACGTTAATCACTTACCAATATACAACTCTGATGTGGATTATTAAAATTGCAATATGAAGAATGATTTTTTTTACCTGAAGAAAGAGATCAGTAATTGTATTGTAATCTACAGGACAGCCCCCCTCCATTTGCGACATCATGAGAGCAAAATTCACTGCTCCCTGTTTCATTCAGAATAAATATTGTTGACAACTAGAAACTACCTTCTTAAAGATATCATAAAAATAACTATAATAAAATATATACCTGTGGATCTGCTCTTAAAATTGTCTGGAGGAGGAAAAGATAATCTGGGGTGTATCCAACCTATTATACAAAGATGAAATGTTTAGCTCTTTCAGAAAAAACTTTTAGGATTAATATAGATCCATTAGCTCCAAAAAAACAATTCCTAAAGCAGACCTGCTTCGAGTATATAAGAATTTTGTCGAACTCTCTCCTTTCAGCAAAGGCAGCAACAACTTTTGGGGTAGCCCTTGCCTTTATATAGATCTTCAATGCCATGTCATTATCCACAGTCTACAGCAAAAACAAGAAAATACATAAAACACTTGAAATATTTCACTCCTAATATTATTCTTGCTAAGAAGTTTATACATACCTTTACAAGATCCCCAAGCTCTTCACTGCATTCCAACTTATCCTCAGCCAACCAATTTTCTAACAGGTTCTTTTTGTTTTGATTTACAACTAGGCGAGATAGTTCGAGTGATTCAAAAGCATTTAGTTTCCCTTTGGTTAACAATGTGCCAAAGTATTGCAGCAATGGAGGTGTCTGACCAGATTGCACAGGAACACTCTGCATAAGCACAAAGAAATTGAGCAGTTTGGCAAAATATTGTTAGTAAAATGAATTTTCATTGGAAGCCATTACAAACAGAATACATGAAAAAAAGTAGGTATTACCTGAAACTTGGCAACTGTTTCAGGAGTCCTAAGGAGGCCCTGTGGAGACTCAGCTGCCAGCTCAGCAGCTTCTTTGTACTTCGTCTGGGCAAATAGCTCCTGGAATCTTTGCAAAACCTGCACACAACAAAAAAGAAAACAAATCATCAAATACTCATAATAGTAACAATTGTTGTAACAATGCTAAAAGTATTATAATTGCCACTGTTCTTGTTATTATTATAATTTTATGTTTTCAATCCATTAAGCACCTAGCATGAGATCAATAAAATAGCAAAACTACCACAAAAGTGAAAGTACAGAAGGAATTAAGATAGAAAATTATTAATACATATATATTACCAGGTTCTCTGCACCAGGAAGGTTAGCTCTCCTTGCAAGATTCACAGCAAGCTCTAGGTTATTCAGCTGCAGTAAAAAGAAAAAAAGGAAACATCAAACAAGCATCACTTAATAAATGCACCAAACAGAGCAAAAAAAAAAGATTAGCAAGCTGCATACCTGACCACTAACAAATGGCACAACGGTAGCATCATTGACATTTGCAAGGAGAACCTGGCCTTTTCTATTAATTGCATAGAAACCCCCGCTGGCCGTGGCTTCTGTTGTGAGAAAAATGGGATCTGCACTTATTCTATTTCTATAAACAGCAGCAGCTGTCTCCAAGTCATAAACAAAAAGTAATCCTAGCTTCGTTATCACATAGATCAGGCCATACTTCTGTGAAATCTGTTTCCAAAAAATAAAGATAAGACTTTCAGTACATGTCATCACTTATCAGAACAATTCCATTCTTCTTTCAGTTTTATTTTTATTTTTTTTATTTTGCTGGCCGTAAAAGAGATAATTGGTGCATTTTTGCATAAGACAGCCACCGAAACCAAAAATTCTACAACGTGACTGTGGAACTAGGGAAGAAGTGCTACACCTGCATTGCTACAGGGAAGTCATCTTGGAAATCTGGTGGGAAGAAGAG
This sequence comes from x Bolboschoenoplectus mariqueter, assembly GCA_037678475.1. Lineage (NCBI taxonomy): Eukaryota > Viridiplantae > Streptophyta > Magnoliopsida > Poales > Cyperaceae > x Bolboschoenoplectus > x Bolboschoenoplectus mariqueter. Next base: position 2,244,011 of record CM075272.1, read on the forward strand.
ATCAGCTTGTTTCTTCGCAAAACCAGGCTTTCCTGGAGATGGATAAATAAAAAAATTATGAAATGGCTAGCGAAAGAAGAAGCTTATTAGATACAAACGCATTAGAGCCCATAGGTAAATATTACCAGGCTGGGCACCAAGTTCAATTACATGCAACTTTGAGGTAATTTGACCAGCATTGGTAGTCTTTGAGGCAAAACAGATCAAAGTAGAAGGAGTATCATTTCCAGCAACCTGAATTATGAAAAAAAATGCACAGTTAGGAATCAGTTCCAGATACAATGAAATATAATAGGGGGGTTAAAAGAAGAAGTTAACAGGAAATTATAGTTTATTAACCTTGAAGGTGCTGAAAGTGGCTGCATGTGCTTCAAGAGCCTGGCTGCGTTGCTGCTCGACAGAGAAGAGCTGCATGTTTCCTTTGACCAGTTGTGGCCTCTGATAACAGAACAAATGATGACCCAACTTTTAGAAATCTCCATTAGGTCTGTTTAAGTTTTAAAGTATGTGCAGATAAGAACTTCAATGGCAGAACAATCACACTCTTACAAGGGATAAGAGTTGACCCTTCATCCCTCTACTTAATCCCACTACCAAACTTGGTCATATGTGACTATTAAACCAATAAAAGATAAAGAAGAACACTTACCTCAGGAGCACCAGGTGCAATTCCAATAAGAACAAGCCATTTCTCAGAAGGGTCACACCGGTAATTAATTATCTGATTGTTTGCCAAATTAGCAGTTCTATCAAACATTTTCACTGGTGGTGATTCACCTATATTGAATTATACATCATAAGCATCAGTTGCATTTCATTCTTCATATCACTCTCTAAAATAATACATGTACTCTCTAAAGCCCAATTATCATATGTCGTAAGCAGCTTCACATGACTAGCCTTTAATCATATATTGTATAATTTGACCACGCAACCAATTTCAAGTACACATGAAAGGTGCTTCTATACTTAAGAACTGATAAAGCATCGAAACAATTTGTTTCCTCGCTAGCAAATATCAGGATCCCAATTTTCAACTAGCTTCTACAATAACTCAAAAGGAAACTAACCTTCTATTGACCAGTGGTAAACAGATGCTTGTGTAACAAGACCCAACATTTTTGGGGTGATCCACTTCCAAAATACAACCTATGCAAGAGAGAAATTAAAAGATAAAAAATATTTACAAGAATCAGGTCTATCAAAATTCAATTTTGAGATAATTTAACTAAGAGAAATAATATAGAATAAACCATATAACCTGCTCAGGCATCTGATGAGACTTCATTTTGGTCTTTGCTTCGATGTTAAATATCTGCAGGTGATCCTGAGTTGTTCCCGGTATTTGAGCTGAATATTTCAAGCACTTTCAAAGTTAGTTCAAATTCTTTTAATAAAAAGAGGATGTTTGTGATTCAGATAGAACGGTATTCATACTAATGTAACCCTCTGACACAAAGTGCTACAAATCAAGTTAGACCAAGTGGTTTTAGCTTTAACCAGTAAAAAGGCACTTTAGCTGGCAGTTGTGCCACTCTGATTGATTTGGAAACAAGGGTGTAAACTCAACCAAAGCTCATAGTCATATGAGTCTAACAAGCACAGTATAATTCAGATGGTTTTTCTATGACTACATGGTTATGCTAACCAAAAGCTTAGCCCAGTTAAACCATGGTTAACCCTTGTCATGCAGTTAAGCTGAAGTGAAAGCCTCAATATTAGCACCTGATCACCAATCATGCTAATACAGGGCAAACAACAAAATCAAAAACAAATAATCAAACTGATAGCCGAGCATTACAAGACCATGATGTGACCAGAATGGAACTTAACTAAGAGAGAGATCAGTAGACAGTATAAGTTTAAAACAATATACCTTTAAGAGCAAGGATGCGAGTGTTTGGGTTCATGAGCGCTGAATCAGCAGTGATGGGCCTCCTTAATGGTTGCATAGGCATGGTCATGTCGATAATGACAACACTGTTTTGTGGGGACGTCTCTCTGACGCATATATACTTCTCTGACTCCATCGTAACATGGGTGAATGTTATGAACTGTGGGTTTATCCCCAGGCTTGTCAGCTGAAAGTGAAAAGTTCATGTTAATAAACCTACCAACAAGCCATTCACAACATTGGACAGATGACCATAATTAAAGAGAAAGGGGTCACTTCATGCCCCTGCAAAGCATTAAATATCTAGTATGTCCCTCTAATGATGGAATATATCAAGTATATCACCCTCTCTCGAGATTTTGTCAGAAATATGACATTGCCCTCTTTTGATCCTCATAAATGGAGAATTATGCTGTAAGCACTAGCAAGTAACAGGCAGCTCTGGGCATCTCTGAAGTTAAATGAGAAAGTGACAGGAATGTGGGCTATTTCATGCTTTCTAGGAGCACTACACATCAGTTCACAAGATCTACACAATTTTATCCATATTTCCAGAGGGTGCCCAAAACAAACAGGCTTTTGTGAACATAATGGCCTTAATAGGACGACAGCTTCTTTTGGAAATAAATGACAGCTTTGAGGTCTGTTATGTACATTCCAGTGGTACATTTACTTTTGGAATGTCAAACTATATAAAAAGTCTAAGGGTATCAACACTCTAAGCTGAAATTAGTAGCACAAATAATGAGAACACACTTAACAGAGAACTAAATTGCAATTATAAGGGACGAGCCAATGATTACCACTAAATACTCTTTTAGTTCATCAACAATTTAAGAGCTTTAAGTCTAAATAGCATAATCTTTCCATCCTCAAGAAACATAAATTGAAAAGCAACAAAAACATTGAAGTCCAGTTCTCATACTGTCTCTCTCTAAAATTATGACATAAAACAACCAAGAATGTGTGGTTTCTTAAGAAGAAGATTAAACACTAATCACCAATTCTACATGAATTCAAGCTTATGATTAGGCTGGAATAAGCACTATCCCTGAAGAATAAAATCAGTTTCTTGTTCACATCTTGCTTAATCCTCCTTATGAGGCCGGCTAGGACTCCAATCAGAAACTAGATCCAGTTCTCTAAACCCCAATCTAGCATGGCTAAACACTCCAGAGCTCATCTCAGTCTATAGAATAACCATTTCTCTTCACAACGGAACAACACTAAATCCGAGGTCATCAGACCAGACCAAACCTTCCCATAAGTAAATCCGATTATACAGAACCACAGATCCTTCTAGATCCGATCATAACTGAGTAACACAGGTCATGGAAGAGAGAACGGAGCTTACCGTAAGCGCCTCTCTGGTGGCGATCGGAGCGTTCGCCGCCGCCATCGCTAGCGAATGGATCCAACTAAGCTGCCGATCAGATAACCAGAGTCAGATCTAGACAGAGAGAGCGAGAGAGAGAGGGGGGAGGGAGATTGGATCTAAAAAGAAGAATAAAACGAAAAGCGGGTATGAGGTTGTATTGTTTTTTTTTTATTTATTTTTATAATTGCAATCTAGTTCTCCGTTAAAAATAATAAAAGGAATCGGAAATGAGATGTGTTCAGCCAGGCGAGAAAAGGACGGATCTTTTGCATTTACGCCCTCGTACTTCTTCTAATGCAATTACTAACAGTGAAAATTTTACCCAGGAATTAACAATTTGAAAATATCAAAATTTATATAACTTTATTTTGATATAGCTGATGGATATAAGAATAGAAAAAACAGGTTATTTCTTAGGAAGAACATTTTCCACTAACAAAATCTAGTTTGAAAGTATCATCAAACTATAATTCAATAAATATATAATAGCAAGTTTATCAATAACCATAGTCCTAGTACAGTAATGATAGGTCTCATATCTCTACGGAGAAATATGGGTTCAAGTCTCCAAAAAGATCTTGAAAAGAAATAAATGTTGGGGTTAACGGGAGTCCTTATATAAAAATAAAATAAAATAAAATAAAATAATAGGAGCAACTTTCATGTGAGAATAGAATTACCATTAAACTAGAAGTCAATAGACTAGTGATTTTGGAATATATTGATTAGTTATGATATATATTTCATCTCAAATTGCATTAAAATGAATTTAAAATATTTTTGAACATGTTTATACAAATTTTTTATCAATTTGGCCTTATTTTTTAATGAAATATCATCAAAATTCACATATAAATTGCTGGATATATTTTTTTTATTGTTTATATGTATTTTTAGAATTAAATTGATTTGTTATGACCTATATTTCATCTCAAATTATATTAAAATGCATTTGAAATACTTTAGAATATGTTTATACACGTTTTTAATCAATTTGGACTCATTTTCTAATTGAAATATCATTAAAATTAATTATACGAATCCATTTCTAGAGGAACTTGTCAGAAAGATAAATTTGTGATTTTTGGAAGGACATGCTTAAGATTGAATAATTGTTTACTTTGTGTACCTCCTTAATCCTGTATGACGATATGAGTTTCTTGCTTTTAGAGATAATTCTTTGGACCTGACAGCAACACTATACTGGTGGTGGTTCTGGCAGTCAATAGGAAGTTCAGGGGTGTTTTTGCAATTAATAAATAATGAAGGATTTTTTTGTACAAATTTCTTTCAGTTTACAGATTGGTAGAGCTAGCTTCATCACTGCAGCAAACATTCTAGTTTGGGCTGAAAAACATAAATAAAGGGCAATTACTCTGAGGTATTTACGAATGAAAAAAATATACTTTATCTCAATATTCTGCTCCACTTATATCTCAATTATCACTGACAATTAGAGTCTTCTAAAAAACATCAGTGCATTGGACTCACGTGCAGTGATAGCAGGGAAAGTGAAGGGACATAGCAAGAGACATTGTATCAGTACCCATTTACTAATATATTTTTAGTCATTATGGTAGCTTTTATCTTTAAATTATTTCCAATTTTTTTTTAAAATAGTTCTCATTAAATTATAGTAAATACAATATTTATATAGGCCATTAGTTCTTAGAATTAAAAGTCTCTTTTTGCTTAGTCAAAACAAATAGAACAAGAAAATAAGAAAATGTGTCACTGATTTATCTTCTTAGATCTGCACCGACCATTTCTAAGCCTTTTTGCATTTTGTGTTTTTAACAAGCTTTCTTATATGTTTTGGTACCCTCTACAATTTGTATGATAAAACATAGGAATATTGGTGCTGGATATAAAGAGCTTTTTTCTGATTAATTACAACAAAAGAGGCTACGTACATCTTTGGTGATGTATGGTACCAGTTGGTTTTATATTACTGCTGATATATAATGTACACGTGTTTTTTCAACACCTGGTAGATCAGTTAGTTTGGTATCTAAATAACACAATATCATTTCCAATGAGGTTAATTTTATCCCCTTGCATGTTGTTTTGTTGGCTTATGTATAAGGATTGTACTTATTAAATGATGTGGTTACAAGACTCTCCCGTCACAACGTCGGCACGACACCTCCAGCAGCCCGCCTCCCTCTCTCTCTCTCTCTCTCTCTCCCTCTCCCCGGATCACCTTCATCCGAGCACTCGGTCAAGGCTCCTACCCGTCTTCTCTCTCTCCCCAACACCAGATCACCCTCATGAGCCATGAGCCAACTTAAGTTGTGACAAGCTGAGTTTTTCAATTTATCAGTGCCTCACGAAACTCACTCTGTTCGGCTTGTCATATTCATAATTCAAATTTAAACTGACGTCAGCTCACTTGAACTCGGCTCGTATGCAGCCCTAGTTACAAGACTCCATTGCGTAGCAGAACACGCACTTTTGCTAGTTTTTTCTTAATTATTTACTCTAAATAACCTGGTTGTCATTTACTATTTTCATTACTTCATGTTGCATATATATTCGAGATGCTAGATCCTATATTAGATTTATCACACACACACAAAAAGGTGTAATTTCCTGATAATTAATTTCGTTTTAATTATTAATCAATCAATTAATAAAAAAACCAACTTAATTTTAATTAGGCCTTTTCACTAATTACTTCCAGCCCACGTGTTATATACACCTTTAGGCCCGTTTGGACAAATTAAAGCCCACATTTATCTTCATTTAATTTACTAACTCGACCCACTTTGGTCTCTGTTTTAATCATTATTGTATTTATTCAATCTTGAACATATGTGAACAGTAGTTGGTGAATAGTGTTGTTTTTTTTCTTTGGGTCTTTTGCCATTTGATAGCAATCCTGTGGTTGTCATTGCTCTTGCTGGCATGAGGAAATGACGTACTCTGAATCACTCTTCTTCTTCCGTGCTCATGCTGCATCACTGAATCTGACAGTATCTCTGCTGCTTTCTAGCTCCTTTTTTATTTTGGGTTCAAATATGTGATGGTTCCGTGTGGGATGGGTGTCATAGTCAGTGTTTTTGCGATGCAGGATCTCTGATGTTACTGTACCTCCTTTTAAGGTGCTCAGTTTTGTTCTAAATTATTGATTGTGTGCGTTTTGTTATGTGGTCTTCTTTTCTGCACTTGTTGAGGGATGCATGGTGTGTGTCTTCCAAGTATTTTTTGCTCCATCTTTCTTTAGTATATGTAGTGATATATGCTACAGTCATTGATGCAGATTTGTTTGTTTCCGATTGTTGTTTCTTTCATTCTTTTGTTCTCTGGAGGGTTGCCTTTTAATTTCTGTTGTATACTTGGTTGGAGAATGCACTAAAGAGTAGAGATTAATATGACATTTTCCTTGATTCCTGGTTGAAAAGTTAATAAAAAGAAATTGCCTCTATACTTTTTCCTATGTTACTCAAGTAATTATGTACGAAATATTATGAAAGTATGATCAAGTCTCTGACACAATTTTAGTGTCTCCAATGTATATTCTTCATATTTTGTAGCCTTATGAAAAAAAAAGATGATTTCATAGATGTATTTGTATCATTTCTCATCAGAATTATGAAAGTATAACCAATTAGTTTGTTTGTTGACAGATCCTCCTTGGATCACAAACATGTCCATGCAAATAATGACATGTTCAAGATACAGCAAGAAAAAAAATTATATAAAGATTAGTTAATAAGAAAATGTTCTCAAAACATTCAGAATTTCTTGAGCTAATTTACTGGTAAAGTGCTCTTCTAATCAGTATTAGTATCACCCCTACAATGTACCGTTAAGGCATTATACACATTGCTGGCTCACACCAGTTGGTTTTGGTGTTGATTTTTTGTTGCCCACTAATATGTGCCGTACAACAACATACACGTAAATTATACGGAGTTTTTTTTAGATTTGTTTTGCAATCATCTTGATGCGACCAAACATACGGCATACTGCGTTGTACTGTGTTATGTGTGTTGTGCAGTATACAGACAAATGAATTATAGAAGTTTTTTTTTTAATTTATTTTGCATAAATTTTAGTACGATCGGACGAATAATATGTTACGTCACATAAGATGTTGCATCAATGACTTCTCAATTTTGGACTAAATATAAAATCTTTGATCTTTATAAATAAAATTAACTTATGAATTTATAATGTAATACAAACTTTAATACAATTTGAAAAAAAAAATTTATTTTGTTTAACCTAAAATTTGAACTATCGCTAAAAATACATTTACACTTCATCTCCTAGAATTTGAATGAGTACTTAAAACTCCCCTAATCACTTGACTCTTATAATCTAAATTTCTAAATCTAACTCTCTGTACGTATCTTGATATGATCAAACAAATAACATATTGTACGGTACGATATCGTGTGTGATTCACAATATACATATAGTTAAATTATAAGAGATTTTTTTATAATCGAATATTTTACTGTAGAACGTGACGCACAATACAGATCCGTTTCCGGAGGCACGTGTCCGAATGACAAATTTGTGATTTTTAAAGGCACATGTGTAAATGGTGGTGAAATAAAAAAAGGATAGATTGATTGAATACATCAATCTGACGTGGCAGTCACGTGGAGGCCTAACATGCCATGGATGTGGAGATAGCAACTCAATTTTAATCAATTTTGGGAATAATACCAGTACAAGCACCTGGTCCACCACATGTCCAATTATGTAACCACATCTACTTGTTAAATTTAGCATAGAATATTTTTGAGATCCGCAAAACAGAAGAATGTTTTATGGAAACAAACAAACAAATGAATAAATAAATAAAGAGAAGAATTAATGATTTAAACACAAATAAGTGTTGTCTTAATTGTTAAATTAAACTTCACACATCAAAATATTTTACTTTTCAATTTTTCATATTTTATATTTCACAAATAAAATTATTATTAGTTTCACAACTCAAAATAACTTAACATGTATTTTTTAATACATGAATTCATTATGTTCATAAATTAAAATTTCCAAATTATTTGTTTTCAGTTTTTAAAATTTTAAATTTTCATCAAATTTTGAAACTAATAGTAATATTTTAAACTTTAACTTTCATAATTATCTATTAAAAATAAATTTAAAAGTTAGAATTTTTCATATTAACTCTACATAAATTAAAAAGGAAAATGTTTGGGAGATATCATTGTTGATACCGTTATCGATACCAACTTTATTATTCATGTAAAATGAGTTACTATTCGTGTTAACGATTTTATTATGTAATTTATTCTGTACAATACTTTATCATTCAAATTAAATATCACTAATTTAAATAATAACTCATATAAATTGTATAATAAAAAATATTGTATAAATAAGTTATATGTTAAAATCATTAATATTAATATAATTCATATAATCTGAATAATAAAATTGATATCGATACCGGTATCACCGGCGGTATATATATATCAGCTTCCAATTAAAAATTCCAAATTATTCGGAATTGTACCAGTACAAGGACCAGGTCCACCACATATCCATCATTCATGATTAAATAGCCATACCTACATGTTAACTCTAGCATAGAAATTTTTTGAGATCCGCAAAAGAGAATAATGCTTTATGTAAAAAATAATAATTAAAAAAGATAAAGTAGTTTTATTTATTCAGTCAGTGATATAAACACAAATAAGTGTTCTCTGTAATTATTTATTAAACTTCATATATCATATTTTTTATTTATTTAGGTTACTATAGAGTACTGCAGTACTTTGTTCAATTAATAAATATATGCGTATCTGTATACATATATTATAAGTTAGAATTAATTTCTTCAATTCCCCTCAACTCTAAGTGATTTTCTTATTTTATCATCAAATTCTTACAACTATATATTTCTAGATTTACTCTTCTTATATATGCCCTTCAAATTGAAATTCTATGTGTAATTATAATGTGGTATGTTAAGGTGTTTTATAAAGTACAACACTTTTCTTTACACTCATATTTCGAGTTTCAAAATTCAAATGGTCGATCCAAATTGTTCAACACGATCTTCGTATAAAAATCTATTTGAAAACTAAATTTTATATTTTTTGAAATTTTTTTGCTATATTTTTTTATGGGTAGAAAATTTGTTTGGTCTTACGATTCCTAAACCATTCAATAATGACGATTTTGTACCTCTCTAAATAAATAACAAAAAAATTTCAAAAAAATATAAAATCTAATCTCTAAGTAGATTTTTCTATAGAGATCATATTTAATGATTTCAATCGATCATTTGAATTTTAAAATCCGAATTATAAATGTGAAATAAGAATATAAGGAAAGGCATAAGGAGGAATGAGGGTATTGTGTTGGGGGAGAGAGAAAGAGTGGCGCAAAAATAAGTTGAAATTTTTTAATATAAGAAAATATTAATAAAAAATTAAATATATAAGAAAATGATGGGTCAATTTTCAGATGTAGGCAATACGAAATTATCAATTCAGTTTTCAAGATCAATGTTGCAAAACTATGAACTATGTTTCTAACTCGGAACACAGACTCAGCTATTTTGTTCTCAGACATGAGAACGGATTTGGTAATAACGCTCCCAGACTAGAAACAGGGCTCTCACCCAAGTGCTCACAACTTCAGAAAAAGAAATATAAATCCATCCACCTATATTGTGCCTTCGTCTCCCCCACCCCGCCCGTCCAGTTGGCCACTATTCTAAGAACGCAGTTGACAATCACTTTTCCATGAGAACGATATTGGCAATCACAGTTTCAAAAACTAGGAATAAAATTAGCAAATACATGACATCATTCTTAGAGACGGACTTGATAACCTTGTTTTACTTAGATTTTAAAATAACCTCATAATATTCTTACATATTTAATTCTGTATTAATATTTTCTTATATTATAAAATTTCGGAAAAATAAGAGACTAACACAACCAAAAAACTTTCTCTCACATTGTTTTTATTATTATTATTATTATTATTATTATTATTATTATTATTCTTTTTTTAATTTCTCCAAGTTATTCTTGACCTTTCAGAAAAATTCTGTGGCGAGAACTTAACTGTCTAATGTAGAGACACTGTTTAGATACAATTATCTTTGAATGAAAGACCTTATTAAGTTAGGTAATTACGGATCATAATTAGTAAAACATGGTTGTAATCTTGTCAGAATATTCACATAATAATAGTTAATTACAAACAAAATAATTCGTATGTTTAATATATTTTATGGGCATCCTTCATATTTTATTAGGATTTTTTTAGCTTTCCGTTTCAAAAAATATGAAAAAGTTTCAACAAAACTATCCCCTTTCCATTGCAATAAATTGTATGAGAAGTAAAACATTATATGAAAAATAAGGCGTTTAATTGTTTTACTTTAGAATACAAGAATAGAAAAATAATTTGTCATCGCCCAATCTTATATTGATTGCATGATTCAATGTTCGATCATTAATCATATTGCTGGCCAAAAAGATTATTTTTGGTAAAAAATTCCTTTTCAAATATTCATTCACATACATTAATATACCATTTCTAGTTGAAGCAAAACAATAGTACTAACGTTGTGTACATCGTTCAAGTTTAGCTATCATAAAAAATATAACACGTGTTACCTTTCTAGTTTATACCAATAAAAAAATGTGCAAAAAATGACTAATTAAATGGATCGAAGAAGCGTGAGGCTTCATTCCTAATCATTAATTATACAACTCATATATCCCTTTTTATGTTCTTGTAATTCAAATGTTGGGACAAATATGGGTCCTTATTTTTTGTTTTTTTAAATCTCTTTACGCAACTGCCCCTTACAATTGAGATAGTCTCGTCAAAATTGGACGACTTAAAATTATAATAACAAAGTTCATGAATTATATTTTGAGCACCTTCTTGAATTATTTTTAAATTTAATGAACTTTTACAAATAATAAATAATTAATTCCACATTATCAGTGAATCTATTAAACATCTTTAATTTTTTATTGATTTGCTCTCTAAAAATATAAGTACTTTGTATATTATTTACATATTAAAAAAATAAACTTTTTCAAGCTATACCCACATAAGAAATGTTTTAAAATGCAACCCTATAAGTTTATACAGTGCGAGACTGTATACAAAAGAGCATGCACTTACATATTCAATAATACGTCATAATTTAAAATTTTTCATCGTGTTTAGTTTATAAAATTAAACACATTACATCTCTCATTTAAAAAAAAAACTAAAATTACATTAATATCTTATTATATTTTATTATTTTTACGGATTTTTTAAAAAAATTCCATTTCTTTCATATATTTTAAAACTTTTTTAAAATATGCATCCGCATTTTGAACCGCATATACATTCGTATATCACATATGTACTACATAGTGACCATATACATATACATATAAACCCTAAACCATATACATCCGTATATCACATATGTACTACGCAGTGACCAACTACATCCGTATAGAAGGCTGTGGTTTGAAGGTGCGATTTTTTTTAGTTTTAAATTTTTTCGAAATATTTTCTTTTTTTATAATTTATTTTCTATTTTTTTCCAACATTAAAATCACTCCTACACGCATGATTAATTATGTACCCATTTTTTAGCACACATGTTTCATAAGATTCACAACGAGTTTTAAGGGCCTGTTGGGTTTGGTGGGATTTTAATTAGATGAGATTTAATGGGAATTGAATTCATGTTTAGAAGGTCAAAATTTTCATGAACCTTTCGTTTCGGTTGCTTTTTTTTTTTAAATTATGGGCTGGACTATTTTTTTCATTCCACGTCATCAAACTCATGGAAGATAAATAATTCGCTCCAATTTATTTTATTTTTCATCTCTCTTTGAGATTGACAAATATATTCAATACCATTATCTTTAGTAATTTTTAATATTAGTGTAAAAATATTGGCTACTATAACAACATAGAGATATAATGAATCAACGAAGTTTTTTTTATTTAAGTCATGTCTAATATTTTCGACAATAATAACACAACAATAAAAATCTATGATTTGCATAGAAAAATATTTATGTTTTTGATGGTGATTAAATTAAATAATTAAATTTCAGGCAAGATAAATTGTTAGGACACAACACTACTCAAAAATTTTATTAAGATTGAAATAGACCGGTACACGACTAATGTTACGGTATGAGTGTAATTGTAAAATTATACTATTATTAAATAATAGGCACTGATAAAGGTATTAAATATAAATTGATAAAAAAAATTTAGTGGTACAAATTGCATATATTAAACAATTTTTATATGGACCTACTATATATTATGAGGAGCTCTCTTCTAACATTAATTTAATTGCTCTATGAGTGTAAACATTTTATTTATTTTCTATATATAGAGCAATCTACCAAATCAAACGGTTTAGAAACACCACCTACAATAAGGAACGGCCAAATTTTGTGCATGAGAATTAAATCATTAATTTCTTTTTTTGGCAGAATTTTATATATACTTCACTAAAAGTTTGAAATTATATATTTTCTCCTTTCAAATTTATAACATCATATTTATTTTTTTCTAAATTATTAAAACTCTCATATTTATCCAATCAAATTTTATAATATACCAAATATATTAAAGAAACTCCAAATAACCTCATTAAATAATTTATAACTCGATTTAAGATTTTAATATATATTTCATTACTGAAATATATTTGATTTCTCTCATTCATATAATCCAGTAATAACTTTCAAAGGACGAAAATATATTTCACTTTTCATCTTTTTATTTACTGAGAATTCAGTTAATTTTAATTTTAAAGAAACCGAAATCTCCGATGATTGGTATTAATTCATGCTCGATAATTATATCTGTAGTATATTTACCAAGAACTCAATTTCAAAAAGTTTTAACTATTATTTTCAACAAGAATAAAAGAGGAACTTATAAGTATAGAGTTAGTTTTAAAGGAAAAGATACTATATGAGATAAATATGAGAGTTTTAATAGTTCAGAAAGGTAAATATAATATTATGAATTTTAGATGAAAAAATATATAATTTTGAAATTTTAAAAGGAATCAATACAATCTTGTAGGCACACATATCTTACTAAACAAATTATTTTAAATTTTATTCTCTGTTCAAACTTGTTCCAGAAATAGGAAAGAAAATGAAAATAAAAAAACAAATCCCATGACAATCATTTATCTTTTAGCCAGACAGCTCCATCTGAGGACTATATAAGGATACAATGGTGCCGTTCGACAACGTCTCTTTTAGCCTCTTTAAATCTCTTTTAGTTTTCTTAATCGTTTTGAATATATTTTCCTTAGTGTCGATTAAGAACACCTCATTTGATCTCATTTGATCTTATTTTGACCAAAATTTTAATTTATGTCCGTGCCTTAAGATACCTCCTCTCTTGAATTAAGCATTTTTAACTTTTATTATAAATTAAGACAATTAAATATAAATTTGTTAGTATAAATTAAAATTTAATTCCAATTATATTGTCAAACGGTCCAATGAGATTGTCTCGTACAATACATCGATAGCTTATCTGTCCTATCTAGAATAATTTTGCCATTGATATTGAAATCTTTTGGAAGGAAGCATGCATTATTGTGGGGCCCACAGACATTTTTCTTTCTCCATCTATCATTGATTAAGGTATAGTTTGATCTGGGAATTATAGAGGAGGTTTAATAGCGAGGTTGGTTTCGGCTTAATTAATTGGACTTTGTAGTTTGTTGGATTTGTCATTATAATTTGGTATATTATGCTAATCAAATATTGATTGAATTAAATATTCTTGTGGTTGAGTATTTTTTGAGTAAATTATATAAATAATTTCTAAAGTATTACTCTACTATTTTGATTTTTGAAGTTTGAAAATTATCAATTTTATTGTTGAAGTATTACTTGATTATTATTTTGATCTTTAAAATTTTAAAAACATCATTTTAGCCCATCATTTTTTTAATTTATATTAAATTGATCCTGTATTAACAATCCATTAAAAAAATAATAACTATACCTAACATAGCTAGCGTCTCCTTTTAGCATTAAGTTAGTTTAGACATAAATATTGAATAAAACAAATAATATGAAATGAGATGTAATTATTCACAAAAATATTAAATATCAATTAAATTAATACTAATATATATACTTGTGCCATCACAAATTAATTAAAATAAAATTTACAGATAATTTTTTTCATAAATATAAAAAATATATTATGACAATATGCATACAAACAAAGATCTTCATTTAGTTTTTTTGACCAACAATAATTGTAGAATTAAAGTATTATAAATAAAAAATTATAAACTAGTAACATTTTAATGACTAAATTGATATCTCTAAAATTTTAAGGACAAAATTGATAATTTCAAAATTTTAGGGACCAAAATTTTAACAACTAAATTGATATCTCTAAAACATAGACAAAATTGGTAATTTCGAAACTTTAAAGATCAAAATAATAAAGCAGTAATTAGAGACCATTTGAATAATTTACTCTTTATTTTTTTTGTTATTCTTTTATTGAGGTTTGTTTGAACTAATCGTTCTTTTTATCGAGGTTTGGTTAGGAAGGAGGGTTTTTGGTGGAGCCCAATTAATCCAGACGGAATTCTGGACAGGTTCATTAGAATTCTTAAAATTATATACTTTTTTTCTTTCTTAAATCATAATATCACATTTCTTTTAGAAATTATACAAGCTTCTTATTTATCCTCTTATAAATATAAAATTAAATTATTTTTAAATTGCAAACATTGTATTTATCCTTTTAAAACATAAAATTTCCATATTTAATCTTCTAACTATCTTTATAAACTTGGCATCTACTGTCAAGACTGTCTCTCTCTTCTCTCTCTGTCTCTCTCTTTGAATTTTTTTTTGAAAATTTGACAGTGATTGTCGAGGCCTCTTTTTAAAAACTTGATAGCGGCTGCTAAAACTCTCTCTCTCACACACACATATAAACACATACTTATCTCCATATCTTTCTCATCTAAGAAGGTTGGATGAATTAGAAAGATGCAATCAAAGTGGATTTGAAGTTTGCAAAATAATCCTTCTTAAATACAAAATTGAAAGTATAAATTTCACATTATATCCTAATTTTCTTGCCCTTAGCTAGATCTATACATTTATAATTTATTATAGAGTTTGGTTCATAATAACAGTACCCATGACATTATTTTTTTTTTGTTTGGATGGGGATAAAAATATAATTTATAAATAGGTAGTTAGTTTGGATGAAGGGATAACTTATTGGTAATTATAGAGAGTTTTTTTTAAGAAAGTTAGATATAAAACTTTGAGACATATAGAGTTTTTGTATTTTACAAGGTTAAATATAAATTTTTAATTCCGTAGGGGGTAAATGTAAAGTTGAGGATTTAGATTTAGAGATATTTAAAACTGAGTAGATCTGACTCTCACCTTCATCTCCAAAAAAAAAAATATTTCCGAGAAAATTAGTATGATTCTTGTACAATATATATTTAGAAATGGGTTGAGATCCCTTAATTAATAAACCATGGCAATGCAGTGTTCCTAATTAACCATATTACCTAAATAACGCAACAATAAAAGAATGTCTTCTCAATTATAAAACAAAAAAAGAGTTCAAAATATATAACACACCTACCTACTTATCTGCATAGATAGATAGTTATAACAGGCTATTACTTGTTACCTTATATTTTTTGTATACGCACACTCAACTTCCCCAATCTTCCTATCTTATCTTCTTCCATTGAAGTCTATTCCACGTACGTCTCTTATTTGACAGCTATATATCCTGTTGGAAAGACAACAACGTAATTACTTCTGTTCCTGTTGCACCAGATCGCAGCCAGAATGGTGATCTTCGTGAATCACACGAGATGCATGAGATTCAGATTTATAGTCTGGTCATGATCAATAATTGAGCTGAATTATTGATTGTGACCAGGGACCATCCTATGGAAGCAGATGCAACAGCAGTTAGATGTGGAACACAATTGATTAATGTAGTGATTTTTTCTTTCACTCAGAAAGAATGAGACTGCTAGACACTGGTACGAATGCTCCATTATTGCCATATTTTATTTATCCACGCTTATCACCTGGCCATTTATATTTCATAGCACTTATCTCTTCTAACGGCTATATATAGGTGCACACATACACATCCATTTAAACGTAAGAGGGAAGAGAGTCAAGAGAGTTATAGCTAGTGGTGTAGCTAGTGCAAGGGTTAGGGAAACAAAAATAACAAGAATAAAATGGTGGGGCCAGAGAGACCAGTGATAGCGTTGTTCGGGTCGTCGTTTGTGCAGTACTGCTTCAGCAA
Source organism: x Bolboschoenoplectus mariqueter (assembly GCA_037678475.1). Lineage (NCBI taxonomy): Eukaryota > Viridiplantae > Streptophyta > Magnoliopsida > Poales > Cyperaceae > x Bolboschoenoplectus > x Bolboschoenoplectus mariqueter. The sequence continues at coordinate 2,260,606 of CM075272.1, forward strand.
TGGTGGATGGGGCTCCATTCTAGCTGACGTCTATGCCCGCAAGGTCTGTGCTACTCGCACGCATGCACAAACTCACAACAACACTGGCACACACATACACACACACATAGAGTTTCATTTTTTTTTGTTAATTTATGCTGACATTTGGGATGCAATAATGATAGAATTATTCTCACTTTTACCGACATATGGTAAAAGATGTTACTATAGCTACCTCAAAAATGAAACCGCGGATCTAACACGGTAGTAATTGGCCTCACCTCTTTATGGAGAGACACGGGTTTAAATTCCGTAAAAAACATTTGAAACAAAATAAATGCCGAGATTAACGAGAACCCTTATTTAAAAAAAAATGTTTACTAAATTAAGAAACCTAAAGACTTCCATACAAACAGGAGAAATTATTTTATACAGAAAGGGACTTGCTTTCTGCTTGCTCAAAAATGGCACATAATAATTTACTTAATTATCAACATTGGGAGCTTAATAATTTGTTAATAACCTCCTCATATGTCACAACATGATGCACTTTTAATTGAAATGGACATGAGTTTAACAACCGGCCACTTTCATATAATACAGGAGTTCGGAAAGAATTTTAATCATTATTTGGAATGAGATCAAGTGGACCTATATGCATGTGGTGTGTAGAATTGTATTCGCTTCCTAGGATCTAGTTGACCATTTCCATGTTTTTGCAAAATAAATGATTAAGGACTGAATATAATTGTCACAAGCTCATATAAAAATACAAAAAAAAATACTTTCTTTGTTTTAATTTTATTTTCCATTTGGCAGGCTGACGTAGTCCTTCGAGGTTACCAGGGATGGAACTCGAGACGTGCACTCGAGGTGATCGACCGAATTTTTCCAAAGGTTAACTATTTTTGTTATTTTCTTACTTGTTAGGTTTGTTTGTGATGATTTAGTGAGAAATGCTGAGAAATCCGGCAATGTTTGTCACGCGTTCCACACGGTGGTGCACAGGTTACATTTGTAAATTTGCAACCAACTGAGTATCATACAGATTACACAATTTTAAATCAATACATACATGTATGATATGTGAGAAGAAATATTTATCCTGTGCTGGATAAATTTGACAAAGAATTAGGTGAGCCATGATAATACTCGATCGATGTCTTAAAAAAAAGGCGGCAACAGTTTCGTAGTTTTAGAAGGATATATACATATATGAACTTCTGCAAAAGATAGCAATTTCTTACCATCATCTTAATTAAGGATAAAGTTTGCATAATAAAGTTATTAATATGTATAATAACTCATTGAATGTATATAATAAAGCTTGTATCGATAACAGTATCAACAACCGTATCTATGTATTAGCTCTCATTTATTAATACTTGAGCAAGGGCCACAGGACATAATACTCTCTGATTTTGACATTAATTGAATGCCAAAATTTGATATACATGTTATGCATTTTGGTCTCAGGACGCAGAGGTGCAGCCTTCTCTAGTAATAGTCTATTTTGGCGGTAATGATTCGATCGGGAAGCACCCGTCAGGTCTCGGCCCTCATGTGCCTCTTGAAGAGTATATTGAAAACATGCGAAAGATTATTATTCACATCAAGGTATTTAATTTCTTTAATAGTTTTGATCAATTCTTAGGGTAATTTATCCATGTGATGTGAGTGGTTGTTGTTTCAATTTATTAATTGCAATTTCATGAGCTGCTTCTCATACATATATATATGCAGAGTCTTTCAAAGAAGACGCGGATAATTATGCTCAGCTGCCCGCCGGTCAATGAGGAGATCCTTTGCAACAACAAAAGGTACTTGAATATTTTGATTAGTCGAACGATCACTGTTCTGGGCCGATTCCTTGTTATCATTCACACAAGAATTACCTTAAACTAAGCACTGTGTTTGTTAATCGACAGAGGTGCACTTACCAATGTGACGAGGACTAATGAAGGCGGCAAAAGATACTCTGATGCTTTAATCATGCTGTGCAAAGAGATGAAAATCGAAGCCGTCGATTTTTTCCACACTATCCAGAAGCGAGAAGACTGGGAGACCACCTGCATCACGTAATTAATTTCTTCTGATCATTTAATTTCTAACAACAAATTCACATTTTTCATGAATTGAAAATTGAAGTACGAAAAAATTGTAACACTGGTACAGGAAGGATGGCATACATTTGACGGAAGAAGGGAGCAAGTTGTTGGTGGGGGACATTCTGAAGATTATAAAGAATGCGAAATGGGAACCGTCACTGTACTGGAAGTCCCTCCCGACAGAGTTTGCAGAGAACTCCGATTATTACGTGGTGGCTCCTGACGGTGTATCCACCATCAACCAGTCTGACTGGACCTATCATCGCAAAATTCGGTGGGACTAGCTTCAAGCAACATACCAGTATACATATCTAGACAACCTAGCACCTCCCTCCATCACTTATTTTCGGCGGTTGTTTGCGTGAATGCACTGGTACTATTTTTGTACCGCATAAGTCGGCAAGACAATTAATTAATAGTTTGGCGCTGCTATCTGTATCTATCTGTCTGTCTGTCTGTCTGTCTACTTGATTTATCTTTGCATTACTGCTTATAACTCGTAATTTTAATTTACCGCGTGCAGTTTTCGTTTTACTGCTTGTATGTTTTTGTGGGGGACGTTAATTAGTGCCATGGAGAATTTGTTGTTCTCTATGATGTGAATGCATATTTATTTGCCTGATGGACATAATTTTAAGGTATGAAAATCAGATTGCTCCTCTAGTTAATTCATATGTTGTTCCTCTATTTGATTTATTGTTATTAATCCAAATCAAACATTCAGTCTGAATGCTTATTTGCTGCTTCATTTTGTTTTATTATAAAATTATAGCATTGATATGTCATTATTGACTGATCAAAATCAACAGTTCAGACTAGCTATCCCACTATTGTTTGAGTCAATAAGCTGTTGATCAGAACCGGATCTTCAGTTTTTTATCGCACACTTCCTAGATTACCAGTAACAGGTGGAAGACCTGATCCATCCTGACAACACTGCACTTCTTACTATTTACACATATCATCTCAAAAGAAAAGTTTTAAAAAATATACATAATAAAGTGAAATAAAAATAATGGACAATGAAACATGGATGTAGTGTTTAAATTAATACATATGTATGTATGTTCATAACACCTTTTAGCAGACAACCAAATTAATGTAGTGGTGAATGCATGTATGTATCTTCTTCTGTGCGAAATGTGTTGAAAAATGGTTTGGTGTATCTTCTGCAAGATCTAATATATTAAACATTTAATTACCATTATAAATTTATAATTTGTTCTGTTTATTCACATTCTCACACAAAATATTTTATTCCAAATCAACCAAATCATGGAAACATCCAACATAAATCTCCTTGTAATCCTCTTTGCCTCTCTATTCTCCTCCTATCCATTCAAGCTTTCTTCTACCAAGGGATGAGGTGATGATCTCAACTTCCCGACTCGAACGCTCAATCCACGCGTAATTTTTCTTGCGAAATATAACAAAATTAAGAGCGAGTAGTGACATTTTTGTTCCCTTTTTGAGACTTTTGGTATAGGAGAATACTATGATAAAGGTGGCAAAACCTACAGAATGGAAATGGAGACACAGGATGATGAAAATAAATAAAACAATTATTTGGGGGTTTGAAATAAAAAAATGTTAGACAGTCTTTATCACAAAAAAAAAAGGTTAGACGGCTGATGTCATTTTCTTTTTGGTCAAAGACTATCATGATGATTAGAAAAAAAAGACTGATTATTTTTTTTATTCTCATTATTTCTTTGTATAATTATTTTACATATTTGTGTCTCTATTCTTGACTTTAATGCTCTCCAATCAAGCGTCTTAAATGTTGAGTATGGATTTTGAGCACTTACTAATTAAAGAAAGAAATAATAAGAAGACTATGAATATTGAGCATTAATTAATGAAGTTGCAATATATAAATAGCTTTTTTTTATTTACCAAATTTATTTTGCACCTAATAAATTTACACGTATAAGACTAATTATTTTGATTGTCCAGAAAAATTCCGTCCAGTACAGAGTTGATCTTTTTTTTCGTCCGGAAAGTATAAACCCTTATACATTTAAAAATGAATCTTGCATGATTTTAATAACGAAATAATATATTACATAATAGCTAATGATACACTAGTCTTTAAAATTTTCCGTGATTAATTTTTAAGAGAAATTATTCTTGCACCCCATATTTTCACCCCTTACCTGCATACCATAAGTATTTATATTAAATAAATAATTTATATTTATATTTATAAGTATTTTTAGATAATATATAAAATGTTTATTAATTTTTCATTCTTCAGTGGTATGAAAAATTTTAAATTAAAAACTTTGTTGCAAATAAAAATAAAGCTTATAAAATTTTTAATTCTAATAATAAAAAATATAAACACTTTTGTTATTAGATATAAATATTTTAAAAAAAATATATAAATATATTTGAGGTATAGATAAGAGATATGATTGAGACTTGCAGTCATCGCTCCTCTTAATTTAAGTATAAAATCCTTACTAACTCTGTATGTGAAAGACAAATTTTACTGTTAATGCACAAAATGCTCTGTCTGTGAAACTCTTACTCCTTTTACTCTCTACAATTTAAACAAAAAAGAAAACTTAAAATCTATGATAACAATTAAAAAGAAAAGTAAACATGCTTTCCCCAGTACTGAAATCCCTAGGACGAATTCTCCGGGACAGTCAATGTTTCGCATATATTCTCATTTCTGCACTCCGTCGACGATGTAATCAATCTCAGTATTTTACACTGTCCATTTAATAAGCATTTAACCTCCTAGTAAGTTTTAATTAAAGCTACTTCATGTGGTTAAATATGCAATGTGCTAATTTCAAATTCCATATATAAGAACTTGAGGGAAACTATATATAATACAGACGACAATGAAAAATATGATAGTATAGGTATTACAATAAAAACTACGATGACAATAACCAAACAAGTGTAGGTAGAAGCAAAAAAGAAAACAGGTACTAAAAGTATGATCTGACATGTACAGATGATATCTGATAGTCAAATAAATATATACTTCATAATTATAAACACCAAAATATATACCTACTAAGTATCAATGATCTTAAATATTTCATAAATAGGTGTACCCTCATAGTATAACTATAAATTTGATAAACAATCGATAAACATCAGTGCTTGAATGATCCCAATGACTTCAGATCTTTTTGAGGTAATCAATGACTTAAGATCAGATTAGTATGAACATAATTTCACTTCTTCTACAAGAACCTCTTCACAATATCAGTATGCATACAGTAACACTGTTGGTACCAGAACCTTTTAGTAGTTGTAAACGTAATTTGATATATGGAACTGGTGTTTTTTAGGAGACCCTCTAGCTGCACACAAGTTGCTTGACGAAATAAGCAAAAGAGGACTGAACCCTGAGAGAGGAGGTCATGATGAAAGTATATGTGAGAGGTATTATATGAGATCAGGAATGAACGTCATGAAGAGATGGAGAAGAAAGCGTCGCAATACATTGTTGATTATTTTGTGGGTTCAAGAGATCTAATGCTTTGTCGGTGCTACAGACCAGCTCTCAAGTTGTAGAAGCACTAATGCTTTGTCAAGGGAGAGATTTTGGGGCTTTGGTGTTGGTGATAGAGAAGGAAATAAAGAAGATCAATGAACCTCCTGCAAAATACATAAATGAAGTGCTTCTAAGATTGTAACATCATAAAATGTAAGAGTTTTGTACTTGCAGGTGAAAATATTTCTAAGAGAACATTGTACAAGATTAGAAATGTCTCAATTTTCTATTCATGTCATGTTAGGCAATAGAAGATATGTCATTCTAGTAAATACAACAACATTCTCTGTATTTCTGTTTGGCAATTTTGAATTACCAAAATTCAATACCAAAAAAATTTGATGTTTCTACGCTTGAAATTGCCCCGAATGCTCAGTTGTCTGAAGCGCCGAAAATTACAACTGTGTATCATCTGATATACTGTTTTCTTTTACAGGAGTTTGCAAAGATTTAATGTTGCTACTCGGTTAATTGAACAGCTCCGATGGAAGGAATCTTTTCCCTTAGCTTTTGTGTTACAGCAACTCTTACTGTCATTACACCAGCGGCCGCCCCAGTGATTCGAACTTGAACCACATAACCATTGATCTGAACTAGCTCTAAGGTGCCTCCTCCTGTGCCAGAAAGATACGGTCTGATCTCATCCAAAACCTAGAAAACACAAAACAAGAACTGCATGTGATTTCTTTCTCCGTACCAAGTTACCAAACTGCAGTCAACCATTTACCCCTAAGATTACCATTTGTATAAAAATTTCAGGTTAGGTCAATCCTACTTTAACCATCACATATTAGTACCTGGTAACTATAAAAGTATCCACCAGAGTTTCCAACTATAGTTCCACCCCTTTGTGTTTTTATTGTCTTAAATAGTACAATTATAAATTCATTAATTGAGATTTAGCTTCACTAGTTTTACTTGCACCATCGAGTATTTGCATAAACAATCTTAATTCACAGTTGAAGCTTAATTTGAATTCAACTCAAAGGCTCTTAGTCGGTGCTCATCGTCATTTGGCCAAAGTTACAAAAGTAATCAATTTTACTGGTAAGACAGCTATTTTTCCTTTAATTCCAACAAGCATCTAAGCTATATGTAATTCTAAGCTCCTAACCTTGTCAACATTTTCCTCATTGAGCTCGAGCCCCGTTTCAGTATCGACAATCTGATCAACCGCCTCAATCTCCGGAATCTTATCTCTGAGCCTTGTCTCGATGCCCATCTTGAGCGTCATGGTGGAGCTGGGGCAGGACCCGCACGCACCCTGCAGCTTCAGCACAACCACCAGCCCATCTATTTCATGCAAAGCGACGTTGCCTCCGTCGGCCATCAGGCTTGGCCGAACCTCATCCAACACCATCTCCACATTCTCCTCGGTTAATGGAAGAACGCGCACTTCCCATGCTGCACTAATCGATTAATTCACCAGACAAGACAATCAATTGGTATGACACCAGATTATTCAACTCTATCTTGCCTTTTCTTTGGTTGAATTGAATAAAAATAATCAGCTGAGAATGTGAAAAAAAAAGGGACGGACCCTTGACAGCTATTATGCTAACAATCTTAACAACTTATTTTTAAATAATTTTAAAATAATATTTAGAAATTCTCAAAAATAGAAAAAAATTGACAAACATATTTTTTAACTTATAGACTGATTATGTTTCAAATTTTACATAATATAAGAATAATTTGGTATTTCATTAAAAATCATTAAATATAGACAGTTGTAAATATTATATAATTTTGATAATTTTTGATAGGATATTAAATAATACTTAAATTATATGAAATTTGAAACACAATCGATCTATAAGTTAAAGAATATATTTATAATTTTTTTATTTTTAAAATTTTTTTTTAATTATTTAAAAATTCATTGTGAAGGTTATCGGAATATATGACATTATAGTGTATTGTTACCTCTCTTCTTTCTTCTCAAGGGAATTGGTGACAGTATGATGTGAGTAAAGCCACTGGTAGATCTCAGATAGGATCTGACTATACACGGTCTTGAAACTCGGCCGATTCTGAGTCGGGGCGGCGGTCGAGTCAGACCGGAACCGACCATTGACGAACCGGTCTTCATCCGATGTACTCGTCCTTGTAGATTTCTTATGGAAATTAGATCGTCTGACAAGATTCTGACGGAGTCTGACATGAGGTGAACCGAGAGAGCTCAAGGAAATGGTAGAGGAACTACTTAATCTGTTCCTGTTACTTGATTTGAGATCGAGATTGAGATTGAGGAGCAATGCAATTAGTCGAGTTGATCTGAGCTTGTGAATTACGAGGGAGAAATGGGTGGATGGAAGAGAATTTTGGGAGGGAGGAGGAAGAAAGGCGGGTTTATCTGATAAGGAAAGGGTTAGCTAGATAGACTTGGTCTTAGGTACGGTGTAGAATTTCCTACATTGTAGTGAAGGGATATTACCTGTTGGCTTTTAATGAGCCGGGATCATCTATAAAATATAGTATGCAGAACAATATATCTAATATGCGGACGACGTGTCTAATACTCACCGAGATTATAGCATTGAGAAGAGTGGTACTTGGTTAGAAGAATATGAAAAGGTCCATTACATTTCTTAATCACCAAAATTTATTACAAATCAAATTAATTATTAAAATAATTTCATCAAATTGTGGGTTATAAAATATTTCTAACAGTAATTACTTAAATTTGTCGTGAGTAAACTTAGTTAAGGAAAGTATTTATGAAGATATTCAAAATTTTCTTAAACATGCATGTTGTATAAAAGTTGCAATTTTAAATATGTATACAAATGCCTCAATCATGAACAAATTAATTAAAATTTCATTATTCTTGCATGTGCTTAATTATAATTATCTCATGTTCATGTATTCTCTGTTATCTTCTTTTTTTTTTTACATTAATAACTGCCAATGTGATTCTCTTTGCACAAGTATAAATCATCATGTAAGATGAATTTAATCAGCGCCATGTCACAATCCCTAAAAAAATAAACTAATTTCTCATGTTAAAAGCAATTGGTCTTTTAACGGAACTATCACATTTGTTTTCTCATGTCAAAACTTTATGTTGTTTTTGGCAATTAGAGGTTTAGGTCTCTAGGTTGGTAAACAATGTGCTTTATATAGGTATTACATGTTTGGTACCGTTCTTGTAAAACCATTTTTGTTTCAATGAAACAGGTGGGTTTTTCCCCCACTTTAATCCAAAAAAAAAGGGAACTATCACATAAATAAGAGAAAAATAAGCTCAAAAAGGGCAAGGATACATAACGAACAAAGATATCATAAATGATAAAATGGATCATTGGTAGGAAAAGAAAATGCATCATTTTTATTTGTCAATAAATTATTTTCAAAGCACATGAACACTGAATTTTATTTTATTACATTAGTAGTTACTAAAGCAACAATCATAATCAATAAAAAGAAAAACAAAACCAATTCCACATTTGTGCTTATTTTCAAAATCACATGGTAGGATAAGTAGGTTCCATGGCAATATCATATATACATGCTGTACTTGTAATATCTTTCTTCATTCTGATATATCCAAACTCCTCTCAAGAAATGCCCCATGAAGTTTTCACTATCCAACAATGAGGAGATGCATTATTGTTGTATCCAACTATTATCACGCCATGATCTACATTTGTTCGACATGTGTCAGTAAAAATTCTAATTGAGTAAAGTTGGAATGAAAGACTACTTGCTTCAATGGCTACAGAAACAGGTTGGCTCGCAACGGCGTTCATAAGTGCAGATTCATTATAAGGGGTGACATGTACATAACTAATGATGATAACTCAACGATGAGTGGTCTTAACTGTGTTACAAACACCTCAGGTAGCAGTGTACATGTAGTCGGAGCAATTTGTGATACCGCCATTTTGTATCAGAGAGTGATACGCGCAGCTTTTCATAGACTACATGAATACGAATTTTAGCCAAGAATGAAGGCATCAGAATACCTAGCTCTTCTAAGCTTTCCCTATTTCCCAGAATAAACTCCAACATCTCCTTATTGACCTTTAAAGCTTTAAAGAGGAAAATTGCAGCTTTTGCTACGCATTAAGGCTCCATTACTTGTACCTAATAAGCCTTATTTAAGGCGAAATCAAAGAATTGAGTATCAACCAATCCAATTTATTCTGTCAATATGCATGCCTCAATTCGTCAATTAGCCTCAACCCTCACTCACCAGACACAGGGGAACTGACCGAAGGCCCAGGCGGGGTCAAGAATGAGATGCAGGATAAGAATGATAATAATCAACCATCTCTGAAAAGCAAAAAGAATGCGTTGGTTTAAATACAATGGTTTTTTCTGCAATTCTTTACCAGAAGGCGGCCTTGTCATAGCTTGTGCGTTCTGCTCTTTTCGCGCTTCCTTCCAACGCCTGAGGAAAGTCGTCTTGGTTAAGCTAGAGTTTCCAAAGAAATTTCTTTCTTTTGCAAGGAACTTATGATTTTATATATGTTCTTGCCCGTGGATCGGTGCACCCATGTCAAGCCCGCCGCCGGTTCACTGGCAAAAAAGGAAAAATCAGTGAAGCTTTTAACTAGTTTGGCTGGTTTGAGTTCTCCTTCGTCGGAATTCTCTGAAGCCGGAGTTACCAAACACAATTGATTGGTCATAGGCTGTCCTATCTTCTGATTTCGATTCCAGTAGTTTAATTTCATCTCGGGTATTAACCAATAGTTGAGGGCAAAGCAGTGAGTGAATCGCTACGCCCGCTTCTTATGTCAGATCGTTGAAGTTCTTGAAACATTATCCGTCAGTCAGGCTTGCGCGCCTCTAGTTTTTTCTAAAAGTACCAAGACAAGCCAACTCAAGTAGTACGGAAGGTGGACGGTCGAATTAGCCAACTGAAACGAAGAAAGCAATCCGCATAGCCGGAGTCCAGTTGGATAGTTCAGGCAACGGATGATGACATAGCTGCCCTTGCGAGTATGAACAGTTTCTCCTTTTATCTACAGATTCAAGTATCAATCTTTTTGAATCATCACATCTAGATCTCCACCACACACAAATAATACTCGACAAAAGGCCGGTACATCAATGAGCAAATCAAGAATTTTCTTCACATTCATAAGCATAATCCATATATCCTTCATTGCACCCATAATTAGAAGTTACACAGTCTATCAACTCTTGTACTGAAAAACATACTAATTTTCTTGTTTTGATTTTGTATAGCCCCTCTCTATTGCAGTCATGACTGCGAATCCCCAACGACTACCTATAATGATAATTGGAATGAAAACACACCATGTTGTACAGAGAATACAATAGAAAAATCTCACTCCATAAATTTGCATAATTGTGTATTAATGTTTTATTGCTTACAATTGCCACTTAACATTCCAAAAGAAAACTAGACCAAAATTAATTATAGAATGTAGCATATGAAATTTAATTTCTTTTTTTCCCATAGTAAGGTTCGTCTTATCATTTAACCTACTAAAAATTATTTAACGTGTTAAAGAGAAGAAAATAAGAAATTATATATTAGTCACCATAAAAAGGTTAATTAAATTAAATATTTTTCACTTATTCTCTTCATCAATACTTGTATGTGATTGGAAGACTGTTGGAGGGTGAAATAAGTTGAAACAATGTTCTAAAGTTGTTAGCTTTGAGACTATATTTCATTGTGTTATATAATGGACCTCTATTCTTCTCTTTCAAACAAGGATGTACTTTCTTTTCTTTAGAAGAGTAATAACTGCGATCTTTATTTATATTTTTATTTATACTCTAAGTATTTGAAATTAAAGAGTATAAAGTTTAGGATGCATAAATTTAATTTTGATATATATATTTTTGAAAAATATTTATACTTAACATTAAGTGTAGATAAGAGATGTAAAATGTAGGGTATAAAAATAATTTTTTTTTAATTCAAATCCATATTAACATTAGTGCCCTCATTTTCTCTTTATTATACTACTATGGTCATAGACTTTTTGTGTTTGTTGTGTTAAATTATAGTTTTACTTATCATAATTACCTTGATCTTTAATCAATGTGACAGCACCTTGAGATCGCCAGTCAACTGATGTTGGTGCTAACACAAATGTAGTATATTTGGATGAAGTCGATTTCTCCAGTCTGTTATGGGGAATATATAGGTAGCATACTTAGCCATGAACTCTGAGTTACTAAGATTTACAAACTTATTAATTAAGACCAAATTTATACGTAAGATCAGGCTTACTGTTTGTGAATTCCATATACTACAAGTTGGTCTTGAATACCTCAAAACGAAGCGACTTCTCTTCATCACATGTATACATGCATTCAAAGTTCTCCATCCATTTCTCACATACTATCATCAATGGATCATTAACAATAGTCACATAAGTAATCCCCATATAAAAAGCACAAAGATAATACCCAGAAGTATAGTAGGCTGTAAATGAAATGAAGAAGCCATTAACAAGAAATGAGATGATTTGAATTTTGTATGTATTAAGTAAGAAATGGTTTGTGTTTGAAGATGAAATGAAATGCATGCTAGTAAATAGTACTTATACAGAATCATCATTCCACAATCTTTGATCAACTGATGATTTGACCAAAACAAGGTTCTAATCAAGATGCTTCTAGGAGTCATAAAAGAAAAATTAGAAGCAATAATATGCAAAAATCTCCATATTAAACTTATGTTACGCAAACAAAAGATATGATAATTCATATAATATTGAACAAAACATGCACATTCTCAACGATTTTTCGTGTGAAAACATGTAATTGATGACATTTATGTATTATTTTTAAATAAATATAAGAGTCAAAGTCATTTAATTTTAAATATTTATAAAAAAATTCTTATTCAGATTTTAAACATGTGACCTCTTACACAAAAAAAATTATTTTTATCAATAAACCAAAAACTAATACATAATTTATACATAAACCGTTATTGTAGTTCTTTGGTAGCTATTGCCATGCACACAGCTAATTAACATCTTCAAATTAATTAATATGGTTTATACGGAATAAAATTAAGGAACTAATGCATTATTCCTTAATAAGAATTTAATTTGTTTTGCATGCTCTTCTGTTCTTGCTGTCCTTGCAAAAACTTTCATGGTACAATTAATTAATTCCATAGTCAATTATCTCAATGCCTTCAATTCCATATACAATTAATAGTCTATTTGTACTTACATCAGATTTGAGAATATATCATTCTTGTTCTCAAGGAAATTTAATTCACATGGGAATAATATCACATAAAAGTAAGGTTTTTCATATATGTAAGAAATGACATTTTGTTTAAAAAAAAATAAGAATTTTACATAGTTTTGTGATACAAAGTATACTATCCATATTTGAGCCAACAAAGATCATCTAGAAGTAATTGAATATGAAATTAATTAATTACTTTTAACTTTAGAAATATAATTTATATATGACCAAGGAATTATTATTTAAGTATGATAATTCCAAATTTTATTATAGAAAATAGTGTATACGCTAAGATTTTGTTTGGTTGTAAACTTGTGATTGCTAAGTGATACTTTTATTTATTATATGTGTTGACATATAAAAATTTTCAAAAATATATATAATGTCGAGATGCAAGAGGAACCCTAAAAATATCATTTTGAATGGACCCATAGTCAGTTAAATCTCAATATGAATTATTCTAATTAAACTCAAATATTAACCATGGCAAAATGTAACCTCTTATTATAACGGCCCAATTTTGACATTTTTTTTTGCAAATTAGAGGCCTATGAATATGAATGAAATAATCCAATTCAGGGATCAAAATATAGATACTTTAAAGATGGGTCAAAATTGTGCAAATATGAATATTTTGGCGGTCATATATATGCTTCTTGATAATAAATATACAAAAATAATATCATAAGAAAAAAAAAAGGCCCGCCAAATTATTAATCCCATAATTTATGATCGATATGTAATATCTTCAAATATTTTGAATATAATTAATTAAAAATATGCATGAGCAAAAATAATAATCGTATTTCCAGTATATATGCCATCCTTACAATTCAAGTCAGTTAGCCTATGATATTCCCCTATATAAACGAATTAATTTCATAATAAGACCTATGCTCAATCATGATCATACATATCAAAATATCAAAGGTCCAATTAAACAATCAAATCCCGGGTTCATAGAACAATATTAATTTTCTTTTCTTCAAAGTTTCTGGAAGGGAATCATATATATAATTCGTAAATGCATGCATGTATGATATGGTATTTTAAGAAGAAAGGGATCATTAATAACTATTGTGTTGACAATTTTAGTAATTAATTTTTAAATAATTTTGACATGATTTTTAAAAATTCTCAGAAAAAGAAAAAAATTGACAAACATATTTTTTAACTAATAGATTGATTGTGTTATAAATTTCATACAATTTAAAAATCATTTGATATTCCATCATGAAAGACCATTAAATTATAAATGTCATATAATTTTGATGGTTTTTGATAGAGTATCAAATAATACTTAAATTATATGAAATTTGAAACACAATTGATCTATAAGTTCAAGAACATATTTATATTTTTTTTTTCTATTTTTAAGATTTTTTGAAATTATTTAAAAATCCATTCTTAAAGTTGTCAAAATAATAATTCTCGAGAGATCTCAAAAATGAATAATTAATGCAAGCAAAATCTCACTTATTCAATCAATGATTGACATCAACATGTTTGGCAAAACAAATACTATATATATATGCTCTCCCATTAAAAATTTCTATTAGGTTTGGTAGCATGTTCCGAGAGTTGAGCAGTTGATCTCTCCAAAATGTTCAAAAAATTGCTTCAAATTTTCAAAGAATGACACACACGTCATTGCTTAGCCAACATATATGCTAACAATTAATATATATTTTTTAAGATTGGGAATAACTAAGCATTTATTCGTTTCCCTAAAAAGTTATCTTGATGTAGTTGATCTAAGAGAGAATCAAATGACCGCATGGTAAATAAATTTTGATTAATTTTGTGAATCAGAATTTATATTATAGATAAAAAAAATTAAATTAAAAATAATGATTACAATTCATTGATTATTAGTAATTTTGATTTATAATAGAATTGTTCATAAAATTTTATGTATTATAGATATAGAGTAAAGCTAATATGTTTCTAGGAGCACCGAATTTTTCAATACTTCTGACTCAAAATCCGTCGAATTGACTTCAAACGACAAATTCAAGTTGCTCAATAATTTTTTTATATTAAAATCTTACAGGATACTAAAATTTTCTATTTTTAGAATTTTCTAACTATTTTCTTCAAACCAAAATGAAATCTGACGTGTATTAATTTGATTGAGCCGTAAATCATGTTAGGCGAATTGCACATCAAATAAATTAATTAAAGAAATCCATCTGCTAATTAAATTAATAATAAATTGATTTATCATGATGGGAATATGAAGAATTGACAGAGAATCAGCTTCTCTATAAAAATTCCCACTAATTGTGATGACACCTCTTTTAAAATATTCTCCAATAGATATGACAAATTTAATTTCTTTTTCTTTTTGTAGAATAAAAGACTTGACTTGGTATTGAAATTGAGAATGATCTCCAAAGTGACAATAACATGCATGACACATTTTTTTTCTTCCAATGATTCTTTTAATTTGACACAAATGAAGAACTTTGTGAAAAACCTTCTTGAAATTACATTTTTGCCCTCTCTCTCTCTCTCTCTCTCTCTCTTGCCAAATTGTGAAAATAATTTTAGAAAAAATAAAAAATAAAAAAAGAAAAGTCACTTTCTGAATTTGTACAAAATTATTTTTAGTTAATTTTATTTTAATGATTGTTTAAAAATAATAATTGATGTGCTAATTGTAGATTTTTTGTAAGCATGGTCTAGATGCATGAAGTCAGAAAATTATTAAATGAGAGTTAGGTATCACATCAAATTTTGAAATCAATACAACAATCACATCAAAGTGGTTATGTAATAATTATGGAAATTAATAGTTAAACAATATTTATATATTGTTCGAATATGATTTTTTAATATGAATATAATATAAAAATATACTAAATATATATATACAATTACATAAAATGGAGACATTGATGATTGACCCCATTTTTACCTATCTAGATTGATGATTGATCGTCCATTATTAAAACATGAAAGCGAAATAAATAGGATAAAACTCCTCTCCAGTTGTATGAAATTGTTGGAGAGTTTAGATAAATTAAAATTCTTCATCTTAGATGTTTATCAATTTGAAATAGATGATCTTAATTTTTCTATCATCTCTAATGAATTATGTACAACGAATTACACCTAACTGAAAATAATAGAAAATTACATCCCTTTAAATACTGATTAAGATAAGCCGTATATACGAAACGTAAAAAACTTTAATGAAATCGATTGATTTAGGACGGTTTTGTCGGAAAATATTAAAATTGAAATAAAAATAATAATTTTACTATGGATCAATTTTTTTAGTCACAATCGTTAATTTCAATCTTATTTTTTCATCTATAATATAAATTCTGATTCATAGTAAAATTAGTCTATAAAAAAATGCACACAAAATCCATGCTTGTTGGAAACTGGTAATTGTGTTAACATTATAGGATAATATATTATCATGTCATTTCTTTGTAATTTGTACGGAAACGGACTCATCCAGTTTCGAAACAAATGGAGAGGACAAACTAGCGACAAAAAAGAACCAACAAATTAGTTATAACACCACCTGCTCAGGAATTGTAAAGCCATCCATTCCATTTTTTCTAAGTTCGAATATATTCTTCGTGCACTACGCTTATTCACAACGCTCTCTTACTGTAGTTATCGTGGGACCCACATTATTGGGGTAGTTCCGAAGAAGCGAATGTCACGTCGCCACAACAGTATAAAGTCGTATAAATGGTCCTCAGACCCAGACATAAGAAAAAATATCTAATAAATAATTAAACTCAAGTGCGAGTTTGTACAAACTTCTACTCCTTGCCGAAAGATGGCTTGCTTGTAAGGAATGGACCACCAGTTAAAATCCAACACATATGTACAAAGTAAAAAGACGTAGAAAAAAATTGTGTACACGAATCATCTTCTCACAGCCTCCATCCAATACAAGTGACTAGCTAGAACCGGTTCGACATAATTCGCTCTCGTTAGGACCCATGGACCCCACACTTCGGTGATGCAATTGCTTCGCGATTGGTCCAAAGACCGCTTCTACGTAAGTCGTGGTCAATGGTCGCCGTGTTTTCTCTGACGATGGCATTCCCGTCACCTTGCTACGCCACGCTCTCTCCAGAGCTCGTATCCTCTGCTACGTTATAGTATACATCTCAGCATGTTATTCGTCCGATCGCGAGGAGATTCGTGTAAAGTAAATTTCAAAAGAAAAATTTTTATAATCTATCCGTCCGTATTCTGTATAGTACAGTACTGCGTAGCAGAAGATCAAGATACGTCTTTCCACGCTGACACCTTTCTCCATACCTTTTTCTATGTTCTTTTATGTATATAACATATAACATTGTGCTTTGTTTACATAAGATTAGATTTAGATGCAACATCTCTCTTCACTTTCTGCGAGATAATGTTATTTTAAGACTATTATTTACCTCACTAGACCTTTATTAACCCCATTGCCTCGTTACCTACTACTAATAATAATCAATCAATCTCCATTGACGAGATCATTTCTCTAATCTCTACTTCTACCTCTCATACTAAATTAAACCCTCATCAATCGAACTAAACTAGACAGATAGTTGGAGAGAGAGAGAGATAGAGGCACTGAAATCCGATCTTAACCTCAAAAGTCAACTCTACCAGGCACCATTGACCGATCAATCCTCCGTCAATGGCGACCTCAACATACAACTGTTTCTGCTTCACGCGCAAGTTCAAGATCGCCGAGATACAACCACCGGAGGATGTGCGCAGGGTTTTCGAGACGTACGCCGACGGGGTGGGAGGTGCCGGGGGCCCGACGATCGGTGCAGAGGGGCTCAGGAGATTCCTCGTGGAGTCGCAAGGGGAGAAGGGAATCAGCGCCGCTGAGGTGGCGAGGATGATGGAGAGATTCCGAGGCGCCGATTCGACGGGGCCGAAGCATTACCTGGAGAAGATCGTCAAACCTGGTGGTTCAAATTTCCTCAGCATTGAACAGTTCTATCATTTCCTTTTCTCTCCTGACCTTAACCCACCGATCAAATGTGAGGTTAGGTAGCTTTGTCATTTCTCATCTTCTTATTAGTAATTATCTACTTAGTTATGGAGATTGTATAGAGTTAATTAAGTTGAGCTTAGCTTAGGTTAGTTCATGCTTAGACATTGATTTTAATTTTTAAGCCAATGTACACTTAACCATTGGTAGAACGTACTATCATTAGTAGGCTTTAATTATGGTACCAATAGGAGATTTTTGTAAAATGTGGTGCTTGACTGGGACGCTTCCGATATCGTATTTGATAAAAACGGTATCGGACCTACTGGTGCTGCTATTGAGTTAACTTTAATTTTCCAAAATTAGATCGAATTCCAATATGATTGTAATCTTTCCTTGGATATGACCTCTTCAATGCACGTTTTTGCGACAATTTAATTCTCTATTTAGAGAGATCATATGCTACCAACTTTTGACATTGTACTAGAGGATTTGAGTTCCAAATTACAAAATAAACTGTTAAATGCATATATGGTACTTGTAAATGCATGCATAAAAAAAGTATATATCATTGATGTTTTCATTTTATTTTGAAAGTTTTAAAATGGTTAGAGAAATCACTACATCAAATTATCCACATTGGCTGGATTTTAGATTGCCTTGGTTACTGATGAAATGGAGTCAACACACCGAATATTTCAGTCAAAAGTATAACAGAAATATAATTACTATTCAATAATTTGAATTTTCAAATTGACTCATAGATGATTTTCTATTTAACTTGTAAATGAGTTGTTGTTATCTGACACCATCAAAATTCACCTCATTGGATCCTTAGGAAAAAGAAACAGATATGGTTGGAGCTTACCTGTTATAATTAGTGGTACCTACTGCTCTGGTCTTGTACTCACATTTGTTAATTTGGGTCAGAATCTTTTTTCAGTTGTACCCTTTAAGGATCAAAACACACTGACTTGGGAGTGGTACATACTGCATACCAGAAACCTAATGGGATTGCTTGTTTGTATTTTCATTTTTTGGATATGTGTTAATGATGATATCTTGCCTTTTATATTCAGGTACATCAAGATATGACGCTTCCTATATCGCATTATTATGTATTTACTGGTCATAATTCATATTTAACGGGAAACCAGCTAAGCAGTGATTGTAGTGATGTCCCAATCATTAAAGCACTACAGAGAGGCGTCAGAGTTATCGAACTTGATATGTGGCCTAATTCTACGAAAGATAATGTTCACATTCTTCATGGAAGGTATTTGCTAGCCTTTTTAGGAAGCATTTTTTGTTCTCTATCCTAATTGCGTACAAAGAAAAGAGAGAAAATTGCTCTTTTGTCCGGAAAAATGGATTTGTTTTCTCAACTATGTGACCAATATGTAATCAACTGTTACTATCCTAGTATGAATTAAGGTACCTGCGCCCTATTTTTAAAAGGAATCATAAGAAAAAGAGAACAATAAATAAAAAAGGTGAAAAGATTATTTGATCAAGCAATAGCCAAAAGAGTAATATAAATAAGAAAAGACAAACAAGAACAGTGACATAGTACAAAATCTACCGAGCACACTTATAATTGCGTGTATGTTCATTGAAGTTCCATGTTCACAAGGAATATAAACCCCTTTTTTTGTTTTGATTTGTAATTCTTATTCTTCTTTTTTTCTTTGAAGGACACTGACTTCTCCAGTAGAAATAATTAAATGTTTAAGGTCGATTAAAGAGTATGCCTTTTCTGCCTCACCGTATCCTGTTGTAATTACTCTTGAAGATCACCTCACACCCGATCTTCAAGCCAAAGTTGCTGAGGTAATCACTTCAACTATTTTTTTTTTCTTTTTACTCCTTACTTCTTTGAGATATTTGCAAATGCATTATAGATGCCTTCTGGTACAATGTAGATGATCAAGGCAACCTTCGGAGATATGTTATATACCCCCAGTGATGAGCCTATGAAGGAATTCCCCTCTCCGGAAGATCTGAAGAACAGGA
Organism: x Bolboschoenoplectus mariqueter; assembly: GCA_037678475.1. Classification (NCBI taxonomy): domain Eukaryota; kingdom Viridiplantae; phylum Streptophyta; class Magnoliopsida; order Poales; family Cyperaceae; genus x Bolboschoenoplectus; species x Bolboschoenoplectus mariqueter. The sequence goes on from CM075272.1 coordinate 2,280,386, forward strand.
TAATTATCTCCACAAAACCACCCAAAGAGTACCTTGAGTCCAAGGATAACAAAAAGAGCGGATCTCAAAAAGGTTCCAATGGTAAAGTGAGAACTGAAAGAATCTCGGATGAAGTAGCAGAAGAGGCTGGTGGAAGGGATGTATCAGATTCCAAGTCTGAGGCATCTTATGACAAGGTATGTAGGGCTTCTTGTGGGCTTGTATTGGTGCATGCTTGTAGATAGCTGGTACAATGTGTCTTTTTGGTAGAAGGATCAACTGGTTGTACTGGTGCTGGTAGAAGTATGCTAGATCGGTGGATAAACAAAGTGTTTTAAGAAAAACACATAAAAAATGGATGTGTATCAAGAGGTAAAAGTTAAATATGATAACCTCTAAAAAATATATATATAACAATTACTTATTCTCTGTTAAACTGGTGTTTTTCTCCCATGCCTTTTTTGTGCATTTTTTGCCATCTCTATCAGTAATACATCAACTAATGTAGGATGAAGACGAATCAGAGGATGAAGAAGAAGACCAAAAATTTGGAAAGGACACAGCGAATCATTACAGGAAGCTGATAACAATTCAGGCTGGCAAGCCCAAAGGCCAGCTCAAGGATGCACTCCGTGTGGACCCCACTCATGTCAGGCGCCTCAGCCTCAGTGAACAGAAGCTCACCAAGGCCTGCACTTCGCACAGTGCTGATGTCATCAGGTACTCTTTCTTATGTTTGGTGGTCAATCCAACATAGTAAGCAAGTGGTCTTCTAGATGCAATATTCTTATTTTGTTATATAAGAAGCAGAAAATAAAGTACCAACCATTGCTAGCTTAAGGTGGACAGAGCATGTCTAGAAGTGGTATTTAGTTGCTGAGGGGCCTTATTTTGAAAAATAATAATAACAGACAGCATCAATAGGAAATAAATCAAAGGAAAATATTAAGATCAAAGATGAGTGGTTAAAATACAAGTTGGTGAAGATTTGAGTTAATGAACTCGGGGTGATTGGTGAACAACACAGGTTTACACAGAGGAACCTTCTGAGAGTGTACCCGAAGGGCACACGGGTCAGATCTTCAAACTACAAGCCAATGCTTGCATGGACCCATGGTGCGCAGATGGTCGCTTTCAACATGCAGGTCACTTTCGCTCTCTCTCTAACATACGTGTACCCCCCCCCCCCCCCCACCACCAAAAAAAAAAAAAAAATACATTCACACACAAACATGAACAACGAAACATTACCGGCTATGGTGTTGTACCAGTTCAGATCTTTCATCTATGAGCATCGATTCAGATTCAAAATATCCTCCAAGTAATCAAATAATCTATGTACAAAAGGTTAAATAAGAGAAGTTGGAATATATTGCAATATTATGCTATCATTTTATTTTTCTCATAATTAATTCCTATTTTAAAGCAATACTTTTAGGTAGTTTTTCGTCTTTTCTTCCTTATATATTTGTTAGCCTTGAGCCATATGATCAGTTTAGTAAAAACAAAAATATATCCTCTCCACTTGAATAGTCAAACTGTGTAAAGTTCGGTAGTAGGCTGAAATTTTAACGGCATTTATACTCTACTAAAATAAAAAGTAGTCCAATCCCATTCTGTTAATCTTGGCTGAAAAATCTGAAGCTTACATATTGATTTTTTTAATGTTGTTTATTTATATTTGCACAGGGACATGGAAAGCAACTTAGGTTGATGCAAGGATTTTTCAAAGCCAATGGTGGCTGTGGTTATGTCAGAAAACCTGATTTCTTGATGAAAATGGGTCCTAATGGTGAAGTTTTCGACCCTTCTGTTCCATTACCAGTAAAACAAACTCTGAAGGTATGTGATCTTTTTAAAATCTAAACTAATCATATTTGTAAGGATATGAATTCATAACATTTAAGAGAAGGCACATTTAATATATTCACAATTCAGTTCTCAAGGTGTAAACCGGCTGTCCTTTTTGTAGGCTTTCTTTTAAAAATGTCATACATGGATACACAAATGCCCAAAACAATCTGAATTCACCACCTAAAATTTGAAATGTTATAGTTCCTGTAGTTGTAAATCTATAGTCTCATGGCATTTTATTTAAAATGGTTATAGTGACTTATCTTGGTATAATTGGAAACAGGTGAAGGTTTACATGGGTGATGGTTGGCGCATGGATTTTAGTAAAACACATTTTGATGCTTACTCCCCTCCTGACTTTTACACCAAGGTATAAACAATTTTGATTTAATGTCTATTTTGAGTCTCTCCGTTCCATAAATGTGATGAGGCCTAAACTTTTGGGAATTTAACTAAAATTAGTTTCTCAATTTGTGTGCAATTATTATGGGTGCTACAAGAAAATCTCACCGTGAAAAACAGAAATGAACTGTCACTATTGTTGGTACTGTACCCATTGCACCCAGCACAGCTCCGAATTGTTGTCTGGGATAATCCAAACCTTCTTTACACCTGAACAAACAGATAAAAAGAAGAAAATAATTTAATCGAAATTAGTTAAATTTTCCCGTGTGACAAACAAACAGATAGGGATTGAAGGTGTGCCAGCTGACATGCTGATGAAGAAAACAAAAGTTATAGAAGACGACTGGGTCCCGGTCTGGGATGAGGAATTCTCATTCCCACTAACCGTCCCCGAATTAGCACTGCTTAGAATCGAAGTCAAAGAATATGACATGTCAGAAAAGCCCGACTTTGGAGGCCAGACCTGTTTACCCATCTCAGAAATCAGGCCTGGCATCCGTGCAATTCCTTTGTACGACAAAAAGGGCTATGCATATAAGTCTGTAAGACTTCTTATGCGCTTTAAATTTGTGTGAGTTCTGGCAAGTTTTTCAAAAGGGGTGATAATATTATTGTTGAAACAGCAAGCATTACATATGTAGGATACACCTGTGATATATAAGAGTTGACCTAAGGTGTGGGTTGGTATATTTTTCAATATGGCTCCTTTAGCTGTATTGTTTGTGTTGTAGACACCATTTGCTTCTTTTTACTTTAGTGGGTGTAATTTTGTTGTGATTTTTAGATTTTGTTATTTTCCTTAGGTCGGAGTGCTTGTATGTGTATATAAATTACATAAAAACCATGGAAACACTTGCTGGATTGTCGACCTCTCTGTGTTGTTTCAAATTAAATGTAAATCATACAATACCATAGCAAGCTTAACTCAAAGGGAAGGGATCCCTTGACAACAAATATTTTGATAATTTTGATAATTATTTTTCAAATAATTTCAAAATAAATCTTAAAAAATCTTAAAAATAGAAACAAGTTTACAAACATATTTTCTAACTTATAGATTAATTATGTTTTAAATCTCATACAATTTAAGGGTCATTTGATGTTCCATCAAAATTATATGAAATTTTCAACAGTTTAAAATTTAATACAAATGATGGAATATCAAATGATCCTTAAATTGCAAGAAAATTAAAACACAATTAATCTATAAGTGTAAAATATGTTTGTAATTTTTTTTCTATTTTTAAGATTTTTGTAGATCTATTTTGAAATTATTTGAAAAATTGTTGTCAAAATTGTCAAAATATTTATTGTCAAGAGATCCCTTCCCTAACTCAAATGGTTGAAAGTGGACTTCTCTATTAACTTCAAGTGATCAAAAATTCACTATTATTTAAATTTTATTTTACCAAGACATCTTATTTGACATGTTCAATTGGTACATCTCCATTTGACAGGTGCCAACAAAAATGGTGTATAAAACTTCTGACCTTGCTTAGGAAGCAGAAGTTCAGAAAACAAAAGACAAGTAAATTTTCAATTCTGAAAATAAAATTTAAATAGTCTCTCCTTGAACACTATTATATGAACATGTTATGAAATTGAGGGAGATTAAATCACACACATGAGAAGTTGTGAGAATACCAAATACCAAAGAACAACGCTGCATTGTTAGTTTCAATATACTTGTTTAAAATCTCTACATGTAAAAACTTGTTGAGTGATTTTAAACAGAACTTTTACAGAAAAAGAGGAATAAAAAGGGAAATGTCTTGATTCCCGAAGAATTTGAGTGTCATTGCTAACTGTCACCAGTCAGCATACATCCAACACTTGAGAAAATAATAGGAACAAAAATAGAAGGAAAGAACTGTCATCACAGATCTTATTTTTTTAAGTAACAAAAGCATGTTCATCCATTGGTATACTTTTTTTACTTTTTTTTTCCTTTTTGATATGTAATTTATTGTAAAATAAGTTAGTAACAGCTGCAATATAAGTAAAATATATATATATATATATATATATATATATATTATTACTTGAAATACATTTTTTCTCTTCTTTTAGATGTAGTTACTCTATTCAAACGGATCATAACTTGCTCCAATTATTAAGTATCATGATAAAAATATATCTGATTAGGCCATATATTTGTGTTCTAATTTCAGGGACCAGCCATGAAAAATATAATGCATAATTAGCTAACTAATTAATGAATTAAAGTTAGTTCAGTGACAATGGAGCAATGTGTAACCGTCTCAGGTAGTCAAGTCTACATCCACAACCTCCTCTTTTTTCCTATGAGCGGTGAGAGGAGTCCAGCCTCTTACTGTTCATTCATCTATCCATCTCTTATTTGTTAACACTAATTATATATCTGTTAACAAAAAAATACATCACTATTAACTAATAAAATTTAATCATTCTATGTACAAAATATATATAATTTTGTACATAGAATGATTAAATTTTATTAGTTAACAGATATATGATTGACGTTAATAAATAAGAGGTAGATAAATAAATGAATAATAAGGAGATGAACACTAAATATTTTCGTTTTCCTATTCCTTTTTCTTTGAAAACCCAAAAAAAGAAAAAAAGAAAAAGAAAAGAAATCTGATAGATGGTCCTCTTCCTGTAGCTGTGGCCCAGATACCGGCCTTTGAGGTGACCGGTACCAGACCCTAATGGAGCAAACCCAAACAAGCAGCGGATGTTTGATTGGTGCCAAAATGAGCAAATGTAGACACCATGACCCTGGGAGAAAGCTTGACAGAACACCACTCAGTACACTCATTGCCTTTTCTGATCTTTTATTTCTTCTTCAACTGTGATCATTTGTATTACACCATACTCCAATTTCAAAATTAAATATAAAAACTGAAAAAATATAAAAAGAAAAATTGTACGTATATTTTCGACTATATATATATAAATAGGTGTGAATCAAATTTTGTACAATGTAAATGTGATTTATTATTTGATGAAAGATTGTTAAACATGTACTTTTACAAATTTCAAATTATTTGATAACTAAACAGTAATTAAACATATATATGACAACTTGGAAACAATCTTTAATAATGCACAAAGTTTGCTATTCATAGTTCTGAGTTAGACAAATAGCACCAATAATGCATGAAAAAGGGTACTGGTACTGGTGCTGGTACTACCACTTTAGGTGGAATCAGTTCAAATATCAAACGGATTGCATCATTGAAAGCTCTCTAGCATCCACTTAAAAGCGCATCATTTGTCCAATTGTATCTCTCTTTCTCTCTCTACACGGAGAGAGAGAGAGAGAGTGCAAGGCAAGGTGGGCCCAGTGGTGTGTGGAGTCGGTCCCCTAAATGTACACAGAAATGGTGCATCTCCTTTTCATCATCATGTCAAATCGGATAAAACACACACACATATATAGATAGATATTATTTAATTATTTACGAATATATATATATATATATCCTCTCTCCTCTTTTTACTAGTCATTAGTTATATTCATTGTTTATGACTACAGCTTTGAATTTCCAATTCTTTCTCTCTCTCTCTCTCTATATATATATATATATATATTGTTCTTCTCTACTTTTAGAAAAATAGTTACACCAAAAGGAACCAATTATCAAAAAAATTTCAAGCATGGACAAATTACTTGATTCTAAATTTTTGTAGATGTTTAATTCGTCAAAAAATTAGTTTGTTTGTTACGTTTTTTTTGCTTTATATTGCTTTCATCTTCTTCAAAATCAAATATTGCGTCAACTTCCAAATTATCATTCATCTATAAATATTGGGTGACTTATTCTACAATGGATCATAATTTATATTACAGACGAAAATATAATATTTAAACTAAAAATTCTAATTCATTAATTATTAATCATCAAAAAAATTATTCTCTACATGGGGTGTCGCAAGTCTAAAATCCAAATAGAGGATTTTTCGTGAACATTTAAAGTTGACAAAATTTCATATATACCCTTACAAAACTTAAAAATTACATTTTTCTCTCTAAAATTCATAATATCATATTTATCCTTCAAACTATTAAAACTCTTATATTTACCTACATGATGCAATATCGGTGTGCTCAAAGCATTTTCATAGTCAGCACTAAATAAAAAAGGCCAAAAGATTCAGTCTTATTCCATTTTCCTCAAATGGAGCACAAAGTATATTCTTTCTTATCTCACCAAATTTCTCAAAATTTATTTCCATTTCATTGGAGAAGTTTATTCTCTCTTACCATAAGGGAGCATGTGCATTTTTGTGTGAGCTTGTGGTGTGCATGTGTGCATGCTTATTCATATCATATGCACTTAATCGTGTGATGTAACTATATTAAAAATTTTAGAATTAATTATAGTTTAGTTTCAAAGTGAAATTTTATGATTTTTTACCTGACAACCAGAAGGTGGGGGGACTTATTACAGCAAAGAAATCAGAATTAATTTGGAAAAAATATTATCAAAAGTAGTTGATGCATTAATTTCATATATATATATATGATATATGTAGAGTGTGGATTTGTTTAGATATGTTTGACCACTTGTGCCTCCATGAGGAGGTAAAGTAACTTAAATAATTGCACCTTTTTCTAATTTCAAACGCATCCAGAAATGCCTTTTGATTTTGATTCTAAATGTGCTTTGAGAATCCAGAGGAAGAAAGGCACATGGCATAAAGTGGTATTAGGAAATTACAGCACAAGTGTTGAACCAATTAAAAAGATGTCAAAACAGGAACAAGCATATTATATGTGTACATTATTATAAAGATCCACATTTGACGGTTGCTCTTTGCATTGCTTTTTCTTTGATGTTTTTTTTTTTTGGAGCTAATATATAGATGCCGATGTCGATACTAAAATCGATATTACAATAGAGTTGATGAAGTCTTCGTCAACTCTCTTTTCTGCACAACACACAAATTATGCTCCAGTCTTAGGTGATTCGCACTTTCGTTTTGACTAACTTGTACATTTCTCCGTATTCTAAACACTAATACCATTAACTTAAATAATAAAATGAATAATATGAATAATAAATAATTTAACATGAATAAAATAATATAACCATTAACTTGCATAATAAAGCCAATAAGATGAATAATAAATCGATTCATGTAAAACATAAAATAAGAAAAAAAGTACGTCAATCTGATCAATACCAGTAATGAATTCAACTTCATACTAGACTAATATCAAATTGTCAATGACCTCTAAACTTATTTTTTTATCGATCTAGGGTACTTTCTCCAAATGCATATTTTTCAATTGTTCAAAATAAGTAAAATTAAAATGAATATTTATGGACATCAAGTGAAATTAATTTTTTTCTTTTTCAAAGTCTAAATCAATAGAATAATTGTTTTTTGATTGTTTGTAGGACATCAAGTAACTAAAATTTGAGACAAAAAAAGGCTAGCATTACTTAAAAATAATAAATCGATTAATATGAATAACAAAAGACATAACTTAAATAATAAAGCACATAATATAAATAATAAAACAAAGTAATCAATTTGAATAACAAAAGCTAACAAGCAAAATTTAATATTGTTAAACTTAGTTAAGGAATGAAAATGGCAATAGAATTGTTGTGAGGATTGTTTGGATAACAAAATGCAAGAAAGGAACAAAATTAATATTATTAAAGTGAATAAAAGAAACAAGCAAATCAATCTGAATAACAAAGAAAACTGATAATAAAGCCAATAAATTACATAATAAATCAATTAATTTGAATAATAAAGAAAACAACTTGACTAATAAAATATTTAATATGAATAATAAAACTAATAACTAATTTAAATAATAAAACCAACAAGTTACATAATAAAGAAATTAATGTGAAAAGTAAAAGTAGACTGAAAACAAAGTAATTTCTAATGAGAACGGAGATGAGAAAAAGATGAGAAAAAGATGAGATAACGAGAGAGGGATGAAAGTAACGAAAGGAAAAGATAAGAGAGCGAGAGAGACAAGAGCAATCAGAGAGAGAGAGAGAGACGCAAGAGTGAAAGAGAAAAACATACATTAGAAAAAAATAATAATAAAGGGATCGTAAACTGAATATTAAATCGTGTAGAACCAGATGGTTTTATGATATCGACACTCATATCGATTAATGTATCCGCATAACATTTTTCTTTTTCTTTTTTGAAGATAAAGCAGGATATACTGTCAGTTTTCCTTTCCTGTAAATTGTTTTCTTTTATTTTTTTTAATAATCTTTCTTAGCTATGTTTCTGCAATCAAATAAAACAATTTAATTAAAAATCTGGTTAAGCTAATTTGGATTTATATATATAAACTATCAAACTGAATTTTGTATAATTTAATTTCAACAACTATATATGAAAACTACACAACTTGCCCAAACACCTTAGCAGAAATGTTTACAAATTTGTAAATACTGATAAATTCACTGAAATTCTTAAATAAAATTGTATTTTTCTTCCTACATACATACATACATATATATATATATATATATATATTATGCAAATATTTTGTTATGAGACAAAGACAGCATCAGTTTTGGAATCCAGAACACGTATCATACCAAACAATTAAAGATACAAGCATGGCCTTCATCTATGGGATTGTGAGCAGTGCATAAAAGATCTCAATTAAATTCCCAGAAAATAAAAATCCTATCAACCAGAAACTAAAGCAAAAGGTGTTGGGAAATGTGCTATTTTGTTCTTTATTGGAGGAAATATCAAATAATAATCTCTGCAAGATCCCCTGACAGACAAAATAGAACTTGGAAATTTGGAATGATGCCATGATTGGATGCAATTTAATACTCACCACAGAGGAGTGAAATGTTTATATAATTAGAAAGAAAGAGAGAATTAATGGCTAAGCTGACACGAGATGATTACAACAGTACAGAGGCAATAAAAGGCACATGAAATTGAAAGCACCCGGGTGTGGGGGTGTGTGTGTGTGTGTGTGGGGGGGGGGGGGGTCCCTTTTAATTAAAAGGATACAGACAAAAACCGCATCTTTGCGTATCTATCATCTACTGTTATCACTGTAACCTGTAACCATGCATATATTAAAAAATAGATAAATTATTTTTATATCTCATATTTTATATGTCAAAAATAATTATATTAAATAAATAATTTATTTATATTTAAATTTATAGGTGTTTATAGTTAGTATAGAAAGTATTTATCAAATATTTATAGAAAAATTGAATTTAAAAATTTTGTTACATAAGTATAAATACAACTTATATAATTTTTAATCCTAATAATATAAGATATAAATATTTTTATTATTAAATGTAAATATTTTTTGAAAAAATATAAATATAAATATATTTATGATGCAAATAAGGGATACATGTAATTATCAATCGTTAAAATATATATTTGTTACACTTATTATTCTTCATAATTTCATGTTTCTCAGTGTGCATGTTGGAATGAAGAATGAAAAACTAATATATATTTATTATGGGTGTGAATGATAAATGTTTAAATATAAAAGCCTAAACTTGACAATGTTCATTGCATTAATATGATTGATATAACTTGTTGTTTTTTGTAGATAAAAATGATCATGAACTTATTGTGATCATCAGAGCCGTGGTAGTAAATACATACTCATTGTTCTCATATTATATAGTTATATATATTGATTGATTTGCCATTGTTATATTAATTAATATATCAAAGTACTATGATAATAAATATACAAATTCCCAACAATGCCCGCGTCTTTTTTTATACCGCGGGCATAATTTTTTTATGCATTGGAAAAAAAAATAATTTTATATAATTTTTTATGTATTGAAAGAGATGAACCATATACAAATTCAAATCTATATATGATTTATCATTTGAGATGCATTAAATTTAAATTTCTTGCACATCAAAATTTGTATCCACAAGGTGTCCTAAGCGCATCAATATTTGTGCAAAGAGCAAGCATTAGCTAATTAACAAACCATTTTAATTTTTATTCTAGCTACTTGATAAAACAACAAGTAACATTATTCTTTTTCTTTTTCCTTTTTGCAAGTGTTAGTTAGGTCCCTGAAAACTACACAGCTTGAAAAACATCAATTCTTTGTTTGGAAAGTTGCATGAAAAGTTGTTCTTGTTCAAGGCACCTTTAGAAAACACCAACATAAAAAGGAACAAAAAAGGAGGAGGAAATTAATTAAATAGAGCCTTTTTGCATCATAAATGTTGGGTTGAAAAAAAGGGTCAATTCAAGAAATGTAGAATTTATGGTGTCAATCATGTGCTTCTTGGTGCAAATCCCAAGTTGAATATCTTTTTGACGGAAATGGAGGATTAAAGGTTTCACACTCATAATCAATTATAGGAAAATATTTGAAGAAATATTATCATTACATTTATCGATATCAACTTTATTATTCATATAAAATGAGTCATTATTAACATTAACAAATTTATTATACAATTTTTTTTGATAGAGTACTCTCATTACTCAACTCAAATGTCATTAATCTAAATAATAACTCGTTTAAGTTGAACAATAAAAATACTGTACAAATAAATTATATAATAAAATCATCAGTATGAATAATAACTCATTTTATCCGTAAAAAAATCTATATTTATGACGGTATCAAGGACCATCTGTATATATCAGCTCCCTTATTTATATATGCCAATTGTATATTATGAACATGACCCATTTTAACTTGTTAACATACATACATACATACATACATACATATATACATACATACATACATACATACATACATACATATATATGTATATGACCATATTAGAAATGATGCATATTCTTTACATGAAAGGGCACATAGACATGAAATGGATGGCATCAGATTCCAATCAATCAAAATCAGGAAAAAGGGCAGGCTGCAAGTGCAAGTGGGACATTTTCTTTCTTTCTTTCTATGTGTGTTGAGTCTGACTGTGACTCTCTCTCTCTTCCTCCAAGTGTCTCTCTCTCTCTCTCTCTCTCTCTCTCTCTCTCTCTCTCTCTCTCTTCTTTTATTATTATTTTGTGGTCCATGCTCTCTTGGCTTATCATGCAACCGAACGGCTACTATGGTTCTTCTGTGGCCACAACTCTGTATCTGTTTATGTGTAGCCATGCTTTTTTTTTTTTTACTTATTTACTTCTTATGAAATAAAATAATTCAATTTTCTTACCATAGTCAATTAAAATTTTGGTTGTATGAAGAAAAAATATATGTAAATAAAAAAAACACTTTGGACATGGTTCCTAGAAGAATTACAGATGCAAGATTTGATCTTTAATGTTTATGCTTTATTATCAACCACACATATGACTACATATTGGTGCGTTTCAAGAGATCAAGCGGGAGAGAATGGCGTCCGTGAAGTGCGTGTCAAGGAGAACTCCATTCTAGTACAAACTAGGATCTTCTATGTCCAAATTTGTATAGCCCCATTTGTGGTGGATCATGAGCTCAAATTGAATGGCCCCATAACTCGAGCATGTGGATATTAATTAATTAAATTTTAAGATTTATGTCTTATGACTGTTCCTCTAGATTTTTTTTTTCTTTTCTTTTTTTCTAAAAGGCAGGTGCAATGTCACTAAGTTTGTTGCCAAACATGTCATTGTCATTACAATATGCTCAACAGAAATTGCACAGCAAGAATATTGGGTCAAAATAGTATAAACAATATTTATGTGCTATGTGCTTATATATATTATTTTATTTTATTTTATTTTATGTTGCATTTTACAATGGAATTAGTTTTCCTTTCCTCTTCAATTCTCCTTTTTGTTTTGACTTGAGAATTTATTAACACATGGTGCCACTAAAAAGGACATTATAGAAAATATATTAAACAAAAATACATGTACCAAATATTATAATTAAATCATAGGACTGAAAAATAACATTGCATGGTGGGGCTAATAATGGTAGTCATGCTATGTATAATTAATTAATTGGGGACCAATTTATGAGTAGCATTTCTTTTCTCCTTTCCTATTTTACTCATTTAGCTTTTAAGTCACTCAACCTCTATGTAAATTCATATTTTTTTTATTTTTCCTATTTAATAATTATTAAAGAAAGAAAAAAAAAACAAGCATGCATGCATATTATTGTTATGTTTTAGTAAAGTTGTAGCACTCTTGGAAAAATAATTAATTGAACATTGGGGGGGGGGGGGGGATTATACATGTCACCTATAATTAATTAATAAATTAAATCTGGCAGATCTTAATGAAAAGGACCTCTTCTTGGTACTTATTTTTATTATTTAATTAACTTGGCCAAACATCAATAATTGTTTACCTATAACTATTTCTCTCTGCAATTATTTTTGTGGCTATATATGTAGGTGTCTGTTTGTGTGTCAAAAAGCTTGAGATTTTTATTATAGAATAAAAAGGTGATGTTTGTACAATGTATTGCATCTCCAATATCTCAAAACAGTCTTAAAAAAGCATACCACAATTTTTAATTAAGGTGTTTTTTATTATATCTGAAATATATTTTGATGAGTACAAATTTTTTCTTGATTTTTGTTGTATTATATATTGAGTAGTTGTACTTTTTTTCTTACCACCAAAGAAAAATATCTCAAAAAGAGTCAAACTTTGATCTACTGTCAAATCTTAAATGTAAGTTTAATTGAAAAAAAAAGTTTTTTTAAAGTTGTGGGTACCTCATGGATGCAAGAAAATAACAAAAAAAATGCACTCCTGATACTTTATTTTTATTATTTCATGAGATTATTTTATGCTTTTAGTTTAAACAATACCTTAATTATTGCATTGCTTCTGCAAAAAAAAAAAAAAATTGGTACTCCAACAACAACCTCCAAATAAAGAAAGGAAGGAAAAAAAAAAAAGAAGGTACCATGCATGCATATGGCAGTAAATTAGAATGGTCCATTTTTTTTTTTGTTTTGAAAAGATTTAAATTAGAATGGTGAAATAGTGAAAAAGGAGATATATAGTACAATTGGGTCCATAATATTTTATAAATTTTCAACCCTTTCGGTTTGAATAGACTTAATTATCAGCCAAAAGCAAGAGAGTACTGAAACAATAACAATAATTGAAGGGTATGAAGGGGACATCACCATTTTGTGGGCCCCACCCCCCAATTTCAGCATTTTTGGTTATTAATTTAGCCATGTTTATTTATGACCTCTTTTACTCTTGCTTGTATAATTTTGTGTTTTTATTTTTTTTCACAATATCTTTTTCCTTATTTATGTATGGTAACTAGTTAATTCAGGATATATTTTTCACCCAAATTCAGCATTAATTTCCTTCTACATTTTGTTTGATCAATGTTTTTTTTTCAATTAAAATATGTGGTTATAATTTTTTTTTGGCAAATTAAAATAGTGATAATCACTTGCTCCTTGAGAGAGGGAAAAAAAAAAGAAAAGAAAAAGAAAAAGCAATCTATTGCACGGATGGTAATAAAGTGGTGAGCACATAAGATCAAAGGCTTGGAGATATGGCATTGACAAGCAATAGTACCAGACAAAGGATGAGATATTCTATACTTTTCATTCACAGCATTAAAGATATCTTCTTAGATAAAAAAAAAACAAGAAAAATAATAGAGGGTAGGAGATGTTTGTTAATTAAAACACTCAAGTCAACTTGAGAACAAAAAAGAAGAAGTAATGTAAGTTGAATCTTTTATTAATTAATCATTCTTCCTAGGATACATGATACATCCTAGATCTTAAAATTAAAATATATATCTGGACAACCAGGGTTGTTCAAATATTTTTTTAAATAAAAGTCGGTAATAAATTTCAGTAATTTAATTAGCCACGTGGTTGGCCTTTTTTAGTGACTGTTGGTTTAACAAATAAATAAATAAATAATTTATTTATTTATTTATTTAATTACTATGTAGGTATGAAAATTATATTCTTTCTCATGGCTGCCAAATCTTTGTAATATCTTATCACATAGAATAAGATACACCAGTGATGATTACATTTTTTTTTAATTAGAGGTGATAAAAGCACCCACTCACCCCTGAGGCGCATTTACATTTACATAATAATAATAATAATAATAACAATAATAACAATAATAACAATAATAATAATAATAACAACAATAATAATAATAATTTCCCCCATACTACCTAGTTATTTATTATATATTAAATGTTTGGACCGGCTGATATCATGCTGATTTAGTGATTTAGTAGCAGCAGCAGCAGTGGTGTGTGACCGTGGAGCGGAAGGGGGGGGGGTGCAAATTGGAGCGCCGTAAGAGCGCCGCTTGTCAAAAAAGACATGATAAAAGGAAGCGTGGAGGAAAAAAGGTGTTTTGATGGGTCGGTGGGACCCACACGTCCCACTCGAATGCCTTTTGGATTCTAAAGAGTCTGGAAAGAGATGCTTGTGGTGGCTCAAAGTGGAGGTCTCTATTCTTGCCACCATTTCTTCTCCGGATCATCTGTGGCATTCCCCCCTTGGCTTTCTGTGTGCACGGATTGCACTTTGTTTAATTTAATGAGAGAGAATATTTTTGACAATAAAACATGCGTTTAGTTTAGTCAGTGGTATGTACAAAATAGAAAATTTTTTTTATATATATATACGTGAGTTTAGTTTAGTTGTGATAATTGACTTTATGCATGATATATTCCAAAAGAGCCTCTCTTTTATTAGTAATTTGTATATGTATATGAGGTACAAATAACTTTAAAATTGTTAGTTAATAAATAATAAATCAATGAATTTCACTTCTAAATATCTCACATCCTACATACATAAAGGCCTAATCCAACAAGTCAAATTTAAAATCAACCACCATTTTTTATTAGTAACTATCCAACGAACTTTATTCCAATAACTTTAATAATGAATTGAACTCATGAAAAATTGAGAACCGTAAAAGGATCAATGTAAAAGAGATGGGGCAAATAAGAGAAAAGGAGACTAAAAAAAAAGAGAGAGAAAAGACAAGACATAAAGGCTAAAGGAAGGATTCGAGGAATAAAATTGGTGATGAATAGCATTACCATGGATGGCATATAATCTCAAAATATTTAGAGATATATATATATATATACATCTCTTTCTTGAAATAGTATAGGTACATTTTCTAGTGAGACACGTTTCCTTCTTTAGATACCTTTTACACTGTCAATTTATATCCTTTTTGTGCTCTTCTGAGAAGAAAAAGAAAAAAAAACATGATTTTTTTTTTCTCATTTTCCATATATATTTAAGTGATATGCAAATATTTTTCAGGGAATATTGTTGGTATGTTGTCTTTTTTTTTTTTTTATTTGGATGTGTTTGTTAGGAGGGATGCATCTTTCTATGGTAGAAATATATTAGGCTAAGTGATGTGATGTAATTGTTTTAGTTTTTTAGGAATCTGTTGTTTTTTTTCTGGTACCGGCTGTTTGGTACAGTTAAATTTTATAAATCTTTTTTATTCAGTTTTAATGAAATTGGTGGATATGTTTCACTTTTATGAAAAATTATCAGAATTAGTAAAATACAAATTTGTTTGTACTAATTTCGGATTTATATCAATAGAAATGAACACTTGAAAATGAATGCGTGTTAGTCGGGTTGTCAGTGGATCGTATGCGAATTGGATCCTAACATCATTCGAAAATGTTATTTCATTAAAAATTATTAAATTGGCATGTAAATTCATATTCCATTAAAATTTTTGGGTTCAAATATGAATTTATATTCACTATTTTGTACTAAAAAAAATCTAAAATAAAACAATGCACGCATGACATGAATGAATATTCAAAAACACTTTACATTATCAAAGCAAAAAATTTGTATCACTATTTTAATTTAAGTGCATGTATTTATCTAAGATTGAAAGATGCTTTTTCCTACCAAGAAATTAGAAACAAATTTTTATTTATCAATATTATTTGTCAAACTTCCTTTATACAATAATATTTTTGTATGAAAAATATGACAAATGACTACTATACCCCAAACTCTCATCATTCAATATATGTGGAATTAAAAATCACCCAAAAATAAAAATAAAAAAATGTTAATTTTGGATTAATAATTCCATCTGATTTTTCAAGAATAAGGAGCCATGCTCAGATCTCTCAGAAAGTTGAAAAAGTAACTCTGAAATAAATAACAAAAATAATGCAAAAGAAATATGATGATGAAAAAGGCTCTCTCTTGCAAGAGTCAACCTTGTTAAAAAGGTGAACGTCTCTTGATCTTTTGGAAGGTATATAAAACCGGTGCATGGTTTTATGTTTAGACCAAAACAATAATTCAATACACGCAATGAATAATTAACTTTTAGTCCAGTGACAAATAAAATTATGTACTAAAAAATATTTAATATATTCTGTATATTCTTATTTTTATCTTGAGATTTTTTTTGATATATGAGCAAAAAAGAAAAAAAATATTGCTTTTTATATTTGTCACCCGTTTTAATATAATTTTATTTTTTCTGATACAACTATTTACTTTTCTCTAATTATTAATAATTTAGATAGAAATTGTCATATTAATAGATTAAAGAATATTATCAAAAAGTTAACCCGAACTTTCTTTTAGAAACATAATACCGATAAAAACAAACCTCCAACTAATATTATATCACGACTTTAAATAAAATATATGTAAGTCAATATTACGAATCACTAGCCGGAATATTATAAAAAAAAACAACAACAATAAAATAATAACAAGTGCAAAAACAACAATAAAAAAACTCACTAATTTTTTCTCCATCATCTCCTATTAAATGATACACCGAGTGCAGCTTGTATCGCGTCATGTTTTGATGAGTGGGAGGATGCGAATGATGACGTAAGGCTTTCTTTTTGGTGGGCCCCAAAATTATTACACGCACCCAAAGTTTTTGATGGCGATATGAGATACGCTTCTCCCAACCCAATTTACTCACAATTATTATACGGACAAATTTATTTATTTAACTTTTTTTTTTATCTTTTTCCAATGGTAATTTAATTTTTACTGCCATTATTTGACTGTTTTTTTTTCAATCAAGTGATAATAACAGTAAAAAAATTATGATTTATCTATGCAAAAAGTAGAACCAAAATAGAGATACATATTATGATTTATTTATTTTTTTAACTGTTGTTATTACTTGATAAAAAAAATTCATAAATCCTTAGTGGGTTTTAACAAAAATATAAAGGACCTACCGTTTAAATGAAGCTACTTCTTTCACCTATTTTTTTTTTCCTTACAATTTGTTTGGCACTATTATTTCATTACAATTTTAAATTGAAATTATCTATCACTTATCCACTCTATTGATTTTTGCATCTTCTTCAAATATGTATTCCCATTTCGTAAAGAATTAAAATTTTCATGTTAAATATTGCTTTAATTAATTAAAAGAGATGTTTTGTCATGAATTGAATTTTTGAAAAATTATTATATGCGAAAAAATTACATCCGTTAAATTCAATGCAACTTTTTTGTTTGATTGATTTTCTTTTTTTCTTTTTGTAAAACATGTCTGTGTAAACTTTTCAATTAAAGAGTGTCCTCGGATTCGTACACTTTCTCTCGAATCGCATCAAACTGTTATCAGCAATCCCCTGTTGACCTCGCTGCAGCAAATGCCAAGTTAACCAATCAAAGAACGACAAATGGCAGTGGAGTTCCGATTAAGACTCCACCCCTTTCTATTTATGAGCCAGACCGTTAAATCTGTGGTCCCACTGACTCCTCCGATAATTATTTCTCTGCGCCTGGTGTTCTCCGTACGCCAATAGTTAACCTGTAATCAACCACACGTGGGGCCTACAGTATGGTCAGAGTGGCACAGACCTGGCGCAAAGATCGCGAATTCAAGAGAGAATGTGACAACTGTTAGGACAAAAGTGCTGGAAAGCTGACAGGCGACACAACTACTACCTGCAACCGGAGCATGGGACGCCGAACTATTCTTTCGACTACGACCACGTGACTGAGGAAATATCCAGCGAGATTATATGGTGGGCCATGATGACAGTGAGATAATTCGTTTTTATCTGATCTAAACCGAGTCTAAGGAGGTCATGGAATTCGCCCAATGTGCGCTTTGGGGGGGGAGGAAAGCGCAATTGCGCAAGGGGCTGACTCGTGTCCGTGCTTCTGTCTCCGGATCTTCTGTGAACAATCTGTTACGACTTCTCTACAGTCTTAGGAGTGATCTTACCAGGAAGTAGGAACCACAGTAACAACTGATAAATTTTTCCAATAATATTAGCATTGCATTTTTTTTAATATTTTCAAGCGCCTTGTACAAAAAAGAAATGTCAAATTTGATAAATTGTACCAATCTTTGTTCGGTCAAGAGAAAATGGCTAGTGATGTATTTGACAATAACTGATTGTATTATATATTGTATCAAATTTTCTTTTATGAATATTATTGAAATCATATCCTTATTACATTCGATTCCTTACTCATTGACAAAGCTATCATGGCTCGTTGTCTAAAAGATTGCGTATAAAATATCAATCGTGAAATCAAAACGATAAATTATCTTATCACATAATTATCCAGTTGTAGGTTCACTAGTTGCGTGTTAACTTTAGATAATTATTCTATTTTTTATTTTATCTTTGCAATGTGATACGACATCACTAAATGATACACTAAGCATCATTAGAGCTGTTGAATAAATAAAGTAAATGAAAATAACGACAATTTTTTTAGCTTTTATTCGATAAAACTCTTGTATCCATGGGTGACGAACTTTTATTATATGTAAGGTATACTTTGTAAAAGCAGTGATAAACTTATGAAAAAAAATATTTCCATACACACATTTTATTGTTTATTAAATAAATATGATCACAATTACTCGAAGGAATAATAGATCTTTTACATAACTGTTGACATCGTATTTAATATTTATTACATTTCAAGTCCACATAATTTTTCAGTACTCATTTATTTATATATTTTTATTCTCTACCAGGCAGACCTAATTATAAACTAAGATGACCATAGAACCTGATTAGGCAGTGGTCAAGTAAGTGTAGCAATACAAATGAAATGTGTGAGGGAGTGAGGTGCAGCCACAGAAGATCCGGATGGTGAATCAACCGGTCACTACCACCAATCCACCATCTCAAAGGCGGGCCCCACCACGACCTCCAAGTGGCCAGTGCTCAAAGCATCTGCCCCCCATTCCCCCAGTTTTGGTATTTTACCCACCCCAGCAAGAGCAGATGAAACTTAAAACTAGGAGAAAGAAACCAGAAAAAAAAAGAGAGAAAGAAAAAGGTTGTACGCTCTCTTACTTCCCAGCAATTGACTAAACTATTGTATTGTACTGTACACCACAGTGTATAGGCAGCATCACTAGACTCAGAGTTCTCCCTCCGTCTCCTCCTCCTCCTCTCTTATAAATAAATAAAATAAAATAATATAATATAATATAAAACTAAACTCCCCCGGTGGGCCCCACCACATCTTTCCGTCCCGTCTCCACTTTTCACCTCCCTCTCAGCCTCATCTCATCCCAGCGCGCGCGCACACACACGCGCGACGCGACGCGACACAACACAACACAGCATTCATTTGATTCAGAGAGAGAGAGAGAGAGAGAGAGAGAGAGAGAGAGAGAGAGAGAGAGAGAGAGAGAGAGAGAGAGAGAGAGAGAGAGGGATTTTGCCCTCTTTTTTAATCCCATTCCCACCACTCCCATTCTCTGCCAAATCTCCGTCTCCTTTCTTCTCTCTCTCTCTCTCTCTCTCTCTCTCCATCCCCCATTTTTTTATTCACACCCCTGAAAAAACAATAAAATATCTCTCTCTCTCTCTCTCTCTCTCCCCCATCCCCATACCTCTCTCTCCAGCTCTCCTTTTATTACATGATCTCTGCTGCTCCCTCTCCATGCCTACTCCGGTGACCGCGGCGCGCGCTTGTCTCACGCCGGAAGCCTCCACCGCTCTCGACGCCGCTGTCTCCACCGCTCGCCGCCGATCACACGCCCAGACCACCTCTCTCCATTTCATCTCCAGTCTCCTCTCCAGTTCGCTCCTCCGCGATGCTCTCTCCCGCTCTCGCAGCACAGCTTACTCCCCTCGTCTCCAGTTCAAAGCCCTGGAACTATGCTTCAGCGTCGCCTTGGATCGTCTCCCTTCTTGCTCCTCTTCTTCCTCTTCAGGCGGGGCACCACTGGACGAACCTCCAGTCTCCAACTCCCTCATGGCCGCGATCAAGCGTTCTCAGGCGAACCAGAGGCGAAATCCTGATACCTTCCATCTGTACCAGCAACAGAGCCAGAGTTGCGCCAGCTCCAGTTCCTTCTCTGGAGTGAAAGTTGAGTTGCAGCAACTGATACTAGCAATTTTGGATGATCCGGTCGTGAGCAGGGTATTTGGAGAAGCCGGGTTTAGAAGCTCCGATATAAAGCTTGCTGTGTTACGACCCGCTCCGTCTTCTATGTTTCGGTCGTCCCGCAGGTGCCCTCTGTTTTTCGGTACCTTCTTTGACAGGTCTGATGAGCTTATTGGATCCGTTGCGAGTTCAGGGGGCGAACACTGTCGCAAAATTGGAGAGATATTGTCCCGGGATTTAGGCAATGGACATAACCCCATGCTTGTCGGAGTGGGTGCATGTGATGCGGCAAGGGACTTCTCTGGAGCCATTAATCGCCGCAACTGGTCCCTGTTCCCACCAAAACTCGAGGGAATTCGAATATTCGATGTGGAATTGGACGAAGCCGATCGAATTGAGGAGATAGTTAACGGGTTTGGTGATGTGCCTGGTCCCGGGGTGGTTTTGAATGTTGGGGATTTGAATGAGCTGCTTGAGGGGGAGAAGGCAGGTCGGGTTGTTACGGAGGTATCGCGGGTTTTGGAGCTCAAACGGGGCCGGGTTTGGGTTATGGGATGGTCGGTAAACTATGAGACCTACTTGAAATTCTTGTCCAAGTACCCGTTGGTGAATAAGGATTGGGAGCTCCGAATCTTGCCCATTACTCCTTCCACAAGGGCTAATGGAACTGCTAATGGTTGCTTTAACAAAGCTCATAGGTTAACCCCTTCTGTTTGTTAGCTCATGCTTTTATTTTGTATATATAATATTCATCTTTCATTAACTTGTCAGATTAATTTGCTACTGGTTTGTTTATAGTAGTGTTTTTTTTCCTTTAATAGCTACTTGCTAGTGCACAGGAGTCAACACTTGTTTATGTTGATACCTGTCTTTTAATGTATAATTTAATTTACCAGGTACTGCAGAGATTTTCTTTGTTTGTTGGGAAGTGCAATTATGTTAAAATATTCTTATTATACTAATAAAGTTCAATCTACCTTAGTTATGCATATTTCAATTTACATATGGGTTAACATGTGCTTTGTACTTTTTTTATTGGTATAGTTTTGTTCCATTTGGGGGTTTCTTTCCTGAAACATTTGATCTAGTGGAAGTGGTGAACGGCCCGTACCAGTACCAGCCTGGTGCAAGGTGTCAGAGCTGTAACTATAATTATGAACAGGAGGCCATGACCATTCTAAAGGCAAGTTCAATGGAGGCTGTAGACCAAGTCCATTCAAATTTGCCTTCTTGGATGTCGAAATCTAACTCTGGTGCTGTTTCAAATGGATTTGGGGATACTTCAAAGGTAAAATGCATTTTCTCTAATTTATAGTTAGGTATGGATGAGTCCTGTACATGAGAGTGTTGCTACCAGTTAGCTGATTTGGTTTTTTGTGTTTAGTTGAAAATTTGGTAGTTTCAACAGTTATTTAGTACCAGCAAGGTCTGGTTACCAGTATGGCAGGATCAACTAAACCTTAACTACAGACCTGAAAAGATGAATACAAAATTAGGGCTTCCTTGCATATTTAATACTGAGTTCAGCCAAGTTTTCCTCGTGAACTGGTACACACAATTTCAAAATGCTTTAAGAGGATGAAAATGTTAAAGACTCAAATACTTTAATTTTAAGCCCGGGGCTTTAAAATATTCTTGGTTTTGGTAAAAATCATGAATTCTTTTCAATCTTCTGCAGACCTCGGATGATACTAAGTTGGTGTTGAATGGCAAAATCGCAAACCTGCAGAAAAAATGGACCGACTACTGTCACCGCCTTCACACTAGTTATTCCCCAAGAATAGTCACACCAGAGAATAACTATCCGTTGGTCCCTGGCTTTGTTCCTGTAAGCCAAAGCGCTGCTATAAGAGACCAGCCTAAACCAAGTCGCCCCATTCAAAGCATCTCACTTCCTTCAAGCACCAATCTGAAAGATGAAGATTTGATCTCAAAGCTCCAACCAAGGCACTCGAAAAGCGAGCAACTCCACTTGCAGGTATCTGAAGGTCATGCATCTCCTTCATCTGCAACCTCAGTTACAACTGATCTGGCACTGGCCACTCCTCGGGGACCTCCTGAGAAATCCGAGAGTCCAAAAACCAGGCCACATTCCCAGGTTAACCTCAATGCAAATCCAGGTACCACAAATCCGTATATGGGTATTCCAGATGTAAATAGTTACAAGTCGTTTTTCGCTGATCTGTTTAAACGGGTCGGTCGTCAGGAGGAGGCATTGAAACTTATTAGCGCTGTGATCAGCTCTAGGACTAATCCTAACACTATACCAAGTCTGAGTCGACGGGGTATCTGGCTAGGGTTTCAAGGTGGTGATCAAGTTGCACAAAAGAGAGTTGCAATTGCACTTGCAGAAATGCTTTCTGGCAGAACAGATAACTTGGTTTCTGTCGATATGAGCAAGTTCGATCTGAGCAAGTTCTTCAATGCGACAAATCATGGGAAGACGAGCATTGATTACATAGCGAGTGAAATTGCAAAAATGCCCTCTGCAGTTGTTTACATTGAAAATGTAGATAAGGCTGATTTCTTGGAGCAAAGAAGTTTGGACAATGCAGTCAATAATGGCAAGCTTCTGGATTCGTACAATAGGGAGATAGGTATAAGTGGTAGAATATTCCTCTTATCTTCTAGAAGTAAGGGCATGCTGTTTCCTACCAAGAAATATTCCAATTTTGCCGAGGAGAATGTTCTCTCTGCACAAGGCCGAAAAATGAAGATTGTAATGGACTCTGCTAATGTGGTGATTGCGAGTGCCTCGAGGGGAAGGGTTGTGTTCACTCAGAGATGTGAGTCAGCCAAACGTAAGAGTGGCGCATCTTATGGATCCCCGAAAAGACCTCACCTGGGGCTTGATTTGAACCTACCTATTGATGAATCGAAAGATGAAACAGAGAATAATTCCACGTCAGAGGATGATTCTGATACTTGGGTTGAAGAATTATTCGAGAAACTAGATCGAAAGGTTGAATTTAGTGCCTTTGACTATAACGCCCTGGCGGATGAGGTGCTATGGAATGTGAATAGGGTCTTTTGTGAAAAATTTGGTTCGGTGAGTTCTCAGTTGGAGATCGACATAGATGCAATGGAACAAATACTTGCTGTAGGAGAGAGAAGAACAATATGCGAGTGGGTGGAGACGGTATTGGGAGCTAGTTTCGGAGAGTTGAAGCAAAGGTATAGTCGGTTTTCGGGTTCAGCTGTTTTTAGGCTGGTGGCTTGTGAAAAGGACCTCCTAAGGGAAGGAGAAAATTTGCCCGGTTCGTCATTGTTGCCTTGTAAGATTATCATAAACTAACCATGTAGGTAGATATTGGGTGTAATTACTTTGTATAATGGTAGTGTTGTTAGTATATCTTTTTTATATGAGAAAAATTAGTATATAATAATATGTAGCATGCTGCAGTTCTGTTGGTCATATTTTGGTTGTTATTTAACTTGAAGGCAATTGTATCGTGTGTATATATTGTAGTTCTGTTGTTAGTAATTGATAGTTCTTGGATGGTATTTTTTTTAGTTCTGGTGTTAGTAATTATTTTTAGTCATATCTTTTATGGCTAAAACCTTTAGTAAAATGCTAGCAAAGAATGGAAATAAGGGTTTAAAACAAACCGTATTACATCGGTACTGGCATTAGCTTGCTCAGCTTAGGCTATTTTCTGTACTGGTACTAGGTTGAAAATTAAGTATAACACCCCCCCCCCCCCCCCCAAAAAAAAAAAAAAAAAAAAAAAAGCACTCGATGCAATTCAATTGATTTAAGGTAAAACTGATAGATAAGATAAAATAAACCCAAAAAAAATATCACATCTGTTAAAAATTAAAAGTCAATTGCCAGTACTGATAGATAAAAGTTCCTTACTCATATGGCACCTGGAGAATTAATTTAGGAAAAGGGCACTGGTTGTCAGATAAATAGTTTTATCAAGGAGTTGGTTCTGGTTCTTATCTGTCTTTTATAGCAATCATATTCAAATCCTAGTTGGTGCTCAGGTGCTGTGCATTCAGGCTTATTGCTCGTACGGTTCGTTTATTACAACTATTATTATAACTTTTAGTTTGGTCACATAAAGATTCCCTTTGGTTTTATTTCCATATGGGTGCTCAAATGTTTGAAATTTACAATTATGTGGTCATTCATATCTGTAAGATCTGATATTCATGCATGCTTGGAGTTAGCAGCGGAGCTTGAGTGGCGGATCAATAATTATAGTAGAGTACAACTTTTTTATATTAACAAAAAATTATACTGAGCTGATATCATTATATTAATAATAAATAAAAAAATTTAGGGCTTTGAACTGAAAATATAGTGAATAAAAAACGTGACGTACTGTGATGTTATTTGTAAAAATACGGCGTATCTCGGTCATATGACGCGACCAAAATATTTTTTTACATGACGTGTCACAAATGATAGAGTGAAGACACGTCACATCTATGACACGATATATATAAGATACGTTACATTTAGACATGCCGTGCTATACTGTGTCGTGTCAATATGTAACACACATATAACACGTCATGTTTTTTTTTTGAATTTTATCTTTTCATTAAAAAATATTAAAAATTATTTAAATTTGTGAAAAATTATAAAATTTATTATAAACTGTAGGAAAATATTAGTGTTTTTATGGTATAAACTATATTTCATATTCGTATTAAAAACCAAAAAGTAGTTGTTATGGTGAATGTACGATTTCACGTGATCACGTTATGTGCTTAAATAATTTCATGTAATGTGTTGTGACATATCAATTTTAGTTAAAAGAAGACGCGTCACGCGTCACACGACAAATGAGACACATCATATAATTGGCACGTTTACTGTGACGTAACTAGTTACGGTATATCATTTTTTGAACTATATGGAAACATTTAATAATAGAAGAAGAGACAATATCTTTGGACTAGAGAGCAAAAATATTAAAGCATCAATAAAAACTTTAGATGAGAAATATTTAATTATTTTAGATGAGAAACATTTAATAAGTGGAGAAACGAAGTTAAGATTTAAATTGAACTGAAATAACAGAGAGTCATGTCAAAATTCAAACGATAATTGATCTAAAATTATAATGTGGCTTCACATATTTTTTGAAGCGAGGGGGGGGGGGGGGGGGGCGTGGCCCACTTTGACCCTGAGAAGCTCTGCCACTGCTTGGAGTTGGGAGGAAGAAAATAAGTAGAAAACACCCATAAAATGTCTCAACTCTCTCATCAGAAAAACTTGGAGGAGAAAATATCTTTGTTTTAGGGGCTCTGTAAAAATATGATAGTGCATGCATTAGATGAAGTGTATAATTAATGCCACACATTGCACCGGGTCATAATATAATACAACAGATCCACAATATGTTTGGGCCCAAAAAAGTTCATGAGAGCTGACAAAATATTTGATTCATAATTGATTTAGATGGGCCAGGCCCAGATAATCAGTGTGACTTTATATGTATTTAAGGAACAAACAAATTTGAGCAGTTTTGTTCGGAATTAAAATTTTTAGTGATTAATAAATCATAATTATTAATTTTGTTTTAGTTTTTTTCATCAGTAATATATGGATTGAAATTTGAGCAGTTCTGTTATGAATGCCATGTCACCATTGAGGGTACTTCAAATTAAAATATATGCATTAATATTTAACAAGGTTGGTTGGTACATTTGTTTGTTTAATTACTTTTTCTAAATCTAATTATAATGTAGGATCTCATAAATCAGAGACAAAACTTAGTGAAAATAAGGACTGCAGCCCCTCTAACAATTTTAAAAACTAATTATATATATTAAAAACTTAAGACATTTTATCTTAATTAGATTACATTCAGCTTCTCCTCAAAAAAAAAAAAAAATAGATATAATTTTTAAGATAACTGTAAATCTATAGCCGATCAATTTTAGTCAAACTCCGTCATAACGACATCATCATTTCATAGGAGGTTTCGTCATTGCAGACATATATATAATTTGAGCAATTTGACCTTCATCCATATTATTCCAAAAAGCAAAAGATCATAGATAGCAACAAGTGCCTCCTCATAAATATGTAGTAGTATTGATTTCATGATGTTTCTCGCTTTTAAAATCTGGTGGTCCAACATATATAGAGGACACATGTTTCATGCTTTTCAAGGCACCACATCTTCCTAACTTGCTTTTACGCTGTTACAAATGCATCAAGGGACCAGTACCAGTATGGTGGATGCACATGAGAAATGAGTACAATTTCTTTTCTTTTCTTTTCTTTTTTTGAAAAAAAATTAAGATGGAGTCTTCAAGTTTCACTAAAATGGGTGGGTTATATGAGTAGTGATTTTCATTAATGATTATAAAGGTTTGAAAAAACAATGATTAAAATAAGAACCCCAAAAGGAGAGAGAGAGAATAAAATAATTAAGGCTACATCATGGACATGCAAGAATTAAGGGATTTTTGAGAGAAATGAGTACTATTGTTTGTGTTGGTGGGAATTAATATGTGTGATTTTTCAAGATTTTTATATTAAGGTGTATGTAATTATGACTTGCTAAGTGAAATTTTTTCTATATTTTTTCTTCCATATATGAAAGTACAAAAATGTTTGAAGTTACTTTCATATTTTCAGTAAAAGTTGAAGACTAGTTACAGATGAACACACTTATTTTTAAAATTTATTTCTTTATGACATCAACAGATCAATCTAGCACATTTTTCTTAAATCGGAAGATCATGATAAAAAAAGTACAATTAAGTGGTAGTACTTGCTTAACCAAAAGTATAAGAGAAGGTGTTTGTGGTCATGACTTGTTGGTTGAAAATTTTTCTACATTTTTTCTTCTATACATGAAAACACAAAAAAATGCTTGAAGTCCCACATTTCCATAAAATTTGAAAAGTACTTGCATATTAACGCACTAACGGATCAATCTAGCACATTTTTCTTAAATCAAACGATCAGGATCAGAAAAGTATGTTTAGGTGATAGTACGTGTTTAACCAAGGACATAAGGCTAGGTGTCTAGGAGTCATGACTTGTTGGTTGAAAATTTTTCTACATTTTTCTTCCATACATGAAAGCACAAAAAATGCTTCATATTGTTTCCACATTTTAGTAAAAGTTGAAAACTAGTTAGGTATGAACACACTTATTCTTAAAATTTATTCCTTTATGACATCAACGGATTAACCTTGCACATTTTTTTAAAATCGAACAATCATGATCAGAAAAGTACATTTAAGTGGTAATACGTGCTTAACCAAAAAACACAAGGCTAGGTGTCTATGATCATGACTTGCTAGTTGAAAATTTTTCTACCTTTTTTTCTTCTATACATGAAAGCACACAAAATACTTCATATTGTTTCCACATTTTAGTAAAAGTTGAAAACTAGTTAGGTATGAACACACTTATTCTTAAAATTTATTCCTTTATGACATCAACGGAATAATCTTGCACATTTTTTTTTAAATCGAACGATCAGGATCAAAAAATTATGTTTAGGTGGTAGTGCATGCTTAATAAAAAAAATACAAGGCAAGGTGTCTGTGGTCATGATTTGCTGGTTGAAAATTTTTCTATAATTTTTCTTTCATGCCTGAAAGCAACAAAATGCTTGAAGTTGCTTCCACATTTTAGGTAAAAGTTGAAAACTACTTTACATATGAACACGCTGGATAAATTTGTTGGCATTTTCAACATTTATTTCTTTATGACATTGATGAATCAATCTAGCACATTTTTCTTACATCGAATGATTGGGATCAGAAAAGTACGTTTAAGTGACCGGAGACACAAAGCAAGGTGTCAAAGCACCACAGATTGTGCCAAGTGAATTATTTATACTTCATATATAAATATAATAGTGGAATGGAAGTTGCTTTACTTAATTTGTGTTGAGCAAAGGAAGCTTGACAGGTGGATGAGGAGACAAAGCATCTGCTATTTTATATGTCATGTGGATATTGATCATTAATTGTCATAAAATATTTGACTAGTAAATTAATATCGTGAATATAATTATAATTTTATTCTTTCTCTTCATATTCTTCTTTTCTTGGTGATGGTTTGGCGAACTTAATTTAGACAACGGTCAAACGAACTTCATTGTAGTGTTTTGCATGCACTTCTAGCAATGACTATAGTTGAGATTAAATTAATTAATTATCTTAGGATTTAGATTATTAGTACTTTGTGTTATGGTTTAATTTATATCGTTTTAGGTTTTCATTTAGTTTGCCTTATATTTATTTAGGATCATATTATTTTACATATAGGTTAAGTTTCTATATATTGTGTTAACTAGGGTTCATATAATTAATTGGAGTATCATCATCGGAATCTCATCACAAATTGCATACAATAAAGTAATAAATTGATCAAAACATTAACTATTTTAAGACCATACGTCCAGTCAATTCCAAAAAAAAAAGAAAAGAAAAAGAAAAGACTACAAAAAGTTCATATTTTAATCGATAATAAGTATATATATAAGCTTTAATTTGCGGAAAGAAGAAGAAGAAAATATAAAATAGAAAAAAGAATCTAGTGCTGGTGCGCACTCTGGTCAGAACTTCAGTAACTTTTAGCTGAAGAGATTTCTGTCGTGTGGTGTCGTATCGACTGATGAGCTGTCCATTGTAGGTACATCCATCGTCGGCGCCTCCTCATTAGTCATTAAATCTTAGTTTCTCACGACACGCGTGCTCCTAAACTCTGCTACTGGATCTTCTGTAATGTGCTCACAGCAACTGCTTCTTCCAATGTAGTACCTCTTAGTTGTGTGTACTTAAAATACATTTATAAGTGTATTATACTTTATTATGTTTGTCCTTATCATCATCATTATTATTATGAATTATTTATTGGAGAATATATGTTTACTGACTTCTTATTTATTGCGTTTTTAATAATAAAACTTTTTTGTAGTTTAAAGAAAAATAATTTACATGTTCAAGTAATTTAATAATATATTCTTTTAATAACATATATCAATATATTGATTTGTAGTATGTGTTTTAAAAAAGTGATATGTCAATAAAAAAAATATAATATATATCGGTCACTTCACGATACATCATATTATATGTATATATTTTTTTAAGTAATATGATATGATGTATCAAAAATGATGAAAATAAAACATATTATGTACATGAAATGAAACATATATGACATATCATGTTTCGACACATGCTATGTCGTGATGTAATAACGTGCCTATAATACATCATGTGCTATCATGTTTAGTTATGATTACTCACGTTTAATTAGACACAATTTTTCTTAAATTTTATATTACTTATTGAAACGTATATAAAATAATGTTTAAATTTAGTGGAAAATTATAAAATTTTATGAAGAAAAATGTTGAAAGTTCATTTTCAATGATAAAAAATATATTTCAAATTCATATTCAAATTTTGAAAATTATTTGAGATAACATTTACATGACTATATAAGACTAGTGACGTGTCTAGACCGTTTCTCGTGATATGATATATCAAATTTAACAAAAAGAGAACATATTACACAATATGTGTGAGACATACATGATATGCATGCTTGTCGTGATGTGTCGGTTCATGTTCTAAATCATTTCTTGATGTGACTATAGTCATAATGTATCATTTTAGAACTCTATTGGTTTATATTATGTTAAACAATCTAGAAGAACTAACATATGAGCTTCTGAAAACCAATCTTAATTTATTCTAGTGATAAAGACATATCCTTTATATCGGATATTGCAGGTTTAAAATTGAATTGAAGAGTTGAAACTTAAGTTAAAAGCTTGATGCACATCTTTATTACATGATGATCTTGTGATATAATTAATCATATATATAATTAAGCTTATCCAGGTCCTTAATCTTTCTTTTAGTACTTACTATGATGTTAGATTTAATAAATTTTGACAAATGAGTGATCTACAATTTTATTGTCACATAAAATCTGGACAGACATCTTCAATTCTTAAATTAGAATATATGAATGGGACCTAATTAATAGGGAGCATGAGCATTTTGCCTCTGATTCTATACCTCGTCTAACATATTGGACCTACATCCATATAGGTAGGCATCAGAATTTTTCTTAACATGAATTGTACTTGCATGTATGTATATATATATAATAAAGTTAGTGTAAACTCAAATCATAATATTTTTATTTGAGTTTAATTAAAAAAATTATTAAATCGATTTCAAATGATAAATTAAAGTTGCTTAATAAATTTTTCATATTAAAATCTTATAGGATATCAAAATTTTCTATTTTTAGAATTTTCTAACTAGTTTTTTCAATTTGTTTGAAAATGACCTATTTATATATAAAAACATTCATTATTTTATTATTATTTTAGAATTATTTTCAAAAATTCGAAAAAAATAGTTAGAAAACTCTAAAAATAGAAATTTTTGGTATCCTAGGAGATTTGAATACGAAGAATTTGTTTAGCTACTCGGATTTGTCGTTTCAAATCGTTTCGATCATGTTTTGAGTTAATTTCATGTTAACTTTACTCTATACACACACACACACACATTATATAGAGTAAAATTAGCGTACACTTAGGATTTTGAGTTTCTTAACATGAATTGTCTAATAGAAAATTTTGATATAAAAAATTTATTAAGCAACTTGAATTTATTGTTTGAAACTGATCCGATGAATTTTGAATTAGGAGAGTACCAAAAAATTTAGTACTCCTAAAAATATGCTACCTTTACTCATATTATATATTAATATATTATTCATGAGGAACGAACAATCTCAATCTCCAAGAGGTATCAAATTAAATCATATTCGAATTTGCATGACAAAAGATTATTCGAGGTCATGCATGAGGAAACCAACAAGATATTTTTACATTAGTGCAGAAGTCAGAAGGCTATATTTCATTAATCCCCCCCACCCCCCAACAAAAAAAAAAGTAGATGACTCAATTTTCGACTAGTCACATCAATACCTTCAATAAGCATTTTTTTTATGTACTATTTATTAAACACAATTTTTATGTGGTCAAAATTAGAAGGGATTCATTAAAAAGAAAAAAGAAAAGAAGGAAAAAACTCTAGAAGGGAAATTTTTTCCAAAAGTTCTAACACAAATAAAAAAAACAAAAGAGTACTCTCTATATGACTTTCTTGCACCAACCAATATGATTTTAAATTTGAGGATAAATGGAAGGACATTAAATTAATATGAAAAATCAACACGAGAATTGTCGTCAATTTTCTCTAACTTATGTCCATACTAAATCAGAATCTAAATTTATATTTAAATGACATCTAAAAGTTTTGATATATTATTTTAATTTGAATCTTATTTTCGAACAATGTTGACATGATGCTTGATAAAAATCAGTCTTTCCCAAAAAAATTCACATGACAATATGAAATATTAAAAAAAAAAATCGAATGCAGCCAGCCTTCACGCCTATATTTTTAATATCCTTAATTAATGACAAAATATTTCAAAAAATCCTATATTAAAATGAATCCATTAGATATTGTCAATATTACTTTTGAACTTACACATGAAAAATTAGAACATTTCAACTTTCCTTTTGTTAAGGATTAATAATGTTAGAAAATTAATATTCAGAAAATTGCCAGCATCTTCATAAATATTATTGCTTATCAAAACATATTAAGTTAAGAGGAGTGGTAATTACATACCTTAACTACATACCTTATTTGCACCCTAGATGTATTTATATTTCTTTCAAAAATATTTATATCTAATGATATAAAGTGTTTATATCTTGTATTATTTTGATTAAAAACTATGCAATTTATACTTGTACAATAAAATTTTTACCTTTAATTTTTCTATAATCATTTAGGAAAAAAAAACTGATAACTAATTTCTATATTAATTACAAATACTTACAACTTCAGATATTAATAAATTATATATTTAGTATAAATATTTTTGCTATGCAAATAAGGGGCGGAAGGTTAATTTCTCTTAAGTTAAATTATCATAATTTTTATGCTCATGTAGAAAAATATATCAGATGACATACATCTAGCAGTTTATTTGATATTTGAGTTTTATAGTTTTTAATTATATATGAAGACATTCTTCCAACTATTTCGTATATAAATATAATCATTAATTAATTTAGGTAACAATTGTCAATTACTCAATCTGTCCTGTCTCTATTTGACACAACCCTGCAAACTAATAATTATTTGAGTTTGTCTTGGTTTGGTCGGTGACTATAATTACTTTTTATTTAAGAAAACACATATCAATGTCACCATGTCATTTTTAGATAATGACGCCCATAAAAAAAGCATAAAAGTTTCAATTCTTTATCGGTTTACATATGATTAAAAACTCATTATGTTAAATTTTCATATGTAATTAAATTTATATCTTTTATAGATAATAATTATTATACATACTGCAAAATTTATACTAAATAAATTATAAAAAAAATCGTACTAGAGTAAATTAATGCTCAAGTATATATCTTATATATACCAACACCACAAAATTAAATTGATCGAGTTGATAACAACTCAGTAAGATTTACCTAAAATTTGTTGGATTTTTATTTTATTTATATTTTTTAATCGATATAATAATAATAATAAGCCATGTTTTATATATATCATATACAATATTTTTTGTCAATGG
This sequence comes from x Bolboschoenoplectus mariqueter, assembly GCA_037678475.1. Taxonomy (NCBI): domain Eukaryota; kingdom Viridiplantae; phylum Streptophyta; class Magnoliopsida; order Poales; family Cyperaceae; genus x Bolboschoenoplectus; species x Bolboschoenoplectus mariqueter. The sequence continues at coordinate 2,313,567 of CM075272.1, forward strand.
AATCCATCAAATTCGTAAATTAAATTCGGCTGCATGCCTAAAGAAAGGTATTGCACTATTGACACAACAAAGTTTAATTTATGGTGATTATTTATATCCTGATAACTATTATATTCAATTTTTTTATATTTAGAAAATCAATAAATACTTTTTAAATAAACAGAAGAATGTAAAAAAAAATTTATGCACTAGAAAGAACCGTATAATATTTACAGTTTTTTTTTATTTTCAATCAAGGAATCGTATTTTTGGATTCCTTTTGCTTCACATCTCCCCTCACCATTTGCTTCACATCCTCAAATACCGATTTTACGCAATGCTAATACAAATAACGCGAATTCAAAGAACTGTATATCTGTTATGGTTCTTTGAATGTTAGGATTCACCCGATATATTTTAATTCGGCGGCTTTCTTTCTCTACTCTCTCTCCCCAGAAACTCATCCTTCAACCTCCATTTTCTTCCTCTCTTCTACTTCCTCTTTTCTTTTTCTCTGTTCTTATTTCTCAAGTTTTTTAGTACTATTTAGATATTCAATATTCTCATTGTATCATTTTAATCAGCATCTTCATCTCATTCTCATTGTACGTTTTTTTACATGTATTTCATATAAATTTTGTATAGATCTTATAGATTTAATAATTAAGCAAATGTCATATTGAATAGCTAATTTAATCAAATTTTAATTTTTTATAGGATCTTTTTGGAAGAAATGATAATAATTCACGTTTATTATGGAGGACAAACAATTAAAGGATCTTCTAACGTAGGATATAATTTAAATGCAAAATGTTTGTTTCTTATTATTGAAGAAACCAATTTTGATGAGATAAAAGACAAATTCATGTTGCTCTTAGTTTGCTTCATAATTAGTTTAAATTAAGTACAAGTGCACGATTGAACACAACACAGCATGAATCCCCCTTTTATAACTTAATGCTAGTAGACTGTGATATAATTTGAAAGTTAATTATTTAAAATGCGACTCTAATGATCAATTGCCGCATATTGGAAATAGTGGTGGAATCAACAACAATTCTATATGGTACTATTTATGATCCAACTCCAAATAATATTTCTGATAGTAGCAACGCACCATCTATAAATCGAGATTTACTCCAAGTGAGTTCAATGCAACAATGTGGAGGTCACCATTGATGATATTGAGGCAGAGTTAGATGTCCAAAATATTTTAAATCAATGATGACAGTCAATTCCATTCATTAATTGAGGTATGAAGCATTCATGTCCGTTATTCAACGATCAAGAACCAATGTCATATAAAGATCGTCCGTTTTTTTAGTAATGCCCCTAAGTTTGACCATCCTTAGGCTAAAGGTCAGATCTTCGATTCTAAAGATCATTTAAAAACTAAGATACTTGAGATTCATATTAAAGAACATATGAAACTTGAAATGTAAAATAGTAAATAAATTAATATATGTGGTGAAATGTAAAAACATGCGATGCACATGAAGGTTATATGTAAAGGCAACCAGAACAGAAACCTGAATTATATCTATCAATCCGGATGAACACTCTTGTTATGGTAATCCTACTAGATTTGACCATAGTTAAATGACTTTTAGGATGGTTGTAAGAGTTATTAAAGATCCGTTAATTTCATGATATGTGGGTGATGGTTTACATATAATTGTACGGCTAAAGAGGAGATATGATTTATGAAGTGAGAATTTCTAATGGAGGGATACCTATTTGAACATGTTAGAAGCCACGACTTACAAACATTTCGTTATAATCATGTGTTTGCAGTCTGCTCGTTCAAAAGATATCGTGAGAATGAATATGTCAGTCCATACTATAGTTTGCAAAATTATATTAATATATGGTCAGGTGTACTCCATGTGCTTGGCAACGAACGAGATGAGCCCTTATATGTGGGTCCCACAATTAGACTGGACCCAACAAAAATAAATCATGGTAGAAGAAAACACAAAAGAATTCCTATGCTTATGGATGAAATGATCGAACTAGACCACAACATAATCAATAATCAAATCAAGAGACGACAAATGCTAGATAATTAGGTACAATACATATGAATAAGAGCTATATAAACTTTGTCATAATAATTTTTTTACTAACATATTTTTTAATGTATTTATAGGCGGTTCATCTATGAGATACAGAAGACGAGGATGAAAGCTATTTGGTTATGAGAAACTTAATTATGTAAAATTTAATTTTATTTTGCTTTAATTATGATTTTTTTTCATTATGAATTTTTAGTATTTGGTTATATAGAATTTTATTTTATTTTGTTTTCAATTTTATGATCCAAAGCTATTTATTTTGCTTTAATTAAAAAACATAATTAAAAAAATATAAAACTAAAACTAAAATCATAACTAAAATATAACTAAAAAATAAGTCTTAGAGTCATACATAACTAACAACAAATCAAATCAACGATGACGTGTCATCGGAATAATAGGAGGAGTGTATCGTGTCGGTGCTCTAGTCTCACGTCTCGGTAGATGGTCCTGCCTCAGAGTCATGGCAAATAGGCGACGACATCGGCACATCAAACTGACTAATCTGATCGACAAGGAACTAAGAATAGGATCCAATATCTCTTGACATGAATTCACTCCATATCGGTGGATCATCGATTTTGGCTGGCATACTAGGTATGGATCTCGAAACATCATCATCGACACTAATGTCATCGACATTAGCTGACAGACCTGCTCTCATAGACATGCCCTCGTAGATATGAGAATGTTCGAGATCCCTCATGGTGCCACGACACATTTGTAGAGTCAGCTTGCCAACTGCTTTTTTTCCTCGAGTCTTTAACCAAGCAATCTCTTGTATTGTGTGTCGTATAGTCCAGTAGGCCTTAAAAAGATAAAAGAAATTTGTCAAATACATAATTAAAATAACTAGTAATATATTTTACCACAAACAAGTATGATAATTATCAAATGTTTGAACTTGTGACCATGCGGTACGTATGCCAAGTCGGCCATTTGTAGTTGGCAGGCACTGGCTGATCCAAGACATTGTTATTTTCAAATTTGTACCAAATTGTGGACATACATCGCATATGATATCAATGAGAATAGGCAACATACGTGCATCATAAGGTCTACTCTCATCAATAAAAATCGGTGGCTCATCAATGTAAACCTGATGCATGGTACCCCAATTTACCAACCAGCATGTGTCTCGACATGTAATTAATAAAGTTTATCAAACACACAAAAATAATAATATTTTAATAAAATAAGTATGATAATTATCAAATACATAAACATATAACAATACCTGACATATGCCGATAGGTATGTAATTCGCTGACAATGTCCAATGATAAAGGATCTAGAGGAGGAACAATGGTATAGTTCAAACTGACGCATGAGTCTATTTGGATAGTAGTACTCAACAATCCAAAAATAAATCAAAGGCCTGTGAGCCAACTAATGGGAGGAGTCTCTGTGGATACGAAGAGATAACATATCATAATACTCCTGATATGGGCACCGATTAACCGTCTGATGAGACAAATGCTCAAACTGATCAATGTAATGTCCAACACCACCTGCATGGGGATTATCATGATACATATGTAAAGTCGCCCATTTAATACCAAAAGCACATCTCGCCTCAATATCGTCTCCACCAAATACAGGATAGTCGTACCAAGGAATAGGTCAGCCAACAACAAAATGGGTCCATGACCACATCTGAAGAAGTAACATACGACTGGCCAATGATGTCGTCTTCGCAAGACATTCTCGAGACAACTCTCGATATAAAAAACTAAGAACCGCACATCCCCAATTGTATTCTGGTGGAGACTTTAAATTCTCAACAAATTGAAAATACATTGCGGGGACTCCATCCGCACTTTGATCGGGAAACACAACAGAACCCATTAGATCTACACAATAAGCTCGAATGTAATGTGCAATTACCTCATCGTTATCATTGTCATTTAATTATTGAAATCTATTTCGCAATGAAGCAAGTCTTAAATGAAATTTTGAATAGATCACTGACTCATTGGGCTCGCCTCGATTTTTACATTTGAACTTTCAAGATCCGGAGTCTGGATCATCCACTGTAAATAATGGGTCGATACCTATGCAATAAAAAATAAGTCCGCTCCACTCATCATCACTGACTTCAGTGATCGGTTGACCTAAAAGTTATAATTAATATAAAATTAGATTTTAATTGTACCTTAATTATAGCTCAAATCTAAAAAATAATATTGATTACCTCGTATAGATAAGCCCCAGAGACAGCTAACATCCTCAAGCGTCGTTATCGCCTCATCTATAAGAAGATGAAACGTACATGTCTCAGATCTCCATCTCTCAACTAAAGTAGAGATTAAGACCTATCTATATGACAATCCAGTATTTTTACAAGCTAATACAAACATAGTTTTTTCAATACCGGATCCATATTCTCATTATAAGGAATGCCAATTCTATGAGCATTGACTCTCATTATCAAATTTGGCTACACCAATTTTACATTTATATTAAAATACATATGAGCAATTTATTGAAAATAATAAATGTGAAATATTACATTCTTAGAAATTGTCGACAATCTATGTTGTTCACTGGGCAAATGCAAAATATACAGATATTGCATATTTCCTGCTTGTGTTATTATTCACTACATATAATTTTATTATAAACTAATTATAAATAATTTAACAAATTAAATAATCTAAATTAATAACAGTTAACAACACTTTAAATTAATACTTCAACAACTAATCCTAAAGAACCTACAATAAAATAAAAAATTAAACTTCACCAAAATTTTATGGTTGCAACTGTTCTAATTTTACACTATATAATTTAAAAAATGAATATCACAATAATAACTTGATATAAAAATAAATAATAATAATTTCATGCTCCCATTTCTACCAATCATAAATAATTCATTAATTCTAATTAACACCAATCTATATTATAATAAATAAAATATACTAAATTTCGTTATTGTAAATTTTCTAATTATCACCATATAATTTTTAAAATTGAGTATCACGACAGTAATTTGGTATAATAAATAAATAATTATTTAGGTTCTTCAATATATACTAATTATAACTAACACTAACCTATATTACAATAAATAAATTATAGAAATTATCATTGTTGCAAATTTTCTAATTGTACACCCAACTATTTTAAAATTAACTATCACAATAACAATTTGATATAAGAAATAAATATTCACAATTTTACATTTTAATTTTTACTAATTTAAAATAATAAGTTGGGATAAAAAAATTCGAAATATTAAAAATTATTTATCTTATCAAAATTATAGATTTATAGCTCTTTGCGTTCTCCTTTCAAATAAAAAAATATTTTATAATTATTTTTTGAAACGAGCTCTCTCCTCCCCCCCCCGTCTCTTCATTTTCCCGAGCTCTCCCTCTCCTTGCTCTTGCGTCTCTCTCTCCCTCCCGTTCGAAAATTTTAAAAGAAAAGCTTAAGGAACTGTATCAGATATACGGTTCCTTGACCTGGGATCTTCTATGGTAACTTTGAAGGCGTTTGCGGAGGCTAAAGGAACCGCATTAAATATGCGGTTCCTTGAGAAATTAGAAAGGAACCGCATATTTGATGCGGTTTCTTAAAAAATTGTCAAAAGAACCGTATCAAATACCTGGTTCTTTCTACATCATCGAAAAAATACTCTTTCCATTTAATTAAAAAATATTTATTCTTTCTCTAAATATAAAAAAATTGTATTCTATTTGAATTCCAATTCAATTTGAAAAAGCTTCTTTTTGTGAGGAGAATTGAATTAAGTACCTATGCTGTTTTTTGGCATCATCGTGCTTGAAATAACTACGATGCATCTCTCCAGTTTTGGTAAAGTCAATTAAGCACTCTAGCTTGATCAAAATGTCCCTAACCTTAATAAAAAAAATCAATAGGTACTTTGCCTACTTCCCTAATAAAAGAACTACTAAAAAGAAAGTAAAAGAAAAAAGGAGAAAAGTGAAGTAGGGTACTGTCAACCAGTGCACTGGAGATGTACAGTGATTACAAAACTGGAGAGTAGTGATCAGAGGGAATAAGTACTTCATTCAAACAAACCTCATCCTGGTGCCTCTGAGAAAGTGAGAGTATAAATCTATTTAATAATAAAGGCGCCTGGTGCAACACTGTACCAGAAGGGAAAACACACCTGGACTCCATGTCTCAACTCTCAAGTGTTCATATTTCTTTTCAAGAGAGATTTATGTTTTTCAACTTCTATTCATGAGGTTCGTCCTTCTAACTATAATAGAGAAACAAGTGACAGTCTTCCAATTTCAGAAATGAAAAAAAGACGTGTGTATCGATCATTCTCTATGTTCCATACCAGAACGCATGTTATCTCATGCGTGATGTCTATATTTCTAAACTAAGTATTTATAGTATTACAATATATGTTTATGTTGATGAAAATGGATAATGAACAAATTATTTTATTAAAAAACTTAACTACTAAACGTACGTGGTATTTATGCTAATAAAAGTCAACAATAAGAAAGTTATTTGTTAAGAAACTTAGGTTAGCGTTTATATTATCATAACAAGGGTATATATTAATACAACATGTGCTTTTAACTTTATATTAATGCAAGTGGATATAAAGAGATTTTGTTAATAAATTTAATGTAATGTTTGTATTTTTTGGACCATATATAAATGAATGTTTGTATTAATTAGTGAATTTCTCTATAAAGAAATTCATAAAATAATAAGATATATGTTAAAATTTCTTAAAATAGTAAGAAATTAATGATGAAATTTCAAAATTTTATAAAAAAACATAGGGCAAAAAAAAACATGAGGGAGAGAAATATGATAAAAAAGAGAAAATATGAATGATGGATAAATCACTTGCTAAATATGAAATGGAAAAAAAATCAGCAATAAAAAATATATATACAAGGTGCTAGATAAAAAATGCATGAGAACAAATATGGAGATGGGAATTCAGAGAAATTAATATAAACACATCTCGTAGTAATATAAAAATCTATTATAATCGTATAAACACATGATTCAAAAGTATAAATACTTAGTTGGCATTAGTGCTGTGCATGGAAAATAGATTGAGCACGCTAACTTGTGTCATGGAACATGGAGAATAACACTTTTTTTTTTTTTCCATTTTTAGTATAGGAGGGATCATTGTTTATTACTTTAAATGATAAATAAATAGGGGGATAAATCTGAGTGATGAAGGTTTGTGGATTGTTAAACACTCTTTATTTTTTTTTTAGATTGTGTAGGATCCAATTGAGACATCGACAAAGAAATCAATAAATTTATTGTTAGACTTGTCCAAGAAAATGAATTTATTATAGATATTATATTAAAATTCTTAACAAGAGCTGATGGATTGTTAATTATCTTTATAATTGGACTTTGCAAAAGTATTCTTAACAAACAACAATGCAATTACTTGAATTTGAATATGTAAAAACTCCAGAAAGAAAAACATCACAAATTCTAGTTAATGTTCAATTCCAACAATACAATAGTTAATTGAAAAGCTTCTAATTAATTAGGATGGTTTTAAAGAATCATAAATTCAATACTTGACAAGTATAATATAAAGTCGGGACGATTCAAAATCCGACCCTACGACTTGATTCAATCTTAAATTACTCGAAACTAAAAACTGATATCAAACCAGACGATTTTAATCCACACATAATCACTTAGAAATAATCTAATCGAACAATTCAATTCACTTGAAAAAATATTCTAATCGAACAATTCAAATCACTTGAAAAAATAATATAATCGAACAGTTCAAATCACTTGAAAAATATTCTAATCGAACAGTTCAAATCACTTGAAAAATAATCTAATCGAACAGTTCAAATCACTTGAAAAATAATCTAATCGAAGAGTTTAAATCACTTGAAAAATAATCTAATTGAACAGTTCAAATCACTTGAAAAATAATCTAATTGAACAATTCAAACTTGATTCAACTCCAAAAACCTCTATAGCCATGCCCATATATATATATATATATGCATGCTCCATGTGTTGCCAAATTGGAAAAGAAGCATTACTGGAGGATCTGACCAAATATTATTGATATTCATATGCCAGACCAGGCCTCGACGCAAAGCCAATCAGTCTTTATCTCCCACGTGTCACAACTCATTTCGCGCGTGCCGTTTGTTTGTATGAATATATGTATATATGCTCTCGTTATTATTTGGAACCTAATTAATTAATTAATTAATTAAGAGTCTAAGACGTTATATTAGTCACGTTATTACACGAATATTTATATTTATTTATTTATTGCCCACTTTTCAAAATTAATTAATGGAGAGATCCGTCACGTATGAAGGTGATATACTGTATTAATTCAAATTAGAAAAATAAAATAAAACTATTGCTATCACAATGTTTCTAAATTAATCTCTATATTAAAAATTGGCAAAAAAAAAATATATCCCTGTATTTATATATACTTTAAGATTCGGTAGGACGTCCTAAACAAGAAATTAATTAAACTTTTTTATACCGAAATTATCCAAACTTTAGCCATTTAAATTCAAGGATATATTCAAATATATCTTGGTTCATAAAATTATACATAAAATGGAATATTCAACATTAATGCATGTCTCCATTGCAATTAAAAAATGGAGAGCAATGGGACCCTAAGAGGAGAGGCTGCTGGTCTTCCCCTATAAAAATGCAACAACCTTCAAGAGAGAAACATATACACACTACATCCCCAACACCTTTCTAACATAACCCTAATTTCTTCAACCTCTCTCTTCTTCCTCCTCTCCTCCCAAAAAACATTAAAAAAAGACCCAATTAATTATGGGTTTTTCACTAAACAAATGGCCGGAGCCTGTTGTACCGGTCCAGTCGATATCAAACAGCGGCATCATCGAGATCCCCGCAAAATACATTAGGCCTCCTACCGACCGTCCTTCACTCGAATCCTTCGAAACCAAAGTTGAAAGCGAACTTTACATACCGGTGATCGATATCAGTCCGCTTATTACCGGTTCCGGTGACACCGAGGAAGTCATGCATGAGATATCGCATGCATGCAAGAAGTGGGGATTCTTTCAAGTAGTGAACCATGGTGTGACGCCTGATCTGGTTCAAAATATGAGAGAAGTGTGGAGAGAGTTCTTCTATTCACCAATGGAGGTGAAGAAGGCATATGCGAACGATCCTATGACATACGAGGGATACGGTAGTCGTGTCGGAGTTGACAAAGAGGCGGTCTTGGATTGGGGTGATTATTTTTTCTTGTATCTATTGCCAGAGATGACAAAGAACCTTGATAAGTGGCCTAAATTGCCCCCAAATTTAAGGTAAATAAATATATAACAATAGATAATATAATGAAACCATGTTGTTGATATCGAGTTTAAAAGAAATAAATCTAACTAGCAAGTTTTAATTAAAGTAATAAGTTGCCTTTGGCTTAATTAAATATCAAAAATAATATACATGTCTCTGGCTTACATATAGGAACTTGCATGCATAAATATTTTTCTTGGAATAAGTTCTATGTACCACATACTCCTCTCTAGCGCATGATCTTAAATAATCATTTCTAAGGGGTGCATAAGGTATATATGTGCAAAAGAGGTACAACACAATTACAAAAACAACCATGCAAGATATGTGTTTCATGAAAACAAAAAATCAGAAACAAGAAAATGCATACAGTTGGAAGCTCTCATTGAATTTGAGTGCAATCACTGTTGTATTCACTAACAGAATTTTATTTTATTTTATTCATCTATTCTCGGTTTTAGCGATGGCAGAACGTTTTGTTTAGAAATTCCTAAATTTATATTAATTCAGCACATACTGATACATAACGTTGAGAATTAAACTTTTGATGAGGCATGCATATTTGACAATTTTTACTGTTTCTCTTCACATAAAATTTAAGATGAGCCTTGAGACAAATTGGGGTATATGAGATTTTTCATATTTTGGAGGGGATGGTTGCTACTCAATGTTTCCTTGTTTTGGATAATGGGTCTAATATGCATCATGATATATAAATTATGACTAATTAAATTTGCTATATCAATATATATATACAGGGAGATCACTGAGAAGTATGGTGAAGAGGTAATGAATCTTTGTAAGGTGTTGATCAAGGCAATATCCACAAGCTTATGTTTGGATGAGGGATATATGTTAAAGTCCTTTGGTGGAGACGATAATATTGCGGGGACTCTTCGCGTTAATTATTACCCGAAATGCCCTCAACCAGAGCTAACCCTCGGTCTGTCGCCGCACTCTGATCCGGGGGTTATGACTGTACTTTTAGCAGATGAACATGTAAAAGGTTGCCAAGTGAAGAAAGGTGATACATGGGTTGATATCAAGCCCATAAATGGCGCATTTATAGTCAATATTGGTGACCAAATTCAAGTAAGATTTTGTTTCTCTTCAAGGCACACATTTAGTTAATCTTTTAGGTATTTTGGACTCGTGCAACAAATTATGAATATCATTCTAATGTCCAATAGAATATATATAGTGATATATATTCAATTACTGTTATATGATATAGTACTTGAAATTGCAGGAATGTAATCATATATAGTTTCTAAATTAAAAAAAATGCATTAATGAATATTGCACTAGCTCTATTGAGAGTTATCTGTCTGCAATACTTGAATGAAATAAATGCTAGATATAGTGCAATAATTAGAAGAAACAAATTATAGATATACTTAGATAGATATAATCCAATAAATGCTTGATAATATCAGTTGAATGCAATAAAGAAAAAGATCAACGTTTACAAGCACAGTTGTTGTACATATCATATAAATTATACATACATGTATTACTCATGAATCTTTGAACTGAAAAAAGGATTAGCTATACCTTTTTCATGTGTATCAATTAAAGCTTTACAAAATCTGAAATATATTTTTTTATTTTTTTCCAATAAGGTGTTAAGTAATGCAATATACAAGAGCGTGGAGCACCGTGTTCTGGCAAATGCAGAGTCGGAGCGATTCTCCTTTGCGTTCTTTTGCAACCCAAAAGGGGACATGGCAATTGGATCGGCGCCGGAGCTCGTAGAACCTTTCTCTAAGCCTCTCTATGAACCGATCACATTCCATCAATATCGGCTGTATGTGCGCACAAGAGGTCCCCTTGGCAAGTTGCAAGTTGAATCGCTTAAAGCTGCTTAATTAGTGTGGTGTAATCAACTAATTAATTATTGCTAATTTATTTTCTGTACTTGTTGAAATATTAATTAAGCTGGAGGAAATAAAGTGCATATATGCCTCAAAAGTAAGGGCATATATCCTATGTTTGAATTTGTTATGGTAAAAATAAGGAGGCAAATTAAGGCTTATTTCTGGATAAATTTTGAGCAGAAATATATAATAATTGATGAACACTACTGTTTGCTTAACTAAGCTTAATTAGGGTTTGAAAGAATATTTTGTTTCTCACCAATTAATGTTGTCATATTTTTAAACACAAAATCTGTATATATCTTTGGTAACCGATCGACAAGCTCAGCTGCACAAAATTTTCTGAGATTACGATCGAACATTGCTTGTTCATGAGTGCAATTCTCTTCACTCAGCATTAACACAGATTTCTTTTTTTGAGATAAAAATAATAATCAAATCACTTGAATTTAGAATTTAGAGTTTTAGGATTAAATTTAGGGTTTGAGGTTTGAACATATGAGCTTGCAAACTCTCACATAAAAATATTATTTTTATCACTAGACCGAAAACTAATTCTCCGGTCATCACAGATTTTAAAGCCTTTTTCATATAAATATAAATTTACCTCCATGCTTCATATATACATATATAGTTGAATTCTTCCTAAAAGTACACGATAGCTCCTTCTCTTCAAACAATATTTTGAGCGTCAGATTCGTTTTCCTTTTATCCTTGGAGATATTCTGTGTATTCTACTGTATAACCAAACATGTAATTACTCATGGGAAATCCGCTTCAACGGGCTGAAATATCAGCTGGCATCCTGCATGTATATATGGATGCTCTGCGCAAATCAGTGTTCGACACGTAGGATGCACAGGATGGTTCCCTTGCCATTTCATCTAGAAAACGGAGGAGATCCAACAGTCACGGGACAAATTTTTGTGTTAGATGAATAAAAATAACAATTTGATGACATCAAAATTTATACCGAAATTTCTCTCAAGCGATTCAATAATCGTGTGAAATATCAAATGTAACGATTCAACGGTTAGAACTATCCATCGGACATTGGATCTCCTCCCGTTCCTTCGACTCGGAATCAGGGGTCATTGGACCAATTTTGGGCCCTGTGATTACTTCAGTGTGGTCAACCATGTTGCATGTACGTTCTCATCTGAAATCAACCTTATATATATATATATATATATATATGACCTGTCCCCGTAGTACAATTCCGCAGAAAATCACGGAAGAAAATGGGGGTTAAGTTTGAGATCCCCTCCAATTTCGGAGGATGTCCAGCGCGTACTACAAAGATCTGGAACGCGTGCTGTCCAACTCACGGTAATAATAAGATTCCCAAATTATTCCATTTCAGCACCTTCTCCAATGAATGAAGTAGATGATTTGAGCAGATTTCTCAATGTTTCTTATTTTTCTTTTTTGAATTATTTGCAAATTATACAAAATTTAGTTATGAATAACTCATGAAGTATTCAAATAATTTGTTTTTATTTAAATAAAGTTTCACAATCTTGATGCAATTATATCTATACCGTACTATTCGCAAATTATACTGATATTATACCCCAATCACAAATATTAGACTTTGTCATATTATTTATGAATTACTCATTTGTCACTATGATCCAACTATAACGGCAATCCTATACTATACAACCATAGCCGCAGCGGATCCTACACGATATAATTAATCCAATGCAACCATAGTCACAGCAAGCGTTTTTTTTATATATGCAGGGATTATATGCACATCTGTTTCTTCTTTCTCATGGTGTTTTTAAATGCTGTGATTCTGATTTTGTTGAGATGCTATTGTACAAGAGGTATAGTGTAAAAAAGAATTAGAACATGATGTGTGTTGAATAAGGACACAGATGGATGTGATCCAGATATTGAGTTGTGAAACTTGTTTTTGTTTAAATGAAATGGGACGTTAACACAGTACCTCCAATAATGCACTCTTATTTTCCCTACTAACACTGCAGTGAGTCCCACGTGCTTATGTTTTTAGGAGGTCCTTTTTGTCTGTTATAGTTGAGAAAATGAGAAATATTGTTTTGAGGACATTACATGTTTTCTTCAAATGAAAAAGTGGCATTGGCATGGGTAACATTTTGTACTTATTTTAATTATTCAAACATAAAAGCTCAGCCCTTAGTTAATTTTGCTAAAATTGTATAGGCAATATACATGCAGCAAAAGCAAAATAAAAAAACAAAACAAGAAAGAAAAGCAAATTAATTAATCTTTTATTCAATTTCAAGTTACTACCTGCAAATACCTGTACAACAGTAACATTTGTTGCGGTGCACTTCATTACAGAAGGATAATATTTGGTGTGATACAACAAATTCTATGAAAATCTTTTCACACAACAAATGCAATGTAGCTGGAACACCCAGATGAAAATATACATCCCGATCAACAAACACTTCATGCGAATCCGAAGGGTCTGAATACTTCAAAACAAGTGGTCCCACTTGTCAGAAAAAACCTGTTGGCGGCTCCATGTCCAAGCAAACAAAGATAAAAACCCACTCATAACACACTATCCCCTCCATACGCTTCAAAAGTTTCTGCTCCGTATTTCCTTCTTTTCCAACAATTTCAACACTTGAGTTTGTAAATAAGATACTTGAAACCAGACAGCTTCCTCTTCTTTCAAAAGGGTACATTTTTCAAAATATGGTCTTTCTTTTTCAAATTCTCTCCATATTAAAATGACAAGAGGTTGCAAAAAGATTAGTACTTCTGAGTAAACAACATTTGAGAGAAAAATAAACAACACAAACCCAGGTTTCATCCAACAATGCATATCCATCGATATTTTTCCATCGTAACTTTGCCACTTTGGTGGGAATTCAACCGACTTTTGATGTCACTGATCAAACAAGAAATCAACTTTCAATAATAAATGCAATTGCAATGATCTGAAAGTGATCCCTTGTATTTGGTAGCGATTTTATCAAATGTCATATCATATCTCCTCCAATGGAGCAATATCATGACAGAAAAGTATCTGTCAGTTATCAGTTACCAATTTAGATTGGCTTACCAGCAGTGCAGATAATATAAATAAGAAAAGAAATAAATATATGAGAGAACAATATTGTCAGTTACCAATTTAGATTGGCTTACCAGCACTGTAGAAAATAATGAAAGTTGATCAATACAAAATATTAACATTAAAACATAATAAACAGCAAATTCACTCTCAATTGATTTACCACAATTCAATCTGGAAAAGTTCCCCAAAATCGAAGCTAATTATCACTGTCCAAACATATCCATCCCATTAATCTGAACTGTTTCCAAAAGAAGTGTGTTAAAAACAAAAAACAAATCTGGACATTCGCACTTTGGATAAGCTGCAACCCTGCAATACTTATTTTTCCAGTAATATTATACCTAGGATTGTCTTATCTTTTAGTCCATGACAATGAATTATGTTAATTAAAATGACTAGTCAGTTTTTTGTTACATCTCTAGTACTTACTATCTGTAAAAATAGTTATTTCCTTTGCTACGCAAAAAGAAAATCTTATCGGGTTTCAAGATTACAAACACATTATGGTATGCAGTACCTTCAGCAAAGGTTGGTGTATCTGAAGGATATATTAGGAATTCAAAAGAATTTCATGTTAAAGAAGAAATCATTGCTATGTTAGCTATTTGCTCCAGTATCTATTTATTATGCTAACCAGCTATATCATTCAAGTCAATGTATAAAATTTTATTAAAGCAACATAAACCCCCACCCAGAACACCTACCTAATCCCTTTTTCTTATAAAGTTCAAAACAAATCCCTATTTTACAGCAATAAAGTTCCAGAATAGAGGTGCTATCATGCCAGATAGGGTTCAAATACCTGAACTCTGATCCTTATAGTGATTGGGTTCAAACCTAGACCAGTATGGATCCTAATATTGCAGTTAATATACGGTCTATCAATTTTGGGTCAGGTCTGAATAAGATTCAAGTTGGACAGTAGAAACTCAGCTTATAAGCGTACCAGTCTTATTAACTTCATTACAGTTATACTATTATATAGTAGCATCCATTAGTGCCAAGTCGGCCTGGATTATCAGATAAGAAATTTATGATGATAGAGGGCGTGTATATACCTTTTTTTTGTGCAGTGTGTTAGTTGTTTTGTGTGTGTGTGGGGGGGGGGGGGGGGGAGCAGGGGGCATAGAGCTCTTACATTGGATTCTCAACAAGTGATCCCCATCCCTCCAATTCTGCAAATGTAAATACTCAATATATATATTATATTCAAATTGTGTATGTTTTATGGAACATAACACATAGAAATGCCACGGAAATGAACATTTGGATTTTTTTTTTAATCATTTCTGTTCCTTTAATAAATGTGAGTCAATTGCAAAAGATATGACCATTGTATTATCAAATGTATTGCAATTTAATGTAAACATTGTACAAGTAGTTACAGAAAGTAATTGTCCAAATTTGAAATAAATTGTTTCCTTTATTATATATATTTTCTTAACTGATACATCAGTTACATTCAATGCATTACATCGAGTATATCGAAGGAAATGGAGACTCTAGTTTGTCCTTGTCAGAAGCCGACTCTCATGTGGCATTTTTACGGAAAGTTATACCATCTAGTGAGTTAATATACATGTAACTCGTGACATGACAATCGGCATCACAATAGATTGCATCAAGAGTGCTACAGGTGATGCAGTTTCTTCCTTCTAGAAGATAATTTTGAAATGAATCTAGTCGGAATTCCGCCTTCATCCCAAAACTAATACACTTTTTTCATTAAATGGGTCCCACTTACTGATACTACGCCCACAGAAATCAACACAAAACCAACACTGGCACACTGTATTCCATTGAATTTGCCTATAAATTCTTTCATCCTCTTCCTTCTTTTGTTCACAATCAATTTTACTTTGATCCCCCAACTCACCCCCCCCCCTCCGGTCTCCCCTCCCCCACCGGGGTAGGGAGAAAATCTCATACCAATCAAATTGCCCTATACAACTCTCTTAGACCAAATTTCTAGTCTGTCTTCTCTTCCTACTTCTCCAAAAGTTTCAAGGTATTACTCTCCGTTTTCTTTTTATTCCTTTCTTTTTTTTTTTCCCAAAACAAGCTATTCTTTTTCTTTTTTTCCAAAACAGCTCTCTCAGGTTTGAGAAAAGAGATTTCTTGTGCAAGATCTTGTTCTAATTAACTAATGATTAGGACTAAATTTGTTCGTTTCAGTTGAACGTGATCAGTTTTGGACAATCTCTTGAGCCTTGAGGAATTGGTCATGTGATAACAAAGCAGCGATCTCTTTTACAAGAAAACACAGATTTGAGGTACTTCTGTTTTCTTTGTTTTTATTTATTTTTCTTTAATTTATCACATATCATCACAAGACACCAGAATTTCACTATAGGTACTGCAAACATCATATGCGGTTGAAATACGGTGTTTTATGTTGCAAGAATAAAATCCTACACATTATCTTGAATCCGATAGCTGTTTAGGAAAATAAAATTCGATGGATCAATTCATAATTAGGGTTAGTTTAGTTAAACTCTGTAGAAATTCACCCGACACAATTCAATCATTTGCATTATTGTACGTTCATAAGAAAGCTATTTCTTTATACTTGAAATATAGTAATTAACATGCTATGAGTTAATATTTCGACTTCCAACAAGTCCAGTTGATGCATATATATATAGAGAAGGCCTAAATTGTAATCAAGTTATCCTCTTTCTTTAAAACATAGAAAGAAAAAACAACTATGGAACAATGTTTGGAGTACAATTTATTATCTAAGCAACCTAAAATCCTTCATAGAGTATCCCCAAATCCTTCAATTTCAGACATTAAAGGTCACAGATCCAACCAAAGTAGCGTTCTTTTCACTATAGGTCAATGCTTTCTAACGATATTAATAGTATTTAGGTCGAAAATGGAAATCAAACTATAAATAAATGAATAAAGAATTAATTAATCTTTCTTCGAGATGGGGATCAACAGTACAAATTGATCAATAAAAGGATCTGTAAGGCGCTCAGGTTTACCTAAATTGTTGAAAGGGGGATCGATCGGCGCTGTTACAAGCTTCGCCTCCTCGATCTCTTTTGTCTGGAATCCATCGTCGGAAGGTGGAGGTGAAAAGAAAAGGAGACGATTTGATGGAGAGAAGGAACGATTGGGAATCGAGATTCGCTGGAAAATGAGATAATAGAGAGAGTAGGAGACTCTTTTTTGAGCTCATTGGCGAGAAAAGAATTAAAGGTGGGGGAAAAGGAATTCACGGAGTTCAACTTTCCGGGAAAATACTAAAATTTCTATCAAAAAAATGGCAAAATAAAAAAAGAAAAAAATAAAAGGGTTAATTTTTATACATTAGATAAACTTCTATCAACTTTCAAGGCGAAATCTAAAACTATTTTTTTACTTTTTTAAAATTTTACTTTTCTAAAATTCATTAAAATTTAGAAAATTAATTAAAAAATTTACTTTTTTTTTTATCATTTAGATAGACTCGGTTTAAAATCGGTACAATTTAACAATTATTCGGTCACCAATTAAATACCGAAAAATTAAAAGGTGTTAATTTTAAAATTGCTTGATGGATTACAAAAGAATTTTTTGAATTGCTAACAAATTCGATACATTGCATAACTAAATTATGAAGAACATATCTCCAAATTAAAATTTTTATTTTGATAAATATTATGTGGGTTCTCATGGTTAATAAATAAGCTTTGTATTCCGAATCCAATCATATATATAATTGGAATATGTATAATCTCTAGAGAGTTAAAATCCATTGGTAATGATTTAAATTTGTCAATAATCAAATTCAAAACTTAATACAAAATTGAACACTATAGATGTAAAAAAAAAATCATGAATCCATGTTTTTGGTTTGAAAATGCATCTAACTCCTCCTTTTCAAATCTCAAGTGCAATTACCTCCAATCTGTAAAAAGAAATATCATATCAAAGAAATACAAAGAAATTAAGTGGGTCTCATTTAATCTGTTGAAGATAAATACATCCATCTACTAATTTAAGTTTTTTTATAACATTATACCTTCCATAATATTAGCGCCAATCTTTAAAAATTAAAACCCAACCGGGCAGTTTCTTCTTTCGGTCAAATTTCGGGCAGCCCAAGATACAACGGGCCGTCTTATATTCTTTCCGGTTTGTTTCCTCCAGGCCAGAGCATCCGGGTCGGTCAACTCCGGATCCGAATCCGGGTAACACTTCCCTTACAAGCCCAACAAAATCCGAATCCGAATCCGAATTGATGTACTGCCCCCCCCAGTAAGAAGTCAAAGCGCAGCGAACCGTTAACCTCTCACTATATAAAATTTCATATCATATCATAGATATCATATATATACATATATAGAGATATATCAATTGAAGGAGCATCCTTCCACAGATTTAATTGAAGACTCTTATCCAGTTGGAGGAGGAGCATCCACAAATCCTTGCCCAGGTGGCAGCATTCTGTTATTACCAAAAAAAAAAAGAGAAAAAGGAACCGTATTTTCACGAGTTCTTCACTGCTTGATCGTGTCTCTCTCTCTCTCTCTCTCTCTTTCCTCCTCTCTCCTCTCTCTCTATCTATCTCTCTTGTTCTCCATCCCACAAGCTCCATTGGAGGAGAGAAATGGCTGTATGGATGAACAGCAGAGTAGCACCGCCGCCAGTTCCGGCGCACCAACCCGCAGGGATGGTGCTCAGAGAAAGCGAGTTTATGAGTAAGCGCGTGGATTTTCCGTGTGGCAGAGTCGTCGTGGCGCTGCCGATGAATAGAAGAACTCGTGGCGTTAGAATGTCGGTCGCCACTGACGAAGTTACCAGAGAAGTCAAGGTATAATTAAGCGGCGTACCTTGCTTAATTTAGGTCTTTTAGCATTATCTGCGAAGAATGAATAAATTTGTTAGCCGAATCACGCCGTAGTTAGATTTATTCTTGCAATGATAACATGGCACCTCTATATATGTACAATGTTTAATTGATTGTTGCTTGTTTGTGCATGCCTAGTTTGACGATATAGACTTGGATAGGAGAAACCCGAGGACAGTTGTGGCGGTTATACTAGGTGGCGGGGCTGGGACCCGCCTCTTTCCTCTTACCAAGAGAAGGGCTAAACCTGCGGTAAGTTTTCTCCGGCCATTGCGGTTGTATACATACATATATATACCAATGTAATTAATAATGTATCATGAATGTTTAATTAAGTCATATTATTTTTTTTACCTTATGTAATAGGTACCAATAGGTGGTGCATACCGCCTCATCGATGTACCGATGAGCAACTGCATCAACAGTGGTATCAACAAAGTGTACATCCTCACCCAATTCAACTCGGCGTCTCTGAATCGGCATATTTCCCGTACCTACAACTTCAGCAACGGCGTGGCCTTTGCAGACGGGTTTGTGGAGGTACACATTCATTATATTTTCCTTTCTTTTTTTCTCATTTTTGTTCATTTAACTTGTTGCTACTTGCATTTATTTGTTTAATTCTTTTTCTGGTACGATGCAGGTACTAGCGGCCACACAAACCCCAGGAGAGCAGGGCAAGAGGTGGTTTCAAGGAACGGCGGATGCCGTTCGTCAATTCCATTGGCTTTTCGAGGTAATTATATCTTTCTTGATCCCTTTTTTTAAATAAAAATGGGTATTTGGAGGGTTCTGGTTTCAACAAATTACTATTGAAATTAGTCCCCAATTTAGCCCAATTAGGCTCCTATTTAGCGCCTAAGATCCGATTGAACCTTGGTCTAATCCAATATTACATGATGAACATGGTACATTGTGATTTGAGGACTAAGATTAAAAGGAAAAAAAAAAGTAATAAAATATTATCAAAATACATCCATAATCACATAACAATTAATCTGCAGGATGCAAAAGCCAAGGAAATAGAAGATGTTTTGATCTTATCTGGTGATCATCTCTACAGGATGGATTACATGGACTTTGTTCAGGTAAATTAAAATATTTACAAATATCTCCCATTGTTCATCAATATTTCAACAAAATTTTTTAGTTCATGCTGATTAATTTTCTTGTTTATTGCATGCAGAATCACCGACAAAGCGGCGCAGATATTACAATATCATGCTTACCCATGGATGACAGGTAATTGTAGATAAGTAATTTGTAAAGTTTATATAATTGAAGTGCATATATTCATGGTCATATTTTATTGACTTGTTGAAATTTGGTTCTTTGCATGACAGCCGTGCATCCGATTTCGGTCTTATGAAGATCGACAACAAAGGAAGAGTCGTCTCCTTCAGTGAGAAGCCCAAGGGAGATGATCTGAAATCCATGGTAATATAATTTATATAGAGAGAGAGAGAGTAAAGTTAGCGTGAATTTAAGTTCACAAAGTTATTTGATAAGTTTAATTCAAAATATAATTGAAACGGACTCAAATGATAAATCTGAGAGCTCAATAAATTCTTCATATCAAAATCTCGTAGGATATCAAAATTTTCTAACTACTTTTTTCAGATTTTTGAAAATAATTCTAAAATAATAATAAAATAATGAATGTTTTTATATTAGAATAGGCCATTTACAAAAAAAATCTGAAAAAAATAGTTAGAAAATTTCGGTATTCTATTAAATTTTGATAGAAGAATTTATTGAGCTATTTGAATTTATTATTCGGAACCGATTCAATAGATTTTTTAGTTAAACTCACCAAAAGATTTAATGAACTTAAGCTCTCTCTAGCTTTACTCTATATATATATATATTCAATCAGCATTTAATTAAATTCTGTCTCCATATTTGTCCACTTCTATATTCTATTCTAATCATTTTGTAAATATGTCCATAAATGCTTCTTTTTTATTTTGTTGTGTTTTTGTAGGAGGTTGATACCACTGTTTTGGGGCTTTCAAGAGAAGAAGCCGAAAAGAAGCCGTACATCGCCTCCATGGGGGTTTATGTCTTCAAAAAAGATATCTTGTTGAATATTCTGAGGTTCGTCATTCATTGCTTTTTCTCTTTTCTTTTGTCAATGGTTGGAACTCCGGTAATTAAGTACCATTTTACCAGTACCGATCAGTTACTGGCTTGAACCGGTGATCAGTGAAATCCAAATATAAACCAATCAAGACTCACCTCATTGTAACCCCATTTTTTTCTGGTAAAAGGGTCAAGAATTGCTCAACAAATTGGATCCTGTTGATGATTGAACTTAAAAGAAAACAAAATTTGAATGATTGTTGAACTGGTACTCAGATTATGTATGTTATTTGGTAGGTCAGGTGGCGGTTTCCTACTTCAAACGATTTCGGATCGGAAATAATACCTGCGTCAGCGAAGGAATACATCGTCAAGGTGCATTTTCATATTTCAAATATTATATGAGACATATAATTTTTCTTTATATATACCAAATTATAATTTTTCTAACACCTTCCATATGTAGGCATTCCTTTTTAATGATTACTGGGAGGACATTGGAACCATTAAATCCTTCTTTGAAGCAAATTTGGCACTCACAAACTATGTAAGTATTAATTCTCTATTTATATTTATATTTTTACAGTTAAGATTTTTTTTAATTTTTTTTAATTTTTCATTTTTAATGAGTTTGTAGCCACCAAGATTCAGCTTTTATGATGAGACTAAACCAATGTATACATCCAGAAGGAACTTACCTCCATCAATGGTTAACAACAGCAAGGTAAAATAAATTCTTTATTAAATTATTTTTTCCTGAAAACAGTACATTATTAGATTAGATTAAAAAAGCTTAATAATGTTGTTAAAATTGAAATATATGAATTGCTTCCTCCAAAAATGAATAAACAACAATATCATCCTCACACAATGTTCTGAAAACTTCAGCAAACTGGTAAATATACTCTTCACTATCTGTTTGTAAAAATTGTAGGTTACGGATACGATTATATCGCATGGATGTTTCCTGGATAATTGCATGATAGAACATAGCGTCATCGGAGTTCGGTCTCGCATAAGTTCCAACATCAGCTTGAAGGTTAGTATTCTTTTGACTTAGTTTGTCTATTCCAAATTCAACCATAAACTACAAATTTAAACAAAAAATGTAAAAGTGATGTTCATACTTGATGCTTATTAAGTAATTAAGCTTCATATAATTGACATTTTGTTTATGGTGAAATATATATATACAGGACGTGGTGATGTTGGGTGCAGATTTTTACGAAACCGATGATGAGAGAGCAGCGATGCTAGCCGAAGGAAAGGTCCCTATTGGCATTGGAGAGAACACAAAAATAACGTTAGATACTTTGATCTAAATGTTTAAATCTATGTTATAATGGTTGATATTGCAAATCATAATGTCTTAATTTTTCATTGCAGGAATTGCATCATCGACAAAAATGCGAGGATAGGGAAGAACGTGACGATTGCGAATTCAGAGGTATGTATGCGTTACTCGTCCTTCGATTCATTTCAGATTATATATACTTCTCAGATCATTTTGCAAATGCCGTCGCATCAATTTTCTCTTCGCCTACTTTTTCAGGGTGTACAAGAAGCAGATAGATCATCGGAGGGGTTCTACATTCGGTCGGGAATTACAATCATACTAAAGAACTCGACGATCGCGGATGGACTTGTTATTTGAGTAGATATAGTTTTATTGATTTCATTTCTCTGTTATCTAAATATATCTATCTATGTCCCTTTCTTTCTTTCTTTTTTTCCAAAAAAAATCAGCATGATAATAAATGCTGGCATTACAGTATGTAAATAAAGACATCTTGATGGTTGTCTGAAATTGAGAATAAATCATGTTGCCATTTTGGGTTAAATTGAGGTGTCAATTTTATTTATTTATTTTTTTTTATTATTATTTTTATTTTATTTTTGCAATTTGCTATTTAGATCTTCTTTTGAAATGAGGCTTTGAATTATTATAGGGGAAGTACTTAGTACACCCTTTTTAATTCAAAATAAAGTTCATACATCACCTTTAATTAACAAAAGAACAAAAGCTACAATACATAGTGTCTTGTAATAGATATATTAAAGTGGTTATTTGCCTCATAAAAAGATTCAAGTGTAATTAGATTATTGAATTTTAACTCTATTTCAATAACTGAATTTTAACTTATTTCAATAAAGATTAGTACACCCTTTTTAATTCCGTTAATTTTTGTTAGTATTTGATGTATATCAAAATAAAATTGAAATAGTATAATTTTTTGTGTATCTATATAATATGATATATATACAAAATGTTCAATTAATTAGTTTTGTTATTTAAGAGTTTAATAAATAATTATTTAAAATTTAATTTAATAATCTATGACAATAATAATCATAAGCATTGAATCTCTCTCTTAAAAAAAACCTTCAACAGAATTGGGAATGGTGCCCTGTCTTTTCTCCAAATATTCCACAGAATAGTTGGCAGAGGTCCCACCAGTCAGAAGCTCTCCAGTAGGAGGTTGTCAGGCATGATTGTAGAATGGAAAATGATGGTCCCCACATGGCAGGGACTCACAAAGCCTCAGTCTCAGTCTCTGCCTTCAATGTTTTCTCTTAAATGTTTAGATACTGATATCAGTATCAGGAACTGAGTACTGGTAAAAGGGGTATTTTTGGAAACTACATAAATAGATGATCTCATTGTAATTACATTGCATAGGTAATTAAATAGATGATCTCAGAGATGAATGTAAATTATGTAAGATTGCTAGGAATTGTACTTTGACAAGGTGTAAAAAGACATTAAATTGTGACAAAATTAAAAGAATTCAATTCAGGAAGTTGGTTATTCCTGATATCTTCTTACATTGATTATCTTTGTTTCATTTCATAGAACAATTGGATCATTCTTTACTTCATTTTTACTTTTAAATTAGGTTCTATAAAGTCATTAGATGTTAATTAACCAATATACAAAAATAATCTTGCTGTACATGTTCCAAAATTTATGAAATTGCAGATTTTAAGATACAAAAAAGTTGTTAGTTTCTCATTTTAAGTTGATGATATAATTTAAAAAAGAAATAGGATGCTGTAGAGTTTTTTGTGATTTTTTTTTATTCTAAAGACAAAATTAATATTTTGTTTATAATTGATATTGCCTACACAGTACAAAAATACTAACCTTGTCTGTATATATATATATATATTACTGATTTTGAGAGTTAGATTCTCAAATAAAAAATCTGCTTTTGACTTTTCCATTTTTAGAATGTATAACGAGTTAATTATTTATTTTTTTTCATTTGGCGTGTTATAATTTTTTTTATATAAAGACTCCTATTAATCCGACATTTATTTTTTTTTAAATATTTTTTACGAGGCTTAAACCTACATCTATCAGTAGAAAGTTGATGTCTATCACCACTGTATTAGACCTACGGTTCATATCTTTTTTTTTTACTTTTAATTGGACAATTTAATGAGAACAGTACATTGATATTCTTGTCCCGAGTTTATAGAATAAAGAAAAAAAATAATGTCATTGTTGATGAACAAAATTAATGTTTTTGATTGCAACAAATTTACATCCTCACCCATAAAAAGATAGAATTTTAAATTGGGCCCGACGCAACGTGCAACATCGACACTTATTTCTTAATTATAAAAGCATAGATAAATAAAATTGACCAAAATATATAAATGGTAATATAGAAAACTTGCTCATTATCTGAGAATAAATAAATTATTCAATTACAAATTACAAAAAACCAACAAAAGACAATCTGCAATGTGCAGCCAATTAATCATGGATTAATACATGCTTAATTAACAAAAAGCCCTTTGCTTAATTTATAGTACTTCTCATCCTATTTTAATTTGTTTGGTAATTTCAATCAATTTTCAACTACATACGTACCATTAATTTTATTTTGGAGCTAAAAATGCCACAAATTTTTATAATAGTTAATGGGGGGGTGTGGAATTTCAATCCTGGTGGTAATTTTCAGTTAATTCAGGGTCAGATTGGTAATAAACAACCTCCCCCACATCACTAACAAAATGATCAACTCTTAAACTCCTCATTAATACCCCAAATAGATGTACTGGTAATGGGCCTGATTTCTCTGGCTCTCTGTAGTATTTCCCAAGCACTGGTTTTGCTGCTTTTGTCTGACAAAAAACGAAAAAAAAATGTTTCAAATAATGCCACATTTTTTGTTAATTTACATTGTCTACTTCTCAAGGATATAATGATATATGCTAAGAGAAAGGATGTATTTATTTCACAACCATGTCAAATGTAAAAATTATCAAAATTAAAAAAAAAAAGAAGTCTAATTGAAGATATGTTGTATATATTTAGATAAATAATGTATCAAATTTGATGCAATTCGGAAACGATTTGTTTATCAATCATATACCAAACAAAAACCGAACCGTAAAAGTTTCAAATCACTCGACAAATGATCAATCGGTTTTTAAATTAGATCAAATTTGACACACGAGTTATCTTTATATAAAAAAAAATCAGTAATTAATTTTACCTTTCTTTGTTTTTTTACAACTAATTGATTTGTTATCATAGTTGTAAAATAAATTTACTATCTCTACAACTCATTGCAAAATATTAAAAATTTGAGGGGGTTAATGAGAAAACTTACAGCCTCAACCAAGTGATAATGAGGGATTTGAGGGAAGAGATGGTGTATGATATGAGTGCCAATGTCATGGTGTATGTTGTTTATCCATCCGTAGTCCCGGTCCACCGTGGTCAGAGCCCCTCTAAGGTAGCTCCATTCCTAACCATAAATTAATTAAATATTAATAATACATCTTTATATGTTTTAGAAATGATGATTGTTCATAAAATGATAGTTATCTAATTTTGAAAAAAAAAAAAAGAAATATGCCGTCAATATAATATATTTTTTTGTAACATGCTCCTATTTTTTTTTAGTTTAATTCAATTTCATCACATTAATTAATATAGCTAAATATTTTATAAAACAAAAAGAAATATGGATTGAATTTAACCCATTGACAATTTAATTAAAAGAAAAATAATAATAATAATAATAATAATAATAGAGATCTCACCTTGCCACGGTACCAAGGAAGATTAGGTTGGCCATGATGATGTAAGTATGTCACAAGATCAATCCACATGATAAAAACCTACATATCAAAATACAATATTTTGCTTTACCAAATAAAAATAGGCAATATAAATAAATAAATAAATAATTAGAAATTTCTCAAAAAAAATAATAATAAAATATTATGGATGCTTACAAGCCATGGAACGCCGTAGAACTTGAGCACAGGAATGACGCCTATGGTCCACGATAGACCGAGAAGCAATGCGACCATGGTGCACCAACACCAGGTCGAGGTGAGAACCTCCGTCTTCTCGTTTGCGCCGAACAAGTCGCTGCTTGGATTGAAGTGGGACCCACTCTTTCCTGGGCTCCTATGCAACTACAAAAATTACATCACACTACTAATTAAAAAAGGACGTAATTGCAAAAAAAAATTAAAAATTAAAAAATTGGGATGTTTATGGAACAACTTAGTTTTTTTTTTCCTCTTTATTTTTTTTTTAAATTGATGGGTCAAAATCTGAATTTACTCTTTTACTATATGACCGACGTCAATATAATTTTTTTTTGTAACTTAATAATTAATTTGGTTACCAATTAAGTGCCCATACAATTGATCTATAACTTCTCAAATCACATGAAAGCAGACCCATTAATTTTGAAATTACATAAAATTTTATATTCAATCCATTTGAAATAAATAAAATAAATAAATAAAATTAATTTTTTTATATTGAAAAAGAAAAATGTTTGAATAAAAGGGTTAAAAAATAAAAACAAATTATTTTTGGGTATTTTGGAGTAAAATTATTGCACTAACCAGATAAGCAGGATATGCAAAGAGAGGATATGGAAAAGTGAAACGAAGCCTCTTTGTGCTATTCTCCAAATTCTTGTATGTCTTCTCTGTTAACTGCTCAAATTAAATAAGAAGAGAAAAAATTGCATAAAAATAAGTCTCATTTATGATAAGTAATAAGCGAAATAAATAAAAAATCAAGAGGCAGCCAATAGTTATTTTTTTATTAATATTTGAAAGTCTAAAATCTAAATCAAAACTGTTAATTTATTTTTCTTGTTTACAAGAGAACATAAAACTTCTTGTTTAACGTTATGATTTCGATTTATTAATTTTATGAATTTGAGAAACTAACAAGAGAAAACATTATTTTATTTAACCCCAAAAAAATAACAAAATCGAAGTTTGAGTTCGTCGTTTTAATTTCAAAATTTTAGAATTTTACTCCCTCCAACCAAAAAAAACAAAAAAATTAATAAACAACGCCTCCAACAATTTATTTTCTAAAAGTTGCATATACATTATTATTGTAAACAAAATTAGATAATTAATTGGAGAGAAGAATCATTGCCTGCATTGCACGTGAAATCCAATCAAGGTCACGTGGTCCAAATTAATGGAGATTGTCAGAGCT
Source organism: x Bolboschoenoplectus mariqueter (assembly GCA_037678475.1). Lineage (NCBI taxonomy): Eukaryota > Viridiplantae > Streptophyta > Magnoliopsida > Poales > Cyperaceae > x Bolboschoenoplectus > x Bolboschoenoplectus mariqueter. The sequence goes on from CM075272.1 coordinate 2,341,291, forward strand.
CAAAAAATATCTATTGTACTGAAATATTAAATAGGATTTAACTTTTTTGGTAATTTGTGCACAGAGAATCTTTTCTTTTTTTTTGCTCTTTTTTTCTTTTTTTTTTGGTAGTAGTAGTAGTAGGTTTGCTACTTGCTAGCTAGATCTTTGGTGGAGAGAAATATACTAAAAAATAAAATATTCTAATTGATATTTTAAGCTTGATATTTCTTGAAAAAGTAAAAAAAATATACCCATGTAATAGGGTCTAACCTAGGGTTAATTAAGTGTTGAAAATATGTCTAAAATTGTTGCATTAATTGTGTGGCCAAGATTGTAGATCTAAATTAAAGCAACATTGTCAAATTTTGGTAGAATAAGATTTGCTTTTTTTTATTTTATATGCATTTCCTAGCTACTAAAATTCACTATATATATATATATATATATATATATATATATATATGAGACAAATGATTTTCCCATTAAATAAATATAATATTTTTTTTCATTCAATTCCAATATGTGTTTTGTTACAACAGGTTAGGTTTTAATTAATTATAAAGTGGGTTGAGAAATGTGCAATTGGATTATTATCCCTAAAAAAACAATCAAGTTGTACTTGTGTGAAAAACACATGGATGGATATTAAAATTTTATATATATTTATCCAAGTATAAATAGAAAACTAATTCCAAAAAAATTAAAATTAAATAAATAAATTAAAAAAATAAAAAATCTAACCGGGTGCCATGATTCATCCCTTTCCACATGACCATGGTTTTGATGGTGGGTCCTGTGGCTAATTCTCCTAAATATAAGCACAAATTAAACCAATAAATATTAGTTTATTAGTCAATTAATTAATTAATTAACTCACATGTATGTATGTATGTATGTATGAAAAGAACTTATTCCTTGAGAAAAAGAAAAAGAAAAAGAAATAAAAAAAAAAGAAGGGATATGATACGGACCACCCATGATATGGCACCAAGATGGCAGTGTGTAGCATGTGGCCTACAATGTTATTTAGTGTTGCATTGTCTGAGAAGCTCCCATGGCCACTGCATCATATATATATATTCATATTTATATACTTCAAATTAAATTCTCATTTCACACACACATATATACATTTATATTGCCTGAATTAATTAATATATATATATATATTTATATATATATATTTCTACATATGTTAATCCACCATCTAATTAATAGTGGAAGAAATTTTGAAGTATATAATTAAAAATAGAAAAAGAACTATACATAATATAATATGCATGATATAAATATATATATATAGGAGAATTAATGAATTCATTCTAAACTTTTATATATATATATATATGGCTTAATTAAGTAAGTAAGTAATTAATTAATTAATTACCAATCATGGCCAAGAACAAAGAGAGCCCAAAACATGGTGCCTTGTGCAAACCAGTAAATCGGCCACACGGCGAGCCACCAGCTCTCGAGACGCAACGCCGTGGCCGCGAGAGCCGCGATGACGACCAAATCTCGGAGCACGTAGCTCATCGATCGCCATGGAGACTTGACCCAACAATGTGCCGGTACCGCCGCGCGTATCTCACCGATCTTGAACGGAGGCGGGGACCCGGCATCAAACCTCGCCTTCTCCTCCAACTCCTTCCGGTACGACTCGTCTTGTTGCATGTGGTTGAGCTTCTTTTGAGGCGCCGAGCTGCCCCAAAGCCATTGCCGGAAATGGAAGAACGGCGCCTTAGCCCGGGACAAGGGAGCCCATAGCTTTGTCATGGCACCTCTCTCTCTCTCTCTCTCTCTCTCTCTCTCTCTATGTCAATCTCTCTCTCTCTCTCTCTCTCTACAGATCTCCGGAGGTTTTGGTAAGAAATTGAGAGATGGAGGAATCAGGTAGAGAGGATATTTATATATTGTGAGAACTGGTTCAAGCTTGTGGAAGCTAAGTTTAGATAAAGATTAATTTAATGCAAAGATGCATAGTTAAATAATTAAATAATTAACGAGGACCTTCCTGCTAAATGGGGCATTTTATAGGGTCATTTGAACAAATTAATATACCCTATACATCCATGTTTCTAGTCTTTTCAATCATAAGGAAAATATATATTTGCCAACAAAAATCAAAAGAAAATTTTCATTAATGTTGGTAATTACATTATGAATTACCAAAAAAAATTATGAATAATCAAAAGAAATTAATGTTGTAATTTCATATTCATTTTTCAAATTATTTTAAAATGTACATTTATTTATTTATTTAAAAGTTCATTAAAAAAATTAATAAAGTGTTGGGATTATCATAAAAAAGAAAGTAACTACAACATACAAAATGTGCATAGTATAATTTCAAGTAGTTGCTATCAACAAAAATAATGCAAAATATACTCTGTATACGAATAGCAAGATAAAGAACCCAAACTCTAAAATTATATATCATCTTAAAAATTATATTATCATAAACAATTCGAATTAAAATTTGTTACCAACAAAGAACCGATCTTTCATGAAAAATATAATATTTTCTGTATAAAAAATAACAAGTTCCAAATTCAAATAATTTTTTTTCAATAGACATTTAAAATGAAAGGAGTTCATTGTCTTTATTCAAAAAATAAAAAATGTTAACAACCAACACTCCGAATCGATCTGAATCGATTACAATTCTACATTAAATATATGTACTTGTATCAGATTTTAATAGTTTTTAATTAAGAGCATATATATTACTCTAAGCCATGATTATAAATTTATAATAGTTGATATAAGGACAAGACTTGTGGACCCATATGCATTAATTAAAAAACTATTAATTAGCAGTTAAAGAATACAATATTTGTTTCCATTGATGTTTAATTAATGAGCGGTTATGTTATAGGTCAAATTTTTTAAGTGGTTAATGAATTATAATCGTTAATTTCAGTCATTAATTAAAAAAAATTAGCAGCTAGAGAAGATAATATTTGTTTCCATTGATGTTTAATTAATGAGCCGTTCTGTTATGGATCAATTGTTTTAGTGATTAATGAATCATAACCGTTAATTTCAGTCTGATCTCTTCATCGATCTATAATATAAATTTTGATCCATAACATAATTAATGTTAATTAAAATAACGACTTTTTAAACACTAACGAGCTCGTAGTCGTAACAATCCTTATATTAATTAACCCCCTCTTTCAAATTAAAATTTCATAACAAATTTCATAAGAATTTCATGGTTTCTGAAATTCCATGATATAGGTTCGGTTATAATAAGAATTAACAGTCTATAATGGTGAAATTAATGTTAGATGAATCTATAATAACAATTAAATTATAAAACAAATTTGAAGTAATATATAAAAGAGTTTGATTAATACACTTTCATAAGCATTTCAGTGGAAATACTTTTATAGATTAAATATTCAAATTTTATGTCTAAAACGTCAATTCGAGTAACTCAATAAAAAATTTATATCAAAATATTGTAGAATATCAATTTTTATTATTTATGAATTTTTTTTACTGTTTTTGATGATTTTTGAAAAATTATTATAAAATTATAGAAAAATATCAATCAAATATGGCCATCTTTAAAAATTATTAAAAATAATAATAATAATAATTAATATTCTATAAGATTTTGATATAACAATTTATCAAGCTACTTAAATCTACGTTTCAAATATAAATTTTGAAAATTTGATTCATAAGTATTTCAGTTGAAATGCTCGTGGAAACAAATTATTCAAAGTTTTTAAAGATAATGCTAAAGGTCATATAGTGCCAATTTTTAAATTTAAGTTAAAATTAATTTTTCATATTCAATTTTTTTTAAAAAAAAAATTACATATGTATGCAAAAGTTTATAAAAAAAGAAAAAGAAAAGAAAATACAACATGAACAGTGCTTATCATGTGTCATCTTTCTTTTCAGGCCAGCATTGCAAGTTGTCACAATATTTGCATGCCAACTAATTGACAAATATTAATTAACAAAAATAAGCATTTTTTGTGTGGCTAGTTGTGACTTAATTAATTTCACTCAAATAATATATTACATCAGTGGCTTAATTATATATATATATATATATATATATATATATATATATATATATATATATATATATATTCATGTGCAAATTTAGTATAAATTAACCATATTCTCAGAAAAAAAAAATTTTAGCATAAACCCATTAGAAAGTAGAAACCATACTTTTATTTGAGATTCAATTAAATTATTTTGCCACTATTAATTAAATCAATCAGTTTATTCCTCCTCCTCCTCAATTGGTGTTTAAAACCTATATATGATTTAATTTCAATTTGAGGAAATTCTAGTGATGGATTAAAATAAAATTAAATAATGGAGTGATGTGATCAAGACATTTATCATAAGGTGTAATTTTAATTTTGAATGATATAATTTTTTATTTATTAGGGTTGTTTGTGGAGAAAAAAATATCTGTTGAAAAATGTTAAATTTTTGAAGAAAATAATTCTGTAAAATAAAATTTGGTCTAAAACAATTTTTTAAAAAAAATATTATAATATATATAATGGTCGCAACATAATTAATCGCATAATATTTCATAGAAAGAAACACAAAAGAGTTGAAATTGTTTTAAAGTTAAAATAATAATAATAATAATATTATTATATTATATAATTAAACATACGAATAAATTTATCATATATATATATATATATATATTTTGTATCATTTACTCTATAAAAAGCTAATGAAAAAAAATTATCCATAATAGAACACAAACAGGCATAAATGAATAAAATGATTTGATTGAAATCCCAAGTACAGACAGGATCACAGAATCTTAAAAAAGTTAAAAATCATGCATTATTGACATGCATCATTAATTTCTATTTTTATTTTATTTTACAAAGTGTAGCTCTGTCAAGTGTAAACAGTACACTGCCTTGCGTCCGTACTCTCACGCACGTGCACGCACGTGAGCTTCTTTTGTGATACTGACACTTGCTTCATTTAGAAAAAAAAGGTTCCTTTAGATCATGACATGTCTCAAAAAAAAAAAAAATTTATATGTTAAATTTTAATTTATCTTTTTAGTATGTATTATTGAGTTTTTTTTTTAAAAAGATAAAGATTTAAGTTGCATGATTTTAAATGTTGATAAAAGGTGAAGAAATTTCGAACTTACGACCTCCTAATATTATTGAACGTTTTATACGTTTTAGTCAATATTGTTTGTCAAATCAAGAATTAGGATTTCAATTATGATCAAATCTGAGTTAGTTTAGTTAGATCAATTCAGATTTAAATTTAGCTTTTTTTATCATGAAATTGGATTAAAATGTGATCAATATAATTTTGAATTATTGATCTTTCAAATATATATAGGTCATATTGAATTTTGCCACATATTTCTTTTTGTATATTATGACTTCCCTTTTTATGTATCATTTCTCTAATTAATTTTGTTTGTCAATACTAATATGCATCTTAAATTTTCAAATTCATCATTTGAATAATCTAAAAATGTACACTATTGTTGTATTGAACTTTCACAATCATTGTTAGATTTACTTCTAAAATACAATTTTAGTTATTATATTAATACACACTTCATTATAACAAAATAAATACTCATTTATTGCAAAAAAAAAAATACACTATTCACTTTTTTTTTCCCAAAAATTTGTAAGATTAATTGAAGTATATTTAAAGAGCAAGAATTTAAGGTTCATAAAATCTCTTTATAAAATGTCGTAGGTTCGAAATTTGACTGAAATTTTTTTTAATACAGTCTATTTAATCTCTTTCAATATAGTTTAACAAAAAAAAAGTACTACATGAAAAAAAAAATCAGAAACATGTTCTCCTTTTATGGATTCCATCTAAATTTTGTGGCCAAATTTATGATTTCCAAATAGGGATTGATTGCAAATTTAAAAGTTTGGTATCCCATGAAAGAAATAATTAATATCTGGTACAAAACATCAGAAGAACAGGATTTTTGTGAATTCAAGTGCTCTCCATTACCAACAAAACTGGAATCTCCATTGGAGTTTTTTCTTTCAAAATATTGATTATTGCAATGCAATCATATTACCACCTAAAAACAATGCATAATATGATATTGTACCACTTTATTTGCTCTGGTACATTTGAATATGATTTTTTAAACATATTTTAAAAAATTTCTCATTAATTTACATTTATTTAATTTGTGAATGTCATGGAAATATATATATATGTCTAAAGAATAAAAAAAATGATGCGCTTAGAAAATGAAATTATAAAAAACAAAAAATATGCACTGAAATGATGAACATTTCATTGGTAATTTGGCCTTTCTATAATACTCTTATTTTATTTCTAAACACAAAACTGGTATAAAGGATTAAGTTATAAAAGGATTCACTTATTTGATAAGTATCATGATCAAATTAATACTTGAGAAATTATTTTTGCACCTCATATTTTGTATCCTTTATCTGCACACCAATTATTTATACTAAATAAATAATTTATTTATATCTGAATTTATAATTGTTTATGGTTAGTATAAAAAATATTTATCATTTTTTATTTTCTAAATGATTATAGAAAATTTTATGTTAAGAAATTCGTTGCACAAGTAAAAATTAAAACTTGCATAATTTTTCATCATAATAATACAAAATTTAAACAATTTTATCATTAGATATAAATTTATGAAATAATTGTAAATACATCTGGGGTGCACATAAGAGGTGCAATTAAGGATTACAATTATCACTCCTTGAAATCCTTACTCAAACCAATTAAAACGATTTTCAAATTATATCAAATCTAATATTTGCTTAATGATTAATAAAAGTATATTTTCAAATTATATCATACCAACAAATCACTGATATTTAGAAAACTCTTAACAAAAAAATAAATAAATAAATAGTAGATGCCTCAATTACATCCAATTAATGGAGAAGATGAGAATTAAGTTGGGACCAAATTTTTTTTAAAAAAATAGAGACATAAATTAATGACAAATTGACAATAAAAGGTAGATTTGGATTTGGATCCAAAGCAAATCTGTCTGTTCCTCTGTCTGCACGGAGATCTTTTATTTATTTTTCTATCTATATATTATTTTATTTTTGTTTTATTACTGTGTCATAAAAATAAAAAACAAAGAAAAAGTTACTTCATCTTGCACTGGATCAAAGTTAAAAAATAAAAATTCACCACTCTCCTCAGAAACCTATCATGGCCTATCAAACAAACAAACAAAAGAAAGGAAACAAACAAAAGAAAAAAAGGGGAAATTTTTTTGAAAAATTGAAAGAGGTTGTCATGTTGGATTTGGGTAAAGTAGAAGCAATGTTGTGACTTTAATTTGTATCAATTATTTCATTTTTTTTAGGGGAATCTTCAAGTACATTTGATTCCTCTCAAGGAGCAATGGATCATTGTAACATATATTATACTAGCATTTTTTCTATAAAAAAATATCTCTACAATTTTCAAATTGGATTCTGCATAATAATAATAATAATAATAATAATAATAATAATAATAATAATAATAATAATAATAATAATAATAATAATAATAATAATAATAATAATAATAATAATAATAATAATAATAATAATAATAATAATAATAATAATAATAATAATAATAATATAAGGTCAGAAATAAGCTAAGAGATATAATAATTCTGATTAAACCTAAAAGGCTAAAACTATTTCAGATCCAATTATTCACAAACACAAGATTCTATTTCAGTTAAAAAATTGAAAAAAAATATGCAAATTAAAAATTAATTTAAATCTAACAGGCATATATCAAGTGGAAAATCTGAATATAGCATTCAAACTCTATATGTCTAGTGTATCAATAAAAATATCTGCACACGACATAGCTTGCACATATCCAAGCACCGCTTAGACACATCACACTTACTTATATGTGTCATGCTCTTAAAAGGATCGTGTTAGATAATAGATATATTGAGCACGATATTATCCAAATATCTAACAAACACGAGATACATGTAGGCACGTCGTCGAAATATTTTGTAGGTACAAGACTATAAGCAGACACATTTAGGTATTTTTTTTAACATTTTCGACAAAAAATAATAATTCTCTTTAAATATTAATTTTTTTAATTATTGAATATATTTTTTCATTTTATGAAAGTTTTTCTTTTTATTTTTTTTCAAATATTTAATGCTACTAGTAATTGGATGGGGATCTCTTGACAACTATTATTTTAAAAACTTTAACAATCAATTATTAAATAATTTTAAATAATTTTTAGAAATTCTCAAAAATAGAAAAATATTGACAAACATATTTTTTTTATATATAGATTGATTTTGTTTCAAATTTCACGTAATTTAAGGATCATTTAATATTTTATCAAAGATCATTAAATATGGACCGTTGTAAATATCATATAATTTTGATGGATTTTAATGAAGTATTAAATAATACTTAAATTATATAGAATTTGAACTAAAATCGATCTATAAATTAAAAAAAAATATATTTATTATTTTTTTCTATTTTTAAGAATTTTTTTAATGTATCTGAAAATCCATTGTCAAAATAATAACCATCAAGAAATTCTTAGCCTTAATAATTAACATCTGAATATTTTAAAAAAATGACTAAAAAAATACATATATGTAGAAGCACATCCAAATCCAAACATGACATACATGTACATATCATGCCGTTACAAGTATTATTTTTAACACCTTTACAGAAAAACTACAGCATATATTTATCTTTATACATGTTTATAGAATATGACATTATCTTATCAATACGTGTAAATACAACATGACATCTATCATATCCGTCCCCCACCTTCTAAAATACGTATAGACACGACATGACAACTATCATATCCGTCTCTCACCTTCTAAATTATTATTATAATGAGAATCTAATTGCAAATATTATATTAATGTAGCTACAATACAATACAATACAAGGTCACAGTCCAGACAGGTAACATTTTGCATATAATAATAATGGTGATAGGTTTTAACTTTTAAGTCTTAATTAATTAATTAATCCGTATTTTGTCTACATGAAACATCAAGAACTAGCTAAAATAGGAAAATGAGTGTTTAATAAGCAAAAAAGCAACCAGGTATAAATTATATGAGAAATATTTGCGAGATATCATTTTTCATATCATTATGAATATCAATTTTATTATTTATATTAACGATTTTATTATGTAATTTATTACATATAGTATTTTTATTGTTCAATTAAAATATCATTAATATAAATAATAATTCAATTAAGTTGAATAATAAAAATAATGTACAAATAAATTATATAATAAAATCAATAATATTTATAATAACTCATTTAATCTTAATCTGAATAATAAAATCTAAATTAATTATAATATAACTGTTACTATCTATATAAGCTCCCATTAGTTATTTCTTTTTTGCGTGTGCAGTGTCCCAAAATAGATATTAATTATAAAGAAAGAAAATTCAACCTAGCATTTAATGCTCGGTGATTGTATTTGTGTCAAGGAACAAAATATTAGGCAACTACATACATATAATCACATGTATACTTTTAGTTAGGTAGTTGGCTATTTGTCCCCAGATTTTGGAAGTTTGAACATCATAAAAATTTATTATAGGAATAAAGTTAAGATGAACTTAAATTTATCAAATTTGTTAATAAATTTAACTCAAAAATCTATTAAATCGATTTCGTATGATAAATTTGAGTTATTTAATAAATTATTCATATCAAAATTTTATAGAATACCGAAATTTTCTAACTATTTTTTTCAGATTTTTTCAAAATGACTTATTCTCATATAAAAATATTCATTATTTTATTATTATTCTAGAATCGTTTTAAAAATCCGAAAAAAATAGTTAGAAAACTATAAAAATAGAAAATTTTGATATCCTATGTGATTTGATATGAGAATTTATTGAGCTACTCGGATTTGACGTTTGAAGTTGTTTCGATTATTTTTTAAGTTAAACTCATCAAAATGCTCGGTGAGCTTAAACTCACTCTTGCTTTCAACTCAAAGTTGATAAAATTCTTTACTTCATTGAAATTCATTAGCATTTCCAAATTAAAAGTTCTCATTAATATTCTCAAGGCTCATTGGAAAATTTAATAGGTTTATATTTTTTATTAGATCAATCATAAACCATATTTTGATATATAAAATCTAACATAATAAATTCATGAGATTTTCTTCATATTAAAATTTGACAAACTGTTAATTTTCTTCATATTAAATTTTTTTAATATGTATTAGATTGACTAATTGAATAAACCTAATATGATATATGAGCATTCTTCAAAATCATATCAGATTTAATTGTGGTACTATAGCAATTACTTTATATTTATTCGTTTTTTTTTGTAGACAATTATTCTAAAAGATCATAATTTATACATTTCTCCTAGTAGTTCCATATGATTGAAGAATACTGACAAAAGTTGATTAAATACTAAAAAAATTTCTTAAAAAACTGAACCAATCAAAATTTGTAATTTCATTTCATATCCTTACTTCCTATTTTTGATGAATATATATTATAAAATTTACAAAAAAAAAACTAATTTTTTTTCCTGAAACAAAGTGAGGCTCATCTCTAGTTTAGTATAAATTAGTCCAAACAAACAAATAAAACTTGCTTTTTGAGTCCTTGTTTCGTCTCATTTAATCTTCTTCACTCCTAATTAAGGAATTAATTCATTACGTGCAAAATGTGAGAAACCAAGTACATATATGTCAATTCAATGCATGGATATATATTTGACATTTACAGAAATAAAAAGATTACACATTCTTAAAATGTCCATCCAATAATTAACTAAACATGTATAAAAGTACAGTCTTAGTAGATATGATGATGAATTTAGTCTCTTTATAAAAATAATTTTTTTTTGAAAAATAAGATGTCAAATTAAACAAAATGGTTTTTTTTTTAATTTGGGGGGGGGGGGGGGTCTGCACACTGATCTAGTTATTTTATTGTAACATAATTATATACATCCATAAAAAGACTCTAGATTAATTAATTAATTATAATTAATTAGAGATGTATGTGGTTTAGACTGTATGAAGAATTTGTTTAAGGTAAATCACCTTTTTATGTTAAAGCTAAGGATCAGACAAGTAATCTGTTTAACATAAATCACCTTTTTATCTGAATTATACGGATGGGACAAGTAATTTGTCATAGAATTTGTTAAATAAACTTCTTATCATAAAGCTACCAATCAGACAAGTATATATATTTTTTAATTCTTTTATATGTGAAAGGGATCAAACTTTTACTTTTTCTTCCTTCCTTTCTTGCTTTCTCACTACCTTAACCTTTTGCAAAAAACCAAGTAACAAGAATAAAATCTAATTTGAAAATAACACGTTGCATTTTAATCTTTCTCTCTCTACATATATATATATATATATATATATATATATATATATATATATATATATATATATATATATATATAGTAATATGAAGACATGCGCTACCTACAATAGTACCTTTTGGAATATATACAACATGGATGCATTAGATCATTGACAAACTAATTAACTTAACAATCATGGATTAAGTTTGAGAAAAGTTTGTTTTTGTTCCTCAAACTATTGTATTTAGTTCAAATAAGTCCTCAAACTTTTTTTGGGTTCAAATTGACCTCTTTAACTCTTCAATTTGGTTCAATTCAGTCCTTCCATTCAATCATTGTTAAGTCTTTATTAAATTCCAACATATTCATTTTGAATATTAGCTAATGTGATCATTAAGCTTAATTCGTTTTGTATCTTGGTCATTTTTATTAGCATGTGAATTCGTAGGCTACTAAAATATTATTTTGGAAACAAATTGACCTCTGTTGTATGTTTTAGTTCTCAACACGTTGTATGAAATTGGTTTTGAGCATTGATTGAGAAAAATGGTATCCGTATGATTTCAATCATCATTCAAGCTTTAGATGTTTGGTCGAAAGTATGGACGTATCAAATGTGTTATGAAAATTGAAGGATTTCTACATTGTGGTCATGCCTTGATTCACATGCTTGAATTGAATAGCAAATGGTCATATATGCTATATGCTATTCTTCTAATTAGAACAAATTATTGTTTAAAACTTGGTTTTTCTTGTCTCCTCAATTGGATGGACACGAATCAAGAGAGGAGGGAATAGAATCCATAAAAGCATGTGATGAGAGTTACCTTTTTGGCTATGCTACCTGATTTCAAGGCATCGTGAAGTGTCACCAAAAAAATTAAAAAAGAGGTTTTGTTTGGTATGTTGATAACTTGGTAGGAGGTAAGAAATAAAAGAGGAGAGATTTAATATTTATGATTATTGGTGCTTCATCAATGATCATAAAATTAAATTTCAAATAATTATTTATTAAATTTTTAAATAATAAAGTTAATTAATTAGATATTTTGTATATATCATACTGTATAAATACATAAAAAATTTCACCATTTCAACTTTATTTTGATATATATTAAGCACTAATAAAAATCAACGGTCCAAATTTTATGATTTAATTCGCTCTCTTAATGACTATCTAAATAAAATTAAAATTCAATAATTTTTTATATGCATGTTATTGAGATGAATGAATTAGAATATATCTAACGGTTTATATATATTAATTAAAGTATAAATATTAAAATAAACACCGTGAACACTAATGACCATAGATATTAGATAGCTCAAAATAAAATTATCTCATATGAAATATAGTGATAACTTTATCTCTTACTTATTCCCCTCTCAAACATAACCAAAGAGGGAAAATGCCTAACACAAAGAAGATTAAAGAAAAGAAAATGGTAGTAGAAGAGCGTAATTGACACATTAGAATTAACAGAAATTTAACAACGAATGGATGGAAGGGCTAAATTGAATCAAATTGAAGAGCTCAGGGGGTCATTTGAACCGGAAAAAAAAAAGGTTCAAGAACTTATTTGAACCAAAGACAATAATTCCAGGGGGTAAAAATAGACTTTTCTCATTTTCTAAAAAGATTTAGCTTCTGATTTATTTAATTGGGCCTCTTGGGCCACATGGGCACTTGATTTGCTACCAACAAAAGAAATTAAAAAGGCAAAACAAAAAGAAACAGCCCCAATTGCTTTGTTCTTTACACACACACACACACACACACACACAAAGAAGGATCTTACAAAAATTAAGCTCAAAATCACGGATTAAGTCTCTAAAATCCGTTGAATTTTAGCAGTCTACAATTTTTTTTATTTTTTGGAAGGAAATGGCCTAAAGAACACCACCTAAAGGTTCTGTTTCACATTAGTTCCCCCACAACTGATTTAACAATCCAAAAGTAGAGCTCAGATAATGTAATAGATGTTGATTTAACATCAAATGTACTCCATCATTTTTAACTCAAACCTGAGGAAAGATTGTGTAGTTTTCCGAAATCAACCAATTTTCTTATTTCCTCTTCTCCTCCAACCAATTTCCCTTTGACAAAAACCTGTGTGAAAATATGTTGTCAAAAGAAAAGAAACAAAAAAAAAAACTACATAAACGAATTGATCGATTAAATTAAATTAGGAACCTGGGGGCATGTGGCAGAACCAAAACTCTCGCACAAGCACTGTTGCAGACCTGAGTGGCATTCTTCGACCAAATCCACCGTCACAAAATCAAGCCCGTGGGAAATCAAGAGACCCAAAACCCGGGTGGAGGTGTAATACTCCAGGTCGTGTCCTTTCTTTGCCACCCGAGGCGGCCCGTGGATGAAGACCACCATGTGGTGCTCCTTCAGGAGCCGATCAATGAGCTGGTCCGGTGATTCAGTGGGGTCCGGTTGCTCTGATACTAGGCGTAGGTTCATTGGTGGGGCCGCCCAGACATCATTCATCGACGCATTGCCGGGAGGGATGAGCCCCGTCAACGAAATGTGCTCCCCGATCCAGGCATTAAATGCATCCCGGAGGACGCTGGGTTCGGGCTTGGCTTTGCCTGTGGGACCCACCTGCATGTGATTATATATTTCTTTAAAATTATAAGCAATATTCCACTTTTATCAATCAGATTGCTGTCACCATACACGGGATTAGTAGCAATAAGGATTTTTGGTTTTTTTTTTTTTGCATTCCTCTCTTCTTCATTTTGGCCTTGAAAGGATGTCTGGAGGGATTTTTTTGTATTTAATTCAGGTGAAAGAATGTACAAGAGTTTTATTTATTCATTCATTTTTTTTTTGGTGGAGGGGCAGTACGAAGTACCGACCAGAAAAGGCCAAAACCATACTACTCTACTTGCTGGTTAGTGGAATTTGTACCAGATAGGCTGATACTAGCAACCAGTGATAATTAACCAAGAAGAAAACATTGCAGGCATGGTAAAGGACTGGTACCAGCAGCACACCCGACCAATAACTCTGTTGGGTTGGTCTATAAAAAAAACAAATAAATAAAAAGGGCTACACTGAAATGTGACCAATATTTGTCTTTTCTGGTACAGGAGCAGTTTAGATTCCATGCTCATGTTAGGTCTGATGGGGCTCCCTGTGTCCGATATTAGGGTCCAATAAGAATAAGTGAGTTTGATATAATTGGACCCATCAATCAAGGCACAGCCAAGAAGCACATTAGGCACCAGACCCAAACTGATACCTGCCAGTATACTGCATTATGAAAATAAACAATATACCCGTATGGCAATATTTTGGTTTCCAACGGCAAACAATATATACCAGTATGGCAATTTAAGCATTTCACAAAATAACATTATCACCTCAGAGTAATCCTCAGGAACCGCCAAGTGATAAAAGAAATGGACCACAACTTAGAAAGATCAGTTGACGAAAGAGGAAACAATATAGTTTGTGCCTTTCTGGTCATGAACTAATTAATTCAATTAAGCCCTTCAGCTTATGCTAACTGAGTCAACCCACTGAACTTTTGCACCAGTACCATTTCACCTAGGGGTGTCAATGGATCGGGTCGGGTCAGCATTATTTTATTATTATTTTTTACCTGACCCGATTTAACTCAGGTCAAAATTCTTTGACTTGTACCCGACCTAACCCAAATAAATTGATTAAGCATTTAATAATTATTGTTTTATATTTTTATGCAACTTAATCTTAATTACTATATAATTAATCTTAATTAGTATATAAATAGATCTTAATTAGTGTAAATTTTCAAAATTAAACCTAAAAAGCACAATTATTCAGATCATTTCGGACCCAAGACGGGTCAAAAATTGTTAACCCATACCCGACCCATTTTCTCTCCGGTCATTTTGGGTCGACCCATTGGGTCGGATCAAAAATTGACACTCTAATTTCTGTAATTTCATCTATAAACAAGTGCAATTTAGTCCTAAAGAAAACTAAAATAGCCAAAAAGGGAATCACCTTAACGGAAAAGCACATATCAGGGACCAATCTCCTGTGCCTTTTAATACTATTGGAGATACTTCGAGAGGTACCAATGAACTGGAGATCTCCATTGGAGTCGTAAACCCCATAAACCCCAGGTCCGACTGGAATCCTCCCGTCCAGGTGTTGTTCCAGGTCTTGTGAGATCGGTATAGGCTCCGCCTCAGAGAGCTTTCTGATGGAGGCGCACACAAGGTGTAGGCGGGTTCTCGAATTTAGCCGAGACCGGGAGAGAGAGGAGGTGTGAGAGAGGGATCTCGAAGGAAGCGTGAAGCGAGAGAAAGAGAGAGTGCGTTTGGGGGAGAAGAGGTGTGATGGAGTCGCCATGGCCACGGAATGGTCGTGCTATACCTGCTATGCAATTGTAAGCCCTCTCTCTCTCTCTCTCTCTCTCTTTTCTCCGACTTTGGTAGTAACGCTACCGTGTCCGCGCTTGACTCTCTCGTGAGAGTGTCGGACACGGGTACGGATCTCTCAAAAGTATTGGATCCTGATAATGGATTATGGACTTTGGTTGGGCCAGACATGTTAGTTTCGGATTTAACAATAATACAAAGAGCTGCCATCTTAAATAGAAACTAAGAAATATTCTCCTGTTCCCTGCCATCAATCTCTAACCAACCTAATTCCAGATAATAAAGTTTAGGGAGCTGAATTATTATTAATACTATCATCGATATTAATTTTATTACTCAAATTATATAAATTATTATTCATATTAATGATTTTTTTATACAACTTATTTATACAATACTATTATTCAATTTAAATGAATTATTATTCAAATTAGTAATATTCAAGTTGAATAATAAAAACATTATACAACATAATTTACATAATAAAATTATTATTAACTCATTTTATATGAATAATAAAATCGATATCGATAACGGTATCAACGATGATATCTCAAAAACATTTCCCTAAAGTTTATATAAGGCTAATGAAATAAATCAATTAATTGTTTTTATTCAAAACAACTGAGATTACACATACAGATCACCTCACCCCAAAGTAAGCACTGGAGCGAAGTGTCATTCTTTCCATATTTCTGGTACAACACAACATAATTTTATATTGGAAAACAAACAAAAAATAGAATTATTTCTGAAAAACCGCCTTAAGCTCCCCTTTCTCAGCCAAATCAGAAATGATATCGCACCCCCCGACCAACTCGCCTCCTGCGAACACTTGTGGAAAGGTCGGCCAATTGCTATAACTTTTCAATTTCTCTCTCAGTCCATAATTATGTTCTTCATCCAGCACATCTACTGAGACAAAATCGACCCCATGCGACTCCAAGATGCCGACAACCTTCTGTGAGAAGCCGCACTGTGGGGCCCCCCTTGATCCCTTGATGAAAGCCACTACTTTGTGCTCTTTAACAAGCCGGTCAATTAGTTCTTCCAATGGGACAGTCAGGCTGACATGGCGGCCTGGGGTCAAGCGGAGGTCAGGTGGGGTCCCTATCCAGGTATAGTTTCCCTGTAGGTTGCCAGGAGGAGGATTACCATTGGCTGATATGTGTTCTTCGATCCAGGATTTCCATGCGGCTTGCAGGACCATTCGATCTGGTGTGGCCGTGTCCGCGGGACCTACCTGCATGTCCCATTTTAATAGTAGGAGAAAACGATATAGTATAGGTACACAAAAATTGATGTAATCATGCATTAGAAAGTAAGCATGCATTTCTGAAGAAATCTAGCAAAGTATACACCCATGAAGCAGTCGAGCTTCAATCCAGAACAGATTATTAAGACATGTACCCGCTCACAATTTGGTCCCAACAGAGTCTAATTGTATTTAGTCTTTATAATTGTTTCTATTCAAAATTAGCACATTTTCTTTGGATAAACTTTTAGGAACTAAATAGTCGACTTACTTCACTGACTTACTAACATAAAGCAAATAAAATATTAGGACTTTAGGACCTCAGTGAAATTCTGATGAAATAGTTCTTTTCAAGGATGAGAAATTGCAAACGGTTTTGATCTTGAGGAAACTTCATAATTTGGAAGAAGAATTTGAAAGAAACCGTGCATTCTAACTTGTAAGATTAGGAAGTAATTATCATTGGGTCAATGCAATTTCGAGAAATTTAACAGAATTAGATGGGAGAAAACATTCCCCATACATAGCGATTATCCGATTTTTTGGACAGAATAATACGACATGAAAGAGAAACTTTTAATTTGGTGGGAGTGCTTTTGGGGGGCGCATTGTTGGTTTAACTCATCATCCATGGTGAAGGGAGAAAGGAGATCGGAATTCTCCTCAACACGCAGTATAGCACCAATTTTAGGAAGAGAGAAAATAATAGAGTGAGATTGAGGGAACGGGAGAGAGCTGACACAAAAATGTTTGGAATAATATAGGAGATAGAAACCGTATGAAACCCGCTTGCACGGGAATGAAGGGATAATTTGGGGCAAAATGGAAAGAATACAATTTCTTGCTGAGAAAAAGAAACAAGATCTCTACCATTCGCTATATTGAATGGTCAAGATTGAAGCTATCGCACACTGTTGCCATCACAACTATGGCAACAGATGTGAACTCACCAAAGTGGTACAGATTGAAACCTTACAGACCAAATCAGGAACCTGGAATTTCAGGGACCCAAATAGTAACTTGATATATATATATTATATATATATATATATATATAAAGTAAAGTTAACGTGAGTTTAAGCTCACCAATGAACTCAAAAAACTATTGAAATGGCTCCAAATGACAACCGAGTAGCTTAATAAATTCTTTATATTAAAATCTTGTAGGACACTATTTTTTTCTGTTTTTGGAGTTTTTTAACTATTTGTTTTATATATTTTTAAAATGCCTACTTTTATATGCAAAAATTAATTATTTTATTATTATTATTCGAGTCATCTTAAAAAATCCGAAAAAAATAGTTAGAAAACCATAAAAATAGAAAATTTCGGTATTCTATAGGATTTTTTATATGAAGAATTTATTGAGCAACTCGAATTTATCATTTGGAGCCGATTCAGTAGTTGGCTCACCAAAGAGCTTGGTGAGCTCAAGCTCAAGCTAGCTCTTACTCTCTCTATATATATAAGCTAAATTAAAAGACAAAACGTATTATTTGTTTTCATTCATCCTCCCCACCGCTCCTAAAATTTATGTTCATATGTGAACTGGTACTATTGAGGATACGTTTTTGTATAGGAACAATAGACTTCCATACAGTATAGAAAACCATTCGGGACATACATCCGACATACATAGAGCATCCGATATCTTTAATGCTTGATTAAAACTATGAAATCAAAATGAAATTCTATGGATCAATTTGATCATCACCTTAACAGAGGAACAGAGATCGGCCGGGACAGACTTCCTGTGCTTGTCAACACTGGAGGCGATATTGCGAGAGATTCCAACGAACTGGAGCTCTCCATTTGCGTCGTAAACACCATAGACCCCAGGTCCTGTTGGAATGCTCGCATCCAGTCCCTCCGGCTCCTTCGCGATAGGTACAGATTCCGATTCCGACAGCTTTCTAACAGAGGCGTGTACGCGATGTCTGTAGGAGGGTTTGGATAAGGTTTTGGATCGGGAGAGAGAGAGAGAAGAGGAAGAGAGGGATCTGAAAGAAGGCGAGAAGCGAGAGAAAGAGAGGTGAGGTTTTCGAGAGGCGAGAGGAGGAGAGATGAAGGGGTCAAAGCGGGAGATTTGAGCTGAAGCTGCCATGGCTGTGCAGTGCTTGAGTGCTTCCTCTCTCTCTCTCTCTCTCTCTGACAGCCACTGTCAAGCTTTCGAAGAAGAGGGAAGATGTGGGTAGATAAGTTCTATTCCGGGTCGGATCGGGTCATAGTTCGGATCTTTTAGACATTCTAGGCCCGATTACTATCCTGGCCTTGTTGCCTGTTGGGCCTTAAACTAAAAAAAATGATTAAAGGCAGCCGTTAGCTCCATATTTATTTATTTTTAAATATTATTTATAGAATTGGGATATATGTTTATTTGTAGAGAGTTAAGATATATTATCACTGTATTAAGTCTGTAATTTTTGGACCTTAAACTATTTTGATTGTATGGTGATTCCTCTGTCAGAGATAGAGCA
Organism: x Bolboschoenoplectus mariqueter; assembly: GCA_037678475.1. NCBI lineage: Eukaryota > Viridiplantae > Streptophyta > Magnoliopsida > Poales > Cyperaceae > x Bolboschoenoplectus > x Bolboschoenoplectus mariqueter. Next base: position 2,360,778 of record CM075272.1, read on the forward strand.
AGTTGGATGAATTCACATCTGCCATCATACTTTTTTTATGGCGGGGTGTCGTCATAGCTAGGGTTCTCAAACCGTGCGTGCCGTGTCGTGTCGTGTCAAAACAAGGCGTGCTGCGGCACGGCACGGGAAGCGGAAATTTTTTTTTGGCGTGCGTGCCGTGCCGTACCATGCCAAAAATGGAGAGAGGGCGGCACGACACGGATAAGGCACGGCACGGTTAAGGCACGGTACGGATAAGGCATGGCGTGCTACACGTGCCGTGCTAAACGTAACGTGCCTTATCTGTGCCGTGCTACATGTGCCTTAACCGTGCTAAACGTGTTTGGTGGGAAAAAAATTCGAAAAAAAAATCGAAAAAATTGAAAAAAAAAACGGAAAAATCTTAAAAAATATAAAAAATCAAAATTTTAAATTTCTTTGTTGCTAAAAAATTAAACAAATAATTGAAAAAAAAATAATATTTTTGTAAAAATTGCAAAAAAAATTAGAAAATCCGAATTTTTTTTTTAAAAAACCCGAAAATTATTTTTGAAAAATTTGAAAAAATTATTTACGTGCCTTCACCTAAAAAATTAAACAAACAATTGGAAAAAAAAATTATATTTTTGTAAAAATTGCCAAAAAATTAGAAAAATCCCAAATTTTTTTTAAAAAATCCGAAAATTATTTTTGAAAAATTTGAAAAATTATTTACAAATTTCAATGAGGGTATTTTGATCATTTTGTTATTTTAAATTTGAATTTTAAATTAAAATGTGTTTATTGGGGTACATTATTTAACGGGTGTTTAACATTGTTAAAGAGAGGAGATACGGTGGGGTACACAAATTGGGGGATATATATCATATTAGCCTATTTTTTAATCCCTTTTCAAAATCCCTCCAAAAAAATTACAAAATCAACCGTCCGATCAGTATCCAACGGCCCACAATCCGTGCATACTATGCTTATCCGTGCTATCCGTGCTAACCGTGCTAAACGTGCCTACCTGTGCCTACACGTGCCGTGCCTAAACCGTGCCTAGCCGTGCTTATCCGTGCCTATCCGTGCCTATCCGTGTCTATCCGTGCCTACCCGTACCTACCCGTGCTAACCGTGCCTATCCCGTGCCTATCCGTGCCTACGCGTGTCCCCGTGCCGTGTCTATGCGTGTCCCGTGCCGTGTCGCCTCCCATATCTGTGCGTGCCGTGCCGTGTCTACAGTAAAAAAAACTGGACATGGCACGGATAACGGCACGGCACGCGACACGCATAACACGGCACGCGTTGACACGCCGTGCCGTGCCTTGACACGTCGTGCCGTTTTTTATTCCCTAGTCATAGCTAAATTTGGGTTATTGATAAGTAGCACCCAGTAAATTATAAATAAAGAAAATGATCTCTATATTTAAATCTATATTTAAATCTGGGCTGTTAAAATCAAATTGTACAGTTTAAAAACTATGGTAACGAGACTACCATAATTTTTAATGGTAGCAGATCCGGGCTCCAAGTTGAACAAATAAAAAAAATAATGTTTAGTACTGACAAAAGTTGCAAAGTTAACTGGGCAATTATTCAACAAGAGATCAGGAAATGACCAGCAGGGTGTAAAAAAAATTTACCAAATTTCTATCATAAATACCATAATTGCCCTTCATTAGTACATATATATACTCATTTTCTTTTGAAAAATTCAGTTTTAAAAAACATTTGACATCTATAGATTCGCTGTGTGTAAGTATGACAGTTGAGTATACCAAACTTCACAATCTGGACATAATGGTCATTAATTGAAGAAATTTTGGGTGCTTAATTCATATTCCATCTGTATAAAGAGAAAAATATTTTGGTGGAATAGTGGAAGAAGCTATTTTCCGCACTATTTTCGGTGCGTGTCCGCCGGAATTCACTGGTAGAATTATCAGTACAATTTTTATTGTGCTTCTTGATGTCTCAAAAGAAGCATTTAAATGCTGAAGTCCAAAAGATGAAGGGATAGAAATGGTGATGTGTGTTGTTTCCTTTTTCACAGAATTGAAATGCCGCAAAAGTTGAGGTTTGTTGAAATAAATTACATTTCTTTTGCCTTAAACATTGATTTTTGAAATTAATCGTGTTTTCTGTAAGTAAAATGTAACATTCAACCGTTCAGGATTGTTGTTCATGAATCAGAAGAACAATTTGTTTATTCTAGCAAGCATGGACACAAAAATCTGCTATAATTTCATCAATATATTAGCATTTACTAATGAATTTGTATCCAAAAGAAATATTTTATGGTTTGATGTTTTAAGCAGCAGAATAAAAGAAACCAGGCCCAAAATTTTTTTTTTCTACTTTCTCAATGTCTACAGAATTCCCAAGAGTACCTTCCTACACCGGACTAAAAGAATTACAAAAAAAAAAAACAAAAAACAAATACATTATCAGGCGCTACAAGCTCTCCTACTCTCTCTCTCTCTCTCTCTCTCTCTCTCTCTCTCTCTGTATTCTCATGAGTTGTCACTGTTTAATCATACTGGTCCTCATGAGACTGCTAGTCGGCATAGAAACCGGACTCGCCTGTGGCTAATGTCTGGGCAATTAGACCCGATTCGATAGCGTACCATATGCTTGTCTCCAAGTATGATGGATCCGTCGCCATATGGGGTTCTGATACCAGCATCTTCATCAATGCTAGAATAAATACACGAAATTATTTTTATCAAGGTCCGATTTGATAGCAATTTATTCCCTAATTAGTCCTTCAAGTAGTCCAAAAAATTTTGAAGTGCATTTCCTTTTATCAGTGTAATCTTAGGTACACTAAATTAGCATAAAGAATGCTGTTATAACTGCACTTCTTACAGAACATGCCAGTCTAGGAATTAACCAACCTGGTACCAAACTAACACAATACCAACATCAAAGTATGGATTTGGCTTTTTATCTTTTTCCATATTTTTTGCAGAATTTTGTTCTGAGAAAATTTTTCCCCACCAAATTACACCCAATATTTCGTGGCATTTGCCAGAAATTGAAAAAGAAATCCAACTAGTAGGCATGATCTCCTACTAAATACAAACATTGTACCGACAATAGATGATGAAAGTTGTAGAATCCTTTATCATGCTTTGAACAATTTGAACTTCTTAATAGTTGAATTGAACGACCATTTGATGCATTGTCAATTGATTCTCAAAAAACAGTACAGAATTTGGCAGGTATGCTATTTATATGTAGCTACAAACTTAATTTTTTGATTTACAAGTTTTGTCAAATTGATTTGACAATACATTTTCAAAATTGACAAATAATTCCATTGTGAAGAGATTTCATCTAATAATAATGGGTGTTATTTGCAGGGTGTGAAGAACGGAAAATAAAATAGATGGGCACCAAGTTATACATTAAAAACTAAAACAGCAAAAAAAAAAAAAGGAACCAATGAAGATATATGTATACCTGCAACGAGAGCATCGCCAGATGCTGACATCTCGCAACTGGACGGTTCAATCTGTACATCCTCGGTACCGACAAAATAATGATCATCCTCCTTGGTATAATAACTTACCCCCGACGTACCATTGGTAACGAAAAGCACCTCCAAGCCATCATGCCAGAACTCCTCCAATCTTTTTCTGCTCCTATGCACAAATTTTACGTCTCTTTTTCTTTCCATCACATTTCGTTCAATCCCACATAGGTAGTCGAGTTCCTGTTGCGTCAGCTCAATAAAATTTGAAACAGCGAATGCTTCCTTGAGAAACGATTTGGCTTCCTCTGGAGAGTGCCAGAGTGGCATTGGCAGATTTACGTCGAAGAAAATAAGGTTGCCTTGTGATTTCATTATCCGAATCACCTCCATTAGTGTCGATTTTGATTTCGGGTCCAGTAAGGCTGAAGAATTGAAGTATAACATCTTTGCCTGTACCGTTGAAGAGAATAGAGATAGATATTTTGTTTGAATTTGGTTACTTGATGGATTATGTTATGTAAAGAAATGTACGACTCCTTGTTCAGAAAATGTAATTCATTTCTTTCATATGAGAAAGTTGATAGTTATACAACGGGATGTTAAGAAGCTGTTGCTAGCAAATTAAACCGGCATTTTCCCTTTCCTCATTTGGTCCTTTTATCCTTTTTATTCTGGTAAAATTAAACCCAGGAACACTTTCAAGTAACAGCAAGTTTTACCAGAACAGTTTTGGTGGATAACTTGCAACGAATGAAAATTAGGTTGGAAGAAAAATAATAGGGAGGTAAAATAGAAACTCATAAACATCTAAACATACGGTCAAAAACCAACCATTTATACGAAATCTGGCCTGTGTGAACTTTATACTGGTAGACACGCATGCTCCAAAAATTAAATCAAAATTAAAAAAAAAATTAAATTATTTTCACCTCTTTTAGACCATCCAAGTTAATATCAGAGTTCAAAAAAGTATCCTCCGCACAGGAACCCACACACTTAGCTTTCAAACCGTCACGATCTGAAGTAAGCTTCATAAATGAAACGGCTGTGGAAACTGAATCATCAATTTTCGTGCACCGTGTCTGCACACCATACACATTCAACTCGGACCAGATGTCCTTCCCAAATGAATCATGCCCCAATTTCCCCATGAAATCCACCCGACCGTCGAGCCTTGCCAGAGCAATTGCTACGGAGGAGGCCGCACTGCCTGGTGCCCTAAAGAATTGATCAGGCGACCAATACAAATCCGGCATCTCTTTGTGTATTTCCTGATCGAATATTCTTTTGGATGGTCTTGCGTATGGTATAAAGGAGGCTTTTGCGGGGCCAAAGCAAATCACCAGTGGGGGCCACATAAATCCTTCATTTTCTCCTTCGTCTTTGTCATCTAAAATTGAAAAGTCTATCTTTTTCTCCGATGGATCTGAAAAGCACCATGTGGAGAAGATTGATAACATTTATTTATTTAAACAAATAAGTACTTGACCAGACTTTTGCAATTATTTTTGTATTTACTTTAAACAACAATTCATGTCTGTCCCAATACCGAAATCAAAATATTCCATATAGCCTTGCAAAGAGAGAAATATCTTATATGTCTTCTAATGCCAAAATTTAATTGACTTTCATCATTTCAGTAATAAAATAAATGTCAAAAGAGTATAATAGAAATTGTTCTTTGGTAGTACATACCTAGGTTGCGCATATAATATTTCTCATTCTGAAGTTCTTCAGTAGGACTCACAGGTTCCTTAGTTGCCTCCAAATGATTCTCAGTTAATTCGGTGGTATCTCCGACTGGAATTATTTCTTCTATGGTTTTCTTTGATGACTTTTTTGGACCACGCCTTGTCGATTTCTTACTACTTTCTGAACTAATGTCGGTATTATCTGAACTGATGCCGATTTTGTCTGGTTGGTTTTTCGTCCACACTTGTTCTTGATCGACAGTTAATTCAGTGGTAGCTTCGACCGGAATAATTTCTTCTGCGGTCTTTTTGGAAGATTTTTTTCTACCGCGCCTGCTCGGTTTTTTATCAGTTTCTGAACTAATGTTGATATTTTCCAGACTAATGTCGATATTTTCTGGTAAGTCGGCAGCAGCTTTGACCGGAATAATTTCTTCTGTGGTTTTGTTTGAAGACTTTCTTGTACCACGTCTGCTTGGTTTTTTACTATTTTCCGAACTAATATCGATACTTTCTCCCTCACTGACATCATCAAGTTCCGTCTTTGCGGTCTTCTTCTTTGAGATTGCGGATACAATCCAATGGTTGCGACATGACAGCATGTTTTCGCAATGAAGCAATTTTGGTTTAGAAACATGAGAGCTGACAGTTAATCTCATCCTGTAAAAAAGATTATTTCCTTTTTTTTTGTTACAGTAATTATTTATGCATATAAATATATATAATTTCAAACAACCAGAATGCAGATGGTACCATAAAGAACTGGTACAGTAAGTAAGTACCTAAGTGGGGCCCACATGTGTGATTAAGCTTTAAAAAATGTGATTAATGATGAGTGAAGTTGCAATTTCAGAAAATAAAATGGAGGAAGAAGGAAGATAAGACAGGATAGGATACCTGAGAAAAGAGAGAGGCCAGGTGGATGAAGCCATGGATGGGAAAAGCAATTTGGGAGAAGACGAGGTGGGAAGCCCTTGGAACTGGATTGTAGCCATTGTTAGTAATCAATGGAACGCTGAATCGGAATTCGGAACCATAAGAGAAAAGAGAAAAAAGGAAAAACGAGGCGAAATCGGTTTGGATCAGAGAGGGAGACGGAAGTAGCTTGAGGTGTAAAAGTACAGTTTTGCCCCCGCCGGGGTTTTCGATTCGTCGCGTAGACTAGTTAGAGGATAAGGGGTATAATGGTCAAAGCGCACTAAACCCTTGCTCAGCGTACTCATTGGTCAGAGAGGAAAAAAAAACAAATTTATGTCTTAAATTGTGGAGACATCATTGTTAAAAAAATTTTTAAAAATAATCATATTTTTATTTACCATCATGTATCTCTTTTAATTTTTTAAAAATGTTAAAATTTGAGAGTAAAATGAATAATGATTTTTGTTTCTCTTCAGAGCACATCCTTACTGATGAGATGTTGGGATTAATAATTGGGTTGTTAGGGTTTAGATTTTTCTCATAAACAATGCTAGTATATAAGTATTTTTGTATTATAGAAATAATATTTTCGGAGCTCTTTTAATTTTTAATTTGTGATAAGTTGACTATCAAATTATTAATTACAAACATAGGTCATATATATATGAAAATTAGTTGACTTGTGATTAGGTTAACGGGCCGAGTATATATATATATATATATATATATATATATATATATGGATTAGGTTAATCTAACTTTTGATTTGTGATTAGGTTAATGGAGATTAGTTGTAGAGTATTAACTAAGTCCAAATCCAATTATTCAAATAATCATTTATACTCGGCCCATTGCAAATTTTCAAAAAAATTCTCCAACATAAGCCCTTCTTGTTTTGATTTGCTTTTTCTTTTTCTTCTTTTTTTTCTTCCTTCTTTATTTTTCTTAATTTTCTTTCCTTTTTTTTTTCTTTTTGATTTTACGTGCAGGAAAGTTGGCTCCTTCAAATATGTCATGTGTCATTCATTTATTTATTAATTACACATTGAGAACTTGAGATGTGATCCAAGGTGGAGCTTTTTAAGAATGGGCATAATTTTGAAATTATTTTTAAAATGAAATATTTTTTTTGTAATTTTTTAAATCAAAAATATAGTTTTAGAGTCACAAAATATTTGATAAAATTAGACATATTTTCATAATTATATTAAAATTGATATATATTTTTTTATAATTTTTTTATAATTTTATGAGATATATTTTCTAAATTAATTTTTTTTAAAAAGACAAGTGTAACACGTTTGTTTCAAAGAAGGAATTGAAACACATTGAATTTTTGTTTGTCCATTTTAAGTGCAAGTGGCATATATATATATATATATATATATATATATATATATATATATATATATTGAAAGGACCAAATTTAATAAAAGGAAGATAATTAAATACATTTTCTCTTCTTTTGGTTTGTTTGTTTGTATCTTATAACAGGCTGGTTGGTTTTGCCCATAGGCTTGATATGATATATGAAGTATTATTTCTTTTTTTTAGAAAATATTTGTATGTTTTTAGTAAATTGTAATTCAAAATCCATGTCTTTGGTTTTCCATTTAATTTTGTTATTTTGGTATACTATTAGTTATTTATAAGTATAATAGTGAGTCTCGTCATATTTTGTAGACATGATATGTGAATGATAGATTATACTCATAATAATGGGTTTTAAATAAAATATTAATTTTTTAATATTGACAAATTATCAAAATAAATTGTTGTCAAGTCATCCCTAACTACTATGCTTATAATATTGTATGATTTATGTATCAACGAAATTACATAATTGGTTTTTTAGATATAGTCTAAGAGTTTCAAACTAGTATTATATAAATCTTATGATTTTCTTTATTGCATTTTTTTAGTTGATATTAGTAAAATTAAATTAGACAAATTTTTTTAGTTGATATTAAAAAAAGACAGTCCACGTAATCATCTCATCTTAATTTGATTGAAAGAGAAAAATGTATCCGCATTTAATACAAGAGATGAGAAAATCATGAATAAATGATGATGATAGATAAATAGGTTTTCAAATTTTCTATGCCACATCATTTATGCTTTTAGTCATCAATCAATTGTGTTTGTCTCTCTTCACCTATTTTATAATTTAATTTTCAAAATAATATAATTATTTTATATGTGATTTACATGAAATACTGTGCAGCTAATCATGTACTTTGTCATTATGCATGTCTTCAGATTTTTGAAAAATAAATTTATTTGTATTCAAATTTACTTAATGATATTTATTTTACGAAAAAGTTTTTATTTAACTATATAATCTTTTATTTAATGGTTATTTTTTTGGAGCGAAATCCGAAAAATAATCCTAATTACAAAAAGGTCACATAAGGTTGTAATATAAATCTCATAACTTGAATTGTGTGTGAATAATCAAATTATATACTCTTGAATATATCCATCAAAATAGTGATGCTATTTTTGGAGACATTACAAAATTTATGTTGTGACTCCATACTCTAATTATCTCCTACTTGATTCTTAAGAAATTTATTATTTATGTTTTGGTCCTTTGAAATTTTCAGAATATTACAATTACTGATTATTAGCATCAAATAGTTCAAACGCCTTGAAAATTAATCAGATTAAGATATTAAGGATATATACAAGGCATAACATGAATCATGCTACTATATAAATAGCATGGAAAGAGGCCAAAGTTTTTAAATTTTAGAAAAATTATTCTTGTAATTCAAATTTTATATCCTTTATTTACATTTCAATATAAAGTATAAATATTTTTTTGAAAATATATGTGTTAAAATTTAAATTAAAACTATGTTGAATAATGAATAACTTAAAATATTTAGGATACAAATAAGGAGTGCGGATAAAAGAATATAGTCATCGCTCCTTTATATTTTATACTACTCACATAATGCAAAAAATTTTAGGATTGCATGATTGAAATAGTGTTGATAATAAACAAAGTAATTACTTTTCCCATATTTTTATACTAATTTCAAATTATTTCATAATTTTGTAATACTTAATTGAACATTACATTTTCTAACTTCATGTCTTTGTTAACTCTATAATTAAGATATGCATTAGAACAATTATAATGAAAGATAAGTACTACTAATGCAATTTCTTAATTTCAATTTTGTTTTTAAAAAATGGAGGTAATTTAAAATTGCTTACTAAAAAATATAAACAAAATATACCAACAAGTATTACAAATATGATGAAAATTATTCATATTGGTCCGAACTAAGTAAATATCGCAATAACATTATCTAAATAGACAAATGATAAAAAATAGGAGCTAATACACATATATGGTTGTTGATACCGTCGTTAATATGAGTTTTCTTATATACATTAAATGAGTTATTATGCATGTTAATGATTTTATTATGCAAACTCATTTTGTACAATATTGTCATTACTCAATTTAACTGAGTTATTATATATATTAGTGATATTTAAATTAAATAATAGAAATATTATATAATATAAAATCGTTGACATATATAATAACTCATTTAACGTATATAATAAAGATTGTTTCGACGACAATATCAATAATGATATCTCTGTAACATTTTCCTAAAAAAAAACTCACAAAAAAATCTCTCCCTAATCCACTCATTATTCATCCCAACACCCAAAAGAGAGAGAGAGAGAAACAAAAACAAAAACAAAAACAAACAAGAGCGTTTGTTAAACTCCAAAAATAAATAAATAACAAATAATAAAAATATAAGCCAACCAATCAGAGCGCAGAGCGAGCTGAGGTGGCGGTGCCGCTGTGCTGTCATGCGCGCCCTTTGATTATTTCGTTCCTCAAATATCTATTAACAAATATTTCGCATTATTTTTCAAGTCGCAGCCCCTCGAACCCGAATCCATATCCTCTGAAACGGACAGCTTTGGCGGGCAGAAATTACATATAATCGCTGTATTTATTACTGTAGCGGGCAGCATTAAAATTCACATATAAAATTTTATAGGGAGAGATTTCTGCCCATTTTACGTCCGTACTATAGAGGGTATGGATCCGAACAGCAACCTCGAACCCTCGATTCGATTCTAATCGATTCTATTAAAGGAGAAAAAGGCGCCGGATTGGATTGGATTGTGTATATCCTGGATTCCCCATCGTAGATATTGCTCTCTCCGTCTCAGGTACTTCCGAATTCAATCGATTCGTACTTATCTCCTTCTCTCATTTGTACAGTTTCGTTACCAGCTAGGGTATGGATGTGTAATCGTGGTGAATGTTGTGAACTGTCTGTATGATGGCGATTTCTGGATTGATTCCGTGGTTTCTAGTTTGATTTGGGGTGGATTTTGACCGGGTTTTGTCTGATTGGAGGCGTACAATTTGGGTTTAAGCAGTATCTAAATTTCCCCTTTGGTTTTCTATCACCGATTTATGTCTTGTATTAAATTCTTTTTGTCCGAAGCCTTAATGTTGCCCCAATCCGGTCTGAGAAGCTCAGCTTAGCACAATCAATGGTTTCTGATAGAACCAAAACTTTGGATAGAAATGTAATATAGATTCCGGTGTGATAGCATATTTAAAAAAAAATGATATTCTTCAAGTATATAAATCTCATTGCTCCATAATTTAAGGTTGTCTACATTAGTTATCTTGATGAATATGTGAATTTTGTACATTCTTTTCCATGTCTCGGGTCATAGACCTTGAATTAGATATAGATTTAAAGACAATTTTGAGGTTCTCATGCTGTGCTTCATTAATTAATGGCTGAATGCTTGATCAAGACCCTCAAATGTGAAAGAAAAATTGGAGCTTTTTGTGGATGTAAATGTTGACTTTATTTCATTGAATTCGTTATTTACTTTGCAGATGGAAGGACAAAGGTCCGAGCAATCTCATACCATAGACATCGTTGCCGATGTACCCGGAGAAATTTCCAAGACACCGGAAAGCACCAAACTATGCGCCGGTGCGACATGCGGCCTTTCTGGTTCCAGCTCGGCCACTAAAGAGAGAGATACCTCTATGAGAAAACTGGCTTTGGCAATAATACTCTGCGCACTTTTTATGACTGTCGAGGTGGTCGGTGGAATCCAGGCTAACAGTCTGGCTATTCTGACAGATGCGGCCCACCTATTGACTGATGTGGCAGCCTTCGCTATCTCTTTGTTCTCTCTCTGGGCCTCTGGCTGGGAGGCGACGCCACGCCAGTCGTACGGTTTTTTCAGGATAGAAATTCTTGGTGCCTTGGTTTCTATTCAGATTATATGGCTTTTAACTGGCATTTTGATTTATGAGGCAGTGCAAAGGCTTCTTTATGAAAGCGGAGAGGTTAAAGGTGTGCTTATGTTTGCTGTTGCTGCTTTTGGTTTGGTCGTTAATATAATCATGGCAATTTTATTAGGTCACGATCATGGCCACAGTCACGGCCATGATCACAGTCACAAGCATGATCATGACCATGAAAGTCTTGATGAACATGACCATGAGGTTCACAGCCATGATCATGATGGCATTACTGTCACAACACATCATCATGGTCATAACCATTCACACAAGGATGTGAGCGAACCATTGCTGAATAAAACAAAAGAGAAAAAAAAGAGGAATATAAATGTGCACAGCGCCTATTTGCACGTGCTAGGTGACTCGATTCAAAGCGTGGGTGTCATGATAGGTGGGGCCATCATTTGGTACAAGCCTGAGTGGAAAATTCTCGACCTTGTTTGTACTCTGATTTTCTCGGTAATTGTGCTAATCACCACTATCAAGATGCTAAGGGATATTTTGGAGGTGTTAATGGAAAGCACACCAAGAGAGATAGATGCGACCAAACTTGAAGAGGGGTTGTGCCAATTGGAAGGAGTAATTGCTGTGCATGAGTTGCATATATGGGCAATTACCGTAGGTAAGGTGTTGCTTGCATGTCATGTTACAATTACTCAGGATGCAAACGCTGATGTGGTGCTCGATAAGGTGATTGGGTACATTAAACGGGAGTTCAATATCAGTCATGTCACAATTCAGATAGAGAGACAGTAGGCGCTTTATCTACTCTTGAGATGAGTTTTGTTGGAATTTTAGCTGCTGTATGATTTTTAGATTTACATGCTTTGTAAGAGATGCATTGTTAAACCTTTCTATTACTTTTTGTTTTTTCCGTTTGCTTTTTATTCCTTAAGCATCTTTTATTTAATGGAATGGTAGAATTGAGTGCGAGTGGCAGTGCTGTACCGATCGATATATATATTATTCTGTTTGTTCATTTTTTTCTGAATGAAATCAGTTAAACATTCTTTAACTGTTCAAGTTATTTTGCTCAATTTCATTTTTTTTTCTCTTCTCTAAGATTCAAGTAGAAATTTGTTTTGTTTTAGAGTTGCCTCTGTATTTTGTGAAGAGAGATGCATATTGAGGTCTATACATATTACTAAGTTTCAAGGGAGAAGTGCAAGAAATTTAGTATATGCTTAACACTTTAACTATATCATGTATATTCATGTAAATGGTTAAAGAAATTGGAAAAGAGGAAATATGCATGTATAAACATAGCATTCTGCATGTATATACACAGGATTCAAGATTGCTGGAGAGCCTGAGAGCAATCCACAGTAAATCTTCAAAAACCCAAATCCCAATTGATGAAATGGATAATTGTACAGAAAACCCAGCCCATATTTGATTCTGGGCTGCCCGTTAAACAGAAATGGGCTAAATAAATATTTCAGTTACTAAATTTTGAAAGGAGCTATTTTTATCAAATGTATGCATGTTTCTGTGGTTTTTAACCAGTGGGTGCAGTGGTTTGCAAAGGCAGTTTGGTTCTGAATTCCTGATTTCTGTGGGTGGTTTACTGGTTTTTATTCCATTTATTATTAAGTTGTGAGCGGTCAGGCCAGATGGCTATTGCCCCAACCGCACTCTCTCTCTTATATAGCAACCAACACATTCTGACAAACACACACACACAGTCTCTCTTGTGGTAGTATTCCTTCCTTCCTTCCTTCCTTCCTTCCAATCTCTCTCCCCTCCTCCAAGAATCCCAGGTAATTCCTTTCTTCATCTCTCTCTCTAATTTATACATTTTTGTACTTTGATAAGTCCTTTGATTTGCATTCTTTCATCTCTAGCTTCCTTCTAAACTCGGTACCAACTTAATTTCAAAAAAAAGAAAAGTTGGTACCAACAGCTTCCAACTTGGCTGCATCACAAAATTACAAAAAATAAACTGCGCCCACAGAAATCCATAACCACAGTATCCCTCAAATTACCATTTTGCCCCTACCCAAAACCCCCCATCTTCCCAAAACCACCCAGATCCTCCCCAGTAATTTCTCCCATAATTAAACAAGTGTACATTTTATTTTTATAATTTTGTTATTATAAAAACAATGTATCTATATGTAAGCCTCTTTTTCAATGTACATTGTCGCTTTTAATAACAGTTCCAAGTGTTTCACCAGCAATGCAAGCTTGCAATACCTTCATCAGCCGCCATGTGGCGAATCCGGCGGTCAGGATGGCTCCGAAGAAGCGACAATGCCGTGTGGCAGCTGTGCTCACGGCACCGCCATTTCGGAGCAATGTGACGCATTCGCTTCCACCGGAGAAGGCAGAGGTGTTCAAATCATTGGAGGGATGGGCTAAGGAATCGCTGCTGCCTCTTTTGAAGCCGGTCGAGGATTGCTGGCAGCCGACTGATTTCCTGCCCGATTCAAGCAAATCCACTGATGAATTCCATGAGGAGGTAATCTATCAACTGTCAAATGTAAATGTAGTTCAATCTGACTTGATCCTAATAATCATTAAATGTGCATTCAATATATGTCCTCCGACGGCTTTGATTTGATGAATTTAATTCTTGAATTACGAGCTATGCCGTGCTGATTTCAATTTTTAAGAAGATATTCCTTGAAATACTAATTAAAATGATTCTGTAATTATACATATTTGTTCAAATTCGTAAATTATTATTTGGAAAGATACTATTTGATCTAAAATTTATATGGTATGATAATGCAATTAATTCGTAGGTGCGAGCATTGCGGGAAAGGACAGCCGAATTGCCAGATGAGTATTTTGTGGTGCTAGTCGGGGACATGATTACTGAGGAGGCATTGCCGACGTATCAAACCATGATCAACACACTCGATGGGGTTAAGGATGAGACGGGGGCCAGCGCAAGCCCATGGGCTTTGTGGACCCGAACATGGACTGCTGAAGAAAACCGGCACGGAGACTTGCTCGGGAAGTATCTGTACTTGTCGGGTCGGGTAGACATGCGGATGGTAGAAAAGACAGTCCAGTACCTTATTGGATCCGGAATGGTATATACAACATTAATAGTGTATACTAGTAGTATGTTACTTGATATTAATTATTTTTAATTTTTTGAGTTTATGTATTTGCAGCTTAATTAAAGTTAATTTCATTTAACGGTTATTAATTACCTATTTTCATTTTCTTAACCAGGACCCGGGCACCGAGAACAACCCGTATCTGGGTTTCGTGTACACATCGTTTCAGGAGCGCGCCACTGCAATTTCTCATGGCAACACTGCCAGGATGGCAGTTGCAGCTGGTGACCTAACTCTCGCTCGTGCTTGCGGTACAATAGCCGCTGATGAGAAGCGGCACGAGCGTGCGTACGCAGCTATTATAGAACAATTGTTGCACCTCGATACAGACACTGCCATGCTCGCCATTGCCGACATGATGCGCAAGAAGATCACCATGCCCGCGCATCTCATGCAGGTACAAATCATTTTTAAAAATTTATAATTAAATCAAATTTCACTTAATTGTCACTTAATAATAACTTCTTCTTTTTTTGGATAATAGGATGGAAGGGACCCAAAGCTGTTTGAGCACTATTCATTGGTGGCACAACGGCTCGGCGTGTACACCGTGAAAGACTATGCAGATATTGTGGAGCATTTGGTGAAGATATGGAGGTTGGAGTACTTGCAAGATGGGCTGAGCAGCGAGGGGAGGCGGGCCCGGGATTTCGTCTGCGGGCTTCCCGGGAGGATGAGAAGGATGCAAGAGAAGTTTGAAGGACGGGCCCGGAAGGGCGGAGCATCCGACGGACCGAACACCGTGCCGTTCAGTTGGGTTTTTGGTAGGGAGGTTAAGGTTTAGGTTTTTGTTTTATGATTGTGAGATTTATCTTTTCTTAATTTGACATTTGGACAATAATTAATTAACTTTTTCTTTTTTTTTTGGAGTTGAGTTTGTTGGACTAAAGTTGGAAAAATGAAAAAAATATTGAATGCCCCATGTTTTGCTGATGGTGCGTTGGCAGCCTGCCCGAAGTTTTTGTTGACTCTGCCCGTTGATTCTATATTTACAACTTTGCCAATAATGAAATCCAAAAGAAAAACAAAAATATAAATGAAAAAATAAAATAAAATTTACGGTTCTTATTTGTCTCTGAATGCCAAAGGCGCGTCCTTTTCTAGTAGATATTCAATTTTTTTTGTGAATTTTGATAATTTTGATTGTGACAATCAAATTATAAGATTAAAGATAAAAAAAACT
This sequence comes from x Bolboschoenoplectus mariqueter, assembly GCA_037678475.1. Lineage (NCBI taxonomy): Eukaryota > Viridiplantae > Streptophyta > Magnoliopsida > Poales > Cyperaceae > x Bolboschoenoplectus > x Bolboschoenoplectus mariqueter. Next base: position 2,376,397 of record CM075272.1, read on the forward strand.
AATATACTCACTAATATCACATATATTAGATTTCCCCCTCAACAAAGAAATGAAGGAAAATAGAAAAAAACAATGATAAATTGATTAACTGATGGAATACATTACATAAATGACAGCACAATCTCTGCTCAATTTATATAAATTATACATTCATCTACTTCCCCATTTAGGAAATTATAAAGTAATAATCCTCCCTGCATCTATAATGAAGAAATTTTATTGCATAAATAAATAAACTACAGATTAAATTAAATCAGTCAAGGGTATTTCGGTAATTTTTCTGTGGCGTTGATTCTTGTCTGCTTTAGGCAAAACCATAATTAATTACAACACAGTCTTCTTTGTTGTACCAAAAAAGGAATATATTATCATAACATGTAAATAGAGATTCATTGGAAGTGTGTTGTCCCCTGAATTGATATATGCACCTGATTTGAATTAAATAGTTTCATTGTGGGCCCCCTGGTACAGAAGAACTGTACTGTAACATATGAGATTGGAAGTGGGCAAACCAAAATACAAATGCCAGAAATATACTGTTTTTCAAGAAATAAATGAGGAAAAAAACATTATAAAATTGCTAGAACTATATACAATAAAAAAATAATTAAAACCTCGGCAATATGAAAATTTGGCCGTACATAAGTTGAGCATGTCAATGTGCATGTCAATATTGTCAGATTGGAAGAGTTACAATAAATACCTTTGTACTGCTACAATAAATATGATCTTGTGTATATTTTATTATTCATCATGTGATTTGAATTTTCAATAATATAAATTACTGGTTTAGAATACATCACCAAACAATATGTAAATTACATAAAAACAAAAAAATATTATTGGCACACTACTTATTTGACCAATAATATATCAACAAATTTACTTTTGATTTTTAATTTTTGTTTGTTCAATTAAACCTAAATTAGAACTATTAGACCTGTGTACTACCAAATTTACCCTGAATTAATTATGCATTAAGAGAACTCTTTCAAACTCAAATCTAATTTAATTAGTTTTTACTCTAACCCAAAAAAAAGAGAAAATATAAAAAGAAACATCTAGAGAAAAAAATGTTTAGACCCATACAACCATAACTCACATTTAATTAAACAATAATAACATACATCATATCCTGGCTAACATGCAAACATGCATAAATAAACAAAACCAAAGAAATTTACCAGTAAATCACTAATAATATAACAGCAACTTAACATAATATATAGCCTTATGTTTTATTCTAGAGAAAAAATTTAAATTATACAGCATTATTAAGAGAAATAACAAGTGCATTATCTCTAGAGAAGCAATCAGCTTTGGATTTGAACACTATGAGCTGCTACTTCAATAATTCTTTGTTTCTTGCTAGTGGCAGCAGCACCATTTCCAGTTGATATCAAGGCCGGGATCTTCTGTGGCTGTGTATCATATGCTGATTCATGCACTCCCAGTGCCGCTCTGCCTGACGGGTCGAGGTTGCCAGACCACTGTGCATCCCACTCTATGGCCTTTGCTGTGCTACATGCCACACTGGGCCCACCCGGTACCGTCAACCTTGCCGAATTCTATACCAACACACATAAAATCTTTCATGAAATCTTTGTCTATATGGTTTTTCCCAAAAGTTCTATACCAACACACATAAAATCTTTAATGAAATATTTGTCTATATGGTTTTTCTCTAATTGGGGAAAATAAATTCTTAAAAAGTACATTACCTGAGCGAAGAACCTCTCAAATATCATTCTATAATAATAGGCCTCTTTGGTTGTAGGTGTGTTGTGTGGGTATATTTTCCTTGCATTTAGCATCATCCTATCAGTTACCTGTATATCAATTCCAAATTAATTGATTGATTTAAAGGCTTAAAATGTAATTAATTTGTTTAAAGGTGCACAAATTTAAGAAAATTTGATGAATTTACATGTGTTTCAGCATGAGCCTTGAGACCATCAATCCAACTGTAACCAACTCCATCGCTAAATTGCTCCTTTTGCCTATACAAAATATGCTGAAAGTTGCAAAAACCCAAAAAAAGAGACTATAATTGTTTAAATTTATTCTGGCTTTAGATGTTAATTCAATGTGAAAAGGAAAAGAAATAAATAAACAAACCTTTGGAAGATAGGGATTTTCTTCATCATCAAAGGCCTTTCTCAGAACCCATTTCTCGATCCTTCCAAGATCCCGTTGGATCTGTTTAAATTCAACAAGGCACAACTAATCAGCTTCAAAATTCATGCAAATTGTATTAAAAAATGAGGGACCAAGTTAAAAAAATTTAGGTACAAACCATCTTAGACTCCGGTTCAATACTCATTGCTACATTGATGAATTCTTTGTCTAAAAATGGTACACGCGCCTCGAGACCCCACGCCGACGTAGCCTTGTTAGCTCTTAGACAGTCATACTGGTGCAGTGCCTTAATCTGTACATCAATAAAATGAAAATAGATAAAATAAATTAAGCATGTGTTACTTGTACCAACACAGATGCTGGTTTTACGGTACCAATACAACTGAACGATGGATATTAGTTTTTTTAACTAATTGAAGAAGGCTCAGGAATCCAACATGCCATATTTATACATTGACAAGCATGATAATTTAAAGGATAGTTAAAAAATTATTCAATGTTGTACCAAAGTGCCCAAATCAATCATCTGGTATGGTACTGAAAAAATGTGTTTCATGCTAGTACAAGCCATCAGTGCAAAAGTACTAGACAACCAGTTAACAAGAAAACAAAATTGCATTTTGAATTTCAAGTTTTACGGCATATGACAAATATTCTTTCCGAGCTTGAGTACTTTAAGATCGAACCTTGCGGCAAGTCTCATGGTGAAACTCTTCCTTGTTAGGTGCCTTGTGAAAGTACAAGTATCCTCCAAAAATCTCATCAGAACCTTCGCCTGATATTACCATTTTAACACCCAGTGCCTTTATTTTCCGTGATATCAGAAACATAGGGGTGCTTGCGCGAATGGTCGTTACATCATATGTTTCGGTGTGGTATATAACATCCTCTATAGCATCTATTCCATCCTAGTATTACAAACATGAAACTGGAAAGTTAATTACAATCCAAGACTAAAGGAAAAGAGTGTAACATTAAAGTACATATGGTTCAAATTTAGTATCAGTATGCTCAGATTTTTTTCTAATCATTACAAAATGAGACCAATTTGTTACATATTATCAAACCTTTTTTTTTCTATGGTGTTTTCTGCATTTGAGATAAAATCTGTAAATGACTACAAAAACTAATGCATGTTGCCATACTACACTGGCCAATGCTTGTACCATATTCTCAGTACAGTCTGAAATCTTTCTGGTACCTGAACTGTGAAATGGAATTCATGGTGCACTGTTCCAAGGTAATCAGCCACCTCCTTTGCTGCCTTCAAATCAGGGGAACCCTAGAAAACCGAAAACAGGTTCATACTTCATATCAATAGTACACATCAGTTAGGTGAACTATGCGAAAACGGAGAAAAATCAAGGGGCTGAATGCAAACCTCCAATCCAACACAGAAGGAATGGAGCTTGGTGCCCCACTGTTTTGCAGCTTTGGTCTCTGCCAAGTGGCGAATTGTCACGGATGCGACCAAAGACGAGTCGAGGCCGCCAGATAAGAGCACACCGAATGGCACATCGGTCATAAGCCTCTTTATCACAGCCTTCAAAAATAAATAAATAAATAAATACTGAATTTATATCTAGGTTAGCTCATATATATTTTTTTTTAAATAAGGGCTCTCGTTAGCCTTGTCATTTATTTCTTTTCAAATGTTTTTTACGCGATTTGAATCTACATCTCTATGTAAAGAGACAAGACCTATTACCACTATGTTAGGCCTGCGGTTTAGGTTAGTTCATATTTAGTTCCCTTTGCAAGAATGGAAGCTCAATGAGAAACTATACCAACTTATAAAAATTTATTTTACTTAATTCTGAGCTATCGGCATAATTTCCGAAAACCTCATAACATGATTAATTGAACATTGTAGATATAACATAATTAATTGAACTTTTAGATATGATTAATGATTAATAGTGTTGTAGTGTTACCTTCTCAAAAGCTTTTCTGAGGGTTAGAGGGTCGTAGGGAATAGACGGAATGGACTCGGTGTACCACGGTGGATTGTACCATCTCTTGAAAGCGGCTTCTTTGCTGGAAAAGAGATGTCCAGGTGGAAATATCTCAAAATGCTCACAATCATCATTTAGACCCTTCATTTCTGATGATATCCACACAGACCCTAACATTTACAAAAAAAAAGCAAAAAATTACAAATGTAAACCTTGGTTTTATTATTATTATTATTTTTTTAGAAGTGATAACTGCATCCCTTATTTGCACCTAAGATATTTTAAACTATTCAACATAGTTTCTAACTATTATTCTGAAATGTGATTGATAAATCCTGCTCTTTTTGTAAAATTGTAAATGTAAAATCTGGAGAAATTGTGTCTGTTGCAACAAGGATTCAGAAATTACCATCAAGTCCCCAACCAATATAAAGGGGTGTTACTCCGATTGCGTCCCGAGCAGCGATAAAACTATGATCACGAGTATCGAGCAAAACAAACGAAAAGATGCCGTCTAACATGTCAACAAACACTTCACCATGCTCCTCATACTAACAAAACCAAGTTTAATTTCTTAATTTCAGTTCAATCTTATAACTTTGTTTCAAGTTTGATGCATTCTTTTCTTTTCTTTTTTGCAGTGATATATATATATATATTATCTCTTACCAGATGCGCAATGACCTCACAGTCACTGCCGGTGCGGAAGTTGTGGCCGGTTAGCTTCTTTCTCAGTTCTTCATGGTTGTATATCTCTCCATTTACCTGTAAATTTAGAATTCTTTTAACTATCTGATTTTGTTTGGTGAATTTATTGTGACCCAAAAAATAAATGAACTGGCATTTCCATGTACAAGTTCATACACCTTACATATATATAAGTAAGAATATGACATTATTGGTATATATATATATATATATATATATATATATATGTATGTATATATATATATCTTATTAATTGTTCCTTTTGTATAGATCCAGTTGATGAATCTTGCAATAAATATATAATAATACTCATATATATTGACTAGTATTAATTTTTAGTACCAACTTGCATGCTTTCTGATTTATTTATTCTCCTTCAGATTCCTAACAGTTTAATTTATTGAATCTACATAATTATTGGAAGTATACTAATCACTTGCTACCAAACCATAACACTAAGTAAATGTCATATTTTGAAATTGATGCAAGAAAACCTAATCATAGTAATATTATTAAAACTGAAGTCTGTTTTGCATGTCATAATTTGAAAATGGGTGATAAAAATACAACCTACCCATATATTTATTACTGGAGATTATACATGTGGAAAACTAATTTTTGTATTCTCATGTGAAGATAATGAAGCACAATTTGAGATAGATAAATTAAATTAAAAAAAAATATATTGTGACTGCTAACACTGTTCTCTAATAGGTTAAATTGTCTGGTATAATAGCAGTATACATGTGACTAACCCCAATCAAAACTAGTAAGAAAAATTATATATATATATATAATAGAGCTACCGTAAGTTTAAGCTCATCATGATCGTTGGTAAGCTTAATTTAAAAAACTATCGAAATGGTTTCAAACAATAAATCCGATTTGCTTAATAAATTCTTCATATCAAAATCTTGTAAGATACTATTTTTTTCTATTTTTGGAGTTTTTTTAGATATTTGTTTCAAATTTTTTTTAAAAATGGCCCATTCATATATAAAAACATTCATCATTTTATTATTATTTTAGAATCATTTTCAAAAATTCTGAAAAAATAGTTAGAAAACTCTAAAAATAGAAAATTCCGGTATCCTAAGAGATTTTAATATGAAGAATTTGTCGAGTTATTCGGATTTATCATTTGAAATCGTTTCGATCATTTTTTGAGTTAAACTCATCAAAGGGCTTGGTGAGCTTAACTTCACGCTAGCGTTACTATATATATATATATATATTGAGATAAAGATGATGATCAAAGCCACTCAAATTTAAATATCTATAAAGGACTTTCATCTTGAATTTCAAATTTGTAACCTCCCACACAGAAATATTATTTTTATCATTAAATCACAGATTAATTCTCTAGTAAAAATTTATATAAACCAAAACTTAACATAATAAAGGAGTTACAAACATTGAATAAAAGCATATTATGATCAGAGAGCTTGAATTAATGAAACTAAAATGAAATTGTACCGTGACAATGATAGATTTATCTTCATTATAGAGAGGTTGATCTCCTGAGGCAGGATCAATTATGGCAAGTCTCTGGTGTGACAAAAAATTATCCCCAAATTGGCACAATCCACTCCAGTCTGGTCCTCTGTGCTTCAACCTATCAACAAAATTTGCAAATTTAATTGCAATTCAACCACTTAATTAATCACATAATTACCTAAATGATAAGTTCCTTTAGGAAAAAAATGTACATTTCAATATTAACAAAACCATCATTAAATTACTGTTAGCTTGCTGTGCATGTAATTAATACTTAACAGTGATTCTTAAGCTTAAATGGTTGAAAAGAGAAAAAAAAATTAAGTGGGCTCTCCCATTTTCTGGTATTTTTTTTTGGTTACAGATATAAGATGTTTCAAATTTAATTTTATTTGCCATTATAATGATGAATGTAGCATTTTTCTAAAGTTACTTTCACAATTATGTAAGAAAATGAAGGATGACAATCAACAAGAAAAAAAAATGAACTAAAAAAAGAGTGACCAAACCAAAACAAATAAATAACAGAAATTAAGTTTGCCTGCGAGAGAGCTCGAGAACTCGGACCCGTTTCGCCTGAGAATCATCGGCGCAACCCAACACCGCAAGGATGCCGCACATAATTAATTAATTAATTCAACCACAGAAATTTGTTAGAGAGAAGCAAATTAAAGAGAGATTTAAGAGAAGAAGAGGTTTTCTGTTTGTAGTTCTTTGATCTTTGCTTTGCTCTCTATTTATAGGCGCCAGGTGTGAGAGGTGCTAGACCGGGTTAACGGATTTTATTTTGTTGCATGAACCAGGTAAAGCCGACCCGACCCGACCCGACCCGACCCGAAAAGGTGCTCTTCTCCAATCTTCATGGCATTTCATTTTGAGAATATTCGCATTTTCATAATGGCACCTTATTAGATTATATTCTGGATATTTTACTTCTTTAAATTAACCCCCCTTGGTACATTGTCTTTAGAACTATATATTTGATAATCCTTGGCATTTGCTTAATTAATTTGTTCAAATAATAATATAAAGGAGCTGATGTTACACAGATAGTCAGTCAGATACGGTTGTTGATACTGTTATCGATATAGATTTTATTATACATGTTAAATAAATTATTATACGTATTAATGATTTTATTATATAAATTAATTTTATACAATATTATCTTATTTAATTTAAATAAGTTATTATATATATTAGCGATATTTAAATTGAATAATAGAAATATTGTATAAAATAAAATCATTAACATATATAATAATTTATTTAATATATATAATAAAATTTATATTGACGACAACGATATCAATAATGATATTTTTGTAACATTTACCATAATATAAAAAAAAATGCATCTCTATCAAGCGGCGTCGTGTCATGGCATCGCTGGATAGTCTATTGAAAAAGACCCTTTTATTATTTATATTTTAATAGTTTTATATATATATCCTCTCCAGTACTTCATAACTGGAGGCCTTCTAATCAGACTAAAAAGATCCAATTTCTTTGAATTATTTATCTGTCTTTCCTGAATTTTTAAAAAGAATAACATTGAAATTTCAGATTTTAGATGTTCATATTTTTTTATTTTTAGTAAGTTCTAATTGAATTAATATTTGCATTCAGTGGATAGTAGTAGAGAGAGATCAAATTAAGAGAGAGAGAAAAACTCTTATAATAATTAAATGATTCTAAAACCACAAGTTTAATGGAAAGATGATTTATAAGGGGTTTGTCTTGACATCTAGGTAGGTTATATATTTTATAATTTATATATAGTAAGGTTAACTAGCTCAAACAGCCTATGAGTCTACTAGTTAACATTGCATAATTAATAATTTTTTTTAAAATATCTTTTATAAAATTTAAATATGATGACATCTATCATCATTGTGTTATCATCATTGTGTTAAATCTGTAATTTTAATTAATTAGTTCTTGATTGGATATAGCAAGCTACCTGGGTTTTAAGTTAACATTTGACCTTTCATTTTGTGAAAAACTAAATGAACATTTAATGAAAAATTAAAAAATGAAACATATGTCGAGCAAGATTAATTATATATGGAATATTCGCCACCAAAAGGAATATTCAAATATGATTAATTTCTAGCACATTTCACAAGGTTTGGCTAAGTACTATTTCATTTTTTTTTGGAATGATAAGTTCCTTTTTTTTTTTTTTTGCTATCTTACTTTATTTTTTTATTAGTCCAAACCTAGTTAAAAATTGTCTCAAATATCTGTCATTTTGTATATTTCTTACAAGATTAATTCTTTTTACCACTGGCACTTAATTATATTAAAAATTTACCATGAACTTATATGTTATTTTTTATTTAAATAGATTTTTATTATTTTTAAGATCATGTTTTAATTAGTTTTGAGTGACCTTTGAGATGCATGTAGGGTTATATTGTCTTTCCATGATTTCTATGAGATAACTATATATGTCATCATGTTGAAATTTATGAGTCATTCATGATTAATTTGTATCCTTAATTTAAAATATACTTTTCTTCAATTATTGAGAAGATATTTATAACCAAAGTCAAGCCTTCTTTCTAGCTAGTTTATATGATGTCATTCACCATACAACAAATTAAATTATGTCAATCAATTAACTAAGCAAAATTAATTTATATATGGACCTGTTGAACCTTCTTATTTCTAGATCAATTTTAATAAAAATGTTAAATCTTAATAAGCTTCTGTTTTAGTTGAGATAATTTTTGCTATCAATTTTTTTAAAAAAAAAAATTAGCAACACCTGCTCATTTTTCAATTTCTCTCTCTCACCATATGCATTACATCAAAAGCAAATAAAATATTGATCAAATATTTCAGCTACATCATAGTGCTTAGATGTCCATATATGTGCATGGTTTTAATATATCTATGTACGTAAGTACAAATCTGAGAATTATATGAGCAAAGTTACAGTTAATTAATTAGAGTAGGAGAGGATGAAGAAATACCGTTAAAGCGTCCAAATACATCAAAGCTCAAAATGGGAAAAAGAAATTATGTCCAAGTTCATTGAACCATGGTCCAAAGATAGAAATCTCGATTCGTCATCATATAAATAACACACAAGCATAACATACATCTGTCTAGGTTCAATGAACTCTCAAATTTGTTGTTGATGAGGTGGTGCATGTATATATATATATATATATAGTATCGTCAGACATGAAGAACTATTTAATGTACCTTGTTCCATGCATTGGCCGTTGGAAATGAAAAACTTAGTTAATTCAGTAGCTCACAAAAATTTTCTTACTAACAAACAAATTGCATTATAATATATATATATATATATATATATAAAAATTAAATCATTTCAAATTTATTCATTATACATCAATATCTAACAAAACTAACATATCAAATATTGTCTGTTTTATTCCTTTTCTTAATGATCTATCAAAATGAAATTAAAATCTCATATCAAAATGAGTTATTATATATCTAATATATGATTTACATTTACTAAGTTAAAGACAAATAAACAAATTGACACATTAGATATTAATGAATATAGACAATTGAAAGGGTGGACTTCACTTCTCACCTCTTTCCTTCTCTTTTATCAGGATCAAATGCATGCATCACTGATCGTCAATTTTAATTATAGTACTTTTTGTTATATTAGGGATATTTTTTGGAGGTACAACTGCGTTATATCTTTTTTCGGTGTTTTTTCAAAATTTGATAATTTTGGTTGAATTTTAGTTGTATTATAGGTTGACTAGTTGTACTTTTTTCGGTGTTTTTTTCAAAATTTGATAATTTTGGCATTACGTTCAGACATGTATGATATGCCGTTCAAACGTAAATAATATGTCGTTCAGGCATGATGTTCAGGTTTAAAGGCATGCACCATATGACGTTCAGACATGCATGACATGCTGTTCAGACGTGCATGACATATCGTTCAGACATGATGTTCAGGATCAAAGGCATGCACCACATGACGTTCAGACGTACATGACATGCCGTTCAGGCATGATGTTCAGAGTCAAATGCATGTACCACATGACGTTCAAGCATCCATGTCATGTCATTCAAGCATGATGTTCAGGGTCACTTTATTTATTATTTATGGAGCACACCTAGATCTCTCTTCATAAGCTCATCTATGATACTATTAATGTTCAAGTGCGCTATTATTGTACTACAATGCTTAACAATAGTAACGCACTATAGTGATTCGATTTTTTTCCTCCTTCGATGGCTTATTTCTTGTTTTTTTATATGCTTAAACGCATTATTGTTGTACTATAGTACTTAGCAATAGCAACACACAACAATAATCCGATAGATTTTTTTATTAATCACAGACTTATATAAGTATATCATATTTTCTTTTCCTATATAGTTAATAATCCCGTACGAAATTTGATAAGTTAATACACTTGTTTATTTCTTTTTTCGTATCAATTATTATTTTTATTATTTTTATGTTTTAGACAAAAAATAGATTCATGGCTCGATTTAATTTTCAGATCATCTCCTCTTTCGTTTTTTATTCTTATAGTTGAATTTTGAATTAAAAAAATATTATTAAGAATTTTGTCTTCATATATGTAAACTATGAAATAGTAGTAGTTATATGATAAACTTGAAATGTATTTTTTCCATTAAATCTAAGTCAACTTATGTTTATTTCTCCAGCACACAAACTTGATTTTTTTTATACTATTTATTTTAATTGACAAGTTAGTATATATAGTAGGTGATTAGAAAACGGTTGTCTAATTATATTATTTTAAATTATGTATCAAATCTAATTTATTTCTTCTCTATTATAACCATTACTTCTCCCTTTTTGCAATAGCTAAGAGATGTATGAATCTATAGTGTATTATTGTTGGTCAACGATATTGATACATAATAGTAAGATTTAATGAAATGAAAAGGGCAAGAAATGAGACAAAATGCATGGGAATGATGCAGTTGAGAATTGTTGTGAAAAATTCAATTTATCATTATATTAGAATGACAAATTTATTGTTTAAACACCATATTTTAATTTGTTTAATGTTATGTTAATTTTCAGAAGTGATATTTCATTTGGGTTTAGCTTAATTTTGATTTTTCCCCTTTCAACTTTTAATTTTAAATTTTATTTTATTTATTTATAGTTTTTTTACATTTGATGACTTCAAAAATTTTATTCAGTTAAGTTATCTTAAGAAATTAAATTTTATTTTATCTGGTTTAATTTGCTTTTGAAATTTATATTAAAAATCAAGATCATCTTAAAAAGCTCTTTACTCACTTTAAACTATAGTTTTATTATATTTCGTTGGTAATGAGAATATGTATTAAACTGATTTTTTTGAAATATAACAAGCATTTTAGTAGTATATTATTTTAAATCCAATAGATTATTTTGTTATTATTAAATTCGTTTAATATATTAGAATGCTTCTAAATAGTAAATTTTTTTGTTATTATCATGTGATGAAGCTTTTGCCAGATCAATTTTATTTATGAAAATATTACATCTATAAATAATTGAATTAGATAATTGTATACATGATACATCAGAGCGCGCAAATTATATAGTACTAATATAAATTTACATGTAAATTTTTTGCTGTGCATTATGTTTATGGACCAGTAGATGATACAAACAGGCCATAAAATATATTTGGGCTTAAAGTTGTATGATGTCAAACATTTGACAAGTTATTTGAGAAAAATTGTTAAATCTTGTTTGCTCTGTGCAGCATAAAATGGATCTTCTTTCTTTCATTTTTTTCTTTTTTTTTGGATTTGGGCTCATATTCAGTTTTCTTTAGGAAAGAAAAAGTTATTATACTCATCGTTTCCTCTGCTGCATTACATCGTACAATATTGTCTGTTCAATCACGTTAAATTTCGTATAAAATAAATCTAAAAAAATTCCTATATTAGTTCTTATAAATAGTTTTTATGTTTCTGAAATGAAATGGGCCTAAACAGCTTTATTTCTTTTTTTTTTAAATCTGTTCATCCGTATGCTGTGCAGTGCAGTAGAAAATCATAATCCTTACTGAAACAAGAGTTGCAAGATCCAGATTTCAAAATGCATCAGTCCTAAAAATTGCTCCAGTGCATTGAAAAAAGAAATTGAACAGTATGAATCAATTTTGATCAAAAAGTGGAGATTTAAATAGAAAAACTTGGCATTGAAAATAAATTTATAGGAGGTATATATTTCTCAAGATAAAAAATAATGGAGAAATTAAATAGTTTGTGGGTCCCACGCGTGATTTTCCATTTCTCGAAGTGTTTTCCCAAAGCAATCGCTCTCAAAAAAGTGAGTCCGGCTTCTTTGTATTACTTTATATATGAATTTAATAAAACGGATAATATTATTATTCGTGCTGAATGGTTCATATTATGTCTACTTCATCTTCATCTGTAGTAATATAGAGGATGTAAAGTTCAAAAAAGTATTCTTATTTTTTTTAAAAAGATGCAACAATAAAGAAAAATATAAGGTGCTTGGATCTCATATTTATATCAACTGAAGTTTTAGAAGAGAAGTATATATTTATAAATATATTTATTTGTAAATGCATTCGATCGATATAGAACATTGAAAAATCACCATTCGTAAAAAAAATCAAATATTTTAAAAAAAATAGTGGAGATTCAATTACAAATTGACAATAAAACAATTTAACTATTTTAAAAAATCATAAAAAGATACTTATGATTTTAAAATTCGAAAATTGAAATATTAATCTATACCTCATGCATATCATACATACAAAAATTATAAAATTTTCACCCTTCGTTAATTGATTTGAAATTTGTAACGATGAAAATTATATAATGAAAAACAACATTCGAATTTGCTTAAAAGACCCTGTATTCTCACATATTCACAGATGTACTTTTTTAATGTAACCTTGTTGGTACTAAAATAGACTGTACAATGTATATTAATTTTAATTAAAACTTTTAATTAAATTACAACATACCTTAATAACAAAGTATTAGAATTTGGGGAGCTGATATATAGATACCGTCATTGATATCATTATTAATACCGACTCTATTATTCAGATTAAAACGAGTTATTATTCATGTTAGCGACTTTATTATGCAACTTATTATACAATATTTTTATTATTCAACTTAAGTGAGTTATTATTCATTTTACTGATAAGTATTTGAGTCAAATAATAAAGTATTATACAAAATAAATTATATAATAAAACTTTAATATGAATAATAATTTATTTTATATAAATAATAAAGTCGGTATCGATGAAAGTATCTCTCATATATTTTTTTTCTAGAATTTAAATTAGGCAGATTAGAATCACAACGACTTTGAGTTTGATAAACCGCTCCACTATTTCATGCTGCCTTTTTCACAAGGCACCACCTTCACAAAAATTAATTCAAGGTTTGAGAAATTAATAATTAAACACCTCCAATTTGCACCCACAATTTTGGCATCATGGCTCTTCTTTTGATTAAAAATGAGTTTATTTTGAAATATTTGTTTGAGTGGGACCCACCTAAACCAAACCATTAGTTATGAATTATAATAAAAGAATTTTATCTCAGGTGTTCGGAATAATCAAAACCCAATATTTAATTGACAATATTTAGAATTACAATTTCTCATGTTGAAAATCAGTTTTTAATTTATTAACTAATTAAGATAATATACTTCATTCAAGAGGTTGCATGTTTGAAACAAAATTATTGTTGATATTTACAATTAAAAAGTTTGAGTTCACATTTTTATTTTTATCTCAAAGAAAATTAGTGTTAATTAGTGCCCATTTAGACCTCCTCCTACTAAAAGAAAATTAGCATTTATTTATTAATTCAAATTCTAACAAACTCAGAAAGCGACGAGATGTAACATAATAAATTAATAATCTAGTGAGGGACCAAAAAAATAATTTGAATATGTATTATTATTATTTATTATTATTATTTTTTTCGTACAAATCCATGGGACCTTTATGACGTAAGTTGATTGCAATTGAAAATGCCCCAAACCCAATTTGGGGTAATACAGAAAGGGGTCAAAGAGACATTAAAATATCAATTTCAACTAATATTATGTATATATTTTTTGATAAGGGGTACTACGTACAAAATTAAGCCTCTATTAAAAATAATTTTTTTAATAAGAGCATTAGAGCATTGTTTGTAATATTTTGGTTTGTGGCCTTGTGGGGACCTTAATTATTTTGGAGTATTTGTTATTTTGCTCTTATATTTTATAATTTAAGTGGTACCATCTATAAGTTAGGTATATTTGTTGTTTTGCTTTTAAATTTTGAGGACATTTGATTTAATGACTATCAAATCACACTTAAATTATATAAAATTTAAAATAATTAATTTATAAATTGAAAATATATCTATAATTTTATAATTTTAATTTTTTTTAATTTATTTAAAAATGTATTTTTAAAATTATCAAAATAACCATTATGCTGATAAAATAATGCCAATATTACCAATTTGGGTTGTCACAAACCCTATAAAAAAATAGATATAATTAAATGTGAGCATTTGGGGCTTTGGAAGCTTTTTGTGCTGGAGATGTGATCTCAACCGTCAAATTAAAATTAGATTCACATATCTCGCATCCAACGGTCCTGATTGATTAGTTAAGATGTGCATCACAACGGTTGGATGTCGTACATGTTTAGGTTCAATATGAAGCATTTCAACAATATTAATTAATTAGCAATAATTGTGCAATAAGAGAAGCAATCTATGTTAACCAATCAAATTAATTTGCTAATAATTGATATATATATATATATATTTTATAACAACAGCTGCTCTCCAATAGTACAATTTTTTTTTAATGGTTCCAAATAAATTTTGGATTAATTGTTTACTTATGAATTGTGATTGAACTATTCAGATAAAGTGTTGTTAAAATTAAATACTTAGTTAATTTGAACATGTAATTAAATTATAATTAATCCGAATTCGAGTTAATTTAATCATCCGACCGAGTGACCAAATCACATTGTAAGATTTGGGGTTAAATGATTCCACTCAATTTAACAAATTAACCTTATAAATATGTAAATTTAATTAATATTATTTACAAAATCTTCAAAAAAAAATATATATTGATACCACTTAATATTTTTTTCTACCTTTGTCACTATAATCAGCTCATGCATGTAATTATCCAATTAAATCTTTGATTTAGGAGAGGAATTAAACATAGCCACAAATTTCACCAATCACAATTCCAAAATATCAATTAATTAATACTCAACAACCTAATACTTTACACAACAGCCTCATTAATTATTTTTAGTCCTTGCTTTCAACACAAGAAAAGGTATATAGTCATAAAAACTTTAATGTCACTATTATGGTTTTTTTTTGTGCAAAAATAATGTCATCATATATAATACTTCATTTATAAATTGAAAAAAAAATATCCACCTAATCAATTTTATGGTTCCACATCAAGGTGCATAGCTATATTATTTGTGAGTTCTTTCAATTTACAAATAATACATGATTTATAACAATATCATTATTATATTTGCACAATCTTTTATTTGCTTTTAAAAAAAATATATAAACCATTTCAATATAAGTTATTATCAAAATCATACATATAATATAATATAATATAATATAATACAAATGAATAAGTTTAAGAAATCTCATAAAATAATTTTCAAAATTTTAAACATCTCACCGTGTTGCCAAAAAATGAAAAAAAAAAACTATAACACGGCAACACAATACAAAATTACAAAGAAATTTCAAAAAAGATTGAAAATTTGGCATTAATTATAGTTCACACCTTTGACCAAGAACAGATTCCTCTCAAATTCCTCCACAAATCACTTTTTGTTTGGCCTCAATTCAAATCATGATCTCTGTGCTCTCGGTCTTTTCTTTTCTTATATACCGGAATTTCTAGTTCCTGTTTAATAAATAAAAAAAAGTAATAATGTTACTCTTTATTTGTATTTTTCATTTATATTTTAAGTATTTGAAGTTGAGGATGTAGAATTTAAAATTTGAAATATATTTTTTTTAAGAAATGTGTATATTTAATATTTGATGCAGATGAGGGGTGCGGAATTTGGAGTGTAAGAATAATTTCTCAAAATCAATTTGAAAGGGAAGATATTGATACTAAGTTTGATAATTTGATTTGTAAAATATTGAAAAATTTGAGTTTTGATCATTGAATTCTCAGAAAAAAATAAATAAGTACTTTTTTTTTTCATTTTGCAGTAAACTAGTTCATACACATTTTAAAAAAGTTTATAAATTTGATTTTTATTACATAAGATAGTTTATAATTTTTTTTACCACATCAGTCTTATTTTTTCGTTCAGTAAAAGGAAAAAAAGATATTTATTCTAAGTTCAACATTGTGAGTTTTGACCCTTGAATGTTCTCAAAAAAAAATATTTTCATTTTGCATCAAATTAGATCATAAGTTTTTCAAGAAAGAAAACAAAAAAGTTTTTGAATTTAATTATTATAACATGGATCTTTAATTTTTTCTTCAAGAGAAACAAGTTAGTTTTGAACTTCTGTCAAAAACTAAATTAATATTTTTTTCGAAAGTATAAGGACTAATATTTATTTCAACATTTATGAAATAATACAGCGACATATAGTATAGTTGCCGACAATAACAACAACAACAACAACAACAACAATAATAACAATAATAACAATAATAATAATAATAACAACAATAATAATAATAATAATAATAAATAATGCAAGATCTGAATTTCCTCCCCTCAGAAACTCTAAGAGCATTCGCCATTCATGAATGATAGCTGTAGCAGCGTACGCATTAAATGCTAGACCAAGCATATCATGCTCACTCTAACCTCCTTCGAAGTTCTCCAACAGTCCAACTACAGATACAGTGCCCCACACACCAAACTCTCACACACTCTCTCTCTCTCTCTCTTCTTCTTCTTCTCCCTTTCAATTCTCATCACCATCACTCATAATTAATCACACATTCACACCATCTCTTCTCTTTCGACCTCTCTCTCTCACCCCCTTCTCTCTCTTTCTCGAAGTTCAATTCAATTCAATGCAAACGCCTCGTCGGAAATCACCCCGCTCCGGTCTAGCGGACGCCTCAACCCTGACAAGCCACGTGGCATCGTACTTCCAGAAAACCACCAAAATACCCCTCTACTTCACCGCGCTCGCCATCTTCTTCCTCGCGATCTGTATCTACGGCGAGGACATCGCCGCCCTCGCCGAGCTCTCCTTCTGGCGCATCCGACAGGACCTCATCTACGTGCGCGCCGCCTATCGGCCGAGACACAAACCCCGACCCCGGCTCCCGTTCAACGAAACCAGGCTCCACGTGCACCTCCCGCCCGACACGTGTGACCTCACCACTGGCCGATGGATCTTTGACAACGTCAGCTACCCGCTGTACTATGAGGAGGAGTGCAGATTCTTGACCTTACAGGTTACATGTGGCAGGAATGGCCGCAGAGATGAGACCTTCCAGCAATGGAGGTGGCAGCCTAACGACTGCTCTTTGCCCAGGTACTTTGATGCATGCTCAAATGCTCTCTCTCTCTCTCTCTCTCTCTCTCTCTCTCTCTCTCTGTGAATTTTACATATAGATCCAATTTACTGATCTCCAAAGAGGCGATGTAAGGAAGAGGAGGGGATGTATCATCGATACACCGTTGTGTTAATTAATTAGATCTGCTTTTTTCTTTAATTTAGCAATAGTAGGAGGGTTTATGTGCAAAATTTGGGTGAGACTTGCTGACAGGTGGTTCCCACTCTCTCTCAACCACTGTTTGTTTCTGCAGGCTAACTTTACTATTTTTTGTTAATTTTAAGGATGAAATTGAAAATTTTTCTCAGCATGATTTTGATTTTTGAATGTGAGGTGGAGGCAATTGCTGCTGGCAGTCTGGCACCAGCAGTGCTGCCTGCCGACGTTGGAAATTTTGCACATATGTCCCTACTAGTTAACCAAATAAAATAACACGTGTATATTATTATACAGTTCCTAAATTGTTGTTTGCTTTGGTTTCTTCCGATATCTTTTTTTCTTTTAATTTACTTTTTATACGAGGAATGGGTGGGACAATGGGATGCCTCTCTCTTACCTTCCATACTGTAGAAAAGTCAACAGACAGCTTCTAATTAATCAATTAATTAATTAATCATATATCAAGTGCTTTACAGTGCAAATATTGATAGCCATCTTGCCACCAGTTATATTTTGTTTACTTGGCATATCATTTTGTTATATAGTATGTGCCCTTTGAAATATTGCCATTTCTTTTCCATTAGAAAAATATACTATTATACCTTATTGTTAAGTATTTCCCCCTCTATTGTAATTCCAAATTTCTCATTTTGTGTGATGAAAGATGCTGAAAACAATTTGATGAGAACCTTCTGTTAGGATGATTGTTGCACCTCTCACCAACTAAATATCAATTTTCCTCATTTTATGGTTTCATGATGATTGGTTATGTTTAGGAAAAGGCCCAAAAGGAAATTTTGCCTATAACAGAAAGTGGAGATTGCAGCTCAGCTGTTCAATTTTGTTTGGTAGAATGTACATACCATTAACAAACCACTTTATTTTTTTTTTCTTCAAATGATCATGCACCTAACTTTGTGTCTAACTTAAGAAATGTCTCTTCAGTAGGTAGTAGTTGACTTTTCTACCAAAAGTCTACTCACAGTAGACCCATGTATTTTCTTCAAATTGTGAAATGTCTTAAGATAGCCTTGATTTTTGATTGAAAATTTTGTTTCAATTTTTGTGCATCAAGGTTTGAACCGTTGTTATTACTGAAGCAGTTGAGAAATAAGAGGCTCATGTTTGTGGGGGACTCTTTGAACCGAAATCAATGGGAGTCATTTGTGTGTATGGTTCAATCTGAGTTGACGTATGCAAGGAAATGGGAAGATGGTAACCGAAATATCTTCTACGCCAAGGTTAGATTTACTCCATATTAATTTAACTGCAATTTATTAACATATTCAAAGTTTTATATTCATCACTATGCTTCATTTTTAGAGAGAACTGAGACCAAGAATAATAACAAAAAAAAGCCTTGAGCATAGAGTAGAACCAACATGGAATTTCAACCGACAAATGTAAAGGGACTAAAGCTATTGGCCAAGTCAAAGAAAGCACAAAAGTGTTGCTAATTTAGCAAATCACTTTGCAAATGATAACATACGGAAAATGTTTATTTAAAACTAGTGCTCATTTTCATTTGCTACTAATTCAGGAGTACAATGCGAGCATAGAATTCTACTGGGCTCCATTCTTGGTTGAGTCAAATTCAGACAATCCAAAGATACACAGCATACCTCATCGAATCATAAAGCCCGACAGAATAGAGGGACATGCTGTGTATTGGAAAGGCGTCGATTATTTGATATTTAATACCTACATTTGGTGGATGAACACTCCTGAGATGAAAGTTCTGTAAGTGCTACACGAACCTTGTGTCTCTATAGTATTAGTTGCATGTGAAAAAAATTAAGGGCTCTTACTAGACACTAATTTATATGAACAAAATAGGTGTAATCTTCAATACCTATGTTTCAATGCTAGCAAAATGTTGTTATCGGATTGCTGAATAATTTAGGTTTTTACAGGAGGCCAAATGCAACCGATTGGTCAGACCATGATGAAATCATAAGGATTGAGGTGTATGAACGAGTAATGAAAACATGGTCAGATTGGATCTACAAAAATGTCGACCCAGCAAAAACATCGGTGTTTTTCATGAGTATGTCTCCGCTTCATATAAAGTAAGTAATTCCTGTTATGTTGTTTTTTTATAACTACTGGTGAATTATTTGGGTCTGCTTAGGACATGGGATAGGTCACACTATTTTTACAAGGTTAATTCAACTTCTATTCCTTTTTCCTGAAATATGGCCATACTGTGATTTATTATTCAGTTCCAATTCAATTAGACCCTCTATAACCAAAATATTGGAGAAGAATATACAAAAATTAGCCATATCAATTCAAGTGGGCACGGTGTAATTCTTGAGAGGATCACTGACACCATATCTGTGTAATAATATATGTCTACTTTGAATATATGCCCTAGAAGCCTCATGTGTGTTGGTTACCTTTAAAAATCCCTTTAGTGAACAATAAATGCCCTTGTATCTGACCTTCATTGTTTACTGCTTTCTACAACTGGATTTGTTGGGATTTCTGAAGTATAAAAGATCAACTATACTTCCATACAAGTTGTCAAGTTTCATGTCCCATATGAAATTCCTTAAATACATACTTTATAACAAGAGATCTGCCATGCCAGGCTTAATTATTACACCATTTGTTTGATAATCTCGGTTCAAACATATAAAATTATGCTGCCAATACCATGTACTATTTCTAGTACGATCCATATTGTTATAGAAAGGCATTTATTTAGGTTGGGTCTATGATGCAAGAGAATCATTGAGCAGAAGCGATGAGCAAAGGGACAAACTAATAATGTGGTAACCCCCAGTATGTTTGCAATAAGTCAATCTAAACACATGCGAGTCCTAAATTTGTAGGGGCTAAACTAATAATGTGATTATAAAATGAAAAAGGTTGATGGAGTTGGCGGGCCCTTAAACATCTTGTGGGTATATAATGACCTACCAACAGTTTTGAAATCCTTGAACAACATTTTAGCTAGATCACATCTTTTCCCCACTTGTGGTTACACAAAACAAGAGCTTTTCATAGAGCAACAAGAACACAAACAACTACTTAAACTTATTTATGAAAACATATTATCTATAACGAGATTAATGTAGGGCATCATGTTATTGCATAACACCAATTCAGTTATCTTTATATTCCTCTTGTAACTACAATTTACTGCTATATTGGAAAACATTAATCAGGTATCCTACATACACAATTAGTGGACTAATGATCCATAAAGTCATGTGATGGCACATGAGATACAAGTAGAAACAGTTGGTGCAATTTACTAAGGGATTTTACAATCAAATTTATGGAGACACAACATAGTGGGGTCATGTGTACTCAATCAATAAAATAAATAGAAGGCATGGTCACATGATTCTACCAGAATTTGTGCCAAAACCCCAGTGCATGGCAACATGCTTTGCTTTTGTGACCCCACTTCAAGTCCTTGGCTCCTTGGCATGGTAATTCGATGAGGTCAGCTCATCTAATTATTAAGGGTTCGATAAAAGAAGATTTGGGAATTGGGACAGATCTGGACAAAACTTTATGAATCTTATATTGTGGCTGGTGCATAAGAAACTTAACACTTGAGCAGCTGTGCTATCTGTAAAAAGGGGTCTACATTTATATCCAATAGTACTTTATAAAGCTTATATTCAAGCCTAGTAGTTGTATACAACTGAAGTTATCAAACATATATTCTGCTGGTAAATGAACCGGGTGAATAAAGTTTAAAAGATGGGTCGCTTTGACCAAACAGATATAGTTTCTCTTAAAAATATATTTGTTAGCAAATAGGTTACTTTTTTCATAATATGAAACAATTTTATATGGTCCGTGCTCATGCAAAGCTAAAAATTCCCACCTTCATTCTTTTTGGCAGAGATACTTAAGAAAGCAAGGGATGTACTCCTGGATAATTTAGAGAACTTGAGGATGTGAATGATCAGTGTGTTTATTATCATTAATTTTGTTCACATTATAAAAGATAGGATCTTTTCTGGTTGATGAATTAAATTCAGGAGTTGGTATCCGAAATTTTTCCAGATTTCATAAGATATGAGGGACATTGATTTGCACTAGTGCCGAGCACCAACTAATCCAATTTAAATAGAAAAAGCACTAGGTCTTGCATACATAGACAATACTCATAACTAACCTTTCTTTAGTTAATAATATCACCAGGCACTAGCAGTTGTTAGAATATCATATCACAAGGGGACAATTATCATTTGTATATTGTTGGATCCCATTTTAGCACTTGGTTCAATATTATTATATCCCAAGGTGACAATTATTATTTCTATACTATTGGATCCAATTTTAGAACTTGGTTCAATAGTATTATATCACAAGGAGACAATTATTATATAGGGGAGCTATATATTTTGGACTTGTATATGGGTAGGTAGTAATGCCAAAACTTTCCATCTACTGATTCTTTTGTTTATTTTCTAGTTTAGTCCATTTTAAAATCAAGTGCATAAATAGTTTGCGACCATTTAATGATAGCTCAACCACCCCCTAGACCAAGTTAGAACAGTACAACTCGCTATTTATTTTTGTTTTATATGTAAGACTCCATATTTTTTTTCTTTTTTTATTGTTCAAACTGTCCTTATGTCAGTTCCATGACCATTAATACTCACAATTTACTCCCCTTTCTTTTTATTTATTTTTGCAGTTCTAACCAATGGGGTGACCCTAATGGTATTCGGTGCGCATTGGAGAAACTACCAGTGCTGAATAACACTGAGCGGTTAAATGTTGGGTCCGACCCACAGATGTTTGATCTAGTGTCAAACTTGACCCGATCAATGTCAAAAGTTCCCGTGACATTCATCGACATAACAAGGATGTCAGAATACCGCAAAGACGCGCACACATCAGTGTACACAGTGCGTCAGGGGAAAGTGTTGACACCTGAGCAACAAGCCGATCCAAAAACTTACGCCGATTGCATCCATTGGTGCCTTCCCGGAGTGCCTGATATATGGAATCAGATACTTTACACCAAGATTCTTGCGAAGAGTATTAAATCATAGTATTAAATCATAAAAAGTTAGGGAAAAGAACTGTGATATAGATGCTGGTACTGACACCAAGCTAGTCACCTTCTGCCTGTCAGGAGCTTTGAATGGACAACAGTTCTAATATTTAGGTTCTGTATTGAGGCACAAACGGGGAAATTTTACTAGAAATTCGCCAACAATTTGCTGCAAAATTAGGAATTTTTCTTGCCTTCCTCCCCTCTAGAAGTTAGATATTGTTCTTTTTTTTTCTTTTTCTAATACATATATCATGTTGATTTTGGGGTCAAGCATGGCTGGTTGGCTTATTTTAAAGAAAAGTGGGTTGGCACTGCCGTAAAGTTGTAAATTATACTTTTGTTCTCCCTGAAGTCTTATTGCATAAAGGAATTTTTTTTAAATGGTAGATACTTAATGCGGATTTTCTTTTCCCAAAAAAAAGTTATGATTTTTTCGTCCTTTCAGTAATTCACTCTAGTGGGAAACCTGGATGCATAAATGATTGGTTCTTCCTGTTGCACCATAGTTTAACTATTAGTCATAACATATGTAGGACTAGTAGACGCACTGGAACCTATAGTTTAGCAATTAGTTTCGGTAACATGATTAATATACAGTTTTTTTTGTCTATCTCTATCTTATAAAATGAATAACAATAATATTTTTAATACTAAATATTTAATAAATTTATGTTTATTTTTTAAATGCAGATGTTCACAATGTATATTGAATATCGTTAAATGTATATTAAATATTGTTAAGTTTGAAATTAAAAAATTCTGAACGTAAGCATTTACAGAAAATATATAAATATAAAAATTTTGTTTGTGTATTTGAATGCATGAGTTTGAACGCAAAGTCAAATGCAAAAAATGTAAAATTTTCTGCTTTTATACATTTTATGTGAACGTGTGTATTAAAAAATATTCAGTTTAAAATTTAAATAAAAATGAAGATATTTAATGAATTTAAAACCATAAATCGTGTTTAGATATGATTATGAACGCATACGTTTAAATAATAGATATAAAGTTATTAAACATTTAAAAACAAAATTATTATTATTATTATTATTTATAAAAATCAGGATAGACGAAAAAAATTCATTAATATATGTTATGATAAGACGAGGCACCGCGACCAGGAACCTTCGAAAGAACAAAAAAAAAAAAAGAAAAAAAAAACTAAGAGCGAATTTGAAAAGAACAGGTAAAAATCTCCTCAGCCCATTTTAAAACAAAAAGCGTATGGGCTTCAAGACCGATTCTGGTTATTTAAGAGGAGGAAGGAAGATGTTTAAAGAGTGCGGCATGGGAAAGTTAATTAATCACTAAACCTAAAGGGGTGGGGTCAGGTTGCGAAACCTGCTCGAAGATTTCAATGATGGATGCGTTCAAGTAACGATTTGCAAAATACTTCCCCTCGAAACATTGTCGCATACGAAAAGGAAGTACGAAATGCAGATGACTTGTGGAGGGAGATGTTTCAGTAAGATGGTTTATAAGAAATGGACATTGCCAGACTGTGTATCCATCTATCCAACCATGTTTTCTCGGCTACCTCAACGCTCGGCAAATCATTCAAGATCTGAGGGTCGTCCCATGAGATACAGGGCCCACAGGCATGCTGATTTTTTCCATTCCAAACATGGTAGAAAATAGAGAAGAATGTCAGCTCCTAAAAGGTCAATACACGAAATTGGTAGCAACGGAGACTTCCCTTTCCAGAGCTGAGAATCCAATTACCCCGTGCTCTTCAAATCCCTCAAAGAAGTAATCCTATCAACACAAGTTGCAGGGGTCCATTAAAGGTATAAACAATTAATCACAAAAATTGCAACTTTAAATATTTGGAGGTATATGTACATAGACAGCAGGGCTTCAACTAACAATACAAATGGCAGTTCCCGAAGATCTACTGCCCCATCTCACCTCAACATCCTCTGTCAGTTCACGACTGAGTTGTGAAATTTTTGTTACCCCAGTATACCCATCGATGCTGCTTTTAGCAAACTAACCCCTTGAATTTTACAAATTATCAAGTGGCCCGCCTTCAAAGAGTAATAACTCAGAACAGATGGCTGCCGAATTTATTTCAAAATTGAAAACAAAACCTATTCAGAGTCAGAGTCAATTGATAAGATCACTCTGCGTTTGGCAGATCGGGGTTGTCTGGGAGGGGAGAAGGTGGTATAAAGGCTCTGAGTTCCACTTCCTGAGGTGAGCCCGTTCACTTGATGAGTGTTATTACTATTACCACCATTCATGCTATGCAGAACCGTAGCTACATCAAATGAAGGACACAATGTTAAATACTACTAAAGTGTCAAAATATCTCCTAAAATAAAATGATAATAACACCTTTAAAATCAGTCCAAATGGGTATAGTATGAACTGGTCAACTTCAGAAGACATGAAACCAGGACCTACCGACAACAACTTGTCTAAGTTGCAAATCACAGACAAGTCTGAAAAAATAAAGGCTAAACGAGAGCACATGAAAACAAAAAAGTGAGAAATTGGAGAGTTCTTACCAGCATCTACTATCGGTTGGACTGCGCTATTCTCACCTGTCAGATTACCACTTGGACCTGGTCTGTTGGCAGTATCAAGATCCATTAAATCGCTGCGATCCTGTAAATTAAAAGAAGACCAATAATCTGTATGGTCACTTGTACCATTACTGTTTATATCCTGCCCTGTCCCATTTCCATTCAATGCTACAGTTACACCATTTTGCACCTGATGCTGTCCTTCACTAAAAAACTGTTGGCCAGCTTGGGAGCCTGCCTGGGGATAATTTTGGGTGTAATCCCAATAGAGGTCAAAATCATCAGGTCCGCCGGTAAGTAGCTCAAGGCAAGAGGGACCACCTGTTGTGAACCCTGTTCTGTCATTAACTATAGGTGGTTCATTCACCACAGAAGGATCTAACACCACTACATTGTCATCATCTGAGTCGCTAAGTACTATCAGCTCGATCTCCATTTCTTTCTCTAGTGCATGCGGACCTTGTCCATTTAGGCCAGAACTGCCAAGCACAAAGCCAATCTTGGGGTTTTCAGTCTCAAGTTTTTGTATGGATGGTTTGGTTTCTCCTTGGTCAGCCTCCATGAACATTTCCTGTTTGATCTCAGATCCAGCATGCAAGCTGAAACATGGTTTAACGGCTGAGGTTGAACAGAGAGTACCATCTGGCAGGTGCCATTTTTCAAGATCCTTGAATTGACCAGAAGATTTCACTCGCCACGAGCCGTCAGGTTTGATTTCAATCTCATCGGTATCCTCCCTGCAATCGGTCATCTGTTTCATGCACAAATGCAACGCCAATTAAAACAGCATCCAAATGTAAATCATTTTTCCTGTGCCTTCTTTAGAAAGAGAGTTAGAGAAGGGATTGGACATACCAAGGAGGTAATTCGATTGAAGTAGGGATCAATTATGATGCTTTCCAATGAGTAATTCTTCAAACATATCGGGCATTGCCACTGCAATACAAGTACATAGATGAAAAGAAACAATAGATGTAATCAGTAAATTACTAAATTAAAAATATAAGTACATTAATTTAAACCATTTGTCAGGTAAAACTAAAGAGTCTGTTGAGATAATAGTTCGAGCACTCTGCGGGATGTGAGGAGAGACAAGACTCGTCTACTAGATTCTGTGAAGAGACTGGTCCTGCTGAATGTTGAAGGGCTATCTCTCAGGCCATAATGGCCAGTAAGGCAGAGTGGTACCAGCACTGACACTGGTACCAGCCTAGACAGTAGCTACAAGGATCATCCAAGCATTGGGAAATAGCAACAGTGTTCTTCCTGGGAGATCATAGACTGCTTTGGTAATTTAATTTTTTGTTTTGGAGTGTAGGAACTGAAAGATGAACAAACCCGTACATGCATAAACATGAAAAAAGATTATAAAAAAAAAATTACCTTGCGAGCACGCTCGTTGATGGAAACAAATGATTCAAGATCAAAACAACCCATATGTGCACATGGCTTGAATCTCCCAGCAACCTTCATCCTCAATCCACTCATCTGACAAAAGAGCGAACATCAAACAAGGAAACAAAATGACACGTACACATTTTTTTACTTGAAACACAGCTTACAGGGCAACGAAGGTTGACAGTGACGGAGTCAGACACCAACTCGATGTCATTGTCACTGTCATCAGCATTCCCTGTTGCAGTTCCACCACGAATGCACCGGCATACCCGTGCAAGGGCATCCTCATATTTCTCCCCCTCTTCTTCCTTTGGTATCATGCTCAGCACCTACCAAACAAGTTTAACATGAAGAGTTGATAGTTCCTACAAATCCTTTTAATTTCCCCCGTCTTCATTTTATTACAACGTTCAGAATCTGCATATCTTAACTTTCCCATTGTTGGATTATCTACTTTTAAAACAAAATCATTGTGGGATTTTATCTACTTTTAAAACAAACATCTAAACCCCTTGAAATGCGTAACACTAGCATATGATATGAAGTTACCTTTTTTAATATCACATCTTAGATTAAACAATAACATGAAAACCAAAAATATTTCTTAATTTCAATATCCTCAAAGAAGAAACAAATAAATATGAATAGACAATAGACTAGCTCAATTCAAGCACAGATCCCAAGACACGTTATTTAACTTTTCAACGGTTTTGTAGTTCACTGGTGTTGACAATGTAGTTCAAAAATATAAAGGAACAAAATGCAATCAACAAGTTAAGGGGCTTAATTGCAATTAGGCCTAAAATTCTGTGACAGAGAGAGAGAACCTCATTTAGGTCCCGGCGTCTGGCAATTCTGATGGCTAAGCAAAATTTACGGGAATCAGCTCTGGATAAAGCAATCTTGTTATATCCTTCCCTGTAACATGCTTTTATCTGGAAAAATACTGATATCGAATTAGATCTATTGAGACAAAACACTAGATTTTGTAAAAGTCAGACTTGCCTATGCATACAGTTATCTCTTGCATCTGCAGATGTGTAGATCAGAATACAGAACTGCTGATTTCAAAGGCTGGGTCTATTGGTTTGTTGATGCAAAGATTTGGGTTAAGGTAGATAGGATAGGACAACAGAGATATTTCTCATGAAAAAGTGTCCCCAACTGGAACAAGTTTCATGCCTGATCACATCCAGACTTACCGCACATAGCATGTAGATTTACCCCTATTTAACATTTAAACCACATGGAACATAGATTTAAAGCTAGTAGTAGCTATGCTGATAATGGCATACTAACACCTAAAAACTTTAAAAATATTGTTTTCTTCAAATTTTCAAAAGCTTGTTGGAAATAGTAAGTTGCTTGTTTGTTTTAAACTTAAAAATAAATAAATAAATAAATAAAAAGAAATCCCCCTTGGAACTGAAGTTTAAAAATCTTGTAAAAGCTTATAAAAATTTGCATAGAAATTCATTTGAATTTAATTTTCAAAGATATCCGCCAAATTTTCAGAAATATACAAGTGGAGAAAAAGAAATGTAAAATGCTTGTTTTTGAATCAAAACCATTACAAAACCTATTGTTTCTCAAAGCAATATGTTTAACTATTCAGAAAACAAAAATATTTTCTGAGGAAATACATCTGAATGAACAAATGTTTTGAAACAATAAAGAGGAAGTGCAAAACTATATGAACCTGCTTTTCTCAAAATAATAGAAAAACAAAGACATTTTTCATAAATTTTTGAGAAAGCTTCACAATGTCATTTTCAATATGCTTAATTTTAGAATAAAGCTTTCTAATCTGAGCTACAATAGCAGGGTGATGCCCAGTCCAATTGTTGTTCAATTAGGTCCGGGTGGTCTGACATAGATTCTGGATGGAGGAAAAGATGCAGGACTCTTGCAAAGTTTAGCATCTAATCTGAGTAATGGTAAAGGGTATTTGGAACTCAAAGAATGCAGACAATATGTTATTGTTTCTGAGGGGTGATGACTTGATGATTCGGGGTTTTTAAGTGCACATTCATTGGGTTTGATCATGTCTCAGTATCGGAATTAAATATGATAACTCTGAGATTATTACTTTAAAAATTAGCCCTCAAAACACAGATATATACTCAGATCTGGTGTGTAAAATTGGGAAATCACCCCTTAGTTATTTGGGAATTCCTTTATATTGGGAAAAGATGTGTCAAAGTGACTGGCATATAGTAATTCATAAGATCGACAGGAAATTGAAAATGAGAGTAGAGTTCTTTCTATGCCTCCTAGATTGATATTGCTGAATGAATCGTCAGCAGTATTACTTTATGTGCTCTCTATGTTCAAAGTGCCAAAAAATGTGCAGAAAAAGATTGACGATAACAACCTGTTTTCTTTGGCAAGGAATTGAAGATAAGAAACCCTAAACCCTGGTCCAATTTAGAAGTGTAAAAAGAAAATGTTTTGGAAGCATGGGGTAATTAACCTTAAGGATATGAAATCATACCCCTCGTTCTTTACGCCACTGTAGAAGATCTATGGAAGATTACTCAACAGACTACCGTGGTTAAAAGGAAACATCATGAGATTTTATTCAGTGCCAGAAAGGAACAAGTTTTGCCATGAATTAGGTAAACATAAATCCTGATTTCTATGGTTTTCTCTTGCATAATTGGATTAAGAGGCAAATAGAAGATCTTGATACAGTGTTATTCAACCAATAGCAAAAATTCTGACTGTCCCCTGCTGAATTGCTGATCATAATTAGTGAAAAAAAATCTCCAGCAGTGATAAGAATGCCTTTTTATAGCCTTAACAGAAGATATGGATCATATAAAATGTATAATTGTAGGTACCATCTGGTATGCTGATTATGTAAATAATGAAACATGTTCTAAACTTCTAATAGACACAAGTTGTATAGACAAGTGAGAGGAGAACAACAAGCAAAATGTGCAATATGAATAATCAAATATTTCATTATATTTTGTCTCATTGATGACTGACCAGAGGGCAGTCGTCCCTTCCGTTGCAACCAAGAGGTTGTTGGTTCGGCCTAGGCATTACACGCATTTGTAAACCTGATAAAAATATAATTATAAATTTATATATATGTATCTGCAATGCAATTGTGATGTGCATAAGTAAACAAACATTAAAAAATAAATGTATACAAGTCATGTAATTAACTGGTACCTGGTACCTACCATTAACATGCAACTCAGAGTATAAGGGCCAATGCATCCTGAAAGGGACACTGTCATTGAGAAGAAGAGACCAAACCTGAAAAAGAAATAATTCATGGTACACAACTCAATACACACCAACTGAGATCATACTCAACAGGTACAAGATACAGTAATGTTTTCTTTTCTTTTTTGATAAAAGTGCAGTATAAACCAACCTGTTTCATTCAAAAAGATAATTGTCTTACAGCAGTCAGTACCAAACAGCTGGTACTTAACCTTATAACTTAAACCTATCCAGATACAGTATTGTCAGCCTCAATAGAACAAACAGAAGGCCAACTAGCAGTTTGCCAGAATGGCAGCCCTTGGTGCCGAAGAAAGAAAGAAAATCAAATTTGACAAGGACAAACCTGAAGTTCATGACCATCTTTTGCAAGCATTTCTCTATCTTTTGCCGAAAGCTGAAATCCCCTCTCTATAATTTGCACAGTTGGTTTTCTGAATATACAAGCACAATAAAAAAATATATATATTAGCTGAGTTAAAAAATAAAAAATAAAAAAATGAAGCTACTACTCATTTATAAAATAGTAAGCATTTTTCATTGCTTTCCTTTTTCCACAGCAAAAGAGAAGGAAATTAAGAAATAAAAAGATCATAGAAAGATTTACCCATCTGCAGAAGATAAACATGGATCTACTATAACTGGTGCCAAGGGATATCCGACTGCTACCCAAAATCTGTATCAAAAGAGAGAGATAAAAATTAGAACCTTCTTTTTTTCCCCAAAAAAAGAAAAATTTCCCTTGCACAGCAATTGCCATTATATAAAAGCATTTGGAATAAATTAAAATTAAATTAGAGTCTCTCAAATCTCCTTTTTTTTTTTAATAAATAGAAGGAAGAAAAATGAAAAAAAAAGAAGAAAACCATAGAGCCATAGAGGTACTACTTACGGATCAGCTCTAGCAACTCGACACATTTCACAGTAAAAGTTATGAGGAATAACTGGTGCACCTCCCTCCGTGAGATTTTCAGGAACAATCACGCAACCAATATGTTGCGATACATTGCACTGAGCATCAACACACTGCAAAAACATAGCAATTTTAGAATGAAAGAAGATTATTGCGGATCTCTCTACTTACATATAGAATTGCATTGAAATTTCATTGCAATATAGCAAGATATTGTATCAAAATTAGTACAATCAATATGCCTCTAGTTTTTAAAACCAAATTACGAAGGTGCACTAGTTGTAAGTCCAGTTGCAACACACCTTAACCATGGAATTAGTGAACAGTGAACCATCACATGGACATCGAACTTTTGTTTCTGAAGAAGAAGCCTCTCCATTTTCCTTTTTTGCCCTTGCGCCTTTATTTTGACGGGGGCCTGCGGGTGCATCACTAGTCTCCGGATACATTTTCCTACGAATAAGAAGTCAATTAATACAGTAAACAATTGATCACTTTAGACATACACAGGGGCAGAGAGAGAGAGAGAGATCTACAGGTAGGTTTCTTCAATAATTCTTGCGGCAGAACTGCTCGTACTTCTGGAACCATTTGACCCAGGGCCTGAATTGTACAAAAAGGGGAAAAAATATAAGGGGGCAACAAGCGGTGTACCTAACAATATAGTGTTGAATCAAATCAAATAAATTGAATAAATGTAACTTCATGTATACCCCTGCAAAATGATTATGCATCATGCAGCCCCCCCACGAAACATAATGCATGTTACAAGCCCCGACAAACTACAATGATGCTATTCATGCCCCTACAAACACACAAAACCTCTTGAAAGTTCCACACTCCATCTTATTTCAAAAGAATCTGAAGTCAGCACTCTTCTATATACTATTCAATCTCCAAGCAAATCACGAAGAAAGAAAGGGATAAATTTGGTAATCTTTAACAAAAATACTAGAGGAAAGAGGTGTATCATTTTTTTTTCCATGCATGTACTAAAGGGGCATATGAGATTTTCTACTTTTGCAAAGACATAGATGGTACTTTGAAGTTCCTTAAGGGCAAACATAAATTTATTCCTTTATAAGAGAAATAAATAAACCTGACTCTTGATCTTGAAATAGGGAAGCTAGAATCCTGTCAGTCAGTTCCTGTTCGAAGGGAGATAACAAAGAAAAGAGTAAAATCAATATGTAACAATAAATAAAAGAGAGCAACAAAAATATATAAAGTTGGACCGGTCCACACTAATTCCAGTCTCAAATTTGGTACAATAGAAGTCTACACCATATATTGTATAAACCACTAGCAGAACAACATTGTCCTGGCCATGAATTGGTACGTCCCATTTAGCACTGCAACTGTACCAGACCAGTACTGACCATTTTTTTTTGTTTAAAATGCAATAAGATATTAAAGAAAAGAAAGGAAAACATATATGAGGTGGCATTAGCGTACTGGTATGGTGCAAATGTAATCTGGCATTTTCTGACACACTTGCTTAAAATAATTTGATACTGTTTTCTTTTTTTCTTTCTGGAAGTAGAATCCTGATACTGCTTCCAATTGTAGGGGAAAAAAAACCAAAACCAACCTGTTTCTTCCCTTGCTTTGACAATCCGAGCTGATTCAGCACATCTTTCAGCTCTTTGAGCCTGAAACGCGTTAATTTCTCCTGTATTGACAAAAAAAACGGAAAGAAATGCTGCAAAAATCACAACAAAATCGAAATGCAGATAGATATCAACTATAGATACATACATAAAAGAAGATATGATCAACCTATTAAAGACAGATCAATCAAAAATATAAATAAATACACATAATTCGTCAAAATCAAAGAGGGAAATTCAGTGAGACTGGCAACAAAGAAGCATAAATAAAAGAAAAGAAAAAAAAAAAAGAGTACCTTACAACTGGAAACCAGGCCATCGTCATCCATAAGAGCCCCCGACGAGATGCGAAATCAAGCTCCGATTGTTAATTTCACGCCGAAACGGCGCGAGGAGCTCTAGAAATGGCTTGCGGAGTCGAGAGGCGAGATTAAAACCCTAGATTGAAGTCGGAATGGGAATTGTGATGGGGGAAATCAGAGGGTTTAGTTTAGACAGACGGAGTTGGGAGTGGTAGAGGAAGAGAGAGGAAGTAAGCCGTGATTGTTTGCTATTGGGATTAACGGGGATAAAAATTATGACAAATAACTTTATTCTCAAATTATCTTCAATTTATTTAAACGGAACTTCAAAGTCTAAAATTTATTTAATTCTATTTTTTTATTTTTTTCGTTTTCCTTTCTCATTTTTTTCTCATTTTAGTTACCTGGCTTGGAGTTGGGAGGTTTTTTTTCTTCTTAACTACTTAAGTCGGATAAGTTCTCTGGACCTGGCGTATGTGAGCCTAACCAAGATGATTCTGGTAGTGGGCCCCCCTCGGCAGTATAATAACTGTATAATTGAAGAGTTGGTCTACGAGAATTATGTTGTAGACCAAATTACTAATTTTAAAAGAACGACGTGGTAATATACTTTTTTTCGCACATTTTCAAAATATAATTGAAATACGTTTGACATAATTAATGAACATAACGGTTTTATATAAAATGTAATATTTTTTATCTACGGATGCTTACACTTTTAATCTATTGAATATGTAAATTTTTATTTTGTTTTCAACTCTTTTATATAAGAAGTTGATAACTAATGTTTGTATAAAAAAGAAAAAAAAATCCTATCATTTTATAGTATTGATATAGGAAGTGTTAATGTTAGCTGCCAAATAATTATATTAAAAAAACATTACAAATTATAAGAATGTTTAACTAACCTTTTATGTATCCTCTCAACCAATATATTTTCTTTTTTTATAATAGCAATAATTTGTTTTCCTATCACATGAAAAAAAAAAAAATCTTAAACTAATGTGGTAAAAGGTTGGAAGCTATTCTCACGTGGTCTCGGTCTACCATTAAATAAATATGATTGATAATTTGCTTGCTAACTTCTAGCCTTGCTAGGAATTTAATGATTTTTCATACTTCTATTTTGTATCCATTTTTTCTCATTCTCTATCTACAATGCAAAACCACTATTTCATTGCCATTTGCTTCCTTTTTTTATGGTTAATCAAAATAAACTTGCAAATTATACATGTTCTAGTCTTCTCTCTTTTTATTTATTATTATTTTTGTTGATGATTTTCTCTTTGAAAGTATAGATAAATCATAAAGTCAATAGTTGCCTCTTCATGCAGCCAACAGAATTGGGCTGATCTAGGCCAGTTTGCTTTCAATCTCTCATTATTCTAAAGTTGTGTGTTTGTTTGTAATTTCTTTTTTGTAAAAAAAGATTACCATATTAGTGAATTGTTTCAAAGAATGGAACTTCGATGATTTCCATATTAGTGTATTTTGGTTGGTTTGATTATTGCAATTGCACATATAGAAAAATTATCATAATTGCATGCATGAAATGCTTTATAAAATTTGTGATTTTTTGCTGCTCAGCAGATTACATGAACAATCATGATAACTGAAATGAAATCAAGTGAACATAAAATTAACAAAAGGAAGAAATAAAAATGATTATAAACATAACTTAATTATGTAAACATAGTATTTCAATCCTCAACATTCACATTCCAAAAAGTTAAAAAAGGAAAATAACTTATGTAAATATTTACAATATGAGCAAATCCAAACCCAATTCTTGGTATATAAATCCCATTCAAAAACCACACTTTACAGTTTATATCTTCAAAAAAAAGAAATCACAAGAACAATTTAGAAACCTTGTCAGAAAGACACAATATATATGATATATGATTATATATTATGCAATACTCTTAACTGATGCAACATCCGATGGCCTATGCGGGCCCGTCTGCCATCTCCCCCTAGGATGGTGGGCCCCAGGCACATTGGATTTGTTATCCGGTACCAAAAATGATGACCGTTTCTTTACCGGAACCTTCTTCTCCATCGTATCTATAATTTCTGGCACCTTCTCAACCCTTTCACCAGTCTGAAGACGCCTTGCTTGAGCCCTCACCGCCTCGGTCGTTTGCATGTAACTGTTTCTACGTGCGACAGATGATTTTTTTTGGCTGGAGACGGAGACAGCAACTGATGAACGTGATATGATGGATGAGGCAGGAGACGAGGGGCGCTCTGGGGACAAGTTAGGGTTGCTAAATCTTGTTTTTAGAGATTTTTGGGCGGTTTTTGGTGTGAACGGAGTAAAGCTGCTGCACTCGCTGAGTCGTGGGGCCATCCAACGGTCGAGCCAGCCCCAGCCCCATTGCGGGTTTGTTGGGTCAAGAAGAAATGTAGCTGTCACGGCTCTTGACGGAGCTTTCCACTGTTATATCGGTTTTCTTTGGATTAAAAATTTTGATTCTATAAGTACAAAGTGTAGTAATTAAAGACTCTAAAGTAGAACAAAACATGAATATATAGAATTGATAAAAATAAATTGTTTTATAAAAATTAAGTTAAAATGCACAAGAAATGATTGCATTTCTATTGGTTAACATGCATCTCCTAATTAGATTATTCTTTCTGGAATTAGCAAACTCATTGTTGTTAATATATAGGTACTTAAACTTTTAAGTTCTTTTACTTCCCTACATTCTTGTTTTCCTCATTGTATAGGGTTAATGAAAGAAATGAGCATGGTTTAATTTCATTCTTGTTTCAAAATAAAATTTTCATGCTAACTACCCTTAAAATAGAGCACAGACACAAACTTTCCATCTTTTTCTTTAAATAAAAAAGTGAGTTTCATGAAGGAAAATCTGCAAAATAAATATTATATATAATGATCTAGATATCCTGTAAGAAACTGATTGATTAAGATGTCTAATTCTTAGCTTTTCTATATGCTGTTGAATTAGGAAAAAAACATATTTCTAAATGTATACCTGATGAGAATAAGCATAGGCAAGTGATCTCTCTCTTCGTATCGCGGCTTCTTGCTTCTGCAACAAATTCGCCTCAATCTGCTCTTTCGACTGTAAACTCTGGTTCCAATCTCCACTCAACTGTGTCAAAATTAAATATCCATCAAACTCAGTTGTTTCATATTTCTTTCTTTCCAAATTTCAATATGCACCGTTCATTCATATAAAGAAGTTCAAATTTAAGTCATGTATATACGTACCTTTAAACGCTCGAGATCCCTTTTGTGTTTGAGTTGGAGCTGCTTTCGCATAGCCTGGTTCTCTTCCTGCATCTGTATCCTTCTGGCACGCACCTGAGACTGCACCCTTGTCAAAGACTGCATCGATTTCAGTGCAATTGCGGTCTGATGCCTGGTCAAGTCGCTTTCTACAAGTGTCTTCAATCTTACCAGTGATTTTAGTGCCTTGAACGCTCTCCTTGCCTATGTATAATTGTAATATGCACACAAACTTTTGTTATAGAACAAAATAGAAGAGAGTATATATGTATCAGAATATCAGTCATGTACTAGCTAGCTAGGAGGCGTTGGTTATATTTACAAAAAAGAACAAATATTTGGAAGATACTATTATTGATACTATTATCGATACAAACTTTATTATTTATATAAAATGAATTATTATTTATGTTAACTATTTTATTATGTGACTTATTTTGTATAGTACTTTAATATTCAACTCAAATACCACTAATTTTAACAATAACTCATTCAAATTGAATAATAAAAATACCGTAAAAATGAATTGTATAATAAAGTCACTAACGTGAATATTAACTCATTTAATTTGAAAAATAAAATCAGTATTAATGACAGCATCTATATATCAGCTCCATTATGAAAATTTGATAGTTGTACTTTTCAAAAACAAGTAACAAAGAGGGAAAAATATTCATACCAAGTAACCATGATAAGCAGCCTGAATCTTGGTAGCTGCAATGTCTTCTCTCGATTGACTTGACGAACTCGCCACATCAACAACCGGCACAATCTCCTCCGCTTCATCGGGGTATTCTAGTAGGATCTCTTGCGGCACATCCAGTTCAGTAAATTGAGTTACGATTTCTTTAGCCTCGATTTCCATACTAATAGTTGGTTGAACCGGTTCGACAAAAGGCTTACTAATAGCATGTTCGACATTGTCGTCAATAGGCAGCCTGATAAGCTTTACAAATGTTTCTTCGGCTTCAGTTGCATGAAACGGAGTTACACGGATGGGAGAGAGAGAAGGTGGAGATGCAGGAGGTGGAGATGAAGCCGGAGAAGGTTGCGATTGAACTGGAGATGGAACCGGAGAGGGTTGCGATTGAACTGGTGATGGAGAGGCTTTTTCAACTGGAGGTGAGGACTGAAATGAAACTGGAGATGGTGATTTCTCAACTGGAGGCAGTGGTTGTGATGCAAATGGAGAGGGTGAGTTTATTTCAACTGGAGAGGAAGGGGTGGGGCTGTGGTGGTGTTTGGACCTTCCAAATTTCCATTTCTTCTTGGATTTGTGCTTCTGACTTGATGATGAAGGCTGTGTATAAGGAAATAAAAAAATAAAAAAAATAAAAAGGCAGCAAGGTGGACTAAAAAATGATTTTTTTTTGTTTTAGGAAATTTTACATGACAATTATTGAATTTTTATATAAACATACTTGTTTGCAAAACATGCATTTGCATATATACTGATCATGTAAGATTATACTACCAAAAATATCATATATCTGCATATTTGCTTTGGAAAAAAAATTACATTTACATTACTGATCATATAAGGCTATATATCTTATCTAATGTGCAAAGGAGTTTAGCTTTGACATTAGAGATGCATCAAGAAGAAAAATATACATAATAGTCTATTTAATAGGGTAATTAATGTTAATTGAGGATTTCGTAAATCGAAGAAATTAATAAATGATTATTGTGCTTCTACATATTATTAAGATTATAACCTTATGAGTTATAAGATGTAACATTGTTCTAATTAATGAAAAATATATACATGCATGATTTAATTCCAAATATATATATCAGAGGAGAGAAAACAAAGAGGAGAAGGATTGTAAGTGTGTGTATATATATGTACCTCAGCTTTGTTTTCTCTGCCAAATACATCAACACAAAATGAGAGATGCTTCCCCATTTATATATATAGTCTTCTTCTTCTTCTTCTTCTTCTTCTTCTTATTTCAACCACTATTGCATTACTATTCTGAAAGGAAAAAAAAAGGAGAAATAAGTTGATGGACAAATTCAAAATCATAGAACTTGAATTAAAATTGCATTATTTATTATCTGCTATATATGTTTCCAATATATGAACTGAACCAATATGTTCTTGTAACACATCATGAAATTTCCATGGTAACTTACTTCAGATCAGGTTGAAAAAAAAGTTGAAACCATCAAATATTATATTTACAAACAAAAGGAAAATATATAGTAAATATTAGAAATCCATCGATACCAACATATGCGTTGAATGTATGTGAAAACCTAACTTCAACTTGAGAATTTTAGAGATGAAAATCCAAATAAACAGAGAAAGAAAGGGATCTCACATTCTTACTTGAGTTAAGATCAAACCCAAACAGAGAAAACAAGTTGTTTCTCTTCTAGCGTTTTGAGAAAATTTTAGAGAGAGAGAGCGGGGGGTTGGGGGAGAAAGCGCAGAAGAGAAAACGGAGGTTAATTGCACCAATTAATCCTGGCGCTGACTTTCGTTTGCGTTCGAAAATCCTCTCCATTTATTCCGTAACGGAGACGTCAATTTAATTCTCACGTGATCCTATGTATAGATGTATACGTCCATTGGACTGAGCGAAATGGAGAAGTTATAGCCGAATAGTCGCATTCCAGACACACCAGTCTTTGGGCCCCGCGGTTCAGTGAGAGCATGTGGGCCCCACGTGGAATGAGAAATCGTGACAACTGTCGCTTCGCTTCTCACCAAAGCACCTTCCCCCTCCCACGTTTCTCTCTTTTAGGTTTTTTTTTTCTGCCTTCCCCCCTCTAAAATTAATTAATTACACATCTTTTTAATTAGAGCAGTTACCAAAAATTCTACGTTATGATGATAATTGACAAGTTCTCTTTGTGAATTTTGTTTTTCAGAAAGGAAAACTTTATGGAGATATCATTATTGATACCGTTATTGATACGGATTTTATTATATATATTAGCGATTTTATTTTATATAATATTTCTATTATTCAACTTAAATACTACTAATATATATAATAATTCAATTAAGTTAAATAATAATAGTATTGTACAAAAAAATTTACATAATAAAATCATTAATATGCATAATAACTCATTAATATGTATAATAAAATTTATATTAATAAAGGTATCAATGTATTAGCTCCCATTGTAAATTCTATGTTATGATTACAATTGATGTGTTCTCTTTGTGATTTTTTTTTAAGGAAAATTTTTTGGACTGCGTGGGTTTCTTTGTTCAAGTCCGAAACTTGATTAGTTTATTTATTTACCCTTTTATTGTTTCAAACCTTTTTTATTGATAATTAATTAATTGATTAAATTTAATATAAATTGTGTTTGGCGTTTTAGTTTATTATTAAATTTAATGTGTTAATTTATGTGATCGAGTCCAAAAAAAAAATAGTAGGGTTTTTACTTCGTGCTGCCACATCGCCGCCCTCAAAGTTAATTTTTTTTTCATGTCTATATTAAATTTACATATTTAATGGGCATTTATGGGCTAAGTCAAGTCTGAAAAAATTAAATTCGAATTTGCACTAAAATTTTATGTAATTGGTCATGGGACCATT
This sequence comes from x Bolboschoenoplectus mariqueter, assembly GCA_037678475.1. Taxonomy (NCBI): domain Eukaryota; kingdom Viridiplantae; phylum Streptophyta; class Magnoliopsida; order Poales; family Cyperaceae; genus x Bolboschoenoplectus; species x Bolboschoenoplectus mariqueter. Next base: position 2,416,275 of record CM075272.1, read on the forward strand.
TTGGGTTTTTTCTTGGGCCTTCGTAAGTGCAAATTCTCCTTTAATTTTGGGCCTCTGCAAAAAAAAACACCTCAGATGTATGTACAAGCGCTAATTTATTTTTGGGATAATTTCTTATTTACCCCTGATAACTTATGTAATTTCTTATTTGTCCTTGAAGACTTAAATTTTTCCTGTCTCTCAACTCTTATATTCATTTTTTATTTATCCATCATGTAATTAATCTTAAGTTAACTCTAGTTAAATTATTAAAACCCTGAGTTTACCTCTGATTAAGAACTAAAAAGACACAAATATCCTTTACTCTCATTTGCTTTCTAATACCGAACGAACCCTAGTTTTCTTGCCTCCCTCCTCTCGATTACCATTTCTCTCTTTCTAAGGTGTTCTTCAGAGGTCAATGGAGAAGGAGAGAGGAAAAGGGAGAGGAGAATTGTTTTCTTCTTTGCTTTTTAAGTTTGATATTAAGAAGTTAAAAGGAGGTGAATGGAGAGAAATGGAGAGGATTCCTCTATTTCTTTTTTTAAAAATTATTTTGTTTCGATTTGAAGTGTAAAAAAAATTAACATTATCTTATTCTCTGCTCTTTTCTCTTAAACTCGGGAGTATAGCCTTAGTGTTTCCTTCTGAGCCAAAGTGTAAGTAGTAAGTCTCTTTTTTTCTCCTCTCAAATTCAATCATAAATCATAAAATATTCACAAGCTGACATTAATAATTCAGTCATTACAATATCATACGAGTTGAACACAAAAAATAGTGTGCATGCTATTAATATAATGAAGCAATTGACAAGAGTGAAATGCATACAATAGAACTTTAAAAATAACATCAAATCCTCAAACGAACATGCTCCATAATCTAAATATTCTATGTATGTACATATACAAATTGAAACTTTTGACTATGCAAGATTTATGAGACAATAGGCCATCAAAATCATCTATGAACCGAAAACTAGTTCAAGGTAATTAAGAATTGATACAAGGTTCATTTACATCAAGTCAAAATTAATAGAAAAATGCAAAATTTACAAACGTGAAAATTAATAAAAAAAATACATTGATTTGAGTTCAAAATTTCACCTTTTGGTTCTTGAACTTTCTTAAAAAAATCAAATTGATTCATAAACTTTCATTTGTACTAAATTGGTCCTTTAACTTTTAAAAAAAACTAAGTTGATACTTAAACTTTTTCAAAAAAATTAAATTGGTCCTTAAACTTTAAATTACACAAATAAGTCCTTCAACTTTTCAAAAAAAATATAAGTTTTGGTCCCTGACTTTTTTCAAAAAATTAAATTGGTCCATAAACTTTCATTTGCACCTAGATGTGTCAGTTTTTGATCCAACCCGACGAATCGACCTTATTCAACCTGATCCGACCTTCAATGTTTATAATAATGATAAAAAAAATGTAAATAAGGATATAAATAGATCAGGTTGGGTCGGACTAGTATTATTTTATTATTTTTTAAATGAGTTGGGTTTGATTCAGATCAGATCGGGTCAAATTCAACCTGACTTGACCAATCCAAAACAAATAATTTTTTTAATATTTATATCTGATTCAGATAAAAAAAAATCATAACATATCAGATCGGGTTGGATAAGGTTAACTCATTAGGTAAAACCAAAAACTGATACCTTAGGCCCAAATGAAAGTTTATGGATCAATTTAATTTTTTTTAAAAAGTTCAGAGATCATAACTTATATTCTTTCAAAAGTTCAAAAATTTATTTGGTGTAATTTAAAGTTTAAGGACCAATTTGATTTTTTTGAAAAAGTTCAAGGACCAACTTGATACGAATGAAAGTTTAGGGACTAATTTGATTTTTTTTAAGAAAGTTCAGGGACTAAAAGGTGAATTCTCTCATATTTTTTTTCTAAAATCACTCATCTAAATAAGTAGTTTTATTCTTTCTCATCTCCCGTGGTGTTGTTAGGAATTGCTCATTTCCCTCCGTTTGACAAATGGAGTAAAAGTAGTTTAAGTGCTTTAAGGTACTTTAATGCATTAAATGAAGTTGATTTAAGGTAGAGTAAATTAAAACATCTATGGAGATAGAATAAAATTAAATCAGCAAATTTCATAATTTTTAACATTTTTTATCCTCGTTATTTTATCTATTTATTTCACTACTATCAAAAATTAATACTTTAAAATGATTTAACATTTATTTCACTTTAATTTTATTTTACTTATCAAACAGAGGGTTAACTTGTCATTAGTGTGGGACAAATTTGAAACCAATAAATTTCGTAAGAGATTTAAAAATGAAGAAATATCGGGATTAATGAGAGTCTTTATATTGAAAAAAAGGAGGATAGCGAAGCAGATGGCGATAAATAGTTGAGGGTATAATGGGTATAATAAAATTTGACGACTCATTGCTAGAGGTAAAATTAAATATTAAATATAATAAAAAGTAGAAGGGTAAATAAGAAATTAGAAAAGTCTTTAAGGGTGTATATATTAAAATTAGCCTTTTATTTTTTTCTTTCAATTTTTCATTGAGTCACAATCATAGAATCACTTAATAATATCATGACTGATTTCACAAATTGACAAAAAATACATGTCAAATTCAAATCAAATAATTTAGATGGGATATATGTACCAGACATACATGAGTAGTACTCGTGTCATTTTTTCATGGTTTTATTGATTATTTAATAAAAAATTCACATATCAACTCCAGCAGTCTTATTTTGAGATCTCTATTAAAACAAGACAACGAAATTCAAAGAGAAAAACAAAAAAAAAAGCACAAAAATAGAAAAAAAAAACTTCAACAAGTAATTTTCTTTTTGTGAAATTTAGGAATTAAAAATTTCTCCTTTTCAATAAATTTCAGCTAGAACCGAATCAGGGCGGATTTTTTTTTTTTTTTTTTTTTTGGGGGGGGGGGGGGGCTCATGAATTGGAAATTTTCATTTTTTTCCCTTTAAAATCTATATATTTTTCAAATAGTGTTTAACCTTCTATAAAATTAAAATCATATTATATTTCAAATAAAATAGTGTTTATTCTGATTGAACCTGAACCTAATTTTGAATTATTTCCACAAAAAAAATGTGTTTCCCACACAATAAAATAATGTTTTAGTCAATCAAACAAAACTAAAAGCACACCACAAAAATAAAAAAAGATAATGAATCTGGATAGAACAAATGGCCCCTCAAATTAATAAATAAACTAATAAAGAAGTATATAATAATAATAATTATAATAATAATAATAATAATAATAATAATAATTATTATTATTATTATTATTATTATTATTATTATTATTATTATTATTATTATTATATCTCTTCTAGTAAAGTCCCTGCGCTTAGGTCTAGTAATTGTGGGTCATTTTAATTAGGACACGTCAGCGCATCATCTTCATCATCATCATTATCTCTATCTTAACTCGGCTAAATAGATAATATAAGTGAATATGCATTTATAACCCCGTATAAACTACTTATCAGTATTTTGTTTTTCTTATTTTATATAATGGCAATGCATGTTATATAACGGAAGTAGAAGGCAATTTAAAAGTAGCCTCCATTTTATTATTAATTATTAATATCTAAAATAGATTGGCATATATATGATAGAACAATATATTAAATTTATACAAGTACTTGAATTAATGAAAAAAATATTTAAGGAGATCAAATAAAGTCAATAAAATGTAAGATTAATTATAAAAAATAGTAAATATTACAATTTTTATTTGTTGATTTTTTATAAAAAAGCGAGGTACAAATTTTCTAAAATCCAAACTTTATAAAGAAAGAAATCCTTGACGAATGAAATTAAAAACATCTTGAAGAACACAAAAAAAAGAGCTAATATTTGACTACAAGCGAAGATAGATAGCTCCTCTTATCTTAAAAGATTATAATTCATGTTATTTTGGAGGGGTTATTGGATAATATATTTCTGCAACTCGTTTTGATCTCTTGTGAATATCATGAAATAGCTTTTCATGTGCACATTTACTTACTTCATGTCCAAGTTTCCCTAACCCGTTCCATGATCAATATACGGAATAAGTGTAACAGAAGAACCGTAGTTGTATTTATCATTATCCAACCACGAAAAACAAACTAAAATTTCAATGAAATTCAGAATATTTTTTGTAATTTAAAATTTTTTCTTTATTCCTCTCCTCTCCCTTTTCTGATTTTCTCTCCTCCTCTCCTCATCTCCTCTCACTCAGGTCTCATCTCTCTCTCTCTCTCTCTCTCTCTAGGGTTTCTTTCTCTATGTAAGACCCACTCGCCATTAGAGACCAATGCGGATTCGTCTCTCTCCAATAGCCTAGTGCCATTCTTCCCTGTTTCTCCCGAAATGGCGTCGCCTCACGATCCAATCGAAGTGTTTCTCCAATCACTGAAGGATGTTTTATCTCCTCTCAGTTCCAGTTGGTCCCACGCGATCAACTCGGCCGACATGGTCAAGCTCAGGCACAGACCTAAGCCAGAACCTTGCCACGTGGCTGCCTTATCCGTTGCCACGTCATCATCTTCTCCCGGTTCGTCCAAGACCCCCTTCAAATCCTTCCTGGGGTTGTTGTTTCAGAATTCTAACAAGAAAGAAGCTAAAGAGAAGGAAGAAGTGAAGAAGGATGGGTCAGAATGCATCAACTGCCTTCAGTTCGCAGTTACATGGTCGGTTTTAGTTAATAGTCTAGTCCAATCTTTTCCAAGCCCTTTCAAATCAGTTAAGAAATGTTTCGGTAAGCAATTCGAGGATGAAAGAAAGCAAATGGGTGGAAAAGTTTCTAAGAAAGCATCTTTTGGCATGAAACACCGGGTTGATTCTAATTCAAACTCAAATTCAAGTCGAAGTTTCGATCTTTTTTCAATTGAGCTACTCCTGTGCCTTGCAATAGAAAGTTTTTCACAAACATTGCAAAATTTGGATAATGGCCTGAAGGCTAACAGTTCAAAATGTCTCAAAGAATCACCTTTTTCAAAGCCGGAAGACTCTCCTTCTCCCCAATTTGACCATTTGAGGCTAATAAAGGCTCTGATCAATGGTAAAAAGGCAGATTTTGATGGATTCATGTCAAATCTGAGGTTTGCTCGGGTTGGTGGGGCCCCAACTGCAACGTTGGTGGGGCCCGCAGACTCTCCAGTGGGTGATGAGACAGATGGCCGAGTAACTAATGAGAGAGAAGAGGGAGAAAATGGTCGATTCCCCCAAAATTTTGCAACAGGGCTGTTGAATATCCCTCTTTCTAATGTGGAGAGGCTTCGATCAACTATTTCAGCGGTCTCGCTAGCTGAATTGGTAGAGTTCATACCAAATTTGGTTAAATCAGGTACTGACCATCCGGACAAGAAGAAGCTTTTCTCAGTTCAAGATTTCTTCCGGTACACTGAGACTGAAGGTGCCATCTCTTTTCTTTCTTTTGTTTTTGTGTTTTCCTCTCTCATCATTTTCTTTCATTTGATGTCTTTGCTGGTATTGCTGTACCTGCTTGCTGTGTAATTTGGTATATACCTGAATAAGTGCTTTTACAGTTGGTATAGGAAAGTTTTCGACCAGTTTAGGAATAACTGGTAATGGCCCCAGCACACGCCTCAGATTTATATTACACAGAATTGTTCAATATATGGTCAATGTGGTTTCTTTTAGAATTGCACCCAGCTTCTTATCATATTTTCCAATGAGCTATTGAGTGATTGTATTATTGACAAAGAAGTTTATGTCTGACCTTGGGTTGTCATCTTGTCTCGACAAGATATTCCTGTACCCAGTATGAACAAACTCAGAAACTAAAATATAGATGCAGTCTTGTGTGCTTGATTTTCTTTCTTTATCTTCGCTTATTTTGGATTTAGGGAAAATGCTCATTATAAGCAGGAGCAAAATTGTCCAAATTAAACTGGATGTGTTGCATAAAAGCTGTACTGTAGTTGCAACAATGTGAAATGCTTGAAACTTATTTGCACAATAATTGGATATCATCAGTTTGTGACATGAACTTAATGTAATACTTTGGCATTTATTAATATAAGGGAAGCGATTTTTCGAAGAATTAGACAGAGATGGGGATGGACAGGTTACACTGGAAGACTTAGAGGTGGCCATGCGAAAGAGAAACCTCCCCAGGCGGTATGCAAAGGACCTCTTGCACCGTACCAGGAGCAACCTGTTCTCCAAGTCAATTGGCTGGAAGCAGTTTCTCTCTCTTATGGAGCAGAAGGAGGCAACCATATTGAGAGCATACACCACTCTTTGCCTCAGTAAATCCGGCACCCTTCAAAAAAATCAGATCCTTACTTCTCTGAAAAGTGCTGGTTTGCCTGCAAATGAGGATAATGCGGCGGCCATGATTCGGTACTTGAATCAGGATAAAGAAGGGTCCATTTCATATGGGCATTTCCGTAATTTCATGCTGCTTTTGCCATCTGAGAGGCTGGAGGAAGATCCTAGGTTACTTTTCCTTGAACTTTGCTCTCTTTTGTTGTGCAATACTCTTACTTCATGGGTACAAGGCCTGCTTTGTCTTGGATCTCCTGTATGTGCCATTACGATATTGTGTGCCATACTTTATGATTTGGATATGTATACTTTACCAAACACCATTACTACATTTACAAATTGAGATGCATTGCAAAATATAGGTTGAATGTTTACACACTGACTGGTTTGGAACTGAATTGTTATGGTCCAGGAGTATATGGTTCGAGGCAGCAACGGTCGTAGCTGTACCGCCACCAGTGGAGATACCATCCGGCAGTGTTTTAAAAGCAGCTTTGGCCGGAGGCCTTGCCTGTGCGCTTTCTACATCTGTCATGCATCCCATTGACACTATGAAGGTGCTTTTCATCTTCCAATATCTTGCTCAACTGAAATTGTAATTTGCATTTGGATCCTTCAAATTTCAATTTTGTTTGCTAGGCCATAAAAGAATGGATACTTGGTCTAACACAGGATAGTAATGTTGCATATTTCATTGTACTTTAAAGTGATAAAATAACCATGGTAGCTTGTAAATCAGAAGGCTGGCTACGCTCAAAATATTTTGTTGGTAAACCACATGTCAGGTAGTACCTCTTATAGTTGATAGCTAACTTTTTAATTACTGCTGCTATAGAATGCTGCCTGAACATGATAGTAAAGGTATATAACTGTGCTGTATGGTTGATATGGTTAATGTTTTGAAATCATTTAGTTACATGATAATGCATACTCATATTTTAACTATTTTTGCTGCTGCTATTTCTCTTCATTTTAATAGAAGGTACCTTAACAATTTATCCACTGTTTGTATGGCAGACACGAGTACAAGCATCGACACTTTCTTTTCCGGAGCTTATTTCCAAGCTCCCTCAAATTGGCCTTCAGGGACTGTACCGGGGCTCTATTCCTGCCATTCTCGGTCAATTCTCAAGGTCTGTATGTCACTTATGAATTTTTTTTAACACCATCAATTTGTTTAATTATAAATTAATTTGCAATGTTATTTATTTTCCTTTCTTTTGGTTATAGTCATGGGTTGCGAACAGGAATATTTGAAGCAAGCAAACTCGTACTTGTTAATGTTGCTCCAAATCTTCCTGAAATTCAGGTAATGTTCCTGTTCCTCCATTTATTGTACCATATACAACTTTGTTGTAATAATCTAGTTAGTGCTGTGACAAATCAAATTATGATGTAGACTCTGACTTGACAAAGCAACAGTAACAGCGACTTAGCCTCCTCTGTTAATTCCTTTCCAGAACTATTAAAACCACTCTTCATAATGCAGATATAAGAAAACGGAAGTAAGGTAATTTGGGCTTCTTCTTGGTTAATTGGGGAAGGAAGCATGGGTATACTAGTAATAATTCTCTCCCTCAATCTCTCTCCAGGTACAATCAATGGCATCATTTGCTAGCACAATACTTGGGACAGCTGTCAGAATCCCATGTGAGGTTCTGAAGCAAAGGTTACAAGCCGGTCTATATGACAATGTGGGAGAGGCAATAGTAGGTACATGGGGAAAGGATGGATTGAGAGGTTTCTTTCGAGGCACTGGGGCTACTCTCTGCCGTGAGGTCCCCTTCTATGTTGCTGGCATGTGTCTCTATGCTGAGGCCAAGAAGGTCACTTTTTTTTTTCTATGTTATTTTTCTTTATATTTTGAACTTCTGTTTTGCTTTACTTGCAGAGAAGGATTCACAATCTTGCTTGGCCGGTGCATACTGGTACTAGATTATATATATGTGCTGCACTGTAAATACACAAAAAAAAAAGAAAAAGAACAAAATTATCCAAATTCCCATATAGGATTGTTAGTGTTTAGAACTGATATTTCTTCTTGCAGAGCTTTCAGCACTTTACGACTCTTGCTGTTGCTTGGGTCACACTTCCATTCTACTTAACTTCTACAATTTATTCATGTTTTTAAGTTGATTCATATTTTAGTTCTGTTATTGTTATTATCATTGCTTTTTCCTTTTGTTGTCTTGAATACATTAATGTGTGTGTGTGTGTGTCTAACAAACCTGCTGGGAACATAGTCTTGAGCACCTAGCATAAGCAGATGCGCCCAACAGTTTCATCTGTAGGATTTAAAAATGAAGCAACCAAATAGAAATAGGAAAAGAAAAGAGAAAATCTCCAATAATTAATAAAAAACCTGCAAAAATCCTGCATTTTGTAGCACTTATTAATGCTGCTGAAGGACTCAAATCTTGCATTGTCTTTGTCATTATTTATCAGAATTTTGTGGGGTACACATGCTGAAGAAACTCAAATATGCATGATTCTTGTTTTTTATACAGGGGGTACAACATGTGCTGCAGCGGGAGTTGGAGCCATGGGAAACAGTGGCAGTGGGGGCCTTATCTGGTGGCTTAGCTGCCGTAGTGACAACCCCATTTGATGTGATGAAGACCCGTATGATGACGGCCCCACAAGGCATCCCGGTCACTATGCAGATGATCGCGTTCTCCATCCTTCGTAAGGAGGGCCCACTTGGCCTCTTCAAAGGCGCTGTCCCCAGATTCTTCTGGATCGCCCCTCTCGGTGCCATGAATTTTGCGGGCTATGAGCTCGCCAAAAAGGCCATGGATAAGAGTGAGAAACAGGTTGTAGGTGCCGGGTGATGCTTGCAAAAACATTTTTGCAAGATTTTTCTTGGTCTTTTTTTTAATTTTTTTTATTCGGGTTTTGCTGTTCGCTAGAGTTATCAAACCCGATTTGAAGTTCTTTTAATAGGATGAGAAATTCAGGGGCACTCTCTCTGAGGCAGCCAGTACTTGTGTTAAAATGAGATGATTGATAGGCTAAAAGGTTAGACGAAAGAGGCTGTGTTATAAACTAGGATAACTAACCTGATAGAGAGAAAGAGGAGAGAGATGTTGAAGGTTTCCAAAATATTTCTGTAAAAAGAGGTCTCGGGATGTTAGCCCTTGTTTGTGTAGTTTTTGGGGCCTAAAGTATTGAGGCTGTGCAATTCTCCATTTTTTTGGCTTGAAACGCACAGCTCTCAGGGAAAGTCTTCCCTCCTTTTTAGTCATTTATATTTTGAAATATGCCTTTATATACAACTTTTTGGGATAGTAAACTATGCTTTGTATGTAATCTGTTGACAAAATGCCTTTAGTGCAACTTTTTGTACAATGTATAGAATTACTGTTGTTTTTTTGCTTTGTTCTCCTCATTTTTCTTCTTGGATATTTAGCATGTTACAGTGTTCTTTTAGTTATACCTGTTATTTTCATTGCATTGTAAACCAAGATATATTTTGTTCATTTAAACCATTGAAAAAACACAAGTTCATGTACATTCCATAGAAACTAGAGCTGCAGCCTGGAGCCCATTCCCTGTTACTTGAAAACTAATATATCAAGGTTCTATGCTTGTGAAGATCTATCTCGACTTTTGGAAGAGGAAAATTAAGAAATCTTCACACTGTTAGGATAAAAAGAATGCACAAGGCGATGTTACAAAGGCATGTGTTTGTTGTTCTTTTTATGATATACGTATTCCCTATACATTTTTCTTCAGCTCAGGTTTCAATAACAATTTGTCATTTCTGAGGCAACCATATGAAATCACCCCTATAAAATTTCAAGGATTAATGCTGAAACATATTGCAAGAACGCAAGTACAGATAAAGCATTTCTTTAAAAAGGACCCGATTAACCCCTAGAGTCGATACATTTCAACATAACAATATAAAAAAAAAAAGCCTCCATTCCATTTCTTACAAACTATCTTAGCTATCTTTACCCAAGAATTTGTACAAAAAGATAAGAGGTAACAGTTAACGACCAACTCCAATGAAAACAAAAGACCATCCTAGATAATTTTGTGCAAGCCAGCAAGACAACACAATTACCTTTATGCCCAAAATTTTTACACCTAAAAAATGGAGAACCTGGTCAACTAAAGATGAGAGAACAGTTCAACGAACACACTGTTCCAAACAAAAGGGAATATGTTTAGTCATTACTACTAAAAGTCATTGACCAGCATGAAAGTGCTAGGAGATGTAGTCTCATAGAGGAAAATTCTCAGGGTCATAATGGCGGTAATAATAACGATCACCACCACCATTGAAGTTATGAAGAAAATCGTCATCATCAAAATAGTCACTGTCCTCGTTGTTGTCGTCATCTTCATCAAAGAAATCATCATCTTCTTCTTCTGAGTCGTCATTCCAGATGTAACCTTCATCCCAGAAGGGACATGAGCATGTTGCCTTCTTATCCTTCCATTCTTTGCCACACGTGTAACAGAATTCATACCCACATCTGTAGTATACAGTAAAAGGAGGATTAATTACCACAACATAATCCAGTTATTTTAACCAATGTTATTTTTTCAGGTTTTTCGAACTTTTCTATTAATATTCTACTTACAGGCTTTTCAGGGTTTAAATGCTTGGCTGAATAATAACAAAGGCCTCATCAAACAGTGGACAAAAGACCCAGACCACAATGGTGTGAAATTGTTTGGAGAGACAAAGAAACAAAGAAAATGAGAAAACTAAGAATCAGCAAAAGAGTAACAAAAAAAAAAAAAAAGTAAAGATGCCAAGTGTACAAGTTTGGAACAAGTTACAGGTACCATGCAGCTGGTACTGAAATGGAATGCTGTAATTCTTGTTACCAGCAAAAAATAAAAAAATAAGTAAATTAATACATAAGCGAGTAGCTGAGTTACAAGTAAAGAGTATTTACCGGCAGGTCATGTGGAAGCAGCCCTCAGCTAGTTCAATCATGTGACTACACTTCACACACTGACGCCAGAGCCTTTGCCGAGCCAGCGTCTGCAACTTTGCGTCTTCAGGTTTTGGGTTTGGGTTCCTTCTCTTGTACTCCCCGCATGACATCCCATCATGCCACTTCACTTTGCACTTTATGCAAAATAGTCCCTCACATTTCACACATTCCCTCAACCCTGAATTGTCATATGAAATTCCCTTTGAAGTTGATGCTATAGAGAGATTAGTTGGTTCAATAGCCTCAGTTAATGACATAAGCGTAGAGCACCTAGGGTTCGGGCAGTACACCTTTTGAGAAGGCGGTATCGACTCTTCCTTCATTCTCTGGGCCATAATATCTAATAGTTTTGGGGTCAGAAATTTCTTTGCGCCATCTAGGGTTAGCTTCACCTTACAACTGTCATGGGGGCAACATGGTAGCATCCCATGAAGCAACTTGACCTCAACGTGTTGTTTCATGCAAGAGAAGCAAAAACGGTGCAAACATGGTTCAATTGAGAACATCTTCTCAGACACAGTGAACTCAAGGCAGATCAAGCAGGTCTCCATGTGGTCTTTCACGCGGCTAGTTGATGATTTACTGCTGTGAGAAATTTGAGAGTCGATGACATCACGTGCCAGGCGAAATGCAAAACGCACATGGCAACTTGGCAGGAGAAAGATTTTGCATTTCTCAAATTTTCTCTGGTGAAGCCAAACTTGGTTTATTAAATTTGCCACCTTCTTTTGCTTTGGAGTCCATATTCCCGCAACCTACAAGAACACGTTAGAAGACAGGATCCTGAGTAGGTCACACAGTTTAATCTTCAGAATTAGTTTTTACAAAGTCATTTTTTTGCCTTATTGGTGTTGTATTGCATTAGTGATGACTGACTGAGACTCAATTTGATCTTAAGTTCTATTCTCTAAACAAAATAAACAAAAAGATCAATTTGGATTGCAAGCTGTAACAAACTATTTTGGTGCTGTGAAGTTAGGGGTTCATACCAGCCGATAAAATGGGATAAGGTGCTGCCGTCAACTTGTATACCGAAACTCACAAAAATATGAATTAAATATGGCAGTAGTTGACTTCTTAACACTGGGTGTTTTAAATACTTAAAAGGAAAAATTCGATATACAACTAATACTTGGTACTGGTAGAACCTAATATGCCTGTACATAGCTGGTACTTAACAATACCATAACCAGTTGAGGGAGAGACAGAGAGAGAGATAGAGAGAGACTCACATGGTTATACAAAGTTCGGAAATCAAAGTAGACATTAACCTTCTTGATTCCTATAGAGAAAGCTGCATTAAGTCCCTCAATAAGTGCCTTGGCCTCCAAGGCCTGTCGGCTCGTCCCAGCTGCAGGTACTGGTTTCTGTATCTTCAAGATCAAGTTATCCTTGGGGTCACAAATTGCAACCCCGATTGAAGCAAGCTGGACCAATGACCCTTTCACCATGTCGTTGCTTGCCATCCCCTTAAAGTAAACCCGAAATGGCTTCTCTTCATCCTGTGTGAAAATTATATTATTGATGTAATTTTTAGTTTTGCACCGGTGTTACTACCAAGGACTTCACCTCCATAAATACATTTACTCGTTAAAGTTCTTCAATTTTGCAACTTATCCCAATTAGACCCGCTTGGTTATGCAATTAAGATTCCTAAAATTTCAACCAGGAGAGTTCTGATTAGGTCCTAGAAAAGAATCAACTAACACTGATGCTAAGAAATTTAATTCAAAACAAATGAAACAAGAAATGCACCTTTAAATTTTGTTTTTGCTTAGTTTTCTTCCATTTAGCAGTTTATAATTAAGTTTGCTTAGATGTCTAAATAAGATTGACTCAGACAGTGATGCTGGATTAATAATATATATCACAAGTATCAAATGTGTACTTCCCCTAGCCTTAATGCTTTTGCAACAAGGAAAAAAGGGACCTTGAATTGATAATTTTCTTAGAAAACATACTTCTAGAGGTATGGAACTAGGGTTTTTACTGGGGCTAGGATCAACAGGTTTCTCAAAATCATCCCCATATTCGTCCCAATCATCATCTGGCATCTCATCAATCTCTCGCGCAAACTTCTCATCATACTCCCTCAATCTCGCATCGAAGGTCAGTCTGCGAATCTCCATCTCTTGCAACTCATGATCCTTCTTCTCGGTATGGTACCTCTCCAGTTCTTGCGCCTGGAGCCGAAGCACGAGCGCCAGCTCATCATCCTCGGTTTCATCAGAGACTTTGTCTCTAGGAGGCGGGGTGGAAGAAACGCTGGAACTAGGGTTAGGGGTGGAGAGCGAGGCGGAGAGCGCCTCTTCAAGCTGGATGCGGAAGGCGAGTTCGAGGTCGGAGACGGCGACGGAGGCAGAGAGGAGCTCGCGTTGGTGCGCGGCGATCAAAATGTCGTCTAGGTCTTCTTCGCTGGTTTTCGCCATCAACGGCGACACTAAGAGAGAGAAAGAGACGAAGAAGAAATCTGATCGGAAATGACAACGAATCAGTGGGAACTGGGAAGTGGGAAGTTATCGGACCATTATCATTGGTCAATACAATTCAAAAGGAAAGTCTTTGGAGAATGTATGCTTTATCCATTTTTTCGGTATACACATGCTCATGTTGATTATATGATGCACAATTGCACATAGCGGTGCTGATACACAGATAAATAAGGTTAAGGTTGAGGTGGTTGATATAGACTTTAGTTAAATATATATATTAAAAAAATTATTATATATATATATATATATTAATGATTTTATTATATAAATTTATTTTATATAGTATCGTTATTATTTAATTTAAATGAGTTATTATGCATATTAGTGATATTTAGGTTCAATAATAAAATTATTGTAAAAAAATAAAGTTGTTAACATACATAATAACGCATTTAACGTATATAATAAAGTCCGTATCGATAACGATATCAATAATGGGATCTCCATAATATTTTCCTTGCACATATACATATAGGATGAAATCTCTAGATAATAATTAACTTTGACAATCTAAAGAATAATTTTCCAAAAAAGTTAGAATTTTTTTTTCAAATAAAATTTATAAATACATTCTTAAACTTAATTAATTTTGTTTCAAATTATCAATTTAATAAAAAATCATTAAATTTGAACCGTACAAATTTATATAATTTTAATAATCTTGAAACTTTCTTGTTAGAAAAAAATGAACTTCCATATTAGAGAATAATTGTAATGCTAAAAGGTGGAAAAGCTATTTACTTAGTTTAATCACTACTTAATCACATTTTTTTTAGAACTTGGAACTTTCTTATTAGGGAAAAAATTGAAACTTGGTTTTTTAATTTCAAATTTTTTTTATCCTATTAATTATTGCTCAATAAATGGCCAATTAGTCTTTAATCATATATGTCTAATTATAAAATTTCAAATAAATTTAATGTTGCATTTTCTGTCACACAAATGTATTGGTCATGTGTCAAAATCTCTATGATTTAGAACACATTTTTTGACCGATCAAACCATTAAAACAAATGCATCAAGAGTTAACTAAATCAACATACCAAACTTTATCAATTAATTTGCTAATAAACATAAAAAAATTATATTGCTAGCATTAAAAATTAAAATTCACGACTAAATTTTGGATAAATTGCATGCTAGAGTGACACACGACACTAATTAAAGTTTTGATAATATTTGATGTTTAACAATCTAGAAAATATGTCAAACATTATTACATTATAGCTCAAAAAGAGATTTAAAATTCGAAATTTCAATGCTAAACTAATCAACATACATAATAAATCAAGGATTCTAACATCTCAATATGTACTATTACAAAGTTTGACTGTTGCAGCCAATCGATCCATTATTTTTCTCGGACCGAATTCAAATGTTGATAGTTCTCATCTCTATAACGAGAGAAAGAAAGAAAACACATTGGATAAAGAAAAAAAAGCTAACGAACTCGATCGAAAGCATGAGAGATAGCAATCATATCATTTCGGGTCATTTCCCGACGAGTGGATTGATGAGGGCAGGGAGTTCGCCCTTGGCTGCGGAGTACTGATCCATGCCATGACGCGTGAATCGTTGCATCTCTTCGAGACGGGCCGTCTCGACACTAGACAGGGATGTGTGGCCCCATGCAAGGCGCATGTTGATGAGTTTACGGCATGACCAAAAGAGCTCTGACTCAAAGACTCGCTCCCCCTCGAAACCTGCTATTACTTTGCTCGACCTCTCCCGCTCCGCATTGTTGGTATCTATCTGCCCCTCCATCGCCGCAATATCTCTCCTCATCTCTTCCACTATCCGATCTGACGCCGCAACCTACGAGCCGCAATTGATTAATTATCACAAGTGTGTGTAGAAATTCAAGTCTTCAAATTTTATATGATGATATATTTTCACAGATTTATTGAAAGAAACACAGGGTTGATTGAGGTCTGAGGATTAATTAATTAATTAATTAATTTAGTGATGATTTTAAGAGGGGCAAAAAGTTATATAGGAATCATAAATAAAGGGATGGAAGGCGTGTTTAATTACTGTTACTAATTAATTAATCTGTCAAATGCAACAATGCATCATGTCATGCACCATGATTTACATATTTTTAACTAATTGCAAAAATATGCAACAAATAATATGTTATATATGCGTCATGAGTTTCATATTTAAGTAACTAGCTAATTGCAAGAATATGCAAAAATCAATTCCTTGTGCAAAGAGTCTTTGTTGTCAGAAAATTAATCACAATTCTGAGTTCAGTCTGGAAAAATTAACAGGGGGTTAATATGCTAATTAAATAAATTTGGTGAAATTGAAAGACATATATATATATATTAATATATATCTATATATATAGATATATATTAATATTAATTTAAGAATTAACTACGGAGCATTGGTGTCATCAAGAGGATTGATGATGGAACCTACAACAAATTAATTAATTAATTAATTAATTAATTCTGCTAAATCAATCAATCAGACACATAGAACAAAGGAGAGATATATGCAATTAATTTAAGTGCGTACCAACTTGAGAATTGAGCGTCGCCATGATTTTATTTGTAATTTCAATTGTTGGGAAGAGAGGAAAAATACAAAACCTAGAATATATATGTTGTTTATAATTTTGGAAAAGATATTGGGAAGGAGAACTAGAGAAAGAGAAGAGGGTATGTATGTATGTATGGTTGGTCCAGGAAGGGAAAATAATGAGACCAATTGTTAAAACACTCACTGACAACTGGGGCCAGGAAACAAACCGCGTTTATTTTAAGAGTTAATTAATTAATGAAATGAATTTTATTAAATTCAATTCCATGTTTAACAATTAACATTGTTACTAATCTTGGTCCTGCTACTAATTTTAGTGCAAGTGTCAAGGAAACTAGGAAACCCAAAAAGGAGAACTCAAAAATCAAGTATTAGTAGGGGGAAGAACCAGCTTTTGGTTTAGTGATAAAAGTAATATTTTTAGCGTAAGAATCGCATGTTCAAAATCTAAATGGAGAATAATTATAGGCATTTAAATTTGAGTAATTTGACGCTCATTTTTATCTTAAAAAAATAATAGTAGGACGTTATATATGATGATATTTGACAAATGAGGCTTATATTTTTATTAAAATTAAATAAGGTCCCAAATTAAATTTTAGAGTAAATTACATGAATAATCCCTAAAGTATCACTCATTTATCATTTCGTTCCTTAAAATTTAAAAATTATTAATTTGATCCTTAAAGTATTATTTGGTTATCATTTTGATCCTTAAAATTTTGAAAGTATCATTTTGATCCTTTAAATTTTTATTTTATATTTGGTTATCATTTTATATTTTATTTTATTTTATTTTATTTTGAATCAGACTTTTCATCATTCTTGTTGTCTCAATTAGAGGGTTTAGGGTTTAGTGTAAACTTTCCATTTGAGGGTTTAGGGTTTAAGGCAATTTACCAGTTACTGTTTAGAATAAAATTCACTTATAAATTTTGGAACGGCTAAGCTCAATGCTTTACTGCCTCAAACTGAGATGTACCAGTTCTGTCCAGCATGTTATCAT
Source organism: x Bolboschoenoplectus mariqueter (assembly GCA_037678475.1). Taxonomy (NCBI): domain Eukaryota; kingdom Viridiplantae; phylum Streptophyta; class Magnoliopsida; order Poales; family Cyperaceae; genus x Bolboschoenoplectus; species x Bolboschoenoplectus mariqueter. The sequence goes on from CM075272.1 coordinate 2,433,548, forward strand.
AACCTTTTTTTTCTGGCAAACAACCGGGTTATACCATCCGTGCTCACAAGTTCTAGTTAAATCGAATGCAAGTTTGAAAAATATGTAATCCGACACCCACAAAGAATGATTGATCAGATGTCAGGATGACAGAATAGAACAAATCTATTCAATTAAAATGAACCAGACAACATGACCAAACATTAAAACCTAACTAATACAAACAAAACCAAGACAAATTTGGAAAATAGAAGGGACAAAACTACTGCAAACTGATACCACATTGCTGTGCCAGACAACCTAACACCAGCAACCGTACTAGCCATGTCTGACCTCAAGCCGAGAGACTCTGCAACTTCCGGAGCCTCTTAACAGCCATAGAGGGACTCTTCGACCCTTTAAGGAGAACCTTTTTGGCTGACTTGGCCTTGGGTTTTTTCCTTTTCATCACAACTGGAGAGGATATATCCCGGATAGGCCCCGGTGGGACCCCTTTCTTAAGGGCACTACCCCTTGGTGTAGTTGAAGGTGGTAGCCTTAAACTGTGAGGCGGCATTGGGCTTGATGGCTTCCATACCAAATTATTCTTCATAGAAAACCTGACCTTCTTCACACTTGAGCTAATATTTTCTCCATTTGGGCCTGTGTTGCCATCTTCACCGGACAACAGCTCACTTGACGTCTCCATCTTAGCAGCACTTTTTGCTTGTTTTCTCTTCCTGGTTATCTTCGGAGTGTTCACAGGTGTTGTTTCGAAGGAATTTTTGTTTTCCAATCCAGTACCGATTTCATATTTGCTCTCAGCTGACATGCCGGCTTCAGCTGCGGCCTTTTCAAACTGCTTTTGGAGGTTTGAGATCACCTTCTCGTCAATATTTATCATGTTCTCACTTCCTCTCTCATTCTCTGTGTCCTCTTTTGTACTGCAATCTGTATTTTCTTCTAATTCAAAATCACTCCCTCCGACGAGCAGTTCCTCCATGTTCTCTTTGGTTTTCATTTTCTTCTTCTTATTCTTTTTTTCCTTGTTTTTCTTCCCTTTTGTTTCAACCAATTCCTTCTCTTTCTTCCTCTTCTTCGGCAATTGATCACCCAATTCACCACCATTTTCAATTTTCATAACCTCATTTGGAATCTCTGTTTTAGGTAGAGAAATTTCAATGCCATTCTTCTCCAAATCCTTCTCCAATTTGAAGAATCCATCCCTCAATTCGTGCAAAATTTTTTTATTTGCCTGAACCGTCTCTTCCTTCTTGGCCAGATCAAGCAACCTGTCAGAAAAACCCATGACTAGGCTGATAATTCCAAACCTCTCAACCTCAGATCCCTTTTCTATCTCCCCAGCCACCTTCTTTAATCCCAAGTACTTACCTCCATTAACCAAAAACTTTGTAAAAACCTCAGCTCTCACCTTATTTACCAAAATTGGATCAGCAGAATTCTCCAAGATGCGCAAAAAAGGCGCGAGCAACATTTCTAGGGTTGCTTTTGTGACAGGCAGGAATCTTACCAGCTCCTCAAGGAATACCTCCACCACATGGTAACTAAACCCCTTGGTACCCTCAGGTCCTAGAGCTCTCTCCTCTATAATCTCCATTACTCGAGAAACGAGAGACGAATCCCAGGAATTGGATTGAAGAAGCTGGAAAGTATGGTTCAGAATCCGACGTACCAAGAGGTAAAACTTGTCCATGCGGAGGTAGTCGATGTTAGCCCACTCGCGGCGGAGCGTGAGGAGGCTAGCATCGAGGAATTGGGAAGCGAGATCAGGGGCGTTGGAGGAGATGAGAGAGGCGATGGAGGTGGCGAGAGAGGATTGGTAGAGGGATCTATCGGCGTGCCAGAAGCAAAAGAAGAGCCCCTTCCAGATCTTGAGGAGAGCGGAGGCGGGGAGAGTGGAGAGAGAAGGGAGGAGCGAGGAGAGGATCCGCACGCCGCGATTCCTCACCGAGGTCTTGGGAGAGGCGAGGAGCTTGGCGATGGAGGCGGCGGAGGGAGCAGGCGCCGCCGCCGTCACCGCCGCTACATCAGTGGCGGAGAGAGAGAGGGACATGATGCTGGTGTGGAATTGGGAATTAGGGTTTGGAGAGAGAGGCGGGAGCGAGAGAACACTATCAACTCCTCTGGTTTTCTCAAGTCTGCAATCTGAATTGGGTTTTTGGTGCCAGTACTCTGCGTCTGGAGTCTCTGGACAGTGGGCCACCACTCGCATCGTTTGTTTGAATGTACAATACGAATACGAATACGAATAAGAATAATGCTCCTCATTTGAAAATAATAAATCTATATAGGTCTTTAAATTTGGAAAATAATGTTTTTAGAATAAAGATTTAGATATGTAGTGTAGGGTTCTTATCCGCTTTGATAGCATGCCAATATGTCATTCTTCTTTTTTTTTGGGTAGAAGTGGATAATTTTACCTGTTCATTGAAACAGACTTGAAAGAAAATAATGTGATGGTGCCAAACCTATGATATCAAACACATACAATATTCAACATATTACAAAGCTAAAATGAACAAACATACTACCACAAACTATGAATATTTTAATATTTATACTTTAATTAATATATATAAATCGTTAGATATATTTTAATCCATCTCAATAACATACATATAAAAAATTATTGAATTTTTAACTTTAGTTAGATAATCATTAAGAGAATAAATTAAATTATAAAAAAAATACTTCATTTAGGTAATCACCAATTGGAACTACCTCCAACATTGAAAAGAAAATACTTCATCTGTTCATCATGATAATAGTAACAAGTTATTATATCACATATTTTCTTATTAAGAATCTTTTCTAATTATTTAAATTTGGCAAATTATAGGAAAAATACATTACTTATCTTCTATTATTTGCGAAAAAATATAGTTTTTTTATTTATTCTGTTAAGTGATTAACATTTTAATATATTATTTGTATAAAAAACAATGACCTATTTTCAAATTGCACTTCATATTTAATATAAATTACGAGTTTTTAATTTTGGACGATAAAATTATGGTCCCACAGGTCAGGACCCCAGGAGGAGGACCACGCCGTAATTTCTGTACCAACCGGGTCGCCACAGAAAATCCAATATATGCTTAACCTTTGAATTTTTTTCTTCTTATTTATTTGTTATTGTTCAAATGAAACGCTTACCCCATTTTTATTTGGATTAATACATAAAAACTTTTCAAGATTTCTTGAATTTTTTAATATATCATGTATTTTTTTATACTCTTTAAAATTTATCATATTTACCCAGAACTACTTAATATATTATATCTCTCCTTAAATTTTTCAAAATCTATCATACTTATCTATCTAATTTTTAGAGTCAAATTAAGATTCATCAAATCTATATTTTAATATGAAATTTAACCGAAAAACCCTTTTTAAATATTTTTCTTGAAATAATTTTCTTTTAGTTTCTCTCTGCAAAAAAAAAAAATTCCCGTTTTCGCCTAATTGCACTTTGTCTTTGTACATTTTGCTTTATGCGAATTTTTTTATAACAAAATGTGCAAAATAAGAGTGTAGGTGGAAAATGATTCAATTCAAAAAAAAAAAATTTTTAGGGAATACGAATTACTGGAATTGGAATTTTTTGTTTATAGGGAGAAACTAAAAAAAATTATTTAAAAAAATAATTAAAAAAGGGAATTTCGGACAAATTTCATATTAAAGAGACTTGATGAATTTTAACTTAAGTTTAATAATTAGATGGATAAATATGATAGATTTTGAAAAATTTAAAGAGATATATGATATATTAAATAGTTGTGGGTAAATATGATAGATTTTTTTTTACGTGAATACATAATAGATTTTGAATAATATAAGAAAATATATGATATATGATATATTAAAGAATTGATGAGTAAATATGAAATTCAAAAAGATTTGAAGGGTATATATGATATTAACCCTTTTCATTTATTTTTATGGCCATGTGATGTGTCCACGTGTCCTCTCCGGATCTAATCACCATCTCCCGCTCGATCGGTACTTGAAATTTTGAAGCTAACCACTCGTTAGAGGCGAACCAGATCCGTGCGCATCGCCGAGCCCATGCCCCTGTGATCTGATTCGATCACAGAGAGAGAGAGAGAGAGAGAGAGAGAGGGAGAGGGAGAGGGAGAGGGAGAGGGAGAGGGAGAGGGAGAGATGGAATCCGCTTCGACGAGTCTCCGATCCATCATGGAGGAGGAGGAGGAGGAAGAAGAGATTGAACCCTCGACAGTTGGATCTGGTGAGTTAGGGTTTCGCGACTTGGGGATGGTTCTATTGAGCGAACAGTCGGTAGTGTTTTTATCTTGGATTAGAAATTAGTCAAATCTGTATACACATTTCTAGTCAGGAGAAGTTATTAGTAAGTAGGTTTTTGGTTTTTGGTGATTTTTCTTTTCGGAGGCAGGGCGGGGTAACAAATCCATTGGCGATTTAGGCTGCCATGGTAAATCAATCAATTTACTTTGTTTTGAAAGTTCTAATTAACTTTGTTGCATAGGATTCTTGACCACATTTCGTACATGTTAGACTTCTGTATTTAGTTCTACTTGCACTGATTTTATTTGTTTCTTATTCATCGAGTTCTGCAAATTTCCTGTGCAAATTAGTAATTTGACTTGCTTGATATTGCTTAATGATGAGCAAGGGTAAAACATAACATGTTCAAATGAAGTTATCTTCTTGCTTGATTGACTAATTTCAGGAAAAATGCCATGGAAGCAAGACTTGAGATCAATCCAAGAGATGGAAGATAAAGAAAACTTTTCCAAGTACCCAGATCATATCTCAGATTTATCAGCTTCTGAAAAAAAGGTGTCTCAATCGATAAGGAGATCAAAGCAGAAAGGGTTTAACCTTAGGAAAAGCTTGGCTTGGAACCCAGCTTTCTTCAGTGAAGAAGGTAATTTCAAAGAAGAAAAAGAAACAAGAGAATTGTCAATGTCATTTTCACACGAATGGTGGAGTACCTTGTGTATAGTTATGTCACGAGATCTGGTTGGGTTTACCTTAGTATGCTGAAACCAGAACTAATTAGCATGGAACCAAATTGGTGATACCTCTTCCTAGTGTACCTAGCTCAACATCTGGTGCCAGTGTATGCAGGCTGGTACAAATAATCGTTGCCTCAGCCCTGGAGTACTATCTAGTTGAGTTTTTCAATGGTTTGTCTTAGTTTAGAATGGAGAATATACATCGCAGGTGGTAAAACAATCCTTCATTAGCTTAACTGCCCAATTCAACTCTTGGCTTGCTTGATTGTATGCATCAGGTGTGCTAGACCCCGCTGAACTGTCTTTCATTTGTGGGTCCACTGGGGAATCAAATAAGTCCAGAAAATCGAGCAATAGACATGTATTAAATGATGCAGTCAAGAACTCCTATAGCAAATCACAAATGAAATCAGAATCAGGAAGTCACAATGGTAGGAAGCTGTTCACTACACCAGAGCCACCCAGAAGGCAAGAGAAAAAAGCATCTGAGGTATGCTAAAATTTTTTGAGTGAAAATACTTCTAAATGTTTTTTTAGTGCAAATTTGCATGGAGTGTTGACTATAATAGAAACTTGGAATCAACTATTTATTTTCGGGTCGTTAGCAAATATTACCAAGATGTCAAAACAAGAACAAATGAAGCAAAACATCATGAAATTGACCTAACTTTTGGATTGCTTTTGGTTACTTCAATAGTGTGAGGAAAAGAATATTATTTGTCAGCATTTAATATAATACACCTTTTCCATCAGATTAATAATAATGATATGGTGTTATCAGCTAATATATTCAACTATATAGAGTGCTATTTTCAAATGCAGTAAATGTTGCAGACAATTCATGCTATTTTGAAAAGATCCAATTACTTTGTCTTAGCTAGCATTTTAGGGTCATATCAAACTTGTCAGGAAGTTTGCACTAAATCCTTGGTATCAATTCTTCATCTAATTTCTCCAAATTCGCAGGGCTAAATTACAAAACTGAACAAAGCAAAACAACTTATGTATCTGTTCTTTGCAGGGCATTAGGAAGCTGAAGCAAAGCAAACCTTCTACTAAAACATTGCTACGGCCACCAACTACAAGTCAATATCCTTTAACATTTCAAAATTTTATTATAACTTTTTTATGTTCCACAGAATATAAATATTGTTATGCGTGTGTACCTTAACCTCTTCTTTACCCCAAAGAGGGTTGCAAATACGAGTGCAACTGGTAATGTACCAAAGTTACAAAGGTTCATACAGGGGAATACCGCTCTAACTTCACGAGTTTCCAATGATCAAGAAATTGTTGCTAGAGCAGGTACCTATGTCTTATTAGGCTTTTGGTTTCATCTCCTTTTTTCTTTCTTTGTATTTTATAATATATGCTATTTTTACAATTAAAGGGGAGAATAGCAATGATCCAAGACGCATCCAGTCAATTCAGGAAAAGAAGCCTGTATTTCCACCTAAATCCTCAACCGGTGCTGAAAATAGTGCTGCAGTAAGTGACATATAATAACTTCTACATATATACGAAATTATTTCATTTATATTCATCCATACTTCATTTTTGTTATCTAATATCTTTACCTTTGTTTTACAGTCCCAGATGAGTTCTCAGACTATTCCCAAGGCACCAACAGATGCACCGCTTACTATTAGACCATCAGCACTCCGTAAGCCTTCTCCTTCCTTTGGATTTTTTGCACAGGTATGATGTAATAATTTAAAATTTTACAAGGACGACCTGTATGATAATATTTATTGTAAATTGTTACTGACGTTTTTCCCCTTTACAGGGAAATGTTGCAGCTCAAAGTGGCTGCAGTTCTCAGAAGAGCACAGGAAAGCCCCTTACTGGCATACCTAGTTCTCTCCCGAAAGCTCCTCCTTCCAAGTGGCGACTTCCCATTGGCTGTGATGCTGCAACAAAGCTTACTGCAGCAACCTCCTCTCAATCTAAGATACCACAAAGGATGAGATTTGATCGGCCAATGGTTAGTACCACTGGTAAGAAGCGAATTGAGAAGTCTACAAGAACTCCAGCGGAACCAAGAGAGAAAGCAGTTGCATCTCAACTTGCACGCAACCATTTTTCTCCTGGAACATGTTCAACAAAAGATCTGGATACAGCCATAGGTAAATCAAAGGATACCTGTTTAGCTACAGTTTCTGCAGAAGCGAAGGAACCTGCTGTAACTCAAATGACATGCAACTTTGTTTCTTCTAAAGTATGCAATCCGATGGATGCGCATGTCACATTGATTAAGTTAGGTAATCCTCTGCCAAAAGATGATAGCTCAAAGCAAAACCAATATAAGAACTCAAGTAGGGCATTTGTAGAGGCAGAAGAACCGCATGCAGTTCAACAAACAAGCAACTCCATTGTCACTGAAGCATGTTCCTCTATAAATGAGAGTGCTGTTGTAAGCAAGTCAGATGCTGTGGGTTCAAATGTCAATACTGATGGTGTAAAGCACATGGAGGAAGATAATAGAATCTGTGGAGGAGGGGAGGAAACTGTCGCAACTCTACTTACACAAAACTCCATTTTGTCCGAAACATGTTCTCTTATGGATGTGGATGTGATTATAAGCAAGTCAAATGATATTGACTCTAAAGTCAATACCAATAATAAGAAGCACACACTATATTCTAATAAGGTTTGTGATGGACAAAAGGAGGAAACTGTTGTTGTTCCATCCACATGCACCCACATGCCACCTGAAACATGCTCGTCAAAAGATAAGCATACAACGAGAAATGATCCAAATGTAAATGGTCCAGCCCGAAGTGATATTGCCAAGGTTTCAGTTTCACCATTGGGAACTCAGAGGGGCAAAACTGACTTTTCACCATGCAAGGAAAAACCACTCGAGAAAAGGTTCAAGTTAGATTCAGGATCTTCAATAGGGGAAAAGGAATCTTTTGAGCATGAGAAGCCTGAAGCAGGCAAAGTGTAAGTATCAGATCTTTCAAGCTCACTGTGCTGTATGTTGTAGTCTTTAACTAAGAAAACCAAAAATATTAATTAGAGATTACCTTTATACTGTCTGGTATGCAGGGAACACGAAATTGCTGACGAGTTGAGAGAAGGTAGAGTTATTCCGAAATTTTGCAAGGACTTGGTCCCATTTTCTGAGGAGTGGTTAGCAGCACTTGAGGTCTATGGGGAGGTAAGTTCTTGAATATGTTTCACAAATCTTTTGCTACACCTGACAGTTATCTTTATTTGGAAATAATTCCAAGTAGCGTCCCAATTGCAGTCAGGACCAACAGGGTTTTGGGCCATTTGCCAACTAACTATACACATGATGCCCATAAAAACTAATATTGCTCTAAGCAAAGGACAAAATTTTGCATTAAACCTTCTTTTAACATCAATTCAACCAAAATACTCGCTACTAGTAAACCACAGACCCAATGTGTACGTTTGATGTACTTGCATTTACAGTTCGGTTTCTTTCTGGGCACAAAACTAAAAGGAGAGTAAGCATTAGGGTGAAATTATTAATTATTTAGTTGATTATAATACATCGTAGTAAGTCTTAAGTATGGTTACATGCTAGTGTTTAGATATCTAAAATATGTTATAGACAAATTGCAAATATGTAACTTGGGAGTTTTACCAACAAGCAAAGTATAACACAGACAATTCTTTTTTCCCCCAAAAATCCCATTTTTTCTACATTAAAAAAAAATATAACTCAGTTTTACAATAGGAACAACATAGCTTGAATGTCTGCATCCTCTTTTATTTACTTGTGTGTTATGTTATGCAGGAAATTTTAGTAAAGAAAACAGGCGCTGTGCAAAACTCACCACCAGATAAAACCATGCCAGAACCTAGCCCGTGGTCACCGGTACGTTCTTTATTCATGCAGAAGCACCTTTGATGGGTTAAGATCAAAAGACTAACCTGACATGCCACGTAATTCTCAACTTCTTTAGGACTAACGAAAAATGGGTTTAAGGCAGGGTTAATACTTGATACACAGGATAATTGAAAAAAATGGGTTTCCCCAAACAACATCTATAAGTCGACAATCATGCTGTTTTATTCACATTACTGAAAAAAAATAACAGTGCAAAACAAAAGAAAATATTCACCTTGAGTGATTAGGGTTGGTATGGCTAAGATGGGGCTTAAAGAGTGTTTTGGACAGCACGGTGCCAAGATGTTAAGTTCTGGTGCCAGCATGTACCTTCTGATATGGTTCTGTTACTGACCGATATTGCAGTCTTTGATTATCAGCAATACTAAATTGAGCTTTTTTTCTGCAGGTTAAAAGGAAAGCACAAGATATAGGGCCATACGATTGCACCAAGTACAACAAAACCGTACCGTCTTCTGATGCTCAATGACAACTCAGCAAAATAATTTTTTTGAATTTGAATTTTTATTTAAACTAGTGAAAGGTCTTTCTGTCCTCCAGCTCATGCATGTTGGTATTTACAGGCAACTGTATGATTAGGACTTTTAGCTATGCTAACAAAATCAATTTCATGCTAATTCTATTTTTCTGTTAGTGAAGCGAAGCTGAATTAATGGCACTACAGTTTTTCATGTAATCCATGAAGGAATAAAAGCTAAAAAGTTAGTCTTTTTTTACCATTATAAGAATTGCAATTCATACCCCCAGCTGATAGAAAAGGTTAATGCGACATGGTACTAAACAAACCAATAATTTAAAACTTCACTGGGGTTATGAAGGTGACATGTCAAATATTCCTATGCTTTAACATCAGCAGGCAGTTTTAATTTTTTTTTTAACAGTTGTATATCATTGAAGACATTACAAATTCTATGATATCACAATGATTATGTGCCGGTGTCATATGAAATCAGTACAACAGGGTAGTTAATATTTTTGCTTTACCCTAACATGTTCCCCAAATGAATTTTATTAAAAAATATATATATAAGAACACAAAAGAAAGACCTTTCATCAGTGCCTTATAAAAGGTTCCAACAAGTTAGAAAGCATCTATATACCCATAACTGATTATCTCTAAGGGTGCTTAATCGGTTTCATTCTCTAAAAGAGGATCAAGGGTCCACTCGGTACCGTAATACAAGTTTGGCAAACCAAGCCAAAACTTAAATGCCTCGGCTGCTCTTGCCCTCTCTCTCCTCCTATCCTTTCTTGCTTGAGACGCATGCGGGCTCGTGAACATTCTCGAATGCAACTGCATATATATCTTCTTGTACTTGATTTTGTTTGGAACTATTCCATTTTCCTCCATGCATGCCACTATTTCCAGCGCTCTTCTGAAAAACCCGGCTCTTACGCACACATCAGCCAGCGAAACCAAAATCCCTTCATCAGGCTTGAAAGGCGGAGAACCTTCACACCTCTCCTTAACTTCCTTCCATAAAAGTAATGCTTCTCCTGGCTTCCGTGCTGCAACTATGCAATCTGCCAAAGTTCCATATGTTACGACGTCAGGCATAATGCCGTTCTCTTTCATTTGTTCAATCACTCTTTTGGCCTCGTCTACTAGACCCATCTTGCAATATGCAAATACAAGCATGTTCCAGGCTGCTCTGTCAACCTTAACCCGTGGATCGTTCACCATTTCATCGAATACCTTGTGGGCGAGCTTTGGTTGACCCGTGAAAGCAAATGCCTTCATCAGAGTCGTGTAACTGATGTTACTAGGTGCAATGCCTTTCTCTCTCATTTCATTGTAATAAGACAATGCACTGGCACTATCATCTATGCATAAACAACCATTTATTAAGATGTTGTAGGTTACCACATCTGGGCGCACCCCAATTCTTGACTCCATTTCATGCATGAGTTCTTTAGCCATGTCAAGTTGGAACTTTTTACAGTAGCCTTTTATGAGTACATTGTATGTGAAACGATTGGCTGGGATGCTTGCCCGTGTCATTTCATCAAACACCTCATGGGCCTGCTCCATTGAACCAGCATTTACAAGTGCAGTTATCACAGTGGTGTAAGTGACATGGTCCGGATGGCTTGCAGGGTCTGGTTCTTGCTGCATGGCCCGTATGGTCCAAACCACATCATCTAACCGTCCTGCTTTCATGTAACCCTTCATGAGTGTGCTATAGATCCTTGCATTTGGCTGGTACGTCTTAGGCAATAACGGTGCCGGCCCCTCTAAAGCCCCTTCACTCCCAATCATCCTCTCAAGTAGAACATTCGAGTCGTCATCTAATGACGGACTGTCCATTTTCTCAAGCTCCACATTTTGTTCTCTTAACACTTGACAAAGGTCGGTACGGCTCTCTCGCATTGCTTGTATGATCCTCTCCGCTGTGGTCAAATCGCCAAACCCAACATAAGCTGCGACTATCGAGGTAAAAGTATCCATACACGGCTTGACCCCAGCATTTATTGCATGCTCTAGAGTGGCCACAACAAGGTCTCTTCGGCCAGCTCTTGCACACATTTTGACGAGTACATTGTAGGTGACAATGTCAGGCTTGGATTTGAACTCAGCCATGTCATTTATGAATATTTGGGAGAATGATTTGATGTCGCCGAGGTTTGCACAAGCATTTAACACAGCATTAAATGCAGTCGTGTCGGGCAGGGAATTGGACAGATCTGTTGCCACCAAAACAGAACTGGTATTGATTAGTAATATTGTTTCCGTACCTAATAAACTTTATGAAAATTGTATGAGAATTCACCTGAGCTCTTGGGCAAACGAGAATTTGCCATGTCAGATTCAAGCTCTCGTCTGATCCTTCGCATAACCTGTCGAAAAAGCCGCAAAGCATCAGCGGAGGCATCACTTCCAGCAAGTGCAGATACTCCAGCAGTCCATGCCTTGACATGCGGCAACAGCTCCAATTTCAGCATAGACCTCACAACCGAGGCAGCAAACTCAGCATGTCCAGCCCGCCCGGCTGCAGATGCGAGCAATCCAAGCGAATTGCAGTCGAAGCGGTGCAACTCGCCGGTTGATGCCAGCCGCTTGACGAGTGCTTTTGCGCGGGAGAGAGAATTCGGTTTGCTTTTTGCATTGTAAGAGAGTTGCGCGAGGAGGCGTGAGAGGCAGACCGAGTTGGGGAGGCGAGGGAGGCGGGAGAAGAGGGAATAGGCCTGATCAGTCTGGCGATTTTGCAAGAGCGAGAGAAGGGTTTCCTCAGGGTTTGATGTGGTGGATGCGGCGGCGTGGAGACTGGTGTGGCGTGTCTGAGAAAGCAGGGATCCGGTTCGTGCTGTACCGGAACAGGGAAAGGGAGAGCATGAGCGAGAGCGAGAGTGAGAGAGAGAGGAAGAGAGGGGATTGGGGGAAGGGAAGCAATGGAGGTGAGAGGTGGGGGCCTGGTGTAGCATTTGGTGGAGAGAGAGAGAGAGAGAGAGAGAGAGAGGAGTTGGATAAGAGCAACGGAAGGAAAAGGAAAAATGAAGGTGTGATTTGATTGGTTAACTGTTGGTGCTTTCTCTCTTTACACGTTGATGAGGTGCGCTCCTCTGCTGGATAGGATCGCATCATATGACACATGTTGTTGTCGGGTCCAATTTTTGTGCGGGTCGGATCCGAACACGAAATATCCATAAAAAAGAAAAAGAAAGGAAACAAAAGACAACTACACAATAACCATCACGTGCAGCATCACGTGCGACCTATAGTTTAACTGTTTAAGCCTCCAACCAATACGACTTTAAAAACCAGACACCCGCGGATCACGATCCGCACTTTTCTCTATTCTCATCATCTCCACCGTCCATTCAATGTTTGATCCAACGGTCAAAATTGAACGAATTTCCCCCAAATTTTTTTCATTTGGCGCTCTTTGTTTTCTCCTCTCCGCTTTAAAACCCCTCTTCCTTCCCAACCCAAAATTCAAATCTCTCTCTCTTTCTCTCGCAATCAAAACCCTAACCCTGATTCATTCTTCCACTTGAATTCAATTTCGGCCTCCTCCAATGGCACGTACCAAACAAACTGCTCGCAAGTCCACCGGTGGCAAGGCGCCGCGCAAGCAGCTCGCCACCAAGGCGGCGCGTAAGTCGGCTCCGGCGACCGGAGGCGTAAAGAAACCTCACCGTTTCAGGCCAGGCACGGTGGCGCTGCGTGAAATCAGGAAGTACCAGAAGAGCACGGAGCTTCTGATCAGGAAGCTCCCGTTTCAGAGGCTTGTCAGAGAGATCGCTCAGGATTTCAAGACGGATCTGAGGTTTCAGAGCTCAGCCGTGGCGGCGCTCCAGGAAGCGGCTGAGGCGTATCTTGTTGGATTGTTTGAGGACACCAATCTGTGTGCGATTCATGCCAAGAGGGTTACGATCATGCCGAAGGATATCCAACTGGCAAGGAGGATCAGAGGCGAGAGAGCTTGAGGTGTATGTAGATAAGTTGTCTGAGGAGATAGATCTCTGTCTGGTAGTTGGGGGGGGGGTTTGAATGTGTGAAAAATTGGTGACATTAGTAGTTGGAATATGTATGTCTTAATTTGGCTAAGAATGAAGTGAAATTGGTCCTTTTTTCAGCTTTGTGCAAATTTCTAATGTGATTATTGGCTTCTGCGAAATTGTCTTTTATTTGCATTTGCTAATAGTACGAGATTAACCTCGGATCCAAATTGTTGTTAAGGTTATCTACATTGATTATGGATAATTAAGGTTCTTGCAAGTAGTGGTAAACATTTAGTTAAATTATGGGCATAATATTGAAAATTTTAAAATAGAGGGGTATGTGAAGATTGCTATTATAACATCTTACATTTGAAGATTGCTATATGTATGTATATAAAGAGATTTAAGCAAATTCCTTTTTCTTTGAAGAGAAGGGACTAGTATGCATTTAGCAAATTCAAAGCTATTGTGACATTACTTCTTTACATTTGACAGAATATTAGTAACGAAAATTACTAGGGCTTGAATTTAGATAACAACAATGCTATATGTTTATTGCATAATTTGCATTATATTTTGACAAATAAAAAGATCAACAAGTATTTAAGGACACAAGAAATCAATCCCATCTTTAACATAATGGTTATTTTGATAACACTTGATACTGAGTTTTAAATAAAATAAAATTAAAAACTTTGAATATAAATTTACAAGTATGTTATTGGATATATAGATAGTAGAACAATCAAATTTATGTTATTTAAGTATCATAAGATTGTTACTAGGCCAATTATATTTTACATGAAACGTAATTTGTTACTTAACAAAGAGTTGTTCTTATCACTTTACTGTTCATAAAATTAGTTCTTGCACTACATCTGCACAAATAGTGTTTTACTATATTTATGAAGGATCTCACGAAAACTTTGCAGAATCTTTTAATATTCTACTGATTGAATTTTGGATGTTTAATACATTCACAAAATCACTATTTCAAAAGCTCTGATTATGATTACTGTATTATATCATTTCAGCGCGGATTACCTTAATTATTTTTACCGAGGAACTCATTTCCCCTCACTCTTAAAAACCATCTGTTTAGTGTTTCCTTGATCAGAAAATAATCGTGTTACAGATTTTACTACAGAATTCACTATTCTCAAGGTGAACTTTTAGTCTTTTAACAAATTACTTCTTTTTTTTAAATAAAATACAATTTGTACGATCTGTGCAACGTCATTGCTTCATGTAGATCTCGCATTAAGATCTACTTGTGATATTCTGATCATAACTATTGAATCCACAACCTTCACAGTATCAGATAAACATTGATCAAATCAGGACGAAATCAATCGACAAACTACACAGCACTTCATTCTTGGCACGTCAACTGTTGCCAAAAGTTCTCACAGAATTATTTTATAAATTATCTTTGCTATGCTATACGCCCTCTTGTTGGCAGAGGCCAGCAATTACTGCAAGGAAATGCTATGCAAATCACGAGCCAATAATGAGAAGGAAAAAGAAAAAAAAAAACACAGCTACACATCCAATTTACATGCAACAACTTTTAATTTTGTTCAAGGCACCACCATAGCAGCAGCTGAGGCAACAAAAATAACACAACAAAATGTTCCTCTTTTTTTTTTTGGTTTTGTTTTTAAGACCCACACTGTTGACATGATCAGAATTAAAACAGCCACCCGCATACATTGTGCCCCAAACCAAGCACACACCAAGAATTGCACAAGGACATGTCACCGAAGTCCGCAACAGAATTACCCTGGAATAGCGAGAACATAATATACTAGATCAGTTCACAATTCATAAATTTGATTTTGACCAGGTCATACCATTATCTTTTTAATTCTTTCCATTTTGTTTGTATTCATCAAAATATATATTAACCAAACAGTATCGCTAAAGGTAAAATGCACCTCATTGTTACTGACAGTTAAGTGAAAGAAGGGCTTGCACGATTGAAGAAATTTGGCTGAAAACTAAGAAAAAGAAAAGGCTGAAGAAAAAGAAAAGAAAAGAAAATTACTCAGCAGAAGAAAGAAAGAAAGGAGTCTAACCTCATGTCAAAAAAAAGAAAGAGCCAGGATAACTTTCTTCTCTTTGGGTCTCTGATCTCTTCATTTAGCCCAAAAAAAAAGGAACACGTCCACTATCATCAAACAAATTCCTTCCAGACCAAACAGATCCATTTCGTAAGAGGCACACGGTACATGATGGTAGTTTCAAATTCACATGTCAGAAGGGGAGGTTGGGCAGAGAGAGAGCTATCACAACCCAAAAGTCCTGTTATATAAATCTGACCCTGGCAAGTGAAAGCTATTCTCTTCATTTCCAGCATACAAATTATTACTATTGAGCATAATTCTCTCATTCCGCAAAATTTCATTCATTCCCACATTACCCGCCATCCTCAGATCACTCCATCCATCCCACTGGCCTCCATTTGTTAGGTGAGAGCTTCTCTGCTGCTGATGTGGAGAAACCTGTGCATAATTTTGTGCCATAAACCTTGATGCTCCATAATTTCCATTCAAACTATCACTCAATGAGTGGTATGGGTCTCTGACATGGTCTGGTATAATTCTGGGGCTCTGGTTGGAAGAAGAGAGGGCTTGCTGCATCAGGAGCTGGATTCTTGGGTCACTGTTTGTAGGTGATGCACTGAAATGGGATGGGTACGAGGACACCGGTATATGCTTTTGATCCAAAACTGGTTCGCTTAAACCGGCCATGCGCCCCTTGCCTACAGCGAGTATGGCTGGGTCAATGAATTCTATGTCAGATGAATTACGAGGCAAGTTGGCTTGTTGGTAATGGTTGCCAGCTAGAATGTTGTCATGTAGGCGGTTATCTGTTCATTCATAAATGACAAAATTAAGAACTTATATGAAAAATTTATTATATAGAAGATGACAATGGTCCCCCCACTGAATGTAGCCTGAGGCCTGGTTTCGCAACTCCCAACTGCTGTCAGGCTCCCAAGAGTTGTTCTTTTATAAAAATATATTATACATAATAATTTTATATGCATCTTTGCATCACAGATTTTCTCTAAAAAGACTAAAATGACACTCACACTTGTTACTAGGAAATGTACTTTTCCACATGGCCACTCAAAATAATTTCAATATTTCTACTAAATGTAAAAATAATATGAATTATATTTCCAAGAAGTGCCTTTTACAATATATTCCATTATCCAGGAAGAACTATTTTTTTTTGAAAAATAAGTTGAATGCCAAAGCATGTGCACTACAAGTCTAAGTACACTGCATTCACAGACAAGGAATAATTACCAGAAGAATAATAACGGAACTGATATAATATATATAAAAAAGGAAGTTTGACTAGACCTGAATAAGAAGCATCATATAAATGATTAGAGGATCTATCCTGAGAGGAGAAGCCGGGAGGGGGAACTACTCTACTCGGTGCAGAAAATCCCGGTGGAGCAGATACCTTTGTTCTTGAATTACCTTTCAGTTTAATAAAAGATAAATTAAAAGAACATAACAAAAGCTTGTACAAGATATGAGAACACAATAATAACATGATTATGCAATACAAAATTTAAAGATCAAATAAGTCCGGCATGGTCCACTTTGGATATCATACAACTAAATCTCTTTACCTGTGTTTTCTTTATATTTACATGATATAGAAAATCAATCAGCAGAATCATTGGGTGGTATTGAGTACAATGTGCTGCTCAAAACTGGTATTAGTAGTACCAACTGAAAATTTCTGATTGAAGATGAAATTGAAAAAATGGTTTTTAAAACACTTGTAAAGCAAAACAAAGATTAAGAGGATGAAAACACACCAGCAATCCTGTCAGACCCAAAACCAGATCCACTTCTGACAAAACCACTTGACCCGTCAAGTCCCTCAAATCCAAGCCCGTTTTGATATGAGTTTAGGGACCCGAGGCCAAGTCTCTGCTCGGATCCGCCTTCTCTCACAGAACCCTCTACAAATTCCCCCTGGCCATCCTGTCTGGCAAACAAAAACCTAGACTGGCCGGTGCTCTTACACCTCCAAGGAGCTGATAGGTTGTTTGGGAGAGATGATGACTCATCCCATGGATCAAAATCAAGTGCAAGTATATCTGAAATTATGTTGCTCTCCTCTTTATTTACACTTGGAGCCTTCTCAAAATTGTTCACTCCTAAACTATGGAAACCACCAGGTTTGTTGTATAACCCAGACCCACTAAGCTCACTACTCTGGTGTGCATTTGGTAAGATAGAGGAGTTATCCCTCAAAGCTAGGGGATCGTACTTTGTTGGCCCCGACTCATTATTCCAACTGCTACTGCTATAACTTGAATCCAATGGGCCTAGTCTCTGATCACTGGTGGATAGCAAGTTCTCTACCACATCATCTTGTAATGGAGACATAGCGCCACCTTGACTAGAGATCTGAATAGTGGAGCCATATGCCGACTCAGGTAGATCAGCAGATGCCGACTCAGCTGGATAAGCAGATGCCGACTCAGCTGGATAAGCAGATGCCGACTCAGTTGGATAAGCAGATGCCGATTCAGTTGGATAGGCATCACTATCTAAACAAACTGAAGACAATCTCGCAGTCAAATCATCAGTACCCAAATCAGCAAATGCATCATTACCAACTCCAGATTGCAATGATGCAGGTACTGTCGGACTTCTTTCTTTGGTTCCAGAAGGTGAACTTGCTTTAGCTAAGCTACTTGTAGACGCCTCGAAACAAGGGTTTTGACTGGATTGAGGGAACATACTACTAACTTTATCACTTTTACTTTCTTCATAGGATGAAGGTGTTGCCACAACAGGATCATCATTCCAGGCGGAAGGTATGGAGGAGAGATCAATGTCTAACTCTTTTGAATTAACAGGCTTATTATAGGCTTTTGTATTTCTACTAGTCTGCTCAAGTTGTAACTTGGAACTGTTTGAGGTAGTTGTTACATCATCATGCCACGCTGAAGGGGTTTGTTGTTTTGTGTTTATGCTGGGCGCCCCTTCAGATTTTGATTTAGTTAGGGTTTGTAATGGTGCTGCACTTGAAGTAGGTGCTGACCGGGAATTCAAGTTACGTAATCCCCTGCATGACCCAGAGTCAAATTAGAGGAAGTTAGCAAATAGAACCTTTCGCAAAACAAAATAACAAGGTACAAATTAGAGGAAGTATTTGCAGTTAGTATTTGTCATTTAGTAGAGAAATATTACCAAGGAAAATAAAAAATAGAAAAAGTTACCAAGCAGCAGCAGCAGGCAGAGTAGACTTCCCAGCACTACTGTTAGGAGGCGATAATTTTGTCTGGCTTGGAACATACTGAAATATTTCACAAGACCACAAAGAAACCATAAGTTGATGAAATATAACGCATAGAGAAAGGATTCTAGCTGGGCTAAAGGAACTTGTCTTCTCATATTACAAGATACTTTAAGGCTCTCATGGTACTGACCTTGACGTGTTGGACAATCTAAGTGCTGGAAAATTACAATTAGTGATCATAAGTTCATTTCTTTTGTATTTTCAGGTTTTCAGAAGCACCAGTAGACAGAGAGCCTGGAAGTTCAAGTTTGCAAGTATAAACTTCCAATTAGGACAAATGAACAGTGAAAAACATTACATTTGAACCATTCTTCAGAGGTGGTTTTGGAGGTACAGAGGTGTTGCTAGTGAAATCATCAGCTGGGGGAGGTAAAATATTTCCCGCACGCCTCAGAGAAGCATTCATCACAATTTGCGGTACCCTACTCCTAAAACAAGCCATCAATAGGACAAACGGAGCTGAGTCAACAATTATAGGTTAACAGAGATCAATTTCAAAAGAACATGTAATGCAATACCTTGTGTAGGCTGAGATTATCTCATCTTTAGTGAAACTATCCTCTTGACTGCCTATGTCATGAAGATACAGGCAATCTGGATTGTTACATGACTACATCATTTAATAAAAAAATTAATCAAACAACAAGCATATGCACCTACACAATCATAAACAGTATAAAAAGGGCAAAGAGAAAAAAAATATATATATATATATATATATACATATCCATACCAAGTTTCTCAACCATTGGTGGCAGTATTTAGTAGTACCGAAGCATGCTCTGTAAGGGTAAATGTGTAGAAAAAATGATGAACATAGATCAGCATTTGTAATGAGAAAATGAGATCATAAAAGAGAAGGATAATCATTTACCGCAAGGATTTTCCTTCCAACACAAAATTATGAACAGCCTGAATGCACCTTATGGCCTCTTCCTCTTTAGAATATGTAATATACCTGATCAAAAAATTTCATCATACTAAGTCTCAATCACAAAATATGAATATCATCAAATGCTTCATGCAAAAGTTTAAAACAAACAATTAAATAACTACTTTAAAAGACATACACACTGAAAGTATTGTTGGCTAAAGCTTGTTGTGCAGCTGCACCAGTGGGCCGGGAAATTGACACCTTCATCACCTTTCCATATTGACCAAAATACTCCCTTCTTTCTAGTAACTGTAAATCACAGTAGTAAGAGGCATGCACCATAAGAAATTGCATGATGCAACATGTATAAGATATTAAGATATGATCACTAATTTCAGATTGAATTCCCTATCTGTGACTCAGTAACAACATGCAGTACTAGAAAAGGTAAAATGTCTACATATAAGAGCCCCTCACTCCTGTAGTGTTTCACAAACCAAGGACCCAAAAATTCAGGATAAGGAACGAGGAGACACTTTGGCATTATTTCTGAAATTTGGATGACAGGTTATGTTATGGCGGTTAACTTCAACTATTAAAGGAGGAACAAGGGACATCTTGATAATTTTGGGCTATATGGTATGTTCTCATAGCTAGAAAGAAAAAAGTAAGCAAGAGGTAGCTTACACTTTCATCCATGAGATTATTAGGCAGCCCAATTATGTAGACAAGATTCCTCTGTATCACTCTGACACTGCTCAGATGTTTTCTTGCATCTGCTGAAGTCTTAGGTTTCATCTTCTGGGGCTTCTGTTTTTTCTCAGCATTTATCTCAGCTACCATTCTACAAAACACACCGAAGAATAAACAGACATGTATATAAACAATTCAATAGTTTAAGTAAAATTTCGAGTAATAAATTCTCTGGATAGAAAAAGAACCTTTCACAGTTGGCAGCCATCTTGACAATTCTGTCCTTGTCATAAGCGGTCCTACATGCTGGACACCGCCCCTCCGTCTCCTCCTTCTCAGCCATTTCCATAATGTGATGCCAGCACCACACACATATCTGAGGAAATAAAACATGAAAATACACATGCATATTAACTGAATTATCACTGAAATCAGATCAAGTTCTTGAAATATAGAAGAGTTGAGTGAGTTACCTCATAACCACACTTGCAGGGCTTCAGTTGCTGGTCAGTCAGGTCCATCTCCTCAGCACAGAGGGGGCAAGTTCGGTCTCCATCATCACTCATGGTCGTCCTTCAAGAAAAGAAAATCAAGAAAGAGAATGAATTTTCAATTACTATTGGATCACAAAACAATTAAACAAACAACTATAGAATGGTTATACTCAAGAAAGCAAGAATTATTTGAGAGACAGATTTTCATGGTTTACTACAATTGCACAGTAAAGTAAGGATAAAACTATAAAAAGAATGAGGTCCTATTCATTAAAATCCGAAGTTACAAACCCTAGATGAAACCCTAAGTCAAAGAATCTACTTCTGTTCCAGAAAAGACTTTAAGCACTCAATCAGAATAGCACAAATAATCTCGCTCGGATTAGATCCCTAATCAAGTCAAGGCCCAGTCTCTAGCCCTCAAATCCACAGATCCAAGAGCGAAATCTCGGAACCGCGATTCCAGATCAAATAAGGGACCAGAAAATTGACAAAAAGAAAATCTAATATATCCTATGTCGGCGCATCCATCCATCGTGTCATCCAAGAAGCAATCGGAGATTGCTGATGCGGCGGATTGAGCGAACTAATAGGAGGAAGGAAGGAAAGAGGGAGATCGAAGAGAGAGCGGAAAGCTTACATTTGGAGAAATGGAGGCGATCGGAAAGCTCGATTAGAGAGAAACAGGGATTGATAGAGAGAATTTGAGAGAGAGGAAGCGAGGAGGAACCAGGGGTCGAGAACGAATGAACCAAACCCACTCTCTCGTCGCTTCTCTTCTTCTGGATGCTTTTGTGGCTTCTCCGGATTTCCTGAGACCAAATATTGTACTGTCTTTCGTATAATAAACTCAAAACATTACCCAATGACAGAGGTACGAATTGATTCGTTACACGATACTCCTGTAAAGTGGAAGGCAGCGAACGCCATAATTCTTCTTAGTGCTGTTTGCATGTTGGCTAGAATAGAAAAATGCTTTTGTTTTCTTTTTTTGTTAATAGGCTACATTGGAGTATGGGCTCGTTGGGCTAATTGGGCCAAAATGGACCTGTTTTTGTTTCTTTTTTTTTTGGAAAAAAAGAAAAATCTCAACCTCTTTGCACTTTCAAGTGTATCTTAAACTTGATTGCAAAATTACAAATTTGATGGTGGCTGATTAAAATATCAAAAGTTTTGGAACATGTCTATGTGATGAGGTTGACACGTTAACTATTAGGTGCAATAGTATTGATGTTGGAATTGGATCTTTGATCAAGTAATTTTTCTTTTTAAAAAAAAAGATGGGGTTGTTTGTTTGAAGTTTCGCCTGAGAATATTTATTTTTCACTGGCGTTGTTTTTCGGATTTCACCCAAAAAAATATTTAAAATAATATAATTTTTAATCACAAATTTATATACAACAAATTGAAAAGAAAAGAAATATATTTTGAAAAATAATTTGTATGATTAATAATAATAATTAGTTACATAAAAAATTTCATAAAAGAATATAAAAAAATTGTATAATTTTAAAAAATTATCTAATATTTTAGACATAATAAATACACTTTTAAATAAAAAGAAAGAAAATAATGATGTGATATAGTTAATAAATTTTAAAACCCAACTACTTATAGTAAATAGTGAATAGTGTGATAAAAACACAGGGTAGTGGCTAGATTTAGGGGAAATTTTGATTTTATCAAAAGCCAACGTATCATTTTTAGTATATAGCCCACTATATATATCCCTTGACAATTATTACTTTGATAATTTTGACAATAAATTTTTAAATAATTCTAAAATAAATCTTAAAAATAGAAAAAAACTTTATACACATATTCTTCAACTTATAAATCAATTGTGTTTCATATTTTATACAATTTAAATATTTTTTGATACTCCATCAAAGACCATTAAAGTTACATGACATTTACAATGGTCCATATTTAATGATTTTTGATAGAATACCAAATGACCTTTAAATTATATGAAATTTGAAACACAATCAATCTACAAGTTAAAAAATATTGTTGTCAATTTTTTTTTTCTATTTTTTAGAATTTCTAAAAATTATTTAAAACTATCAAAATTGTCAAAATAATAGTTATGAAGAGATCTCCTTCCTTAATATATACCTTTTGCTTATATACACTCTCTGTTTACATTTTCTTGTATGTATTGTATAATTTATTTTTGTCATGCTCTTTTCTTACCATAATGCTTTGCAATTGCAAACTAATATCGATGAATTTCCAAAAAAAAAAATGTCAATATTACAACCTTTGTCATCTGATCAAAATATTTGTCCGAACAGTGTCAATATCGACGAATGTCGTTTCGAATTTGCTCATGCAAAGCGAAAATTTGTCCCGGCAATAAAAATAATTCCTCAGATTGCATACAATTAAAAGTTTATTTGTCAATATAAATTAGTACAAGAATTAATTAAGTCAACTTAATATAATATTAGTTAATTAAATTTAAATTTCTCTATCTCGTGTAATATTTGATAACAAATTTAGAAATAAAAGTTTACATGTAAATTTTGATGGCATTTAAATAAAAAAATAAAGTCAAATTAATTAAAATATGTATAACCATGTTGAAAGATATTTTAAATGTAATTCAATACAATTTAATTGAAACATAGTCGTATCTTATTGGTATAACTCTGAAAACACATACAAATATTTAATAAACATATACAACAGCTTTTGTGTGAATTTTAAAGATAGTTCAATTGAAAATGAGGCCAAATTGATTAAAAACTTATATAAATATGTTCAAAAGTTTTTAAATATATTTTAATGTAATTTGAGATGAAATATAGAACGTAACTCATAGCTCCCAAAATACATATAATAATAAATAAACATATATAACAACTTATGTGTAATTCTCATGATATTTTCAATTAAATGAGACCAAATTAATTAAAAATAATTATAAACATGTTGAAAAACGTTTTAGACACATTTTAATGTGATTTAAGGTGAAATATAAATCATAACTAATCAATATAGCTCAAAAAACATATATAAACAATAAGTAAATATATTTAACAACTTACATGCGAATTTTGATAATATTTCAATCATAAATTAGGCTAAATAGATTAAAAACATGTATAAACATGTTCAAAAGCATTTAAAATATATTTTAATACAATTTGAGGGGTTGGATAGGTCATAACTAATCGATAGAGCTTCAAAAATACATATAAATAATAAAGAAATATATTTAACAGTTTATTTGTGAATTTTGATAATATCTCAATCATAAATGAGGTCAAATTGATTATAGACGTTCATAAAAATATTCACAAGAGTTTTTAACACATTTTAACGCAATTTAAGACGAAATATAGGTCATAACTAATCATTTTAACTCGAAAAATACATATAAAATATAAATAAATATATTTAACAACTTTATTTGTGAATTTGGATAATATTTTAATCAATTCTGAGCCAAAATAGATTAAAAACATATACAAAGAAGTTCGGAAGCATATTGCACGCGTTTTAATGTAATTTGCGGTGAAATATAGGTCATAACTGATCAATTTATCTACGAAAATAAATATAAATAATAAATAAACATATGTAACAGTATATATGATTTTGATGGTACATAATTCAGAAATGAGGCCAAATAGATAAAAAAAAAGTGTATAAATATTTTCAGAAGCGTTTTATGTATTTTAATATAATTTGAGATGAAATATAAAACATAATTAATCAATTTACCTTAAATATATATAAAAAATAAATAAACATATTTAACAGCTTGTGCTTCAATTTTGATGATATGTCAATCATAAATAAGTCCAAATAGATTAAAAACGTTTATAAACATGTTTAGAAGCGTTTTAAATACATTTTAATGCAGTTTTAGTGAAATATATGCCATAACTAACAAATTTAACTCCAAAATACATATAAATAATAATTAAACATATTTAACAGCTTATATGTGAATTTTGATGATATTTCAATAAAAAATGAGGCCAAATAAATTAAAATGTGTATGAACATGTTGAAAAATGTTTTAAAAGCATTTTAATGTAATTTGAGATGAAATATAGACGATGATACTTCAATCAGAAATATATGTAAACAATATATAAACATATTTAACAGCTTACGTTTGAATGTTGATGATACTTCAATCAAAATGATGTCAAATAGATTAAAAATGTGTATAAACATGATCAAAAGCATTTCAAACATATTTTAATGCAATTTGAAGTGAAATATAGGTCAAAACTAATTTAGCTCTAGAAACACATATAAATAATAAATAAACATATCTAATAGCTTATCTGCATATTTTGATGATATTTCAATCGGAAAAGAAGCCAAATTGATTAAAACCATGTATAAACATATTCAGAAGCATTTTAAATACATTTTAAAACAATTTGAGGAGAAACATAGGCCATAACTATTTAATTTAGCTCCAAAAATACATTTAAATAATAAATAAACATATTTAATAGCTTATGTGTCAATTTTGAAGATATATCATTTAGAAAAGAAGCCAAATTGATTAAAAATATATACATATATATATAAGTGTTTTAAACGCATTTTTTTATATAATTTAAGGTGAAATTTAGCTCATAAAAATTTAGCTCTAAAATCACGTATAAACACATTTGACAGCTTATGTATGAGTTTTGATGATACTTCAATCAGAAATTGGGTCAAATAGAAAAAAAAGTGTCTAAAAAAATATTTAGAGGCGTTTTAAATGCATTTTAATGGAATTTGTGGTAAAATATTGGTCATATCATAATTAATCAATTTAGCTCCAAAAATACTGTTTGCTGTCAAAAAAATATATAAATAAATAAATAAATAATACCAAAAATACACACAAGTTAAAATACATGAAATATGTCGGGACGAAATTCCACCCCAAATACATAAATATGCGTGGAGAATGAGTGAAACGTGAAGATTCCACACTTAATAATGAGTAGAGAGCATGGAGAGAGTCCATCTTTAAAATGGTTTTGCCAATTTGTACCATAAACAATTGACACTGGTATGTTCATCTGACCAGTTATAAAGAGATGAACAGGCTTTTTATTTTGTGCCTAACAAAATATCAAAAATACTGATAATAATATAAACTTTCCCAAAACACATATCCAATCCATACACCATACTAGAAAGCATAAATTCCTCAAAATAAGTGACTAAAGTCATGTCCAAAACAAACGAAACACACAAAAAAAATATATAATAAATACAAACAAACCCACCCAAATAAATGAATAAATAAGAGGGGAGCGATGCAAGATTCCACCAAATAAATAAATAGAGGAGAGAGAATGTAAGGTTCCTTCAAATAAAATGACTTTGGTATTTGTGTCTTTAATACAATTACCACTGGGTTCGTCCATTTGATACAAAATAAATATAAAAATGGACAAGTGTTTGCAATTTGTCCCTTTAAAACAAATTGATGCCTAACGAAAGGATTATTTCATTTTTTATGATGAGATAGACCTTTGAAGGCGATTCCACCAAATAAATTTGAGTGGAGAATGAGCGAAAGTGAGGATTCCACACCAAACCTATAAAATGAACGGAAAGAATGCGAGAATCCACTTCAAAATGGTTTTGCCAATTTGTACCATAAACAATTGACACTGGTTCGTTCATCCGACCAGTCATAAAGGGATGAACATACTTTATATTTTTGTGCTTAACAAAATAGATTGTAGCATTTTGCACGGACCAACTGCGAAAACCTCGACAAATCATGCTACAATCAAAACCAAGCCAAACATGCTAAAACCAAAACAAACCTTGGGCTTTGAAAGCTGATGAAATTCATGTAAGCCCCAATCATTTAAACCAAATCCCAAATCATGCTTAAACTTGGGCTTTGAAAGCTGATGAAATTCATGTAAGCCCCAATCATTTAAACCAAATCCCAAATCATGCTTAAGCTTGGGCTTTGAAAGTTGATAAAATTCATGTAAGCCCCAACCCTTTATATCAAACCAAAACCAAACCTGCAAATGCCAAACATGCTGAAGCAAAACAAAATTTGTGGAAGCCAAACATGCCAAAGCAACCGAACCTGCAGATGCCAAATGTGCCGAAGCAACCAAACCTGTGAAAGCCAAAAATGCTGAAGCAGAACCAGACCTCTGAAAACCAAACATGCCGAAGCAACCAAACCTGCACAGGCCAAATATGTTAAAGCAAAACCAAATGTCAAAGATAAACCAATCAAATTAGAAGGCTTCCATGCTGTAAACTAATTTGGTGCACCAGAGCAGACCCTTTAGCCTATATAGTCTTCATGACCTGTTCTGGTGGGTGGCTCTTTGTTTGCTGTCAAAAAAATATATAAATAAATAAATAAATAATACCAAAAATACACACAAGTTAAAATACATGAAATTAACAAATATGATTTCATGTGATTTTCATGCCGAAATTTAAAAATTACGAAATTATGCTCAATTTCGTAATTCACCACATATGAAATTTATTTCTTGGGATTAAGATATAATTCCATGAAATAATAATGCCAAGTCTTAAATTATGAAATTATGCCCAATTTCGTAATTTGCCACACATGAAATTTATTTCTTGGAATTAAAAATATAATTTCATGAAATAATTATGACAAATATTAAAATTATGAAATTATGCCCAATTTCACGATTTATTGCATTTGAAATTTATTTCTTGGAATTAAGAAACAATTCCATGAAATAATCATGCCAAATATTAAATCATGAAATTATGCTCAATTTCATGATTTGTCACATATGAAATTTATCTCTTAAAATTTATTTTAAGAAATAATTTCATGAAATAATTATCATGTGAGATTAATGCCTAATCTCATATGATACACAATGATGAAATGAAATTAATGCCTAATTTCATTCCAAAAATACCAAAAATATTCTTAAAAATCATAGAAAGACTTTCTGTGATTTTACAATAATTTTCATGATTTTATTATAAACAATTTCATGAAAAATAATTTAGAAATGAAAAAAAAACAAATAAAATAGCAGCTGGGGAAAACTCTGTGTGCAACTTGGGGAGCCCAAGTGCCATCTTCACCTCTCTTCCAATTTCCAGCGAAAAAGAAGAGGACAGAGAGCAAATGCACTTGGTGCTTGTGGACCCTTCTTCCTTCAATTTGGTATGGTGCATTGGTTCACATGGACCAAGACTATATGAAGAAGGAAATGTGTTTGTTTCTCATTAAACATGACAAAAGGGACCCACACCCTGTTGTTTCACTAGCAAATGGGACCCGAACCAGTCCCTCTTCTCTCTCCCTTTCTCTCTCCGACAGTGGGTCCCACTGGACAGAATCTCCTCCCTCTTCTCCTTCATTTCTTCTTTTCTGCACAGGGGAGTTCGGCCAGGGGCTGGCCGGCGGCGGGGCAGTGACTCCGGGCATCTCGTCGCGATTCCTCTTAGCCCCGGATAGAGCTCGGCGAGGAGAGTTCGAGGAAGCCGTCAATTTCAAAAATAGATGAATTAACGAGGGAGAAATCGGGTACGAAACTTATGTTGGTGAAGATGCCGAACGAGCAAATTGGCAACCAATAGCCCAAATTGAATGGTTGGGGAGCATCACAAGGGTGCCACGACGGTGTTCAAAGTTTCAATTTGAAGTTTGGAGTGGTGGAATGACGGGTTCACAAAGGGAAGCCCGAATGTGGGCAAGCTCGGCCTCAATTGAGCAAATTGGGGTTAAAAAGGGTAATTCCAGGCTAATGAACATGCTATAGGGATGCCAAATAAGCTCTCAATAATGTAAAATAAGTATCAAACGCATCCAAAAAATGCAAGCTGTCCCAAGCCCGAAAATTGAAAAAGACAAGGGTGTTTTGGATGCCTCTGACACAATCCAGCCTTTTGGAGACACTTGGCACACTTTGATAGGCTTCAAGAATGCAGAAGAATCAGAAGAATAGAAAAGAAACAAATTTTATGCTATGTTGGGCAATGTTTGTCTTTAGCCAATTTTCAATTTCCACCATTTGATCAAAATTGATGGTGGAGATGATATCAATGTGTTGCCCTAGCCTTGAGGCTATATAAGGAGCCAATACCCCCCCATAAGCTCAAGCTTGGCCAAAGCCTTGCCAAAACCGAAATCAACCCTTAAACCCTCTTCTCTCCAAATAAAGCTCTGTTAGAATAGTTGTTGTAATTGATTGAGACACAAAGGGGCCAAGTCTTGAGCTTGGCTTGGTCTCAATTGAGCTCTAGGGGCTAGTCTCACCTTGATGGGTGAGATAGTCAAGCTTTCGGGTTGGAGATGGTGCATATGTGCCTCTTCCCTTACCGAGCTCAATTGGTGACCAAGCATGAGTCTCAGGTGCTTATTTATGCGTATTTTCTATGAAATTTGATAAACACACGATAACCAATCGGCATATGTTGATTTGGTTCAATAGGGATGGGCACATGTTCATATCCTCTTCTCAAACCCTGTGCACATGTGCAGTGGTTATATAAAGGCTCAAAACAGCTTAATACAAGCCGTTATGCCGCCAAATTTCATAGAAAATAAAACCCCCCATGTTTATGTGATGTTATATGTTGATATGTTATGTTAAATGCAATATTATATGAAGTTTTGATCAAATTTGGTTTTTTATGTCTCCTTGATCTTTTATTTTGCATTTTAAACATGTTTGGATGCTCAAAATCATATTTGAGTAAAAGAAAAGCAATAAATATGCATGCTGATCTGATTCCAGCAAAGGGGCATTTCTGTCCAGTTGAGAGATCAGTCCATATCTCTCAACCTGGTTATCTATTTTTCATAAAATTTCACAGACCTGTAGAGTAGGTTTATATTAACTTACGTTTCGAATTTTATAATATTTGGAATTTTCTGTGAATTGCTATGATTTTTCAAATCTCATCAGTCCAAAAAATCTCAAAAGTCAACTGATGGTCAAACACCAAACTTAACATCCAAAAAAAAAAACTGATTTAAATAAAAAAAAAATAGCCTGATAAAAGGGTGATTGTTTATTTGATTTGGATTTTTTTTTAGTTAATTAGGACGTGTGAATTGCTTGGAAAAATAAAAAAAAAAGAAAAAAACAGAAAACAGAACTGGCACAGATCTGGCATGTGCCTTATCTGACCAGTTCAAAGATCAGCTAATATATCTTGATTTACTCACCCATTTGATCTGAAATTTTGCAAGAATATAGAGTATGTTTTCATAGACATGTTCCCAAAATATCATATTTTTTTGAATTTTCTGTGATTTTATATGAATTTTTAAAGTTGGGTCTGTCAAAAGGAAAAAACTGGGTTGGTTCTGTTTTTTCCTTTTCTGTTTTTTTTTTCCTTTCTGATTTTTTTCGTTTTTTTCTCCAGAAATAAAAAATGGTGAAATTGACCACTCAAATATACTGAAACATGGTTAAATATGTTTTTAAAAGAATCAATTGAAGAAAAAACAAGGATAAATGCACGAATTTCCAATCGGTACCAAATCCGTTTGAGCCTATTCGGTACCGGTCGGTGAAACTCACATATTCGGAGATTTAAATTAAAATTAAATTTCATAACTTGTTTGTTATGTTTTAACGACGCTACAGATCGAAGGAATTGAACCAATTTGACAAAACGAGCTCATAATCGAGAAAAAACCGATTCCCCACGAGTTTCCAGCCCTAGCCGAACTGGTGGTGCTATTTCCGGCGATCGCCGGAGCTAGTGGCCCCGAGACCAAGACAGTAGTGTTCTCCTCCCCGAGACGACTCCGGTGGTTCCCCCCGATCGACGATCCGACGCCGGCAGAGCTCCGATCAA
Organism: x Bolboschoenoplectus mariqueter; assembly: GCA_037678475.1. NCBI lineage: Eukaryota > Viridiplantae > Streptophyta > Magnoliopsida > Poales > Cyperaceae > x Bolboschoenoplectus > x Bolboschoenoplectus mariqueter. The sequence continues at coordinate 2,464,070 of CM075272.1, forward strand.
GCAAGAATACGAATATTGATGCATATGAAAGTGTGGATATTGATGAAATTTGAACTCAAGCATATGGGAGGGAAGTCGCACGGATCTTGATGCCATCTGACAGCCCAGAAAAATTCAAAGTTTGGATCTTGATGATCTAGCTTTAAATCAAAGGCTCACATTAATCTGTTTCAAAAAAATAGATTTTAAATATTAAATAAAAATAATTCCTTAAGACCAAAAATCATGAAAAATACATCAAAAATCGTGGTTTCATTTGAAGATATTTTTGAAATAATAAAAAGTCAATTTTGATTTTATTTTTATTTTAAGAAAAATTCAAAACATATAAAATGCATATCATCTTGTACAAATATTTTTCTTATATTTTGATAAAACAAATCAAAATATTCAAAATAATCAAATTATGTTATATTTTTATAAAACAAATCAAAAATATTCAAAATAACCAAATTATGTTATACTTTGATAAAACAAATAAAAAATATTCAAAATAACCAAATTATGTTATATTTTGATAAAACAAATCAAAATATTCAAAATAACCAAATTATGTTATATTTTGATAAAACAAATCAAAATATTCAAAATAATCAAATTATGTTATATTTTTATAAAACAAATCAAAAATATTCAAAATAACCAAATTATGTTATACTTTGATAAAACAAATCAAAAATATTCAAAATAACCAAATTATGTTATACTTTGATAAAACAAATCAAAAATATTCAAAATAACCAAATTATGTTATATGTTGATAAAACAAATCAAAATATTCAAAATAATCAAATTATGTTATATTTTGATAAAACAAATCAAAATATTCAAAATAATCAAATTTTGATAAAACAAATCAAAAAATATTCAAAATAATCAAATTATGTTATATTTTGATAAAACAAATCAAAATAATCAAAATAGTAAAATTATGTCATATGTTGATAAAACAAATCAAAATATTCAAAATGATCAAGTTATGTTTTGATAAAACAAAATCAAAATATTCAAAAATGATTAAATTATGTTATAAAACAAATCAAAATATTCAAAATAATCAAATTATGTTATATTTTGATAAAACAAATCAAAATATTCAAAATAATCAAATTATGTTATATCTTGATAAAACAAATCAAAATATTCAAAAATGATCAAATCATATTACATTTTGATAAAACAAATCAAAATGTTCAAAATAATCAAACTTTGTTATATTTTGATAAAACAAATCAAAATATTTAAATATGTCAATATGTCCAAATATTTGACCAAACACGTCAAATATACAAATAAATCCGAAATCTTTGACCAAACATATCAAATATGCAAATATACCCAAATATTTGACCAAATATGTCAAAAATACAAATGTGTCCAAATATTTGACCAAATATGTCAACCATGCAAATAAACCCAAACATTTGACCAAACATGTCAAATATGCAAATATGACCAAACTTTTGACCAAACATGTTAAATATGCAAATAAACCCAAACATTTGACCAAACATGTCAAATATGCAAATACACCCAAATTTCTGGCCAAACATGCCAAATATACAAATATGTCCAAACTGTTGATAAAATATTTCAAATATGCAAATATGTCCAAATCTCTGGTCAAATATGTCAAATATGCAGATAAGTCCAAAACTTGGTAAAAACATATCACCATATCAAATCATATCAAATCATGTTTCGAGAACATTAAACTGGCAGTGCGCTTCAGGTTTAATGTACCTCATTTTGGAAATCGATAAAGAATTATATGTTCCCGATTCTCCAATTTTCCCAGGTTTCGAATTGGCATAGCGCTTCAGATTCGGGATTTGGAAGGTCAATAGACTGTTTAGGACTATACGTCCTTGTCTTTGACATGAACCTTTCTAGAGATTAAACATCTCTGGTTCCTTGAGCATCGAGTTGGCAGTGCGCTTCATATTTGAACTCCGTGAGATCAATAGGATTATACGTCCTCGATCTCTGATTTATGAGAAATTATACGTTTCTCTGACTTTAGATCATACGTCTTTAGTCTTATTATCCAAAGTTATATCTTTGGGTTATTTCAAGCATATATTATAATAAATTGGAAGGAAGAAATAAAGCCACGAATCTGATCCATATATTTTGATTAGTTTAGCCCATTAATCAGAGGTTCCCGAGGCGAGAGTCGGGGTAATTAACGGCGGGGGTTTGCGCCCGTCGGAAAATAAAAGTTCCCATAATCACCTAAAATAATAAGTCCTTGAGCGCACAAACACGCGCAGGGATGTACCTGCACCTTCTTCCCCCGTGAGCGAGGACGCCGATGCCTCGCGCGTGGGCCGCGAAAAAGGGCCGCACAGGTTCTGGCACGCCCGGTGGGTCACACTTTTCTCCTCTCATCTCTTGGGCTAAAATAATTAAATATATGGATTAAGTAAACAAAATAAGTAGACAAAATTTTACATGAAATATGGCTAATTGATTTGTGGAGTTTATGTTTCAGAAAATGATGTCTGGTGTGAACTCTCCGTTTGCGATAGCCGTCCCCGTCTCCCTCAATGAGGCAGGCCACATGGTGTTCTCGTTTGGGGACTTTCCCCAAATGATCGTTCTTCCTCCTACTCCACCATCACCGACACCAACTCTGGTCGAGGACGAAGACCATGAAGTCTCCTTCAGGATCACCCAGAAGGGGATTGACAACCAAATACTGGCGCTTCCTCCAAAACCTCAGCGCCCCAGGAGACACCGTTCATCGAAGAAAATCTCCTCGACCCTTCCAACACCGGTGGCCCCAAAGGTCACCAAGAAACGGGCTCTCCAAGCCTACCAAGATGAGTTGGTGGCTGAGCCAAATCTTCCTATCTCCAACCCCTTCACATCCCTAAGGATTGTGAAAAGGAATTCTCCAACCGCTCGCATCCGAAGTGTTTGGGAGGTTCCGCAGCCAAAACTTCGCCCAAATCAAAATTTCTCGACCGAGCCGGGAAGACCCTCAGGCCTCAAACAGGCCAACCTAGGTAAGTCTCTATACGAGACTCACCAAGCTATTAAGGCGCGTAAACAACAGCGCCGAAACAAACCTCAAGCTTCTGCCTCTCAAGTCCAAGGGAGACAGGTCCATTTCCCCGGGGAATCGGTGAACCGCCCACATAAACGGGCACGAGGGACCAATCAAATGCGGGTCCCAAAACCTTGTCTGACCCAAACCAGTCAGGCACAATCCACCTATATACGGGTGGCTAAGCCTAAAACACGGGCTTCGGTCAAAACCACCGCTCTCTCGCTCAGCGAATACAAATCTCCAGGCCCCGAATACAACTGTGTTTGATAGGTTAGGGCCAAAACTAAACTCTAAACCATTAAGGCCAAACAAAGGGCTGATTATCACCGTCCCCGACTAGGCCCAAAAGAAAAGACGGGTCTCTCGCTCAGCGCCATATGCCGATGATGAAGAAGAACACTTCACAGTTTATACTGTGGGGGTCTATGACGAGAGCTCCTCTGACGAGCAAGAAGAACGTCACGCCACATACATGGCTGATGATGAAGAAGTGGGCCCGTCCAATGACCCACCGCCTGGTCGAGACGTTGAAAATGCCTATGCAGCTAGAACTAGGGCCAGGACCAAGAGAGGGCAAAAGGGAGGCCCTCCAACTGACGACGAGTCAGCGCACAATGAAGCAGAGATGGAAGATACCGGCGGCTCTGCGAATGATTTTGTCGCTCAGTTAAAACGGCAACTGTCCATACAAGAGCGGGAAATGGAGGAGTATAGGCAAAGGAATGAGCAAGAAATGGGAGAGCTCAGAAGACAAAATCAAGAAGCCTTAAGCCTGATTAAGTCGTTAAGCGACTTCTTGATCAAAAAAGGGGTCACAAACGAGAAGGCGGAAGAGGAAGGGCCTTCTAAACATATAGGGCCCGAATTGTCGCAGCATCCAAACTTCAGGGAACCCAAGGGTCATAAAGAAGATCTCCCATATGGAGGGGAAAGTTCTCGAGTCAATATCGCTCGGGGTTCGAACGTCCGTACCTACACTAACGAGAATCAGGGGTTGACTAAAAAAGAAATCCAAGAGATAATTAGCCAACAACTCCAAATAGTGGGCGCAGGATTTACCGTCTCACCCTTGAAATGAACAGGGAGACCGTATCCAGCCGATTACGACGCTATACCTTACCCGAAGGGGTACATAGTCCTGAAGTTTAAATCTTTTTCGGGAGAGGGAGTAAAAGACACCAACCCAGATCAATACTTGGCCCATTTCATGGCCTCGTGCGGAAATACAGGGAGCAATGACGCCTTGTTATTGCGTCAATTCCCACAAAGTCTAACAGGCCCCGCCTTTGAATGGTACTACTCATTAGAAAATGGGAGTATTAAAACATGGGATGACATGACTGATGCCTTCAGGGCGAAGTTTGCCGTCATGACTGACAAAATCAGCATTGCAGACTTGGCCAATACTAGGCCCCAGAAGAATGAGAATGTTCTGGAATACATTAGTCGCTGGCGAAACCTCAGCATCAGGTGTGATCGCCCGATAACCCAAAGGGAGGCGGTCGAACTAATACTCAGGAACGTCGACAACTGGATGACACCGTTCTTGGGGATAGCCAAAATTACGACATATCAGGATTTGATAAACTGTGTGTCCAGGCTCGAAAATGCACCTCCACATTCATGGCCCAACTACTCGGGTCAGAGATCCCAAAGAGGAGGGAAGGCCGAGGCCAAGGTAGCCAATACGAGCAAGCCCAGCAGCAAAAACACGATCGCTAATGTCAACACCGTAAATAATGGTGGCTCGTCAAATAAGAATGACAGTAACAGTAGCGCCAAACTCGTATATGGAAGCGGACAGCCTCCTAAAAGCTTGGAAGAGTTGAAGGGCAAGCCTTATTCATTCAAAAGGGATAAAGTCGCGCGACTTTTCAAGGATGCCTTGAAGGATGGACTCCAATTACCCAAGTGCAAACGGCCCGCTGATATGGAGAAATCCAGCGACCCGAACTATTGCCCATACCATAAAGTGCTCGGGCACCCCATAGAAGACTGTTGGGTGTTCAAGGATTGGGTAGAAAGGAGATATAAGAATGGCGAGATAAACTTGGCTGATAGTATCCTTCAAACGCTAGCCCCGCATGAGCAAGTAAATGCGGTCTCCCACGTAGAGGTCAACATTGAGGGTGCCTCTACAGAGCCATGGAGTATTCATTTGTCCCGAAAAGCGAAAAAACTCCTCAAAGCCATCCAAAAGGAACCAGGTGTTTTGTGGAAGAATGACGTAACTCCCATTATTCCTGAACCACCAGGAAAATCGGTGGCTTTCTACAAAAAGGCGAACAAAAATGGTAGTCGTAAACGGGACAAGAAACCAATAGAGCCAAAGGAGTTGCCGGAAAAATCGGAACTCCAAAAATACATTGATGCGCTTGAAGAATATGAGCAATGTCAACCAATACCGGCTGTACTCCGGGACTTCATCCCTAAACAGATTCTCAACAAATTATTGGGTATAGTCGATGAAGACGAAGCCGTAGATGAGGAAAATGAGTTATGGGAGGAGGAGTGTTGTGTCATCACCCACACAGAAACTTATGAAATCGGTGAATCAGAAGACTCTGATACTCTCTCTTGTCAGGAGGAGCTTTATCTCAACGAACTTCTCAGGCAAGTTCATCGCCTCACGGATGGTCACAAAAGGATACCCAGTCCAGACTCAAGTTCGACGATACGAAAATTCGAACCTAAGAGCAAAAAAGGGCTAGTAGAAAAGATGCCCCGTCGAATAAGAAAAGAATATGAGAAGGGATCTGAAATGAAGGGATTCCTTGGGGTTGGATTTACCCGAGACGGGGAGGACTCATCCTCGGGACGCCCGAAAGAAGATATGGTGATCATTGTTTCTCATGGGCATCAATCCAGAAGCAAGGCATTTCGGCCAGGTCAAGCCCGAAAGGAATCTTCCAGTGTCTTCTTGATAAATATAGAAGACAAAGAAATACTAGAAAGCGTGGCATGGCAAGATTATGGCCACGAAGAAAGGCTAATGATTGAGACCATATGTGTAAAAAGGGGTGGCGAATCTCAGACTACTTTTGCCCAAGCCGAAAACTCCTCTGCGATAAATGCAGACGGGGGTCAACAAACCCAGAATCAAGGAAAAAAGGTGCGCCCGCCAATGGCCATAAGCGCCCTTTAAAAATAGAAAAACGGGGATGAGGGGCAGTCGAACCCTCGCAAATACACTCGTTTCATATCTGATCAAGATGAATCGTGCCATGCCCTCCATCACGACAGCGACTCTGAAGAAGAAGGATTTCCCGGGAATCTATTCTATCCCGAAGAAGGTGGCGAAGCCAGTGCCTCCGAAAAGAAAAAGACAGAGTGTCAAGTTATTTTGTGTTCGGGCACCTATATCCCTGAACGTCAACCCCCAAAAGAGTCTGACCGAAATATGACGAAGGCTAGAAACACGGGCAAAGAACCAGAAAATGGTATAGCGGCCTATGAAAAGTCAAAACTCACAGTTGGGGACTATAATGTACTGGCGCATCTCCGCAAGATCCCAGCCTTACTTAGCATTTTTGACGCATTAATGATGTCAAAAGATATGCGCGATATACTAATTTACGCGCTCCAAAATCCCGAACAATTCCAGGCCTATTTTGCCGAAAAGGAACCACACGAGACGGCATATGTCAACAGTTGTTCAACAAGTATCCACTTCACTGACGAAGACCTGTTGACTGGCACCGCAGACCACAATCGGCCGTTATACGTGACTGGTGAATGTGAAGGGCAGAGACTCAATCGCATTTTGGTTGATTCAGGGTCCTCAATAAATATTATGCCCCTGAGAATTCTCAAAAGCCTAATGCTCGATACCAAGTTATTGTCAAATGAGAGGGTGACCATTCATGGGTTAAATCAGCATTCTCAGAAGGCCATGGGTGCAGTAACCTTGACACTTCAATTCGGGGGCCTGATAACCTCGACCAAGTTTTATGTTATCGACGCTGATACGTCATACAAGGCCTTACTCGGCCGACCTTGGCTACACGAAAATCGAATAGTGCCATTAACCCTCCACCAATGCATGAAATATGTAAAAGACGGAAAGCAAAAAAGAATAAACGGAGACATCAAACCGTTTGGGGTTCATGAAATCGGCCTTAGCGACGCTCGTTATTTTCTAACGGGAGAGGATAAAGATCGGCATAAAGCGCTGATGAAATCTCTAAGCTCCGTATTGAAGGAAAATGGCTCAGAACTGCCAATGGGTCAAGCCAAACCCATGCCTGGTCTGGCGTCGTCGCAAGATAAGAGGACGCCAACTTTGGGCAATAAACCCATTTATGGTTTGTCCTCTGATGAAGAAGAAGACGAGAAAGAACGAGTACATGGCACCACTCCCTTATTTGGCGCCTCATCTGATGAAGAAACAGGGAATGTCTCAAAGCGCCGCGTCATCCCTCTATATGGGGCCTCAACCGATGAAGAGTCAGAAGGGGAAGACCCTGCAGATGAAGAAACCTATGAATCGGAAAGTGGGTATGGAGAAGAAATTATGTCCCACGTTAATTCGACATGCAGTTTCAAAACTGACAAGAACCATGAATTGTCTCTAAGGATTGAGAAGGTACCAGAAAAACATTACAAGGACCTTTCTCCTAAAGAAGTAAATCAAATCCAGAAGCTGCAGACGTTCATCGTTCCTCCGAAGGTCGAACGGTTGCCGGGAAAGACGGTCACGCATAGACCGATTCGATTTTACAAGATCGATGCAATCAACCCTGGTGATAACGCCCTAATCCATGAATGGACTGGCTTACCGTTAGAGGATTCTGACGAAGAGGAAGTCAACATTGAGGCATCCCGTTACTTCGGGAAGAATCAGGGTCAGTTGATGAAAAAAATCTGCTGCCCTCAAACCATATCAAAATCCAAGATGTATTACTTTGAAAAACTATGGGATGGCTCAACTAATACAGTCAGGGGCCTTGACGACAAGATCAAATACACTTGCGGTTTGGGATACAACTTTGAGTCAGAAGAAAATGGGGATCCCGACGAACTGCAGAGTTACCTGTTATATGGTATCTGAGGAGCCGGAAGAAGAAGACCTTATCATGGTGGATAAAAACGCACCAAAGGAGTTGGAGGACGACGCGCCAAACACCATTGACGAGTTGGTGGAAGTTAACCTCGGGGCAGACGAAGACCCCAGGCCAACCTTCATAAGAGCATCCCTTCCTCAGGAAAAACGAGAACCTTTGAGGGCCTTGCTCCAAGAATATGTTGATTGCTTTGCATGGAGCTATGAAGAAATGCCAGGTTTGGATCCCAAAGTCGCGGTCCACAAACTCAAAATTGAACCAAGTATAAAGCCGGTCAAACAAGCACCATGACGAATGAGAATAGAACTCGAGGAAAAAGTCGTGGTCGAAACCAAGAAACTTATTGATGTAGGCTTCATACGAGAAGAAGAAACTCCCGATTGGGTGGCCAACATCGTTCCTGTAAAGAAGAAGAACGAGCAAATACGCATATGTGTCGACTTTCGGGACCTGAATAAAGCCTGTCCCAAAGATGACTTTCTTTTATCCGTGACCGAAATCATCATCGACCATACCTCGTCCTATGAGGTATTCTCCTTTATGGATGGGTATGCGGGGTATAACCAAATTAAAATGGATGAAGAAGACCAAAAGCACACAGCCTTCCGCACTCCGATGGGTATTTATTGTTATAAGGTTATGCCTTTTGGCCTCAAAAATGCCGGTGCCACATACCAGCGAGCCATGACGAAAATATTCGACGATCTAATTCATAAGATTGAATGCTACGTGAACGATTTGGTCATAAAGGCGACATCCTATGACGAGCATCTCAGAAACCTCAAAGTCGTGTTCGACCGTCTGAGACAACACGCGCTGAAGCTAAACCCGTTAAAGTGCGCCTTTATGGTCTCGTCGGGGAAATTTTTTGGGTTTGTCATTCGACACCGGGGGATAGAAATAGACCCGAGTAAAATCAAGGCAATACAAGAATTGCCGCCACCTAGGAACCTTAAAGAGCTTCGCTCTCTTCAAGGCCGCTTGGCATACATCAGGCGATTCATAGCCAATCTATCGAGTAGGATACAACCTTTCACCCGATTGACCAAGAAGGATGTCCCGTTTAAATGGGACGAAGCCTGTCAACAAGCCCTGAACGACATCAAGGGCTATCTCCTCAAACCGCCAGTACTAGCCGCTCCAATATCAGGAAAAGAGCTGATACTGTACACAACGGCCCTGGATGGATCTCTCGGGGCCTTATTAGCGTAAGAGAATGAACAAGGGAAAGAAAACGCCCTCTATTATTTGAGCCGCATGCTGGTAAGGGCGGAATACGCCTATACACCGATTGAAAAACATTGCCTGGCATTGGTGTTCGCCATGAAGAAGTTGCTACACTACATGATAGCCCACAAGGTCATCCTCATCTCAAAGATTGACCCCTTAAAATATCTCATGACGAGACCCATGCTTACAGGCAGGTTGGCAAGATGGGCCATAATCCTGATCGAGTTTGATATAACTTTCGTGCCACAAAAGGCCATAAAGGGGCAAGTGATGGCTGATTTCCTAGCGGCCCATCCAATACCCGACGACTCTCCTTTGGCATGCGAATTTCCAGATGAAGAAATCTTTCATATCAAAGATGAAACCCCAAGTTGGGAAATGTACTTTGATGGGGCATCATCAATACGGCCCACCGCGGGCTCAAACATCCCGCAAATACGGGCCGGGATAGGCCTAGTCTTCGTAACACCAGAAGGAGGAATCATGCGTCATGCCTTGGCATTGACCGAGCCTTGTACAAATAATGAGACTGAATATGAAGCGCTCATAGCCGGGTTAGAGCTTGCGCTGAATATGGGGATTAGGAAGCTCCATGTATTTGGAGACTCTCAATTGATAATAAATCAAATCACCGGAGCATACAAAATGCTAAAACCAGAGTTGGTAAAATATCATGCCAGGGCTTTGGAATTAATAGGCGAAATTCCTGAAATTCTATTCAAGAAAATCTCAAGGGCCACAAATGGCAAAGCTGACGCACTTGCTAGGGTGGCTAAAGAATTAGGCGAGCCCGGCGATGGAGATGTGCAAATTATTGTCAAAAACCGACGACACTTGTCCTCGTGCTTTACGGGGACCAAAGATAAAATTCAAGTGGCTATAGTCGAGGAAATGAAAAGTAACCTAGAATATGTCATGACGACCCAACCAGATGACGATTGGCGCCAACCTTTCATTGAATACTTTAAATATGGGAGTCTCCCGAAAGAGAAGTTAGCACAAGAGCAACTCAAGAAGAGAGCGCTCCGTTATGCCTACATCAATGACACCCTATATAGACGATCATATGAACAAGTGTGGCTTCGCTGTGTATCAAACTCAGAAGTCCACCAAATCATGAAAGAAGTTCATTCCGGGTTATGCGGGGCACATCAGCCGGGACCTAAAATGCGATTAAAGATAAAACGCATGGGCTATTATTGGCCTACCATGGCACGCGATTGTATCGAGAATGCCAAGAAATGTCACATGTGCCAAATACATGGTACGTTCATACACCAACACCCAAACCCGCTACACCCGACCGTGTTGTCCTGGCCGTTCGACGCGTGGGGTACCGATGTAGTCGGGCCCATTGACCCACCTTCCTCCAAGGGTCATAGGTTTATCTTGGCTGCGACGGATTATTTCACCAAATGGGCCGAAGCAGTCCCACTTAAAGAAGTGAAGGCAATCGACGTCGTGAACTTCTTCAAGACCCATATCCTATACCGATTCGGGACCCCGCGAAGAATCATTTCCGATAACGGGACTGCGTTCAAAAGTGCCAAAATATACGCGCTTGCGAAAAAGTTCAAGATTGATTGGAAATATTCTTCCATATATAATCCCAGGGCAAATGGTTTGGCGGAGGCCTTTAATAAGACCTTGATAAAAATCATAAAGAAAACGTTGGGAGGAAACCAGCGTGACTGGCACGAAAAACTACAAGAAGCGCTTTGGGCATACCGGACCACATGCCGAACCCCCACTCAAGCGACGCCATATTCCTTGGTGTTTGGTGTCGAAGCTATCTTACCGCTTGAGGTGGAACTCCCGTCCTTACGGGTGGCGCTCCAAAACGAAATGTCGTTAGATGAACAAAAACAACTCAGGCTCGATGAACTTGACTCTATGGACGAAAGACGAATCATAGCCCAACAAAATTTGGAAATATACCAAGCAAAAATGGCACGGGCCTACGATAAAATGGCCCGCCTAAGAGCTTTTCGTCAAGGAGAATTGGTGCTTGTTCTCCGGAGGCCCATCATCGGCCGGCATGTTGGCCCAAAATTTTCACCTAACTGGGAGGGTCCATATATGATTGAGAAGGTGTTTGACGGGGGAACATACCAACTCATAGATCATAAAGGTGAAAGACCGTTACCTCCTATAAACGGGCGGTATCTTAAAAAATACCATGCATAAACCCATACACCCAAAAGAAAGGTGGCTAAATCATACACCAAGAAGAAAGGTGGCTAAACCATACACCAAGAAGAAAGGTGGCTAAACTCATACACCCAAGAGAAATGTGGCTTAAGACCCGGGATAAAATGTGCTTATCCATGTCCCGCTAGGCATAAATCGGCCTTGTCGCCTTGAGCCGTCAATCAAGGGACGTGGATGGTGTCCACTGAAGAAATACCACAAATCAAGATGTCCCGCTGGGCATAAATCGGCCTTGTCGCCTTGAGCCGTCAATCAAGGGACGTGGATGGTGTCCACTGAAGAAATACCACAAACAAAAGACGTCCCATTGGGCATAAATCGGCCTTGTCGCCTTGAGCCGTCAATCAATGGACGTGGATGGTGTCCACTGAAGAAATACCACAAATCAAGATGTCCCGTTGGGCATAAATCGGCCTTGTCGCCTTGAGCCGTCAATCAAGGGACGTGGATGGTGTCCACTGAAGAAATACCACAAACAAAAGACGTCCCATTGGGCATAAATCGGCTTTGTCGCCTTGAGCCGTCAATCAAGGGATGTGGATGGTGTCCACTGAAGAAATACCACAAATCAAGATGTCCCGCTGGGCATAAATCGGCCTTGTCGCCTTGAGCTGTCAATCAAGGGACGTGGATGGTGTCCACTGAAGAAATACCACAAACAAAAGACGTCCCATTGGGCATAAATCGGCCTTATTATCTTGAGCCGTCAATCAAGGGACGTGGATGGTGTCCACTGAAGAAAATACCACAAATCAAGATGTCCCGCTAGGCATAAATCGGCCTTGTTGCTTTGAACCGTTAATCCAGGGACGTGGATGGTGTCCGCTGAAGAAATACCACAAATCAAGATGTCCTGCTGGGCATAAATCGGCCTTGTCGTCTTGAGCCGTTAATCAAGGGACGTGGATGGTGTCCACTGAAGAAATACCATAAATCAAAATGCCCCTGGGCATAAATCAGCCTTGTTGCCTTGAGCCGTTAATCAAGGAACACATGTGGTGGCTAATATAAAAGCCACCAAAATCTCTGGCAAGCCAAAAAGAAAGGCTTTGTCCACATCGTCGGATGAAGTCAGCACCCAGACTTTGGGGTCACTAAAGCGGGGTAAAATGGTTTTGGTATTTGTGCCTCTAATACAATTTGAGGGGTTGGATAGGTCATAACTAATCGATAGAGCTTCAAAAATACATATAAATAATAAAGAAATATATTTAACAGTTTATTTGTGAATTTTGATAATATCTCAATCATAAATGAGGTCAAATTGATTATAGACGTTCATAAAAATATTCACAAGAGTTTTTAACACATTTTAACGCAATTTAAGACGAAATATAGGTCATAACTAATCATTTTAACTCGAAAAATACATATAAAATATAAATAAATATATTTAACAACTTTATTTGTGAATTTGGATAATATTTTAATCAATTCTGAGCCAAAATAGATTAAAAACATATACAAAGAAGTTCGGAAGCATATTGCACGCGTTTTAATGTAATTTGCGGTGAAATATAGGTCATAACTGATCAATTTATCTACGAAAATAAATATAAATAATAAATAAACATATGTAACAGTATATATGATTTTGATGGTACATAATTCAGAAATGAGGCCAAATAGATAAAAAAAAAGTGTATAAATATTTTCAGAAGCGTTTTATGTATTTTAATATAATTTGAGATGAAATATAAAACATAATTAATCAATTTACCTTAAATATATATAAAAAATAAATAAACATATTTAACAGCTTGTGCTTCAATTTTGATGATATGTCAATCATAAATAAGTCCAAATAGATTAAAAACGTTTATAAACATGTTTAGAAGCGTTTTAAATACATTTTAATGCAGTTTTAGTGAAATATATGCCATAACTAACAAATTTAACTCCAAAATACATATAAATAATAATTAAACATATTTAACAGCTTATATGTGAATTTTGATGATATTTCAATAAAAAATGAGGCCAAATAAATTAAAATGTGTATGAACATGTTGAAAAATGTTTTAAAAGCATTTTAATGTAATTTGAGATGAAATATAGACGATGATACTTCAATCAGAAATATATGTAAACAATATATAAACATATTTAACAGCTTACGTTTGAATGTTGATGATACTTCAATCAAAATGATGTCAAATAGATTAAAAATGTGTATAAACATGATCAAAAGCATTTCAAACATATTTTAATGCAATTTGAAGTGAAATATAGGTCAAAACTAATTTAGCTCTAGAAACACATATAAATAATAAATAAACATATCTAATAGCTTATCTGCATATTTTGATGATATTTCAATCGGAAAAGAAGCCAAATTGATTAAAACCATGTATAAACATATTCAGAAGCATTTTAAATACATTTTAAAACAATTTGAGGAGAAACATAGGCCATAACTATTTAATTTAGCTCCAAAAATACATTTAAATAATAAATAAACATATTTAATAGCTTATGTGTCAATTTTGAAGATATATCATTTAGAAAAGAAGCCAAATTGATTAAAAATATATACATATATATATAAGTGTTTTAAACGCATTTTTTTATATAATTTAAGGTGAAATTTAGCTCATAAAAATTTAGCTCTAAAATCACGTATAAACACATTTGACAGCTTATGTATGAGTTTTGATGATACTTCAATCAGAAATTGGGTCAAATAGAAAAAAAAGTGTCTAAAAAAATATTTAGAGGCGTTTTAAATGCATTTTAATGGAATTTGTGGTAAAATATTGGTCATATCATAATTAATCAATTTAGCTCCAAAAATACTGTTTGCTGTCAAAAAAATATATAAATAAATAAATAAATAATACCAAAAATACACACAAGTTAAAATACATGAAATATGTCGGGACGAAATTCCACCCCAAATACATAAATATGCGTGGAGAATGAGTGAAACGTGAAGATTCCACACTTAATAATGAGTAGAGAGCATGGAGAGAGTCCATCTTTAAAATGGTTTTGCCAATTTGTACCATAAACAATTGACACTGGTATGTTCATCTGACCAGTTATAAAGAGATGAACAGGCTTTTTATTTTGTGCCTAACAAAATATCAAAAATACTGATAATAATATAAACTTTCCCAAAACACATATCCAATCCATACACCATACTAGAAAGCATAAATTCCTCAAAATAAGTGACTAAAGTCATGTCCAAAACAAACGAAACACACAAAAAAAATATATAATAAATACAAACAAACCCACCCAAATAAATGAATAAATAAGAGGGGAGCGATGCAAGATTCCACCAAATAAATAAATAGAGGAGAGAGAATGTAAGGTTCCTTCAAATAAAATGACTTTGGTATTTGTGTCTTTAATACAATTACCACTGGGTTCGTCCATTTGATACAAAATAAATATAAAAATGGACAAGTGTTTGCAATTTGTCCCTTTAAAACAAATTGATGCCTAACGAAAGGATTATTTCATTTTTTATGATGAGATAGACCTTTGAAGGCGATTCCACCAAATAAATTTGAGTGGAGAATGAGCGAAAGTGAGGATTCCACACCAAACCTATAAAATGAACGGAAAGAATGCGAGAATCCACTTCAAAATGGTTTTGCCAATTTGTACCATAAACAATTGACACTGGTTCGTTCATCCGACCAGTCATAAAGGGATGAACATACTTTATATTTTTGTGCTTAACAAAATAGATTGTAGCATTTTGCACGGACCAACTGCGAAAACCTCGACAAATCATGCTACAATCAAAACCAAGCCAAACATGCTAAAACCAAAACAAACCTTGGGCTTTGAAAGCTGATGAAATTCATGTAAGCCCCAATCATTTAAACCAAATCCCAAATCATGCTTAAACTTGGGCTTTGAAAGCTGATGAAATTCATGTAAGCCCCAATCATTTAAACCAAATCCCAAATCATGCTTAAGCTTGGGCTTTGAAAGTTGATAAAATTCATGTAAGCCCCAACCCTTTATATCAAACCAAAACCAAACCTGCAAATGCCAAACATGCTGAAGCAAAACAAAATTTGTGGAAGCCAAACATGCCAAAGCAACCGAACCTGCAGATGCCAAATGTGCCGAAGCAACCAAACCTGTGAAAGCCAAAAATGCTGAAGCAGAACCAGACCTCTGAAAACCAAACATGCCGAAGCAACCAAACCTGCACAGGCCAAATATGTTAAAGCAAAACCAAATGTCAAAGATAAACCAATCAAATTAGAAGGCTTCCATGCTGTAAACTAATTTGGTGCACCAGAGCAGACCCTTTAGCCTATATAGTCTTCATGACCTGTTCTGGTGGGTGGCTCTTTGTTTGCTGTCAAAAAAATATATAAATAAATAAATAAATAATACCAAAAATACACACAAGTTAAAATACATGAAATTAACAAATATGATTTCATGTGATTTTCATGCCGAAATTTAAAAATTACGAAATTATGCTCAATTTCGTAATTCACCACATATGAAATTTATTTCTTGGGATTAAGATATAATTCCATGAAATAATAATGCCAAGTCTTAAATTATGAAATTATGCCCAATTTCGTAATTTGCCACACATGAAATTTATTTCTTGGAATTAAAAATATAATTTCATGAAATAATTATGACAAATATTAAAATTATGAAATTATGCCCAATTTCACGATTTATTGCATTTGAAATTTATTTCTTGGAATTAAGAAACAATTCCATGAAATAATCATGCCAAATATTAAATCATGAAATTATGCTCAATTTCATGATTTGTCACATATGAAATTTATCTCTTAAAATTTATTTTAAGAAATAATTTCATGAAATAATTATCATGTGAGATTAATGCCTAATCTCATATGATACACAATGATGAAATGAAATTAATGCCTAATTTCATTCCAAAAATACCAAAAATATTCTTAAAAATCATAGAAAGACTTTCTGTGATTTTACAATAATTTTCATGATTTTATTATAAACAATTTCATGAAAAATAATTTAGAAATGAAAAAAAAACAAATAAAATAGCAGCTGGGGAAAACTCTGTGTGCAACTTGGGGAGCCCAAGTGCCATCTTCACCTCTCTTCCAATTTCCAGCGAAAAAGAAGAGGACAGAGAGCAAATGCACTTGGTGCTTGTGGACCCTTCTTCCTTCAATTTGGTATGGTGCATTGGTTCACATGGACCAAGACTATATGAAGAAGGAAATGTGTTTGTTTCTCATTAAACATGACAAAAGGGACCCACACCCTGTTGTTTCACTAGCAAATGGGACCCGAACCAGTCCCTCTTCTCTCTCCCTTTCTCTCTCCGACAGTGGGTCCCACTGGACAGAATCTCCTCCCTCTTCTCCTTCATTTCTTCTTTTCTGCACAGGGGAGTTCGGCCAGGGGCTGGCCGGCGGCGGGGCAGTGACTCCGGGCATCTCGTCGCGATTCCTCTTAGCCCCGGATAGAGCTCGGCGAGGAGAGTTCGAGGAAGCCGTCAATTTCAAAAATAGATGAATTAACGAGGGAGAAATCGGGTACGAAACTTATGTTGGTGAAGATGCCGAACGAGCAAATTGGCAACCAATAGCCCAAATTGAATGGTTGGGGAGCATCACAAGGGTGCCACGACGGTGTTCAAAGTTTCAATTTGAAGTTTGGAGTGGTGGAATGACGGGTTCACAAAGGGAAGCCCGAATGTGGGCAAGCTCGGCCTCAATTGAGCAAATTGGGGTTAAAAAGGGTAATTCCAGGCTAATGAACATGCTATAGGGATGCCAAATAAGCTCTCAATAATGTAAAATAAGTATCAAACGCATCCAAAAAATGCAAGCTGTCCCAAGCCCGAAAATTGAAAAAGACAAGGGTGTTTTGGATGCCTCTGACACAATCCAGCCTTTTGGAGACACTTGGCACACTTTGATAGGCTTCAAGAATGCAGAAGAATCAGAAGAATAGAAAAGAAACAAATTTTATGCTATGTTGGGCAATGTTTGTCTTTAGCCAATTTTCAATTTCCACCATTTGATCAAAATTGATGGTGGAGATGATATCAATGTGTTGCCCTAGCCTTGAGGCTATATAAGGAGCCAATACCCCCCCATAAGCTCAAGCTTGGCCAAAGCCTTGCCAAAACCGAAATCAACCCTTAAACCCTCTTCTCTCCAAATAAAGCTCTGTTAGAATAGTTGTTGTAATTGATTGAGACACAAAGGGGCCAAGTCTTGAGCTTGGCTTGGTCTCAATTGAGCTCTAGGGGCTAGTCTCACCTTGATGGGTGAGATAGTCAAGCTTTCGGGTTGGAGATGGTGCATATGTGCCTCTTCCCTTACCGAGCTCAATTGGTGACCAAGCATGAGTCTCAGGTGCTTATTTATGCGTATTTTCTATGAAATTTGATAAACACACGATAACCAATCGGCATATGTTGATTTGGTTCAATAGGGATGGGCACATGTTCATATCCTCTTCTCAAACCCTGTGCACATGTGCAGTGGTTATATAAAGGCTCAAAACAGCTTAATACAAGCCGTTATGCCGCCAAATTTCATAGAAAATAAAACCCCCCATGTTTATGTGATGTTATATGTTGATATGTTATGTTAAATGCAATATTATATGAAGTTTTGATCAAATTTGGTTTTTTATGTCTCCTTGATCTTTTATTTTGCATTTTAAACATGTTTGGATGCTCAAAATCATATTTGAGTAAAAGAAAAGCAATAAATATGCATGCTGATCTGATTCCAGCAAAGGGGCATTTCTGTCCAGTTGAGAGATCAGTCCATATCTCTCAACCTGGTTATCTATTTTTCATAAAATTTCACAGACCTGTAGAGTAGGTTTATATTAACTTACGTTTCGAATTTTATAATATTTGGAATTTTCTGTGAATTGCTATGATTTTTCAAATCTCATCAGTCCAAAAAATCTCAAAAGTCAACTGATGGTCAAACACCAAACTTAACATCCAAAAAAAAAAACTGATTTAAATAAAAAAAAAATAGCCTGATAAAAGGGTGATTGTTTATTTGATTTGGATTTTTTTTTAGTTAATTAGGACGTGTGAATTGCTTGGAAAAATAAAAAAAAAAGAAAAAAACAGAAAACAGAACTGGCACAGATCTGGCATGTGCCTTATCTGGCCAGTTCAAAGATCAGCTAATATATCTTGATTTACTCACCCATTTGATCTGAAATTTTGCAAGAATATAGAGTATGTTTTCATAGACATGTTCCCAAAATATCATATTTTTTTGAATTTTCTGTGATTTTATATGAATTTTTAAAGTTGGGTCTGTCAAAAGGAAAAAACTGGGTTGGTTCTGTTTTTTCCTTTTCTGTTTTTTTTTCCTTTCTGATTTTTTTCGTTTTTTTCTCCAGAAATAAAAAATGGTGAAATTGACCACTCAAATATACTGAAACATGGTTAAATATGTTTTTAAAAGAATCAATTGAAGAAAAAACAAGGATAAATGCACGAATTTCCAATCGGTACCAAATCCGTTTGAGCCTATTCGGTACCGGTCGGTGAAACTCACATATTCGGAGATTTAAATTAAAATTAAATTTCATAACTTGTTTGTTATGTTTTAACGACGCTACAGATCGAAGGAATTGAACCAATTTGACAAAACGAGCTCAAAATCGACAAAAAACCGATTCCCCACGAGTTTCCAGCCCTAGCCGAACTGGTGGTGCTATTTCCGGCGATCGCCGGAGCTAGTGGCCCCGAGACCAAGACAGTAGTGTTCTCCTCCCCGAGACGACTCCGGTGGTTCCCCCCGATCGACGATCCGACGCCGGCAGAGCTCCGATCAAGCAAGAATACGAATATTGATGCATATGAAAGTGTGGATATTGATGAAATTTGAACTCAAGCATATGGGAGGGAAGTCGCACGGATCTTGATGCCATCTGACAGCCCAGAAAAATTCAAAGTTTGGATCTTGATGATCTAGCTTTAAATCAAAGGCTCACATTAATCTGTTTTAAAAAAATAGATTTTAAATATTAAATAAAAATAATTCCTTAAGACCAAAAATCATGAAAAATACATCAAAAATCATGGTTTCATTTGAAGATATTTTTGAAATAATAAAAAGTCAATTTTGATTTTATTTTTATTTTAAGAAAAATTCAAAACATATAAAATGCATATCATCTTGTACAAATATTTTTCTTATATTTTGATAAAACAAATCAAAATACTCAAAATAACCAAATTATGTTATATTTTGATAAAACAAATCAAAATATTCAAAATAATCAAATTATGTTATATTTTTATAAAACAAATCAAAAATATTCAAAATAACCAAATTATGTTATATTTTGATAAAACAAATCAAAATATTCAAAATAATCAAATTATGTTATATTTTTATAAAACAAATCAAAAATATTCAAAATAACCAAATTATGTTATACTTTGATAAAACAAATAAAAAATATTCAAAATAACCAAATTATGTTATATTTTGATAAAACAAATCAAAATATTCAAAATAACCAAATTATGTTATATTTTGATAAAACAAATCAAAATATTCAAAATAATCAAATTATGTTATATTTTTATAAAACAAATCAAAAATATTCAAAATAACCAAATTATGTTATACTTTGATAAAACAAATCAAAAATATTCAAAATAACCAAATTATGTTATACTTTGATAAAACAAATCAAAAATATTCAAAATAACCAAATTATGTTATATGTTGATAAAACAAATCAAAATATTCAAAATAATCAAATTATGTTATATTTTGATAAAACAAATCAAAATATTCAAAATAATCAAATTTTGATAAAACAAATCAAAAAATATTCAAAATAATCAAATTATGTTATATTTTGATAAAACAAATCAAAATAATCAAAATAGTAAAATTATGTCATATGTTGATAAAACAAATCAAAATATTCAAAATGATCAAGTTATGTTTTGATAAAACAAAATCAAAATATTCAAAAATGATTAAATTATGTTATAAAACAAATCAAAATATTCAAAATAATCAAATTATGTTATATTTTGATAAAACAAATCAAAATATTCAAAATAATCAAATTATGTTATATCTTGATAAAACAAATCAAAATATTCAAAAATGATCAAATCATGTTACATTTTGATAAAACAAATCAAAATGTTCAAAATAATCAAACTTTGTTATATTTTGATAAAACAAATCAAAATATTTAAATATGTCAATATGTCCAAATATTTGACCAAACACGTCAAATATACAAATAAATCCGAAATCTTTGACCAAACATATCAAATATGCAAATATACCCAAATATTTGACCAAATATGTCAAAAATACAAATGTGTCCAAATATTTGACCAAATATGTCAACCATGCAAATAAACCCAAACATTTGACCAAACATGTCAAATATGCAAATATGACCAAACTTTTGACCAAACATGTTAAATATGCAAATAAACCCAAACATTTGACCAAACATGTCAAATATGCAAATACACCCAAATTTCTGGCCAAACATGCCAAATATACAAATATGTCCAAACTGTTGATAAAATATTTCAAATATGCAAATATGTCCAAATCTCTGGTCAAATATGTCAAATATGCAGATAAGTCCAAAACTTGGTAAAAACATACCACCATATCAAATCATATCAAATCATGTTTCGAGAACATTAAACTGGCAGTGCGCTTCAGGTTTAATGTACCTCATTTTGGAAATCGATAAAGAATTATATGTTCCCGATTCTCCAATTTTCCCAGGTTTCGAATTGGCATAGCGCTTCAGATTCGGGATTTGGAAGGTCAATAGACTGTTTAGGACTATACGTCCTTGTCTTTGACATGAACCTTTCTAGAGATTAAACATCTCTGGTTCCTTGAGCATCGAGTTGGCAGTTGTGCGGCCCTTTTTCGCGGCCCACGCGCGAGGCATCGGCGTCCTCGCTCACGGGGGAAGAAGGTGCAG
Organism: x Bolboschoenoplectus mariqueter; assembly: GCA_037678475.1. Lineage (NCBI taxonomy): Eukaryota > Viridiplantae > Streptophyta > Magnoliopsida > Poales > Cyperaceae > x Bolboschoenoplectus > x Bolboschoenoplectus mariqueter. The sequence goes on from CM075272.1 coordinate 2,485,580, forward strand.
GTACATCCCTGCGCGTGTTTGTGCGCTCAAGGATTTATTATTTAGGTGATTGTGGGAACTTTTATTTTCCGACGGGCGCAAGCCCCCGCCGTTAATTACCCCGGCTCTCCCCTCGGGAACCTCTGATTAATGGGCTAAACTAATCAAAATATATGGATCAGATTTGTGGCTTTATTTCTTCCTTCCAATTTATTATAATGCATACTTGAAATAATCCAAAGGTATAACTTTGGATAATAAGACTAAAGACGTATGATCTAAAGTCAGAGAAACGTATAATTTCTCATGAATCAGAGATCGAGGATGTATAACCCTATTGATCTCACGGAGTTCGAATTTGAAGCGCACTGCCAACTCGATACTCAAAGAACCAGAGATGTTTGATCTCTAAAAAGGTTCATGTCAAAGACAAGAACGTATAATCCTAAACAGTCTATTGACCTTCCAAATCCCGAATCTGAAGCGCTATGCCAATTCGAAACCTGGGAAAATTGGAGGATCGGCAACATATAATTCTTTATCGATTTCCAAAATGAGGTACATTAAACCTGAAGCGCATCACCAATTTAATGTTCTCGAAACATGATTTGATATGATTTGGTATGTTGGTATGTTTTCACCAAGTTTTGGACTTATCTGCATATTTGGCATATTTGACCAGAGATTTGGACATATTTGCATATTTGACATATTTTATCAAGAGTTTGGACATATTTGTATATTTGGCATGTTTGGCCAGAAATTTGGGTGCATTTGCATATTTGACATGTTTGGTCAAATGTTTGGGTTTATTTGCATGCTTAACATGTTTGGTCAAAAGTTTGGTCATATTTGCATATTTGACATGTTTGGTCAAATGTTTGGGCTTATTTGCATGTTTGACATATTTGGTCAAATGTTTGGACATATTTGTATTTTTGACATATTTTGTCAAATATTTGGGTATATTTGCATATCTGACATTTTTGGTCAAAGACTGGGACATATTTGTATTTTTGACATGTTTGGTCAAATGTTTGGGTTTATTTGCATATTTGATATGTTTGGTCAAATATTTGGTCATATTTGCATATTTGATATGTTTGGTCAAATGTTTGGGCTTATTTGCATGTTTGACATATTTGGTCAAAGATTTCGGATTTATTTGTCTATTTGACGTGTTTGGTCAAAAGTTTGGTCATATTTGCATGTTTGACATGTTTGGTCAAATATTTGGACATATTTACATTATTAACATATTTAGTTAAATATTTGGGTATATTTGTATATTTGACATGTTTTGGTCAAATATTGGACATATTTGACATATTTAAATATTTTTGATTTGTTTTATCAAAGTTTAATCACTTTGAACATTTTGATTTGTTTTATGACATAACTCGATCATTTTTTGAATATTTTTTTTTTATTTACTTTATCAAAATGTGACATAATTTGATTATTTTGAATATTTCAATTTTATTTTATTAAAATATAGTGCAATTTGATTATTTTGAATATTTTGATTTGTTTTATCAAAGACATGACATAATTTAATTATTTTGAATATTTTGATTTGTTTTACCAAAATATAACATAATTTGATTATCTTTGAATATTTTGATTTGTTTTATCAAGATGTAACATAATTTGATTATTTTGCAAATTTTGATTTGTTTTATCAACATATAACGCATTTTAATCATTTTTGAATATTTTGATTTGTTTTATCAAAATATAACATAATTTGATTATTTTTAATGTTTTGATTTGTTTCATCAAAGCTTAACATATTTAATCATTTTTGAATATTTTGATTTGTTTTATCAAAATATAACATGATTTGATTATTTAAAATATTTTTTTGATTTGTTTATGACATATTTTAATTATCTTTGAGTGTTTTGATTTGTTTTATCAAAATATACATAATTTGATTATTTTGAAAATTGTTGATTTGTTTTGTCATAATTTTCACTTATTTTTAAATATCCTATTTGGTATTTTGAATTTATTTTATACATATATCATATATTTTGAATTTTCTTTTATTTATAATATAAATAAAAATAAAATAAAATCAAAATTGACATTTTACAGTCTTAAAAATATTCATAAATGAAATCATGATTTTTGATATATTTTTCATAATTTTTGGGCTTGAAAAATCATTTTTATTTGGTGTTTAAAGTTTATTTTCAAAACAGATTAATATTGGCCGTCAGATTTGGGCCCATGCATCAAGATCTGAAATTAAGTTCAGTTTTTAAAGCATCTTTTAAACTGGGCCGTTGGATCTCCGGCGCGCATCAAGCCTTCACTGGGCTGTTTGAATTTCATCAAGATTCGCACTTTGAGATGCATCAATATTCGTGCTCATCCTCCCCGACACTGATCGAGGCCCTGCCGGCGTCGGATCTCCGATCAGGAGGCATGGCTAGCATCGCCGGAGCGTGGGGAGTCCATCGGCGGTGGTCTTGGCGGCGGCGGCGGCCTGGATCGCCGGAAATGGGGGTAACCACCTGGTTTCGGTTGGGAAGTTGGCTGAGATGAGATTTTGAGGGATTTGAGCTGATTTTTGACAAATTGACTCGATTCCTTTGTCATATAGCATCGTCAGAACATGTTTATCAAGATTTTGAGGCTTAATTTGAGTTTAATCCATCAATTTTGCAACTTTGGCCATTTGGTACCAAACTGGTTTCGGGGCATTGGTACCAAATGGTATTTCATGGTTTTTCCTTGCAATTTTCTTCCAATTAGCCTTCCAAACAGTGTCGTTTAGCAAGTTTGGACATGTTTGGATGATCAATTTCATCAATTTAGATGTGCATTGTCCTTTATGCATATTGGGTCATTTCTGATTTTATTTTCAATTTGGTTTTCTTTTGATTTTTATCACATTCTTTTTAAATTGCATGTTTAAGTATGTTTATTTGAGTCAATTACATGTTTTAGAAAGGTTTTGTATCAGTTTTGTATATGAATTTCATTTGTTTGTAAGTTAATTTCACTTTTTTTCTTTTCTGGCATTTATTCCAGAATTTAACTCAATTCTGATTTTTTTACAGATCCAATTTCAGAAATTCATAGAAAATCACAGAAAATACCAAAAATGGTAAAATTTGGTGAATGAATGCATTAAGACTTATTTTATATGCCTATGAAATTTCAAGCTGATTGAGTAATCAGAAAGCATGTTTTTTTGCATTTTTACCAGACTGGACAGAAATGCCCTTTCAGATCTGTTAAAAATCAAATTTGGCTTAACCTATGGATTAAAGCCTGGTTTAATTATTCTAAATCCTTTAAAACATCACATGAGGTGTCATAAAGGTGAATTAATCAAGAAATTTTGGATTTTGGAATCAAAAGAAGAATGAACTTCTCAGTTTGACCCAAAGTTGACTTTTTTGGAGTTTTTGACAGATGAGATTGTAAAATTCATAACAATTCACAGAAAATTCCAAAAATTATAAAATTTATGTGGTAAGTTGATATAAACCTAATCTACATGACTGTGAAATTTCATAAGAAATTAACAACCAGGCTGAGAGATATGGATTGATCTCTCAGCTGGCCAGAAACAGGAATTCACTGGACTCAAACCAGTATTGATGTTTATTGCTTTTCCATTGCTCAATTATGAACTTGAGCTATTAAGCACATCAGAGAACATGAAGGAAAGAACTAAAAGGAAAATAAAACCAATTTGTAACAAAATATCATATATTATAACAAATTGAAATACAATACTCATATAAAACATGGGATTTTGTTTTTCCATGGAATTTTGACAGCATAACAGCTTGTATAAAGCCATTATTGAGCTTTACATAGCTACTGCACATGTGCACAGAGCTTGAGAGAGAAAGGGGATGAACATGTGCCCATCCCCATGAAACCAGATTGGCATGTGCCAATTGGTTAGAGTATACTGTCAAATTCCATGGTGAACTCACCATGTGAGCTCCTGAGACTTAAGCTCAGCCACCAATTGAGCTCTGGAAGGAGGGAGGCACATGTGCACCTCCCCAGCCAGAGGCTAGCCATCTCACCCAGCAAGGTGAGACTGGCTCCTTGAGCTCAATTGGGACTGAGCCAAGCTCAAGGCTTGGCTCTTCTATCCCTTACCTAGCTATTCAGAGCTTGATCTCTTCTCAGCTAAGCTTTCTTTTTGTGGAAATTGGGTGGAGTTTTGATTTTGGCAGAGTTTCAGCTATGTTGCTCTCTCCTCTTTTTTTTTCTTCTTCACTGGGGGTCTATTTATAGCCCAGAGGGCATGGTTTAAGCATCAGGGCTGAGCTGGCATCATCCCAGCCCTTGGTTTGATCAAGTGGCCAGGATTGAGCCAGCCAGGCCTGTCCTTGGAAGATTCCTCCAGCTAACTGGCGCTCAGAGGTCTCCATTGAGGTGCCTACACGTGTCCCTGACACAGGCCTGGGGAGAGAGAAGGAGCCGTTGGCTTTGTCTTCTTCCTTGGGTCAGTGTGTCATGCCTTTCGGGTGTGAGCATATCCCGAATATTCCTTGGCCTTGCTGGCGCTTGACATGTCACCAAGGTGTCACTGAGTGTGCCCAACGTGTCAATTTGGTTGCTTGAGTGCTGAGTTGTGCCAATTGACCGTCCCCAGATCAGACTTGAGTGCCAAGTGGTGCACCTGTCAATTGAGTGCTTTTCACCCCAAATTGACACTTCAGGCAGCGTCGTGGAAGCATCTTGGAGCTCCCCCAGGTGTTGGCTTGGCATTTCGAGCTCCCAATTGCCCTGTCACCTTCAAGGTCGAGGTACTTTCTCCTTCAATTTTCTCCTTGTTTACTTTACTATTTTCAATGCTGTTTGTGGCATTGAACTCCCCTTAGGATGTAGATTAAGTCCCTAGAATGGTTTAGACCAAATCAAACCATACACCCGAACTCCATTTTCGAAGCTCCATTGAGCTCTGGAGCTCGAGGAGGAAGAAAGGAGGGAGAGAGAGAGAAATTCAAAAGGTTTCTCTCGCTTGGGTTGGGTGCACGTGAGCCGTGCTTTGATTTTGTGCCTGTCAGAGGGAGAGAGCGCTTGCACCGCGCTCATCTCTCTTTTCCTTCTTTTCTTTCGCTGGCTGAAGCGTCGCCTGGGCGCTGGGGCCCATTGGCAGTGAAACAAAGGGAGTGGGGTCCGCTTGTCAGATTTAATGAGACTCATCCCTCAGCGAAAAACTGAGGGTGAGTTCATGGTCGCGGTTCACGTGAGCCAAAGCACAAGGTCAGCGAGTTGGCTCACGTGGGCTGTGCTCATTCAAACCCCTACAAATATCTTGTGTGTATGACAGGTGGGCCCCAAGGGCTGAGGTTGTGTTTGAGCTCCCCAAATTGCACCCAGATCATTGTATACCCCCCAAATTGCACACAGAACTATCTCCAGTTCTGATTTTAGTATTTTTCTTATTCTTTTTTTCATTTTATTTTATTTCTCATGCAAAATTCCATGAAAAATTACTGAAAAATCACAGAAAATATATTCCATGATTCTGTTATTTTGGGTAATATTTTTGGTATTTTTGGGTGTGAAATTAGGCATTAATTTCACTTAAATCATTAATTGTATATGATTAGGCATATTAATCTTATACAATTAATATTTTGGCATGATTATCCCAAAGAATCATTTTTTTAAATCCAAGAGATAATATTTGGGGCATTTTTCATGAATGAAATTCATGATTTTTGGATTTGGCATGTTTAATTATATGAAATTGTTTCTTGATTTCATATAATTAGGGTTTTGTGCATAGATTTTTTTTTGCACACATGTGTATATATTTTTTGAAGGGGTTTTGATATGATTATTTAATGAAATTATTTTTTTAATTTCAAGCAATAATTTTGGGATTTAATAAATCATGAGATTGAACATAATTTCATGATTTAATATTTGACATGGCTATTTCATGAAATTGTTTCTTTAATTTCAAGAAATAATTTTATGAAATTGGACATAATTTCATAATTTCAAATCTTTGGTATAAAAATCACATGAAATTATATCATTAATTTCATGCAATTGAATTTGTGTATTTTTCTGGCAACTTTTAAACAGCAAACAGCAGTGCGTTTCATATTCGAACTCCGTGAGATCAATAGGATTATACGTCCTCGATCTCCGATTTATGAGAAATTATACGTTTATCTGACTTTAGATCATACGTCTTTAGTCTTATTAGCCAAAGTTATATCTTTGGGTTATTTCAAGCATATATTATAATAAATTGGAAGGAAGAAATAAAGCCACGAATCTGATCCATATATTTTGATTAGTTTAGCCCATTAATCAGAGGTTCCCGAGGCGAGAGCCGGGGTAATTAACGGCGGGGGCTTACGCCCGTCGGAAAATAAAAGTTTCCACAATCACTTAAAATAATAAGTCCTTGAGCGCACAAACACGCGCAGGGATGTACCTGCACCTTCTTCCCCCGTGAGCGAGGACGCCGATGCCTCGCGCGTGGGCCGCGAAAAAGGGCCGCACAAATACATATAAACAATAAAATAAATATATCCAGCAGCTGATGTGTAAATTTTGATAATATTTCAATCAGAAATGAGACCCAATTAATTAAAAACGTTTATAAACTTGTTCAAAAGCATTTTAAATAAATTTTAATGCTATTTTATGTGAAATATAGATCATAACTATTCAATTTAAAATATATTTAGCAGTTTATATGTGAAATTATGATGATATTTCAATCAGAAATGAGACCAAATTGACTAGAAATGTGTATAAACAAGTTCAAAAGCATTTTAAACTCATTTTAATGCAATATTAGGTGAAATATAGGTCATAACTAATCGATTTTCTCGAAAAACACATAAAACACAAAATAAATATATTTCATAGCATATGTGAGAATTATGATGATATTTCAATCAGAAATGACGTCAAATATATTAAAAAAGTGTATAAACATGTTCAGAATCATTTTAAATGCATTTTAATGTTATTTGAGCTAAAATATAGGCCAAAACAAATCATTTTAGCTCCAAAAAGTATATAAAAAATAAATAAATATATTTTACAGCTTATGTGTGAATTTTGATAATATTTTAAGCATGTATAAACATATTCGAAAGTGATTTAAAAGAATTTTAATGTTATTTGAAGTGAAATATAGGTCATAAATATTCAATTTTCTACAAAAATACATACAAACAATAAATAAACTATATAACAGTTTATATGTGAATTATGATGATATTTCAATCTGAAATAAGGCTAAATTCATTAAAAATGTGTATAGACATGTTCAGAAGCATTTTTAAAGAATTTTAATGCAATTTGAGGTGAAATGTAGTCCATAATTAATCAATATAACTCCAAAAATACATATAAACAACAAATAAATATATTTAATGGCTTATGTGAATTATGATGAAATTTCAATCCGAAACGCGGCTAAATTGATTAAAAAAACGTGTATAGACATGTTTAGAAGTGTTATTAAAGCATTTTAATGTAATTTGAAGTGAAATATAGGCCAAAATCGATATAACTCAAAAAACATATATAAACAATAAATAAATATATTTAGCAGCTTATGTGTGAATTTTGAAGATATTTCAAATAGAAACGAGGCCGAATTGATTAGAAATGTGTATAAACATATTCAAAAGCGATTTGAAAGGATTTTAAAACGATTTGAAGTGAAATATAAATCATAACTAATCAATTTAGCTTAAAAAATACATATAAATGACAAAGAAACATATTTAACTGCTTATAGGTGAATGATGGCGATATTTCACTCAGAAATGAGGTCAAATTGGTTAAAAACGTGAATAAATATGTTCAAAAGCGTTTTAAAAGCATATTAATGCAATTTGAAGTGAAATGTAGGTCATAACTAATAAATTTAGCTCCAAAAACACATATAAACAATAAATAAACATATTTAACAGCTTATGCCTGAATTATGAAGATATTTCATTCTGAAATGAGGTCAAATTGATTAAACTTATATAAACATGTTCAGAAGCGTTTTTAAAACATTTTAATGTCATTTGAGGTGAAATACTGGTCGTAACAAATGAATTTAGCACAAAAAACAGATACACACAATTAATAAACATATTTAACAGCTTATATGTGAATTCTGCTGATATTTCAATTAGAAATGAGGCCAAATTGATTAAAAAATATATGCAAAAATTTTCAAAAGTGTTTTAAATACATTTCAATGCATTTTGAAGTGAAATATAGGTCATAACCAATCAATTTAGCTCCAAAAATACATGTAGAAAATAAATAAATATATTTAACTGTTTATTGTGAATTAGGCTGATATTTCAATCAGAAATGAGGTCAAATTGATTAAAATTGTGTATAAACATGTCCAGAAGTGTTGAAATATAGGCCATAATTCATCAATTTTGCTCAAAAAATTCATCTAAAAAATAAATAAACATATTTAACAGCTTATGTGTGAATTTTGATGATATTTCAATCATAAATGAGGCCAAATTTATTAAAAATATTTATAAACACATTCAGAAGCATTTTAAAGGCCTTTGCAACTTGAGATGAAATACATGCCATAACTAATCAATTTTGCACCAAAAACACATATAACAATAAACAAACATATTGAACAGTATTTTAATGATATATCAGTCAAAAATGAGCAAATTGATTAAAAACGTTTATAAACATTTTCAAAAGGGTTCCAAATGCATTTTAATAGTATTTGAGGTGAATATAGGGCATAACTCATAATTTTTTATCAAAAAAATATGAACTGTAAATAAACATACTTAATAACTTATGTTTCAAATTTTGATGATATTTCAATAAGAAATGAGGTCAAATTGATTAAAAACGGGTTTGAACATGTTCAAAAACGTTTTATAGGCATTTTAATTCAATTTGAGGTGAAATATAGGTCATAACTAATCAATTAAGCATAAAAAACATATGTAAACAATAAATAAACATATCCAACAATTTATGTGTGAATTTTGATGATATTTCAATAAAAAATGAGGCCAAATTGATTAAAAACGTATATAAAGATGCTCAAATGCATTTTAATGCAATTTGAGGTGAAATATCCCAAACACAAATAATAAATAGACATCCAACAACTTATGTGTGAATTTTGATGATATTTCATTCAGAAATGAGGCCAATTGATTAAAAACATTCATGGACAAGTTTAAAAGCGATTATAAACGGGTTCAAAAGTATTTAAAAATAATAAATAAACATATTTAACTGTTAGTTTCTGAATATTGATGATATTTTATTCAGAAATGAGGCCAAATTAATTATGAAGATGTTCAATATGCATTTAATGCAATCTGAGGTGAAATATAAGTCATAACTAATCAATTTAGCACCAAAACACATATAAATAATAAATAAGCATATTTAACAGCTTAGATGTTAATTTTGATGATATTTAAATCATAAATGAGGTCAAATTTATTAAAAACGGGTATAAATATGTTCAAGAGCGTTTTAAATGCATTTTTATCGCAATTTGATGTGAAATATAGGTCATAACTAATCAATATTGCACCAAAAACACATACAAACAATAAATAATCATATTTAATAGCTTATGTGTGGAATTTGCTGATATTTCATTCCAAATTGATGAAAAACGTATATAAACATGTTCGGAAAGTTTTAAATACACTCTAGAGCAAATTGATGTGAAATATAGGACATAACCAATTAATTTATCTCCAAAAACAGATATAAGCAATGAATTTTGATGAAAAACATGCATAGAAATATTCAGAAGCGTTTCAAATGCATTTTAGAGCAAATTGAGGTCAAATATAGGCCATAACTAATCAATTCAGCACTAAAACCACATGTAAAGAAATGTTTTAAATTCACTTTAAAGCAATTTGAGAGATGAAATATAGGTCATAACTAATCAATTTAACTTCAAAAATACATATAAACAATAAATCAACATATCCAATAGTTTATATGCGAATTTTGGTGATATTTCAATCAGAAATGAGGCCAAATTGATTGAAAATGTATATGAACATGTTCAAAAGCGTTTTAAATGTATTTGAATGCAATTTGAGGTAAAATATGGGCACATTAAATAAACATGTACACATTAAATAAACATATTTAACTCTTTGTGTGTGAATTTGGGTGATATTTCAATCAGAAATGAAGCCAAATTGAAAATGTTTATAAACATGTTCAAAAGTGTTTTATAGGCATTTTAAGACAATTTGAGGTAAAATGTTGACCATAACTAATCATTTAGCTACAAAAAGACATGTACACAATAAATAAACATATTTACAAGGTTATGTGTGAATTTTGGTGATAATTTAATCAGATATGAGGCCAAATTGATTAAAAACGTGTATAAACATGTTCAGAAGCGTTTTAAATGCATTTTAAGGCAATTTGAGTTGAAATATAGGTTGTAACTAATCAATTTAGTTTCAAAAACACATATAAATAATAAATAGACATATCCAACAGTTTATGTGTGAACTTTGGTGATATTTCAATCAGAAATGAGGCCAAATTGATTTAAAACGTTTATAAACTTGTTCAAAACAGTTTTTTCTGCATTTTAATGCAATTTGAGGTGAAATATAGGCTACAACTAGTCAATTTAGCAGCAAAACTCTAAATAAACATATTTAGCAGCTTATATGTGAATTTTGATCATATTTCAATCAGAAATGAGGTCAAATTGATTAAAAACGTGTATAAATATGTTCAAAATTGTTTTAAATGCATTTTTAATGCAATTTGAGTCGAAATATAAATCATAACTAATAATTTTTGCACAAAAAATACATGTAAATAAGAAATAAACATATTTAACAGCTGGTGTGTGAATTTTGGTGTTATCTCAATCAGAAATGAGGCCAAATTGATTAAAAACAGATATAAACATGTTCAAAAGCATTTTAAATACATGTTAATGCAATTTGAGGTGAAATATAGGTCATAACTAATCAATTTAGGATCAAAACACATATTTAAATTAGTAAATAAATATATTTTAGATGTGAATTTTGATGATATTTAAATTAGAAATGAGACCAAATTGATTAAAACGTGTATGAACATGTTCAAAAGCGTTTTAAATGTATTTCAATGCAATTTGAGGTGAAATATAGGCCATAACTAATCAATTTAGCACCAAAAACACATATAACAGCAAATAACACATTTAACAGCTTGTGTGTGTATTTTATTGATTTTAATGATTTTTCAAAAGCGTTTTAAATGCATTTTAATGCAATTTGAGGTGAAATATACGCCATCAGTCCATCACTAATCAATTTAGCTACAAAAAGACATGTACACAAAAAATAAACATATTTAATAGTTTGTGTGTGAAGTTTGGTGATATTTCAATCAGAAATGAGGTCAAATTGATTTAAAAACATGTATAAAGATGTTCAGAAGCGTTTTAGATGCATTTTAGTGTAATTTGAGTTGAAATATAGGCCAAAACTAAAAAATTTTGCTCAAAAAATATATATAAACAATAAATAAACATATTTTAACTGCTTACGTATGAATTTTGGTGATATTTCAATCAGAACTGTGGCCAAATTGATTAAAAAGGTGTATAAACATATTCAAAAGCGTTTTATATGTATTTTAGTGCAAGTTGAGATGAAATATAGGCCATAACTAATCAATTTTGCTCCAAAAATATGTATAAACAATTAATAAACATATTTAACAGCTTATGTGTGAATTTTGTTGATATTTCAATGAGAAAATGAGGTCCAATTGATTGAAAATAAGTATAAACATGTTCAAAACGTTTTAAAAGCATTTTAATGCAATTTGAGGTGAAATATAGGCCATGACTAATCAATTTAGCACCAAAAAACACTTATAAACAATAAATAAACATATGTAACAGCTTATATGTGAATTTTTATGATATTTCAATTAGAAATGAGGTCAAATTGATTAAAAAACGTGTATAAACATGTTCAGAAGTGTTTTAAATGCATTTTAAAGGAATTTGAGGTGTAATATAGGTAATAACTAATTAATTTAGCTCCAAAAACATATATATATATATATATATATATATATATATATATATATATATATATATATATATATATATATATATATATATATATATATATATATATATATATATATATATATATATATATATATACAATAAATAAATATATTAACCAGCTTATATGTGAATTTCATGATATTTCAATCAGAGATGGGGCCAAATTGATTAAAAACATGTATCTTCAAAAGCGTTTCAGAGGCATTTTAATGCAATTTGAAGTGAAATGTCGGCCTTAACTAATCAATTTAGCACCAAAAATACATTTAAATAATAAATAAACAAATTTAATAGGTTAGGTTTGAATTTTGATGATATTTTGATCAGAAATGAGGCCAAATTGATTAAAAACATGTATAAACATGTTTGAAAGTGTTTTAAATTCATTTTAAAGCAATTTGAGATGAAATATAAGTCATAACTAATCAATTTAACTCCAAAAATAATTAATAGACATATCCAACAATTTATGTGTGAATTTTGATGATATTTCAATCCGAAATGAGGCCAAATTGATTAAAAACGTGTATAATCATGTTCAAAGTGTTTTAAATGCATTTTAATGCAATTTGAGGTGAAATATAGGTCATAACAAATCAATTTAGTTTGCAAAACACATATAAACAATAAATAGACATATCCAGCAGTTTATGTGTAAATATTGGTGATATTTCAATCAAAAATGAGACCAAATTGATTTAAAACGTTTATAAACATGTTCAGAACCCTTTTGTATGCATTTTAATGCAATTTTGAGGTGAAATATAGGCTATAACTAATCATTTTAGCACAAAAAAAATGTAAACAGTAAATAAACATATTTAACAACTTATTTGTGAATTTTGTTCATATTTAAATCAGAAATGAGGCCAAATTGATTAAAACTGTGTTTAAACATGTTTAAAAGCATTTTAAATGCATTTTAATGCAATTTGTGGCGAGTATAAGCTGTAACTAATCAATTTAGCTGCAAAAATATATAAACAGTAAATAAACATATTTAATAGCTTATGTGTGAATTTTGATGACATTACAATCAGAAATGAGGCCAAATTGATTAAAAACGGTTATAAACATGTTCAAAATCGTTTGAAATATATTTTAATGCAATTCAAGGTGAAATATATGCCATAACTAATTAATTTTGCTCAAAAAACATATATAGGCAATAAATAAACATATTTCTGTTAATGTGTGAATTTTGATGATATTTCAATGAAAAATGAAACTAATTTGATTAAAAACGTTTATCTGTTCAATATGCATTTTAATGTAACGTGAGGTGAATATAGGACATAACTAATCAATTTAGCACTAAAACACATATAAATAATAAATAAACACATTTAACGGCTTAGATGTGAATTTTGGTGATATTTCAATCAGAAATGATGCCAAATTGATTAAAAATGTGTATAAACATGTTCAAAAGCGTTTTTATGCATTTTAATGTAATTTGAAGTGAAATATAGGCTGTAACTAATCAATTTAGCACCAAAAATACATATAACAGTGGATAAACATATTTAACAGCTTATCCTATTTTAATGATAATTCAATCAGAAATGAGGTCAAATTGATTAAAAACGTTTATAACCAAGTTCAAGAGCGTTTTAAATGCATTTTAATGCAAGTTGAGGTGAAAATAGGTTATTACTAATCAATTTAGCTCCAAGAAGACATGTACACAATAAATAAACATATTTAAGAGCTTACTTGTGAATTTTGGTAATATTTCAATCAGAAATAATGCCAAATTGATTAAAAACGTTTATAAACATGTTCAAAAGCGTTTTATATGCATTTTAGTGCAATTTGAGATGAATTATAGACCATAACTAATCAATTTTGCTCCAAAAACATATATAAACTGTTAATAAACATATTTAACAGCTTACATGTGAATTTTTGGTGATATTTCAATGAGAAATGAACCCAAATTGATTAAGAACGTTTATAAATTCAATTTGAGGTGCATATAGGGCATGACTAATCAATTTAGCTCTAAATAATCTTAAAAACAATAAACAAACATATTTAACAGCTTATATATGAATTTTTATGATATTTCAATCAGAAATGAGACCAAAAAGATTAAAAATGTGTATAAACATGTTCAGAAGCATTTTAAATTCATTTGAATGCAATTTGAGGTGAACTATAGGTCATAACTAATCAATTTATTTTCAAAAATACATATAAACAATAAATGAACATATTTAACAGCTTATGTGTGTATTTTGATGATATTTCAATCAGAAATGAGGCCAAATTGATTAAAAACGTGTACAAACATGTTCAGAAGCATTTTAAATGCACTTTAATGTAATTTGAGGTGACATATAAATCATAAATAATCAATTTATCTTCAAAACACATACAAACAATAAATAAATATATCCAGCAGCTTATGTGTGAATTTTGTTGATATTTAAATCAGAAATGAGGCCAAATTAATTAAAAATGTGTATAAACAAGCTCATAACGGTTTTAAATGCATTTTAATGCAATTTGAGATGAAATATAGGCTAACTAATCAATTTAGCTCCAAAAACATATATAATCTTTAAATAAACTTATCCAGCAGCTTATTTCAAACATAAATGAGGCCAAATTGATTAAAAACTTGTATAAATATGTTCAGAAACGTTTAAATGTATTTAATGCAATTTGAGGAATATAGGTCAATCAATTTAGCTCCAAAATTATGTACAAACAATAAAGAAGCATATTTAACACCTTTATTGTGAATTTTGATGATTTTTCAATCATAAATGAGACCAAATTGATTAAAAACTTGTATAACAAGTTCAGAAGGGTATATATGCATTTGAGTGCAATTACGGTAAAATATAGACCATAGTTCTTAATTTAGGTCCAAAAACATATATGAGCAATAAATAAACATATTTAACAGCTTATGTGTAAATTTTGATGATATTTCAATTTGAAAATTTTCTAAATTGAATAAAAATGTGTATAAAGATGTTCAGAAGCGTTTTAAATGCTTTTTAATATAATTTGAGGTGAAATATGGCCATAACCGATCAATTTAGTTTCAAAAACACATATAAACAATAAATAAACAAATTTAACCGCTTATGTGTGAATTTTGATGATATTTCAATCAGAAATGAGGTCAAATTAATTAAAAATGTGTATACATGTTCAGGAGCGTTTTAAATGCATTTTAAAGCAATTTGAGGTGAAATATAAACAATAAGTAATCAATTTATCTCGAAAAATATATATGAATAATGGATAAACATATTTTACAGCTTATGTATGAATTTTGATGGTATTTCAATTAGAATTGTGGTCAAATTGATTAAAAACATGTATAGACATGTTAAAAAACATTTTAATGCAATTTGAGGTAAAATATAGACCATAACTAATCAATTTAGATTCAAAAACACATATAAATAATAAATAAACATATTTAATAGTTTATGTGTGAATTTTGATTATATTTCAATCAGAATGAGGTTAAAATTATTAAAAATGTATATAAATATTTTCAAATGCGTTTTAAACAGATGGTAAGAGTGTAACAGAGAGCTAGTCATAAACAAACCAAAACATGCATAAGGCAAATCATGGAGCGGGGAAAATAGCACTTGATACAGACATGGAGAAAGCAGTGGTGGCAAAGAGGTCAAGAAGCATGTAACCGATGACCTCATTATCTGTCGGTGCAGCGGTGCCACTTGACACAGCCTGCTCAGCGAGGCGCTCCACCAGCCTGGCAAGATGCTCCTCACATGAGCTCAGTTCGGCGTAGGGGTAGTACCACTTGTAGCTATCCCTAAAAGTATTTCTCCAGTCGACCTTATCCTCCGACAACTCCTCCACCTCCTTATCCAGCCTCTTAAAATCGAACAGTTTTCCGTCATCCTCCACATCTTTATCCTCAAGATCAGAATCTCCTTTTTGTATATATTCAAGTTGAAAATTATATATACAAAAAAAGAAAAGAAAGAAAAAATCAATTGCACATTCCTACTTGTTTCTCTGCTCTTTATCTTTACTAAATATTATGACTACACCAAATAAATCATGTATAATACAAGAAGAGAAACAAGATAGAAATTAATTAGCAGTGAAGAAAGAAATAGTTAGTGTACCAGAAGCAGTGCTGCCTCAGGCATTTGTGGATCCATCAAGGCATTCAAAATATCCGCTCTGTTAGCCTCGAGAGTGCTAAGCTCCTCCTCTTGAAATGCACACTTGCACCTGAGCTGCTCGGATCTGATGCCAGCTGCTCCATCAGGCCCAATTTCACGGAGAGCAGCACGCAAGTGCCGGTTGACGGATGGGGCCGCCATGACGTGGTCGTACGAGTCCGTCATCGCAAGGTCATGCACGCGTAGGTTTGCACGGAGAATTGGAGGCAGCCATTGAAGTATGGAGGCACGCTCCCACATGATCCTGACCTCCATCCACCATCTCTCCATACGCCGCCTCTCGAGGATCTCCTCTTGCTCGAACTTCATCTTCAACACCTCCATCTTGGTATCTAATGCTTCATCCCGTACTTCTGCCATCTTTCGGCACAGCAACTGCCGCTCATCCTTCATGTCCTCAATAACCATCTCCATTGGGTCTTTGTTTGTTCAATTTCTGTTTCTTGTTCTTCTTGTTTTTTTTTTAATTTCCAAAGGAGACCCATGTAAGAAGAAAAAAGATAACAAAATAATTAAGTCTTATTTGGGATGGAGATAAGTGGGAGATAAAATTATTATCTCCTCTCACAGTAGATAATTTTATTCTCTAATTATTATCAAATTATCTTAATACCAAACAAAACCTTAGGAAATAACGTTGATATGAAATTATCTCTATGAGATACAATGTTAAATTACTAAAAAGAAAAAAAGCAAAAACAAATGAAACATCAGAATTCAGAAAGCCCTAGCGCAAAATTAAAGCTATGATGATTAATTAAGAACATTCCTTTAAATCTTTCTCAAAATAAAATAGAACAATTACAAACCACCTATACAATACAACATGCTCCCCTGGCAAACCCCTTTGGTTTGTAATTAATCAGATACTAGTTCTTTACATGTAACCCTAACGGTCCAAGAAAGCTACACATGAAAATAAAAATAAAAAAGGAATAAAACCCCTCATTAGAAGATTAATTACAACTTAACGCAACCATGAGTTCGATGCAGTGGCACAATAGAAGAGAAGGAAATCACTGGAGGGAAGAATCAATCATCAAGCCATGTCTCTTTCAGTCTTTCTTTTTCTTTTCTTGTTTTTGTGTGTGTGTGTGTTGGGGGGGGGGGGGGGGGGGGGGGTTATTTTTGAGATTTCCGTAGATTCATTTAAGAGGAATGATGAAATTTGGGTTGTGACGAAATAATGATAATTTGGGCTATAGTTTTGGGCTTTGTATGGATGGGTTAATTATATACCTAAAATTAGGAGCAGCGCCGAAAATAAGTAACAATGTTAAACATGGAATAATTAGATTAAAAATTTTGAGGGTGTGGTAAGTGATGTGATGAAATAAGTAAACATTCCATGTGCATGTAACAATTCAATGGAAGTTGGTATTTGTTACTTGCCATTTGAAATTTAAAATTTGAATTATAATAACAAAAGAGTTATGTTTCTGATAGTGCACTAAAAGTTGGGTGGGGATCGCTTGATAATTATTATTTTAATAATTTTGAAAATAAATTTTAAATAATTCAAAAAAATTAAAAATAAAAAAAATTATAAACATATTCTTTAAATTATAGACCGATTGTGTTTCAAATTTCATACAATTTAAATATTATTTGTTATTTCATCAAAAATCATCAAGATTCACGATATTTATAATAGTCCATATTCAAGAGTCTTTAATGAAATATTAAATAATTTTTAAATTGTATGAAATTTGAAATACAATTTATCTATAAGTTAAAGAATATGTTTGTCAAATTTTTTCTATTTTTGAGAATTTCTAAAAATTATTTAGAAATTATTTAAAAATTAATTGACAGGATTGTCAAGATAATAATTATAAAAAAAAATATCCTTCATTAAGTTATGATAACTGAATCTCTCCTCTATATGATAATTGAATTTTTTTAGAAAGTAAACAAAAAGTTCATAAATTTTATGAATAATTTGAATGTAAAATACCCATGAATTGTAGAATTGATGAAATCTGAAATAATTAATACGGATTATCATACAATTATTGACGAACATTTATTTAGCTCGTCTATTCTTTCACATGGATGTTTAAAAAAAATGCATATTATTAGGATGTGATTATTTAGGTAAAGCAAATGAATATATATTAAAGGTATTGCTCCTCTCCAGATTAGAGTAGCAGTGAGGATGAATATAATTAAAGGTATATCTACATCAGATCTCAGTATCAGCATCTATCGATAATTAACAAGGGAACATCCATCTTATTATTAGTTGTTGATAGATATATTAAATTAATTAGAAATTTGCACAAAGAGGAAAATTCCTGACAGTTTGAGTTGCCCCCATTCATCGCACAGAAAATTAAAACAAAAATGAAAACGAAACACACTGTCACAGTGTCACTGACAGTATTGTAGTGTTTTCAGGTTGTATCAGTTGTAACTTTAACTATACAAATAATGTTTCAGTACCAGAAAAGAGAGAAGAATGAAAGGATGTCAACAACAAAGTTCCTCAACGCTCTTACATCAATCCGTGGTACGAGGAGCTACGTAATGGAATTCAATCTGCAGTCGTTGATGAATCGTGTGTTCTCGGACCGAACCCATTCTCATCTCCATTTTCAATTGTCTCACCGGTAGAGAAGCTAAGAACCCCTTTATGTACTCTCTCATGCATTCCATCCCTTCACTGATCATCTCTTTTTTCTCTTCCTGATCTCTCTGATCAATTTCTTCATTTGAGGATGCTTTATTCTCTTCGAAAGTAATCTCCTCAGATGATGAAGTGACCTCTTTAGAAGATTGCTTCCCGTTCCAAGCAGCCTCTTTCGCCAAAAAATTCTTAATTTTGTCATGATTGTTTTCTTCCTGATTTTTCATGTTCTTTTCTTTACAGGGTTTTATTTCTTCACAAGTGACCTCTTTATGGGAACCATTCTCTTGTGCATTGCAATGTCCCTCTTTGGTCGACAGCGGAGAAGACTCGACACTTCGTTCACCGTCTGTGTGTGTGGATGGACTGGTTTTGTGTCTATAGATTACGCTATCCTTATCAAATTTCAATATATAAGCTTGGTTGCAACCCTCATACAACCTTTCCCCAAATGTGTCAATCAAGTAGATCGCATCTTTTTCGGTTTTCACTACAAAAAAGTGATCGTTCCAGCTGCAAATGTACACTTGGTATTCCATCTTTGTACCGTCACGCAGAATTTGATCCCAGATGCAATCAAAAGACATTGCTTCTTCCAAAAATTCGGCACCTTCTTGCAACTCATCCATCCCGAGAAACCCAACATATGACAGATCGACCACCTCTGTCAATGGTGTGATCTCCTCCTTCAATATTGTTTCGAGGTCGAAATGTTGGTCGGAGAACCTCTCTCTGTGGTTCTCGTCTTGACAAAGATTTCTCCAAATTAGTGATCCTTCACGCACTAATTGATCCAGCTGGCATCTTAACGGTAGAATGCCTGGATTTGTGTGTAGCCAATCGGCTATCATCACAGACAAAACTGTGCACGCACTTCCACCCGATGCCTTCTCGCTTCTTTGATCAATTGTTGCCAGAAACACATCGGTTATGAGCTCCAGCTCCCCATCTCGGCTCAACACACTTCTCCTCTCCCAGTTACCAATCTCGAAGGGTTCATCTTTGTCAAATCCTGAAATGCGAAGCATTTCTTCAGCATGGACCTTGCTGCTTCTTGGATTCCCTGAATTGCAAGATGTATTTGATTCCTTGTGCCTCTGTATGTCGATGTCATCCCCGCCTATGTCAGAACATGACTTGTTCAACAGAGGGACGCCTTTCGGTTGTTCCTCTTTCTTAGAGCTAATCACTCTAGAGAGGAGTCTCTTTATCGGATATTGGTTTTGCTCCTCTTGCTTTTCAACGAGAGATAAGTCTGAGCTTAGTGATAATTCACTTCCATACATCGACAAGTTGTCGTCATCGCCATTCATTTCTTCTTTATACTCAAATTGATTGATGAGGAAATTACACAGTTGGAGGTTCTTGTAACTAGGCTCAGGCTCACCTTCAGATGATGAGCAGTCAATCGATTGGTTTCTTGCTCTCGAAGTAAAATCTTCTTGGTTCACAGCGCCATATCTTCTTTCTTTTAATGTTTGTGCATTGTGAATACTGGAGACGCAACTGTCGAATCCGGAGCATGAAAATAAGAGCGAGCTAGTAGCTCTTTTGAAAGAAAATCTGCTTCTCAGTTCGGCTTGGCGCTCAGTAATTCGTATAGCAACCTATTAATTAAATTATAAAAGATGATACATGTTAATTTTCCTAAAAATAGTTTGTTTTAATAGGAGTACATCATTGTCTTTAGTAAATGTACCTCAAGAATGACAGTAGCTGGTAATCCTCCAATTTTGCACTCAACAGGAACTCTAACAGTTCTTCTGGTACCCATCGCGAGATCTTTTGTGATATCAATTTCTGCTTTTTGTGCAACAAGTGATGTTGGCCTCACACAATTTTTAACCTCCTAATCAAAATATGAAAGTACAAATTAAACATCAATTTACAAAAAAGAAAATGATTTGAAGAAGACCAAGATCATGCAACTGAGATTATGATGTAGAATAATATTGACTACCTTATTAGAAAACTATTTCTATAACCCAATTTTCAACTTCTAGATTGGTCAATCAAAATATATAGCTTCATGTATTGTCAATGAACAAACATAAAATAACAAATAATGTCCATCTCTAAAACAAAACAAAAAAAGTACCATCTCAAAAAAAAAAAAGATAAAACAAGCAGTGCAACAAATAAATCAGAAAGTGGCAGAAAATAATCAAACTTACTTGAACTTTTAAATAAAGAAACCAACTTTTGTACCCTTCTGGCTTGATCCTTTTGAGCTTGACAGCATGATCAAATTCTTCGCTCCAACATACAACTCCGTCGGCTTCAATTGGTTTCGTAGAAGTATGGTTTTCCTTCGCATTTTTGCCGAGATACCTCATCTTCCTTTTGCTTCCTGCCCATCCTATTTTCACCATCAAAGGGCAGCCTTCTTCTAACCCCGCCGCATCCAAATTCTCTAAATGATCGATCGTTAGTTGAACCCGGACTTTCATCTTGCCTAATTGTAGTTTGTTTTTGTTTTCTACAACATGGCCATTGGTTTGTTAGTTATTTCTCATTTTGTGTTTGTTTGTTTGTCTGACCATAACTGAAGGGAGGGGAGGTTTGGGTGGGGGGGGGGGGGGGGGGGGGGTAGTTGAGGTCAACTATGACGATGTAACCAAATAAAATAATGGGTTTTTTATTGTAAATATTTTGGACTTTCTCAAACCCTGAAAAAAAGTCTTTTCTTCATCCATTTTTTCAATTGTTTTTTTCTTAATTAGACCTATTTTATCCACTCCTATTATTAATATTTTTGTCCTGACATAAAGAAAAGGATGTATATTTTGAAAAGAAAAAAACCTCAAACCTAAAATACAGCAAAGAATTCGGACTTTTTTAAATGATGATCTGTCAAATGGTCATTGGTTACATCCAAATGCAAGTTGATCATTCTTTTTTTGAGGAAATTAGAAAACTGTTAAATGTTAACCAATGTACTGTATTGTTTAATTACTATTATACAATTGACTAATGAAGCTATGTTATATATATATATATATATATATTACATAATTAGATATCTATAATTTTCTAAGAGAACATGTTAGTTTATAATTAATTGAGAATCTTTTTTTTTGGTTTGCTAATTATTCCAAGACTCCAATAATACATTAGAAAAGAAAAAAAAAAGCAATTAGGAGAAAAATTGACTGTGACCCTTTATGCTGCATGTATAATTACATTTTTGTAATTAAAATGATATGATGACGATGATGATGATGACTATGGTGATAAGAATAAATTATATATCACTGGCTTTACTTTTGTGGGGATTTCTTGAAGGTTTGAAATTTCTCCAAATCTGGAGTGATGTCAAAGATAATAAAGATAGAAAAAGAAAGAAAATTTTGACTAATTTTGTCTATAAGATTTTAACATAAATTGAAAAATACTGAATTTATGGAATCAGTCAATGGAACCAAGAAAATGCAAAACCCAAAAAAAAAATTTATTTTATCTAGTTGCCAAAAATAAAGATATTAAGAAATCATTTTTTTTATGCATCCACATTAGCCATGGCTTCTAGCAGGCAGGAATTCTCACATCTAAATTCCAAAAAGAAATTATTTTACATGTAATTTTGAAGACATGTAAAAACACAAAATTATTTTACATGTAATTTTGAAGATATGTAAAAACACAAAATTATTTTACATGTAATTTGGAAGACATGTGAATACACAATATATGATGTATGGGGCAAAAAAAAAAAGGAAAATACTGTTAAATGTATTGATGATTTTTTTATAACAAACATAGTAGGTTTATAACAGAATAAGATGAATTGAATTTTCTACTGGATTTTGCATGTCAACATCTATATTGAGTCAATTTATAAAATTCATAAGATTTGGGATTTATAGCTAGATTCAACTAATGTGGACTGGTATTTAAATAAAGTTTTAGATGAACTACAATTAATCAAATTAAGATTTATAATAAATTTGGTCAGAGGATATCCGCGTTTTGTCCAAGTCAATTTCTTTTTGTGTTGTTTTGTTGACTATATTAAGATGCCTTATACTATATGATAAGATAAATAAATAACTAAATAAATAAAATGTGTTATGTATCTCCGATCAACTGCACGCGTAAAAGTATTTCTGACGTGGCAGGTGAAATTAGCATGGTTTATTAATTTAGTCATACTAGTAAGTTGCTAAGGGGATTTTTTTTTAAATGAACTTTAAACTTTTGATTTGTATTTATGTTAGAAAAATAAGAAGCATGAGGCTGATTTTGGTTTTTAATGAAAAATATGTCATATCATGATATAAAGTTCAAACCATTTAAATCAGTTAAAATCTATTTAAAATGAATTATAAATGGAAATTTTTTAAAGAAAAACAAAAAATTCTTATAAACCAATGAATTTAAGAACAGACATGAAAATTTTAAAGCCTATAAGTGGAAAAAAATGATGAAAAATAAATTAAAAAGAAAGAACATATAAAAGAAAATTGTATGAATATCTCCTCAGACCTATTGATGAGTTTTGTATCATTTTTAATAGAGGGATTTCAAAATAATAGGAAAAATTTGTTGAAACTAATTCCAAATCATACGCAATTTGAATAAGATATGTAAATATTAGGAAAAAAGAAAATGAATAAAAAAAACTAAGAATGTTGTTTCTAATTAATTGTTTCCAATTAATTTGTTATGGCATAATTGTCCCAATTTTTCTAAATTTATCATATCCTTTCCTTTTTCATGGAATAATTAGTACTCCTTTAAATGCAATTAACATTTATATATGAATGTAAATTAATCTTATATTTTATTTCATAAATATCTCTTCATGTCAATACAAAATATTAATATAAAAAAGTATTAAATACTATAATTATAAATTGTTAAGAATTGATAGATCCGAATTGTAATTTGGGAGATATAAATCTATGGTAAAAATTTATATAAGAATCTGTGTTGATGAGCAAAATTAGATAAGTAAATCTTAACCATTTTAGGATCTGGATAACACAATCAATGATTGAAATTAACTCCAAAAATTGATCAATTAATCTGAACTATTATAGAATCAGAACAACTATATGCTTAATAAGAATAGAAAAGAGATAGAGATACCTTCGGAGGAATAATAATTTACTATTAAGGGATATGTATGTGCAATTTGGAAATCACTAAAAATAAAAAATAAAAAATGATAATATAATCACTAAAAATGAAAAAGAAAAATAAAATTATGGATATAATCTCTGTAATTTAGATAGGTTCCATATATTAAATCAAATGCAATTGGAAATCATTAAATTATTGATAAACCCCTAGTAAAATTGAACAATACAAACGTTGAATAATTGTATTAATTAATTATTCAAACATTTTGATTCATGTGCCAATCCTAAAAACAAAAGATAAAAAGGGGCTATAATTGAGCTCCTTACTAATATTATTATAATTTTTTTAAAATGTATATCTGTATGTTCAAAGCAAGAGACGAATATGATAAGCTTATATTATTTATTTAGCCAAATCTGGCGCACTTTTTGATAAAAATAACAAATTCTGACCAAACATTTTCTTTCTTTTTTTTTTCCTTTTTGAAAGACGTGTATTATCATTTCCAGATAAGTTATTTTGTTTTTTTTAATAAATTGAAACATGAAGTCTAGTCAAAGCTTGTGATTCTCAGTGGTGTATATTTATGAGGTTTAATAAATTTTATGTTTCTGCATCAATTCAATCTTTTCAATTCCGGATCAGAAATCAATTTAATTTAATAATATTTTTCAATTTAATTTTTGTTATAATATTTTCATTTCTAATACAGGGAGTTAATTAACTTCCAACTTTTCTTTTTATATTAATTAATGTATACTGTTTTTTTTAGTAAAGGTAATTTTATGAGGAAATTTGAATTGACCTTGAACATTTTATAAAAATTACTATAATTAAGATTCATACTTCCAAAAATAATAAATTAAAGTTAGAACTATAATAAATTTTTGTACATTGTATTGTTGATTCCCCCAAAAAAAAAAGTTCTATTTCTCTGCTAGATTAGAGTTATCAGGCTAGATTTTTTTACTATCACAATAATCGTTTGTAATTTTATATTTTTTCGGAAAAAAAGTAATTTGAAATATATTTTCTTATTTATCATTGTTCTTCTTTATCTTTTTATTTCCTCTGCTCTTATATTTTAATTATTTTATAATAAAATCTAAATTGTAGAAAAAAATTTCAATTATTTTAAAAAAGTTTTATGATTTTGCATTTCTGAGTGTTTTCTTATTAGATGACAACTATCATTATTTTTGTTCATGTTCCTTCTTTATCATATTACATATTTTTTCTTAATTATATATATGTATATATATATATATATATATTCAGTGCATATGTTAATTTTTAACAAACTTATTTTTATAGTAATTCCAAAAAAGAAAAAAAGAACTTGCATGTCTTAATGGACATAAATCCATTACAACCTAATATTTCTTGTATATTTGCAAATAATTTTGGAAAGTTACATATTTGAAGTTGCAATTATACTAAATATTGTTAAATCCATAATTACTATATGAAATTTTGAAAATATATAATATATAAGTAGAATAAATGTCTAAGCTTACGATAATAAAAAAATGTATATATATAGAGACACACACGCTGAAGAATACTATAAAGCAACAGGATGTGTTGCCACAGAAGATCAAATAAAATGAGCTGTTCTCATTTGGCAACGCAATGTTTTAAAAATGAAAACAGCAGGACAATAAAGAATCTATTTAATATTAAGGCTGATATAATTTAAATTAAATAAATTAGTATTTAATTTATTATGTAATTTATTTATATAATTTTCAATTTAAGTGTTATTATTCAGATTAATGATATTTGAGTTGAATAATAAAATATTATAAAAAATAAATTATATAATAAAATCGTCAATATGAAAAATAATTTATTTAATCTAAATAATAAAGTCAGTATCAACTATAGTACTCTCAAATATTTTCCATTTAATATATCGTTTACCAGATGTTAAATTTATTTTTTGTTATTTTTTGGGGATAATAAAATTAATAAATTTAGATGTTTCTAGATGCGAAGACTGAAGCTATTTTTTTTTAATTGGAAAGTATGACACTGCTTTGTATGAGGTTTAAGCCCAAAAGACTCAAATTCATTTCTTTTTTTCCTTTTGTTTTTTTGAATTTTGAGAATGAGACTAGGGTCAATTTTCTTCAAAGTCATCTCTAGTTCAAATATTAAACACATCTATAATAATATAAATTATGGGAAATCTAAAAACACTATAATTTCTACAAATAAATGAACAATGCAATTTGTTTTACAGATATTTGTTTGTTTGTTTGTATAAATGTTACAGATATTCAGATACTGTAATTTTTACAGTTATTTGAACAATATTTTTTTATAATTAGTTATAGTACAATAATATAAAACTGTATTTTTTACAATTGAATGTACAATGTTTATATATATATATATATATATATATATATATATATATATATATATATATATAAATGTTTGTTTGTTTATACAAATATTAGGGGATAGTTCAGACATATAGTTTCTATAATTGTTTGAACAATATTTTTTATAATTATTTGTAGTACAATAATATAAATATTGAGGGATCGTTTGGACACTGTAGTTTCTACAGTTGTTCAAACAGAATTTTTTTACAATTGTTTTAACATTTTTTTTATATAAGGACTCCCGTTAATCCTGATATTTATTCATTTTTCAAATGCATTTTGCATGACTTAAAATCTATGTCTCTTCATAAAAAAACGAGACCTATTACCACTGTGCTACACCTACAGCTCGGTTGTTTGAATAGTTCCTTTAAAATTTTCTAGACGGAACACTTATTTATTAAGTTTTATATATTATTTTTTTAGTGTCTTTT
The DNA here is from genome assembly GCA_037678475.1 of x Bolboschoenoplectus mariqueter. NCBI lineage: Eukaryota > Viridiplantae > Streptophyta > Magnoliopsida > Poales > Cyperaceae > x Bolboschoenoplectus > x Bolboschoenoplectus mariqueter. Next base: position 2,512,369 of record CM075272.1, read on the forward strand.
TAATGAATAATTCTAACGTACATCTAATTTTTATGATACATCTACTTTACAATATTTATATATATATATAAAGTAAACCTATGGTGCTCCTAGGAGTACGGGGCCCCTCGGTGCTCCTAACTCAAAAACCTATCGAATCGACTTCAAACAGAAAATTCAAGCTACTAAATAAATTCTTCATATTAAAATCTTATAGAAAACTTTTTTTTTCTATTTTTGGAGGGTTTTTAACTATTTGTTTCATATTTTTTTTAAAATGACATACTTTGATATACAAATATTTATTATTTTATTATTATTATTAGAGTCATTTTAAAAAATTCGAAACAAATAGTTAGAATACCCTAAAACTAGAAAATTTTAGTATCCTACAAGATTTTAATATGAAGAATTTATTGAGAAACTTGAATTTTTCGTTTGAGGTTGATTAGATAAGTTTTTGAGCTAAGAGCACTGAGAGGCCCCGTACTCCTAGGAGCACTCTAGTTTTAATATATATATATATATATGAAATATTATTCACATTAAAAAAAATATTTATAGACACGTACAAAATTATTTAGTTAGACTATGTATCAAATTTGAGTTGATTTAAAATTTCATTTATCATTCATCATAAAGCCATTAAAACCCTACAATTCAAAAAAATTTATTATTTGATAGAATGTTAGAGGAATTTCAAATTAACTTAAATTTGATTCATGGATATCCAAGTAATTAAGAACATATTTATAATTTTAACTTTTAATTTGAATAATATTTTTCAATTATATATATATTATAAATATTGAACGTATTATGAAATTTAAATGTACGCTAGAAATATTCATTTAAAATAAAAATATATACAAATACATTACAAAGGAGCCTGAATTTTTGCTAGTATATTTAAACTAGTTGCTTGATATCGATGCAACGCCTCAGGAAAATGTAAAAATGTGTAGTTTTACTTTTTTTTAGCTTGATTATAAACAATATATTATTTTGCTTGCAGCTTAATCATATGCCTTACAAAAATTGTTTGTGTATGATGCTTTTTATTCTTTGAAGATTCTTAAATAAAAGGAAAAACACTATTACAATAATTTTATATGTTAGAACATATTTAAAGCATATTTTAATGATTATGTTCATATTTTTAATCAATTTATGTTTTATTTATACTTATAATATCATAAAAACTTTGAAAAATATTTCAAATTAAATATTTTGCCACTCGTCAAATTCAGACTTACAATCACACAGCAATGATAGGTCCCACCACATATATTCTGAAGGTAAAACAATGAGTATTATACAATGCATTGTTGTCTCCAAGATAGTTGTAATTTGATTTTCAATCTGTTTTTTTTTTAAACAACAGCTCCCTACTCAATTGCCTTTAAAGTTAGACCAGCTTAATTTTTAATGTTTGATCTTTTATATACACTGTCCTTATTTTTCTTTTCTTTTAAGGATGAAAATTAATTGACAATGATTTCTTCAAAATTTGAAAACAAAATTAAATAAAATAATTAATAGATATATTCTTGAATTTATAGATCGATTGTGTTTTAAATTTCAACCAATTTAAATATCATTTAATATTTTCATCAAAGATTATTAAAATTATGTGAAATTTATATTGTTTCAAATTTAATGACTTTTAATAAAATATCAAATAACGCTTATAATGCATAAATTTTTAAACACAATTAAATTATAAATTCAAGAATGTGTATGTAAACTTTTTTGTTTTATTTTTTAAAATTTATTTAAAAAATCATTGTCAAAATTATCAAATTTATCATTGCCAATGATCCTCATCCTTTCTTAATACTTCAAACTAAAAAAGTGTAACCGTACAATAAATATATAAATGAGAAGATACTTTAATTCTTTTTAATACTTACACTGAAAAAGAATAAATGTGCAACAAATAATGGATTTAGTTAGGCGCCATTTGGCTAACTCTTGAAATTTCATTTCAAAATTAAATCTGTATCACAAAAACTTATTAACTGTAATAGGTAAAAACTAAAACTTGTAATAATACATCAGCCAAAGACCCAAAAAATACCCTTCTAATTCTTTCAAAAAAAAAAGAAAGAAAATTACAAACATCAAATGGTCAAACTCCCCGTTAAAATAGCTTATCATCTGAGACCAGGCCGCAAAAGCAAATCATCGAAGGAGGCATTATCCGAGAGTGCCAAGTCGGCAGTATCCAAGTTAACTGAAGAGCGCATGGATTTTTTTGTAATTATTCCAAGTGGAAATTCTGTATCAGGATGTATCCTCTTTTCTATCAAAATAGCCTCCTGTATCTCCTTCAAAACCTCTGTTATAGACAGCCTCTGAATCCCCTTCGGTTTTACACACAGTATTGCAGTCTCAGCTATTTTCCAAATTGATTGTGTGTCGTAGGTTTCTTCCAGTGCCGGATCTATAATGGCATGGATATTGCCACTCTCTATGTGTGCTCTTGCCTGGACAAAATGTTTGTCAGTGAGTTTATAAACATGCCAGCAATTAGAATCCTTAATTTTCCATATGAAACATTATTATAACATTTCATGCAACTGAAACCTACTATTTCTCTGGTTTATGATAATTGGCATTGAAACGGAAAAAAAATCAAGAAAAATAGAAACATGTTGATTTCCTACCGTTACCATCAAGGCCAATACCAAGTAGTTGTACATAGAAAAATCAGCACTCTTTTAGTTCAAGGTAAACCCAACAGTCTACTTGTTTATTATGACATCTAAATTAACCCCAACATCTTAATAAATCGTCAAAGGAAAATCCAATAAAGATTTCATTGAGTCTGAGAGCTCAGGAAAAACAAAGATGTTGTTTCATGTGTATAATTCTCTAGTAATGTGAAAATATATGAAATGTCCCTCTAGACAAGGTAATATCGAACTGCTCCTGTGTTACTATTTTGTTAAAGAAAGTCAATTTCTTGTAAGGGTATATTCAATTGCTTCATAATGTCATGGGGCGGCATTTATATCTCTGTTTGCAGGAGTTACCTGAAGTTCCTGAAATAATTAAAGCAAAAAATTTAACCTACAATAATAAATGACAACTAACCCATGCAACAATATTGCGGCAGTTGATGCCAAAATTCTCATTGGATATCGGTTCATGACCAGAAATCAACTCTAGCAAAATAACTCCAAAGCTGTATATATCACTTTTCTCTGTAAGCTGCTGAGATATGTAGTACCTGTGTATTTTACAAAAAGAAAGAGACAATTAGTGGGTTCAAACATCTATGACCTCATTCCAGTTTTGATCAACATTAAATTACTATAACTGTGGGTATTTAGGAGGAATTAAAAGAGAAAGTGTAAAGCATCAAGCACATCAGTATCAGGGGGATGGTTCCCAACATTGTATAGGTAACATACCTTTTCATATGCCAAATTGTATAGGTTACATATTTGTTAAAAATATTTGACGAGTTTTCATGTTACTTGTGAGCTTACAAAATGTCTACGATCTGGAAATTTGAACATCTTGATGGTTGTTTCCAGAGAAAAAAAAATACATAAATGAAGGGGCACTACCATGCAACAATGCCAAATATCTGGTAGGCCCCTGCAAAACAAAATCATAACACATGCCTCTATAATACAGCTGGAACCTCGTTTACTTCAAAAGGTAGGAACACCTTTTGTTCTGGTAGCAAATTTGGGACAAGAAAGGCAACTACAATAAAGTCAATTCCGCATATTTCTTCAGAGATTTACTCCTTTAAAATTACCCTACTAACCCTGCCCACCCTCAACAGTAAGATTTTTAATTAAATTCCAGCCATTGGATTGAAGTCATTTGGACCATTCAATATTTTATTATACTGGAGACTCGCTCTATATTTAAAACTCTGCTTGCAAGTAAAATTACCCCATAAATGAAAAGGAGAACTTACTCGGGATCTAAATACCCAACTGTGCCTCGAACTATGCTTGACACATGAGACCCATCAGCAACTGGTTTAGAGAGACCAAAATCAGAGACCTTAGCTCTCATGTGCTTGTCTAGCAGTATGTTGCTGCTCTTTAAATCTCTGTGTATTATAGTAGGAGAGCAACCAGCGTGAAGATATTCTATACCTGAATAGTTTATTTCCAGAAAAATGGAAAAATTAAACATGCAACAATTGATACATCCATGTTGTTTAATCAAACAAACTGATATATTACTGAAGTGAATTTCAAAATTCATCAAATAAACACCTTTTGCAGCATCTTCAGCGATCTCAAGGCGCTTAAGCCAACTAACGATTTTAGCTTGAGAAGAGCCTGCAAGGAAGAACCCATGTTGAAAGCATTAATAAATATACAATAAAATAAACAACATCAATTTTGTTCTTTAAGATGAAACATTTACCCCGAAGGTGCTCTTTGAGAGTGCCATTATGCAGGAACTCGTAGACGAGTATGTTTTTGCCGTCTTGTTGACTATAACCATAAAATGTTACTAGGTTCCTATGATGTATTCGTGAAAGCAATGTCACCTGAATAGTAGAACAAAATGATAATAGTTAATAACTGAGTGGTAATAACATAACAGTAATGTTGGGATAATGACAATTGCAGAATCTAAGCAATCAAGATATTTTGGGTTTTCTAATATGGGCACTTTTTTTTTTCAAATAACAGGAAGCTAGATTAAGGAATGAATAAACATTCCAAAATAAAAGAATTGCAGAGTAATATGACAGAATCTAAGCAAATATAATTCTTTATTTACGAAAGAAAGAGCCTGAGCAATCCTTTCTTTTTCCTTGCAAATTAGACCAAATATAACCTAAATAAGTTATACCCTTTCCAGAATTAGTTAATGCCATTCCCAAAAAATGGCAGCTGCATGTTGCAAAGAAATACCTCATTTAAGAACTCCCGAATCCCTTGATACGACTCGTTTGTAAGCACCTTCACAGCAATCTCTCGTCCATCAGTCAATTTGCCATAATACACAATGCCGAAGCCACCAGAGCCGATTTTCTTCTCAAACTTATCAGTTGCATTTTCTATCTCTGACAAGGCAAATCTGTGTGCTGATTCTGTTGCCACTTCACTGAAGTACGTGCCAAGCTTTCTTGCTGGTGGCGGTGGCGGTGGAACTATCACAGTATTGTGGTTACTTTCTGGAGAAATAAAAAATACAGGGTTCTTATTATTGCGGGACTTCTACAGCTATGTGTGTTCGATTTGTACTCTTTAAATATGTTTAATGGACATATTGCAGAAGAAAACTAATACTTCTTCATATTTGCAGATAGACCATTCAGAGTTTTTACATTAACAAAAGCACCAATAGAGATGGACAATGTCTAATCCAAATAGGTACTCCATTTGCCTCATTGGATTTTTTCTTGCACAAATTTGAGCCTTTAAGAACACTGTATTTCCAGATCTTTTCTTATTTGATCAAGGATTTGAATTTTAGAGAAATGAGACAACAAATAAGAACATAAGACGAATGAGAACAAGAGTAATTCACATCAAGTGCTGCATTGAAATCAGAATCAGATAAACTAAAAAACTTGTTATCAGGAAATGTACAGTGAAATATTCTATACCCGAGCTTGTGTCAGGGGAACATTTTGCAAATGCAACAAGTCGAGGATGTTTTCTACAAGAGGGATAAATGATGGGTGGTTTTGCAATTTTCACCGAAGCAATTTCCAACCTTTAATTAAACAGGAATCCCGCAGACTTATGGGTACCAATAAAAAAAAAAGAACTGGCTGTTGAGAAAGAATACATAGCAAAAGGATGTTTCTGAAGTTTACCGATCAATGATTTCGACTCCTTTCTCCTTTGTGAAAATAAACAACATGCTATGCCAATTACAAGCAGCAAAGCAACACCAATTATGGTAAAGAGAATAATTACAGCTGTGTTCTTTCCTTTGCTTTCTGTAAGAAGATCGGTATTTCCTGTATAGCTACACATGTGCATACAGAAAAAAGGTAGTTTGTGTAAAAATAAATTGAATATTTGTTGGCAAGAAAATGTAATAAAGATACAAATAAGGTACGCACTTAAACACGATGTTTTTCTTGATTAGACCTGGTGGTATTACTCCGGACAGCTTGTTGTTCTGGACATACCTACATTTATTAAATAGAAATTATCAGACAATTAGTTAATTAAAAATTAATGATAACAGAAAAATAGCTAAAACTGCACAACATGGAACATAAATTTATATGCAAAGCATTTCAAGTTATGAATTCCAGCAAGCTAAACTGCTTAGAGACTGATTCCAACCCTCAAAAATCTGAATTTCATTTTTCTATTATAAACAATTTAAGTTATTTTTTCATTGTTTCCTGTAAATGTTACTCTCTTATATCAGCAAAACCTTCTTGAACTAAACTTATATACTTGCAAATAAGTATCAACACTAAGGAAACTGCTGGTCAAGTTTATTAGGAGCCAAGCTTCCAGAAGTTTTCAGAACCAAGACTTACAATTCCTTTAATTTTGGCAGGTCACCGAAAGATGAAGGCAATCCACCAGAAAGTTCGTTATTCTCTAAATGTCTGCGATGTAAAATTGACATACATATTAATTAGGGAAAGAGCCACTCACTCAAAGTCTATGGGAGAAATTTTTTTATAAAGGTTAGCATCTTACATGGTCTCCAAGTTTTGGCATCCACCAAAATCAGGTATTGGACCCGAAAATGAGTTCCCATCAAGATGTCTACATTAAAACAATTTTTTTGTCTGAAGTGTTTGTTCTTTAATTTACAAAAAAGAAAACAGAGATACAAATAATATGTAAAATTTCTTCGTATATGCCACTACAAACCCCTTTGTTTTGCATGTATGACCTGTGCATTTTTTTTACAGGTTTAAAAACATGGTGCAGATTACTTCTTTTAAAGTTTTTTAAAAGAAGATTCCAAGCACCCGTTTCATTAAAATGAATAATGAAACACAACCTTACAATCAATACTCAGAACAGCATGATGCAACATTACTTGCTAATAAGTTGCTTGCCAAATTTCTTACGCGCTAATAACCTAAGGGAAAAATTATCTTGGATATGAAATAAATAACAAGTACTTATAGGGGAAATGATGCAAACTTAAATTAATACAAGCATAAGTTGCTTGCCAAATTTCTTACGCACTAATAACCTAAGGGAAAAATTATCTTGGATATGAAATAAATAACAAGTACTATGCAAACTTAAATTTATACAAGCATAAGAAAGAAGAGAAAGAAACAAGGAGTGCTCAAACCGTACAGTTCAACCAAGCCAGGTAGCTTTGTGAGCTCAGAAGGAATATTTCCAGTTATGCCCTTCCCAGACAATATACTACAAAGAAATAAAAATAAACAAAAAGCACTCATTTTAAGGCATCCAATAGGGGTAACTTCTTGTCAAACTTTAAAATATCATGTCAAACCTAAAAACAACGATTTCATGCATAACACCTGGCAAACATATAATATATCACTTGTTGCAAAACAAAGCATGAAAGCATTCAAATTACTACTCCCTTTTCCAATTGTTTCAAAAGATGCCTATCCTACCCATCCTCAGTGGTTGTCACAAGTCCCAACACTGAAAAAGGGAAGAGCGTTGATTGGATATCTTTAATAAACCAGATGGGTAAAGTAAGGTGATATCTACCATGCCTCTGAGTTGTGCATAGAAACCCATATAAGGAAGATGTCAGAAACATTAAAAAGATTCATACATGGAAATGACTCGGGGTTGTGGATCAGCGCTACACTGAACCCAAGTCCATGAAGCGGGTAGACATGGGTCACCGCCTTCTTGTGCCCACACTGCTTGCGGGTAGTTCGAGACAAAGCTAGCCATGGTAGTTGCTGCACAATTTCCAAAGTAGAATAGTAGAAATAGATTGAGTAGAGTGAACTTTATGATATCATTTTGACGTACCCATACCAAACTTGTAATGTTGTGACTTCATTAATACAGAACTGTATTGAACCAACAGTTACCAGCATGTGATGCCATAATAAATTGTGAAAACAACTATAAAGCATAAGTATCCCATATACCCCTAACTAATATCCAAGACAAAAAATCCCCAATAACATGTCCATTTCTTCAATATTTCCCCAAAATACCCTCATGATTTCATGAATAGATTAGGAAGTAGCAGTTTAGGGATTTATCTAAAACTAGGGAGGTAGAGAAATTCCAAGTGCTAGTGATTTCCAAATATTTACAACAATTACTTACCATCCAGAGAGCCGATATTGATATCCAAATACTTGTAAATCTCCAAGGCATTCAAAATGGGCCCCCTTGATGAATCATTGGTTTTTCTAAGCGCAAATGAGAAAACGAACGGGAGAGAAATGTTCCAAAACCCTGGCTCATACAGCCTGTTTTTCCCTCCAGCATTCTCTTGCACATTTATGGTTGGTTTGCTGAACTCAGTTCGACCTGGCACAAACAACTTGAACTTTCTGGTCTCATCTGAGGGCAAATCTTCAATTTCAGCCAAGTAAGAAAATGCCCATGCATTTGCAGGGAAACCCTCGAGGTCTAGTCGATATGTTAGAGTTCCATTTTGACCGATTACTGCTGTTTGCATTACCTTTTCAGGGGGCATTTCATCGAAACCAACATATATAGGGGATGTAGTTGAAATTTTCTCTGTGCCAGGAGCCACGTCAACTAGGTAGTTTGCTCTTTTAATAGAATCTGATTGCCATATCCTGTCAAATGGGTCATCTGGATACCTGGAAAATTCTTTTTTTGTCATTGAAATATATTAAAAAGGAACTTGTCAAGTACTTCCCTCATATAACTGAGTTCACAGATAACTAGTTTCTTAGGTGTTATCATTCAATGGTACATCTTATCAGGGTGTGGTACCAGTCAAAGATCAGCTGCATGCATGGCTGCTAAAGTTACAATCAATTATGTTATAAGTTGTTTAGGTTTAGTGAGAGACAACAAGGTGGTTTTCATACCACTCTCTTAACCAAACCAGGGTGCTACTGGTAATTATCATATATCTATGTATTAGTAATTTGCCTCAAATCTTATAAATTAATCTGTCATAATGTATTTTGCAGTACACTTGAAACAGTATTATAAAAAAAAATAAACAAATGATACCTAATAGAATCATTACTCTCAGCGCCAAAATTTATTCTGGCAGCGAGACTAAGAAAGAAACGGGCCTCCACCTGGGTATAGTATACCGACCCATTAAACTGTCTCAGCTCAAGAGTAGATATGAAAGGCAAGCCGGTACTGGCATTAGAGAGGCAAACACTAAGAGTAGGTTGAGAGGCCAAAAGCACCAGCTCCACGATCTCAGGACTGTAAGCATCGGAAATGACAATTGTGCTCCAGGGAGTGGCTCCCAGAGAAAGGTCAAATTTGGGGTAGACATTGCTATTGTCAAAGTTACCATAAAGAAATGTGGCTCGTACCAGGTACCTGGTACGGGTACGCACATTGAGGGTGTAGCAGTATTTCCGGTTATCAGCCGGGAAATACCGTACTGTGGTATACTGCTGTTTGGTGGGGGTCGGTGCCGAGATGTTGGCCCGCTGACCGAAGAGGAATTTCTCATCCGGTGCCCACTCAAGGCCGATATCATCAGTGTAGGAATCAGTACCACCACAGTCCAGACTTATGAAACCTATTGTCCAATTGTATGATACCAGAAAGGTTGAGTTAAAATTGCACCAGAGAAAGAGTCCCTTTAATTCGCACTTAATGTCAATAATTTGATAGAATATTGATTCAGAAAACATACCTGGCATTTGAGCGCCAACCAATGGTAACAGAAAAACCAGGAGAAGACTCCAAGGAACAAAATTTCCCATCTCTCGCTCCTTCTTCAGTGATCAAGCGTGGCTATGTGCATCCAAATCATGCGATTTGCGTAGCAACCATCCAAGCTCAAAGGTATCAGAGAAAGTAAGAAGAGGGGAGTGTCAAGTGTGCGCGCTAAGTTGTCGTTTTGGGGAGACAAGAGGGGGTGAGCTGTATCAAAGCGTCTCTCCCTCGCACACTGTCTGGTTAGTGTGGAAGCAAAAGAGAAAAAAGCAAAGGAAAGCGAGTGGCAGGGAAAAGAGAGAATTTCTTTTTCGGATGCACCTGGATCACTGTCTTCTTTGTTAAAAAGTCGAATTTTTTAGTCTACTATTCCACTGTGCTGTGGGGTCCAGCTGATAAATCATGGTTTATGAGTAATTAACCAATGATCTATTTCATAGTCTGTACGGCTCAATTTGTTGAAGGATTAACTTCTAATATTGTTTTATTATTCTTAAGTTATTACGAGGTGTTGCGGATCATAAAATGGATGGATATAGACCAGGTGCAGAGAGCGATTAAGATAAGAAAAAGGAGGGAAAAGAAAAGAAGTGGAAAAGCGGAGGCACGCAGAGAGCGATTGATGAAGGAAAGATGGAGAGAGAGAGAGAGAGAGAGAGAGAGAGAGAGAGAGAGAGAGACCTTCACCTTGCTTTTCTTTTCAATCAAGGACGGATGGTCAGAGTCTGGGTCCCACATCATAGCCTAGGTTTCGTCCTTTTTAGACGCTGGTCCATTTATTGCGTAGACCGCTGTCTTTCGACCGCTCGACTCCGTGCTTGCGTTCTCCCTATTTCTTCCCATGCGGTATTTCACTGAGTCAATTATAGAATGACACGTGTCGTGTTATGGTTCGTATCGGATCTGCTACATGCTTGTAAATGTTTGCGATCGCCGCATAGGATCTGAATTCGTTGGTGCACTTAATCATGCTTGATTGCGATCGTTTTTTAGTGCTACTAGTACTTGATCTCTCTAGCAACTATAGTAAAAAAGATTTTGAAATTTGAAGTTATTCAAAGAAAATTGAGAAATGTGTAGTAGTCTGCCGAAGATGGAAAAAGTTATGCTGATTCTTGTGTTTAAAATTTTAAATCAATTCTATGTTGAATACAGTTGTTTGGCTCGAGAAAGTCAATATTTAAAATATAGAATTGAAATTTAAGACACCCACTTTAAACATGTTTGTAATAATATATGATAAAATTTAGTATTATCTTGTAATGAACTTTTTTTTTCTATAATGCTAGGTGGATGATTCTAAAACGGTAACCAATGTAAAATTTGTTCTTCATTGAACCAAATAAATTAATAAATAAATAACTCGGTTCATGTAATACCTAAAAAATTTAATTCTGAAAACATGCCAGTGAACAATTTCCTCATGCAACATTTTTTTATTTTTGGTTTCCAGGGGAGAGGTAATTGGTGACAGCAATCAGCCCCCAACAAAATAAAAAAAAAAAGAAAAAAGAAAAGAAGATGGTTAAGTACTTCAAATATAACTTAACACACACAACTGACGCACACAATAAAAGTGGAATATACTCCGTTGGTCTATTCCTCTCCATTCGTTACAAAATTGTACTCAAAATTTATAATTCCTTATCAATAATCCTTAACAAATCCCCCGTCATATGACACATAATTTCAGAAATTACATAGAATTACATAGAATAAACTATATATAAAGTAGGTATGTACCGTTGCTAACCAAGGTACAGTATTGAGTCGAGGTACTTCTAACTTCTCCAGTTTGTCTGGACTGGAGATGATCACACACCCCATCTTCTCTTTTATTTGAGCTTAGATAGATTGGTCCAGCTAATTCTTCAGCTTTAAGCATTAGTTTGCGTTTGTGATTTTGATTTTGATTTTGATTTTGATTTGGGAATGTAAGTGGAGGCATGCATGCTTCTGCTTTGTTTCTATGCTTTCGCCTTAAGGAAATGATGTGCTCTCTCTCTCTCATGATTATTTTAACAATTAAAAGCAAACTTTTTTGTAATAATTTCATGTGCCAATTATTCTGCATCCTGCATAACATGAAATGCCAAAATATAATCTGGCAGGCATGTCAAGAAGCACCTCGTAAGAGCATGAAATATCATTAATATTAGTTAGCATAATAATAATTACATTTTTTTTGTTACCTACAATCTATAAGCTAATATCTCACTATATGCCAGCATTATTATTAATCACAAGCCAAATGCATCAAACATGCAAATTAGCAATGATAATCAGGATAAAAGCTGTTGTTTGGATATTTAACGACTCATGTTATTTAAAAAAAAATTGATTGCATTACTATTAAAGAGCGTCAATTTTTTATTTGACCTAATAGATCGATCCGAATCCAACCCGACTCAAAATGGTCAAAATGGTCTAAAAGAAAAATGAAATAGATACAGATAAAAAAAAATTTTATCCATCTTGGATTAGATGAGATATGAGAGGGAGAGAATATTTTCAGATATGGACATTTGGGATCTAGTGTGACCGGATCCCTCTGATCTTGGATGTTTTGCAACGATTTAAGTAAAATTTTCCATTGAAATTTATTATTTCGTTCTCTTTTCCTGTTGTAAAATTTTTAGATCATTTTAGTCATAAATTTCTTGTTTGAAATCTTGTCATTCTTATTAATTTCTTCCACAAATTATGTTGTTAATTACATTTTATTTGTATAATTTCTATTTGTCGTTAATCTTTATCATTTGTTTCTTTAATTATTTTTCATTCCGAATTATTAATTGATTCATGAATTATATCGTTATTAATTTTTTTGGACGGGGTTTCAATTTTGATGATTGTGTTCCCAATTTTGTTCATGAATTGAATGATTAATAAAACATTTTATTCCCTAAATATTTTATTTTTATAGGTTATTTGTGTTGAGGATTTGAATTGTGAAACTCTATAAAAGATTAATAAATGCTTTAAAATAGTCTCTAATCTAGGTTATCAATAGGAACATTGATTAACCGGTATAAGATTAATATCTGGAATAAATGATGATTACGTTCTGCATACCATGTGATAAGGTGTTATCAATTTAATTACATAAATGCTTATTTAATTACATAAGCATTTAATTACATAAATGCTTATTAAAGAACAGTGTATTGGATTGACCCAATAATGAGACATTATGTGGATTTTATTTGTATTATTAATGTTTTATTTGTGTTTGAAAATTTATAGTATGAGATATTTATTTTTTACATGAGCTATGTATATTTGTAGATGTTATTTAATGTGGACCATAACTGACTGTTATATAGATATTACCTCAATATTTTTTCATGTGGAGGAAATTTTTTTATTAATATTACTGATGTCCCTTTTATTTGTCTTAATAGTTATGATATTACTAGATCCCTTTATGAAGTAATGTATTATGCATGCAATTATAATTTAGGGGTTAATTATAATTTAATGATTACTTTGAATCAAGAAAATAAATAAATTTACGACAACGACACATTCTTATCTTGATTTTTTTCATGATATCATGAGACATAAGAATTAACATGAGGAAAATATTGTTTGAGGTTCATGATACTGTATGATATATATTGTTTGGAGAATTATAATGCATATTGCTATATGCCTCTTATAATTTATAAAATTAAAATGGTTTTAATTCTATTGTCAACATGATATAGATCCCAAAGGATCACCGAGAAAAGATTATAAAAGATTTATTTTATCATTTCATATGTTGATGTGAATATGATACTGATTAAATTAATTAAAAATGTTATAATTTATTTTAATTATCATATGATGTTGAAATAAATGTCATTAGATGACAAATATAACCAAAGAATTTATTTGACACGTGTGACATGTCATATAAATTTTATTGCTTAACCAATAATGTATATAATTATATGGTATAATTGTATGCGAATTGGACTAAATATTTGATTAATTATGGGGTGAGGTGATATCAAGGATAAGAACAAAAAATCAAGCTATTGAAATGACTAATTAAATCTTCTCTTTTTAATTTTATAACTCTCATTGTACAAGGCTGTAGATACCTAAAATTATATAGTTTTATGACGATTTATGTGTGGCTGATTTATTCAAAAAAATATAAAATCAAGATATCATTTTCATGCATATGCTAAAAGGTATGTTGCTTAGCTTTACTTCGACAATGTGCGCAAACGTTGATTTCATTTAATAAAAATTTATTTCACATTGAAAATTGTATATAAAAAATAGTTTAAAGTATGAAATCATTAAGTAGATAAGTAAGTTAATAGAGAACAACCATTTTCAAGTATAGAATCACTTTTACAAATTATTGAAAAGCATAATGCGCATTTAATTCTTGGTTTAAAGAGAATTTGATCTTAAGTTATAACTTATAAAAGCTTGTTTTGAATTTTAAAATAATTATTTTGTAAACTAGGAAAAATCATCTTGAGTCAAACAAATACTCTTATATAGAAGGTTGATCAAATTATATGCTAAAGATAAATTTATTTCGAGTGAATATATTTGAGAAATATTCAAATACTAATTTCTGGCTAAAATGCACAATTCTAAGCTTAAATCATTTCCAGATACCGAATTATTTTTTCTAGGACTAAAAGAAAATTCATCCAATTAATTACAAGATATTTAAGTATTCTTCCATGTTAAAAAGGAGTTATTCTAAGAAAAATATTTCAAGGTTAAGATCTTCATTTCTAACTGGAGAAAAATGTTTTAAACTGCAATTTTGATCTTTCAATTGTTATTGATATCTTTCATCATATTAATATCGCAAATAGATGTTTTGGGATAAAACCATAAGTTCTAATATTAATTAAATTATGTGAATTAAGTTCAACATTTGTAATCTTTAAACCATGTTTAAATCTTTTGTACAATCAATTGACTGGTTTTAGCATACTATTTGTAGAATCTCACTATTTTCATACTGTGGAAAAATTAGGCGAGAAATACATATTTTTCATGTCATAAAATCAAAGGTACGATCAATTTTCTAAGCTAATTTTATTTGTTTCTTACAAATCAGATCATTATAACACAAAAATAGGCCAAATTGATAAACATAAAACACCACTTTTGACCCCTCAATTTAAATTATCTCTACTCTTATTAAGTATATAGTTGTCCAGATTTTGTAATGGTTCAGATTAATTGATCAATTTTTAGAATTAATTTCAGCCATTACTTGCATTATCCTGTTCTTAGAACGGTTGAGATTTACTTATCTAATTTCACTTATCAATATAGATTTTTACATAAATTTTTGTCATAAATTTATGCTTCCTAATTACAATTTTGATCTATCATATCTCTCTCTCACCCCCACCCCCAAAATAAACCCTCCCTCCGAATTTATTCTCTTTATGATAATTATATTATTTCTTTCCAAATATTAAACATACATATTTATCCTTTACACGGTTAGGAATACTTTCATAACAAAAAGAGAAAAAAATATTGTCATAATAAAATACATTAAATGTCATTTATTTATTTCTTTTTATGTTATTATAATTTTTAGTAATGATATACGAAAAGAACATGTATATTAGAAAAGAAATAACAAAATTACCATAAATAATTGGAATTCTATATTTTTATAAACTACAATCACTTGCATAGCTATCTCTTATTGTACACTTGATTGATTTGAAGCTTGGAATTAGATCGGATCTAATCTACCACTAAACCCTGCCGAATCAACTTAAAAGTTGATTTATAAGATATAATCTTCTGTTTTGTACAATTTTGTGTATTAAATGCATCAGTTTTGCTAAATCCTTCTTGTCTTTTGCTTTGAAAATTTTGAATTCTCCTAAGGTAGGGGCAAATAAAACAAACTTATAATTTCATAGCAGTGTAATCACAAAAAACAATTTGGATAATTTCAGTGACATAAATATTTTAATTATTACTTTAGCTCACGTGTTGAGCAAACAAATTCGAACAAAATAAATATTTTAAATTTGGAAAGAATCTATTAAATATTTTATGACAACAACAAATTTTTTTGTTGATTTTGTTGTATTATAGATTGTTGTGTTGTACTTTTTGTAAGGTCGAGGCGGTCGGACAGGTTTGAACTCTTTTCGGGGGGGGGGGAGTTTTTCCAGACAGTTCTGAAAGAAGGCACGCATAAGCAGAGGCCGAACCCTAACTCACAGACGATGAAAAGGCTTCTGCATTCACAACAAGGGGAGGGATGAAACTTTATTCCGAACCGATACAAGAGTGATGCGGATAGAGCCTGTGAGCAGCAGTTTGAGAGTCTTTCCTTTTCCTCATGCTTTAGGACCTATAAAAACTTCTTCAAGGTCGGTCTTTTTGCTTCATCGACTTTGCTTTTGCTTGATGAGGAGATAGATGGCTGAAGCACGGAAATGGGCTCTATGGGGCTTTGAGCTCAGGTATGAAATTGAACTATCATAAATCTTCATCCCTTTAATATTACTGAGGCGCGCAGCGGGGCATTTTCATAAAGTCAGGTAGTGCTACAGCTAGGAAATACGTGTAAAAAACCTGTTTGGAACGTTACTGGCCTAAACTATGATTCAGAGTTCGTGCAGGTATGATGATCATAATTAGGCAATTGAGCGCCGGATAAGCCAAGAACTTACCTAACCTTTGCGTCCATACTCACATATGTACTGTTTGTGCTGGGATACCAAAAAATCTCATAAAAAAGAATTTTTTGGTAAGCTAATAATGGATCCCCTTTTTGTTTGTATCACTCATTTTTGAATCACTCACTCTTACAATTTGAAGAAGATTTTTATTTGAAAAGAGTCTGCCTTTGATGCTTTCCACTCGCTATGCCCTTGACTTCAACTGGCGGCCCGTAGCAGGATAAAATTGTCTGTGATCTCACGACCTCAGGGAAGTTAGCTTGGTATTTCTTTTTTTAGGAAAGAACTGCAGGTGGAGACATTATTCGCAAGGCAAGCAATTTGTGATTAAAACTGATCACCAAAGCCTAAGGCATCGCTCAGCTAAGGGAACAATACAGAGTTCCAATCATCAAATTGATAGCTTGAGGAGCTTCCCCGGAGTTTTACGACACTCTTTCACATGCTAATTGAATGTCAGATATAGTAGCTAAGTGAGACCACCGTTTGGCATTTGGGTACATACCGGGTGAGGTCGGGTTGAGCCAATTGAATGAGTGTGCAACATGTTAGTCGGAATGAAAATTTAAAAATTCAACAACGCACCAATGGGTCTATTCGTTCAGTCAAAATCGAACTGAATATGAATATAAACCATTTGTATATTTGCTTTGTCGGAGACTCGAGTGCTTAACATTGATGCGGTTGCCAGAAATCACCATCTGACTCTAAAGTAGAATTCCTCCGTTGGTGTCCATCAGAGAGTTCAATAGGCGTTGGCTATCGACTTTGCTAGAGGTTCTCAGACGGCAACGCTCAACCTCTCGTAACTATCTAAGACAGTGGAGTGGTAGAATTTTGACGTGAGAATCAAAGATTTCTAAAAATTCCGAGTGGGCACCACTTTTATAAGGTGCAAAGAGAGGAGATCACATGCCTCACCCCATGCAAAACGTAGGTGTGCGTGGGCGTGGATCGGTTCTCGCGGCTGGAATCGTGTTTGAAATTGAACCAACACACAATTGTTCTCATAACGAGATACTATGGTACATGACACATGTTACGGCCCACAACACTGTGTTGCGCACTGTAATGATGCCTTATGTCACCCTGTGGCAAACACACGTGTTGCAACCGTAACACCTTTGTTGGGCCCGCAGCACACGCTACTTCGACCTTCAATAACTTTATCTAAAGTCCAATTAAGAGATTGATGTTTATTCCATAAACATCGAGTTAAATTTGTTATCCCATATCATTTCTCAATCATCACATGATTGGTTTAGATTACTTTTTTCTAGTGTGATGATATGAGATCTATGTTATTTATCAATAGTGTCAAAAGTATTCTAACATATAAGATCTGAGCAACATTTAGTAATGCGCATCACACCTACCCAAATGATACATATGATATATACCATTGATAAGTCTTAATTGCATACACTTTTTGATAAGATTTGATCTCTTAAACGATACCATTTTACATAATTTTTAGATCATTTAGTCAAATATTGCACCAAGTTCGAGATACTGCTATGTTTTGGATTGTTTTCAGGAGTTTGGAGCATTCCAGAGCAAGGGAGAAACGTTGAAGGCAAGGCAGAGCACAAATACAGCACTGGAAGCTTGCTGGTGGAGTTTTACACAATTATTGCGGGCCGCAGTAAATATTACGGGTCGAAATTTCTCGTGGCTAAGAAACAGTTTTTCCTACGAATTCGCTGGCGCCTTTTCACCCCGATTTTGCGGGTCGCAAAATCGACACTGTTTCAGATCTGAAAAACCCAAAACAGACTTGTTCGTTTGGGAAAGATATAAAAGGGTCTGGGCTCGACTCCCAAAGAACCCTAGCCGCCCCTAGACCTCTCCTCACCTCTCTCCACGACTCTCCACACCTAGGAACTGATTTGGGACCAAGATTCGAAAGATTTTTGGGTTGCTTGAAGAGATCTAGCGCGTGACTTGGAGAAGAAGAAGAAGAAGACTACTCTTGCTTTGTTTTATCTATTTATTCTCTCTCCTTTAAATTCTTATATGTCGATCTAGATACTTTTTTGAGATGATGTGTGCCCCTATGAGAGGCTAATTCCCTCTCTAGGGACGATGGCATGTAAAACTCGAAACTAGTGCTTTAATTTTACTTGGTTTGTTGTTTTTAACTGATTATTGTGATTTGTTCTTTTGCGAATTGTTAAATGCATAAATTGCTTGTTTAACCAACTTTAGCAATACGTGTACTTAGGATTTTGAGTAAATGACTAATCAATCACTTGCTTGAACCCGGATCAAGAGAACAAAACTAGGCTAGAGATGAGGTACCTAACGGTGAAACCAAAGGTCTAGACGGGTATTTTTGGTTATGTTGAATTGCTTGTGAGATGTACCTAACGGTGAATTACAACTAATTAATAGAATTAAAATCTATAAATTAACCCGCACATGTTTAGAATATATAAATACGCAAATCAAGTGAATTAAAGTCTAGTGAAAAGTAAGCCAAAGCCCCTAGAATTCTTGTTATTGAATTAAATCCCAGGATTTTATTATTTGTTTTGTCTTCATCCGATTTAGTTTAGAAAATCAACAAAGATTAATTCGTCTAGCTTAGTGAATTAGTAAGAACCGGTACTTTACGAGTTTGTCCCTGTGGATTCGACACCCCAATTACTACTTGACAAGGTTGTACGCTTGCAACCAAATTAGGTAAATTTAGGATATTATTAGCTATAGGTGAAATATCCCAACAAGTTTTTTGGCGCCGTTGTCGGGGACAACGGTAAATATCGGTTTAAGCTTTAGTAATTAAGACTAGACATTTATCATTTTCTTCATTTACTTTTATTTTTGTTTTGCTTCAGATTTTTGCTTGATACTCACGTTGAATTCTCTCTCTTGTAGAACTCACTCTGGCTAGTGGATCGACAAGGATACCACGCTTTCGCATTGTGTACAAGAGGAAAAAATTCCGAACCAAGAAGAGGGACACCACGACTACTCTAACCCGACCTAGACGGTTGAATTTCGACGAAGAGTCAAGGATGGGGGAGAACGTACAACAGCCTGACACTAGGCCATTGCGTGATTTTGCCGCACCACAAGCCGAGTTCATTCGCATGGGTTACACTGTGCCGGCAGTTGCCGCCAATAGTTTTGAATTGAAACCAGCCCTCATTAGCATGGTTAACCAAAATCAGTTTTCCGGTCTAGCATACGAGGACCCAAACCAACATCTAGCAACCTTTGAGGAAATTTGTAATACCTTAAAAATGAACAATGTTTCACTAGATGCGATTAAATTAAGGGCTTTTCCATTTTCTCTTAGGGATAAAGCTAGAAATTGGTTGTGGTCTTTAGAACCAGAGTATATAAATTCGTGGGCCCAAATGTCTAGAGCATTTCTCAATAAGTATTTCCTGCCTTCTAAAACTGCTCATTTGAGGAACCAAATCACTAATTTCAAACAAAGGGACGGGGAACCACTTAGTGATGCTTGGGATAGATATCAGGAGTTGTTGAGGTTATGCCCACACCATGGATTGGAAAAATGGTTAATTTTACAAATTTTCTATGAAGGGTTGATTTATAATACTCGTATCTCTATTGATGCAGCGGTAGGAGGTAGTCTCATTAGCAAGAGCGCAACCGATGCCTTCAACCTCATCGATGAGATGGCAATGAATCAACATCAATGGCCGTCCGAGCGCGGTGTTGCGAGAGCGACTCCCGGTCGTTTGGAGACGAATGCAGTGATGGAACTCTCGGCCAAGGTAGAGGCAATGCAAAAGATGTTCAATCAAATGAATATCTCGGCCGCAAGTCAAATTTCTCCTTATGGAATTTGTAGTGGTACGGATCATCTTTCAATTAATTGTACTGCGGGTTTTACTAGTGATGGAGATTTGGAACAAGTCAATGCTTTGAACAACAGTTTTAGGCCGCCAAATAATCCATATTCTAGTACTTACAACCCCGGTTGGAGGAACCACCCAAATTTCTCTTGGAGAAATGACCAAAATAATTCGAACCAAAATCAAAATCGACCTAATCAGAATTTTGATCAAAGACAATTCGAGTCAAATATGCCACAAAAGTCCAACCTAGAAAGAATGATGGAAAATTTCATTGAGGCCCAAAATAGAACTAACAATGAGATGAATGATAAATTTGATAAGTTGAATGCAAAAGTCGATTTGTTAGCAACTCAGAGCAGGTTAATGGAGAACCAAATAGCTTAACAAGCCGCGTCGTCTTCGCGCCAAGTTGGGCATCTTCCACCTAAATCCGAAGACAACCCGAAAGAACATGTCAAAGCCATAACACTTCGGAGCGGGTTTGGGTACGAAGGACCCAAGATGCCAAAGAAAAATGAAGGAGAGCAAGTGAAGGAGCCCGAAGCAAAAACGACTCAACTGAAGAGGTCGCGCCTCAGGAACCGTCACAAGACAAGGAAACTGGTAATGGCTCCTCAAAACAGGCAAGTATGGAGGTACCCAAGTATGTGCCTCCGCACAGGTACGCTCCTTTTCCTCAAAGACTTGTCAAGAGTAATATGGATAAACAATTCGGTAAGTTTGTGGAGTTATTGAAACAATTGAATGTGAATATTCCGCTTACCGATGTTATGACTCAAATGCCAATCTATGCGAAATTTTTTAAGGACATTTTGTCTAGTAGAAGAACACTTGAGGAAATTCAAACCGTGACTTTAACTGAGAAAATTAGTGCACTTTTGTTGAACAAACTTCCTCCAAAACTTAAGGACCCCGGTAGTTTTTCCATTCCTTGTTCTATAGGTAACACCAAATTCAAACAAGCCTTGTGTGACATTGAGGCAAGTGTGAGTCTTATGCCTAGATCGGTTTATGAGAGAATTGGAATAGGTGACCTAAAACCGACCTGAATATCATTACAACTTGCAGACAAATCGGTTAGATTATCAATGGGTATAATAGAGGACATACCAATCCAAGTTGGAAAATTTTTCGTTCCTATTGATTTTGTTGTAGTTGAAATGGAAGAGGATATCCAAACTCCGCTTCTTTTGGGTCGTCCTTTTTTAGCAACTGTGGGAGCTTTAATTGATGTTAGGGATGGAAAACTAACACTTAGGATTAGGGAGGAGTCACTTGTTTTTCATGTAGAAAAATCTCTTAAGTTTCCTTCTAATGAAGATATAATTTTCAGGGTTGAAATCATCGACGCCATTGTAGCGGAAGAAATTGAGAAGATCACAATTGATGATCCGCTACAGCACGTAATTGCAAACCCAACGGAAGATGAAGTTGAAATGAATTTTGAAGAAGTTTTGAGTCGATTGGATGATCAAGAAATGTTGAATCTTGAGTTGATGGGAGAAGATGATCAAGGTTTGGAAGAATTTGACGAAAAATTCGATGAAACCAGAGTTTCTGGCCACTTTCTGCAAGAAATTACAGGGTCGCAAAAAGAAGTTTTTCAAGCCGAAACTCAGCTCTCCGAGTCCAAACCCGAAGCACCAAAGATTGAATTAAAACCACTTTTCTCTACTCTCCACTACGAGTACCTTGGACCAAATGAAACCTATCCGGTGATTGTCAATGCAAACCTAAACCGAGTCCAAACCAAAAAACTTCTTAATGAGTTGAGATTGCACCGAAAGACTATTGGGTACACGATTGAAGATCTCAAAGGGATCGCGCCTTCCATTTGTATGCATCGAATTTTTATGGAGGATGGTCACAAGCCTTCAATCGAATCGCAAAGGAGGCTCAACCCAAATCTCAGGGAAGTAGTGTGGAAGGAAATTCACAAACTCCTAGATGCCGGCATCATCTATCCAATCTCCGATAGCAATTGGGTAAGCCCGGTACATGTGGTACCGAAGAAGGGAGGGACAACAGTTGTCAAAGGCACGGATGGCGAACTAATCTCAACAAGACTCGTGACAGGATGGCGAATGTGCATTGACTACAGCAAGCTCAACTCTGCAACGAGAAATGATCATTTTCCTCTCCCTTTTATTGATCAATTACTAGAAAGACTTGCTAAACACACTTTCTTTTGTTATCTAGATGGTTATAGCGGTTTTTTCCAAATACCAATTCACCCTGAGGACCAAAAAAAGACTACATTTACGTGTCCATATGGAACATTTGCATATCGTAGGATGCCATTTGGTCTTTGTAATGCACCGGCCACTTTTCAAAGGGCTATGATGGGTATTTTTTCAAATCTTATCAAAAATGCCATGGAAATTTTTATGGATGACGGTTTATGGTACCTCATTTGATGAATGTTTAACTAATCTCTCTAAAGTTTTGCAAAGATGTGAGGAGGTGAATTTGGTGCTCAATTGGGAAAAATGTCATTTCATGGTGCAAGAAGGAGTGGTACTTGGCCATGTCGTGTCGGAGAAATGATTGGAAGTTGACCAAGCCAAGGTCGAGGTGATCGAAAAATTACCGCCACCAACGAATGTGAAGGAAGTGCGAAGTTTTTTGGGACATGCGGGATTCTATCGGTGATTCATCAAAGATTTTTCGAAAATTGCTAAGCCTTTAACTAATTTGACCATGAAAGATTCAATTTTTGACTTTGATGCAAAGTGTCTTGATGCTTTTTGTAGGATAAAGAAGGCACTTGTCTCAGCATCGATACTTCGACCGCCGGATTGGAGCATTCAGTTCGAGATCATGTGTGATGCAAGTGATTACGCGGTAGGAGCCGTGTTGGGACAGCGGGTAGACAAGAGGTCACATGCAATTTACTATGCGAGCAAAGTTCTAGATGAAGCGCAAATAAATTACACAACTACCGAAAAGGAGCTACTCACCGTGGTGTTCGCCATCAACAAGTTTCGGTCTTACTTGGTGGGATCGAAAGTGATAGTCTATACCGACCATGCCGCTATCCGCTATTTGTTGAATAAGAAAGATGCAAAGCCGAGACTCATTCGTTGGATACTCTTGCTTCAAGAGTTTGATTTGGAGATCAAGGACAAAAAGGGCACAGAAAATTCAGTGACGGATCATTTGTCTCGAATCAGGCACGAACCGAAAGAAGGAGAGTTGCCCATTGATGACTCATTCGTGGACGAGCAACTTTGCCGCGTGAGCACTCTCCAAGCCCCATGGTACGCCGATTATGCCAACTTCCTTGCTTGCGGCATAATACGGCCGGAGCTCACCTATCAACAGAAGAAAAAGTTTTCCGTTGATGTGAAGCACTACTTTTGGGATGACCCGTTTCTTTTTAAGTTGGGAGTTGATGGGATCCATAGAAGATGTGTTCCGGAGGATGAAACCCATTCCATAATGTTCCATTGTTATTCCTCGCCTTATGGCGGGCATTCTTCATCCAACAAGACCGCCGCTAAAATTCTCCAAGCAGGATTCTTTTGGCCAACTCTCTTCAAAGATGTGAGAAATTTTATTCAAGCATGCGACAAGTGTCAACGCATGGGAAATATTTCGAGGCGACACGAGATGCCACTCAACAATATTCTGGAGGTAGAGTTGTTTGATGTTTGGGGGATAGATTTTATGGGTCGGTTTCCTAGTTCAAGCAACAACAAGTACATTTTGGTTACAGTGGACTACGTATCGAAGTGGGTCGAGGCAATTCCGAGTCCGACGGCCGACTCACAAGTGGTCAACCGCCTTTTCAAAAAGGTGATATTTCCGAGATTTGGGGTGCCCCGAGTAGTTATAAGTGACGGTGGTTCTCATTTTATTAACCGTCGATTTGACAATCTTCTAGCCAAATACAGAGTCAAATATAAGGTTGCAACGCATTACCATCCGCAAACAAGTGGACAAGTAGAGATCTCCAATCGTGAAATAAAGAATATCTTGCAAAAGATGGTGAGTCACACGAGAAAAGATTGGTCCGCCAAACTAGACGAAGCACTTTGGGCATACTGCATGGCATACAAAACTCCGATAGGTATGACCCCTTTCAAGTTTGTGTATGGAAAACCGTGTCATCTCCCGGTTGAATTGGAGCATAAGGCATATTGGGCTATCAAGACTATAAATTTCGACTTGAAAGCCGCGAGAGAGAAAAGACTTTTGGATTTGCATGAACTCGAGGAACTCCGTCTAAAGGCTTATGAGAATGCCAAACTGTACAAGGAGAAGACTAAAAAGTGGCATGACAAACACATTCTTCGAAGGACCTTTCAAGTTGGGGATTGGGTGCTTTTATTCAATTCCAGGCTCAAACTCTTTTCGGGAAAATTGAAGTCAAGGTGGACTGGGCCATATCAAGTACTAAACGTGTTCAACCATGGAGCGGTCGAGATTTGGAGTGAGCGCTCGGGAGCTTTCAAGGTGAATGGGCAGAGATTGAAGCACTACGTACAAGGAGAACCGATGGGAGAAATGATCAACATCTCCCTCGCTGATGCACCATCCGGATGAGAAAACGAGGGTCGAGCTCACGACCTTAAATTGAGAACTACTTGGGATTGAGTTCCAAAACTTCTCTCTTCTTCTTTTAACTTTTGATAAAATGTATATATATATAAAAAAAAAAGAAAAAGAAAAAAAATATAATATAATAATATATTTTCTTTTTATTACTATTAATTTAAAATTTCTTCAAATTTTTAACACTCACGGGCTGGATTAGTGGCGAGTTTGAAAAGAACGACATGAGATAAAATCTACAAGAGGGCGCGAGATATCTTGAGATTGGAACGAGAGTTCAAGTCGAAATACAAAAATTCTTTGCAAGAGCATTCGAAACTCGTGTTGGAGTCAAGAGAGTTCAATCCTTCTTTTTCTTTAATCTTGAGAATTTTCTGGACACATTTTTCACAAAAAGTGCGGGTCACAATTTTTATTGCGAGTCGAATTTTTTGCACAAAACATGACAGGGGATAGAATCCTTTTTTGAGCTATTTGGTTTATTTCTCTTTTCCCCCTAAAATTAACCCTAACTTTCCCACACTTTACTCTCTCTCTCTCTCTCTCTCTCTCACAGCCGCCTCCACGCGCGCCTCCACCCAGACTCGTGCCGCCTCGCCTCCACGCGCGCCTCCACCCAACCTCGCGCCGCCTCGCCGCTCCCAGCCTCGCGCCGCCTCTACTTCGCCTTGCCTCAACCTCGCGTCGCCTCTGCTCCGCCCCACCTCCACTCCCTCGCTAAGCCTCCTGCTTCACTTCTCAACCCTATATCCGACCTTCTTCCTCCCTCTAAACCTTCTACCTTCCCCCATTTTTCACTATCTACCTTTTCCCCTACAAACCATATCTCTGAAATTATCTAGACCACCATGGACAAATCACCTCCATCAAAGAGACCCAGAAAGATTTGTGCGTCAAAGCCAAGAAGGGGACGTGCAAGCCGAACCCCCAACACCATGGATACTGACGAACCGCACGATGAGGCCCCGCAACATCCTCTTGCAAATATCCCCGAGAATGAGTGGCCAGAGAATACCACGTCTGATTTCGGACTGACGTTATCTACACCACAAGCACACGAGCGTTTTAAGGCGCTACTAACACGGAAGCTCATTCCATCTCGCTTCCTCCATGAGGAGACACTTCGCACTTTGGGCATCTTCCATGAGGTACGCGAACTCACGGATAGTATTTGGCTTTGGAACTTCCTGTCCAACGAAGTACCAACTTATCGGACCCTCACATACGAGTTTCTCGCTAGCTACACGTGCCATCCTTCATATAATGAATGTTACTTCCAAATGGACGGTGAACCCCGCGTCTTAACACTGGAAGACCTCAACAACCTTTTAGACATAAAAACCACGGCCGAACTCACCACCTTCGATTGGCCGGACTACATGCCACAAGCCAAATTTGAGAAGTTGATCATAGGCGGACCACGGCAGGACACCCGTGCAAGCCAAATCCAACACCCGGCACTCCGTTGCATTCAAAGGGCATTAGGTTATTCAATTTTCGGCCGAGGTGAGACTTCTTCTACTCTCAACAAGAAGGATCTATTCTTTTTGCAATGCATGCTTGATGGCAACCCGCCCACTGCGCGGCCAACTCCTAATGTGGGATATTTCATTATCCGCCATCTCGAGCGGGTTGTTGAAAACACAAGACCAGGTGGTCATATCTCGGTTGGGGGCCTTGTCACAAAAATTGCAATGTCACTCGGCATCATCACGGATGGTCCCATCTATCGTACTGTCCTCCCGGGAAGCATAAGGATCAACATCAAAACTCTCGTCAACGCTAATTTGATCAAACAAGTGGACGATTATTATGTCACCATTGGCCACAATGGAAAAAGAGCAAAACTTCCCTTGCCCACGAGCCTCAACAAGTATAATCCAACCACTTGGTTGGTGCATTCACAGGACCCAATGGTATGTTCCACTGATGACACGCCACATGATCCCCATGCTCCTGGAACCTCTTCAGCACAACCCACTCATCCGGTGGCCGAGCCTACAAATGCCATGATCTATGCTAAGTTGTGCGAGATCCAAGAAACTCAATTGGATCAACAAGAGCAAATCGACGACTTGGACCAGCGATTGTATGAGACATGGTATATTGCCCACCGCATACACGCATTCCACCTAGAGTGTGATGATTACAAGCAGGAGGACATGCCTACTAGACCGACCAGGCAGCACCGCCGACGCCAGCAGTCCGAGACACACCCGCCACGTGAAGGGCCCACAGATTGAGCCAGCAGAGCAATACCGCAGCACCGCCATCATTGTAAGTATTTCATGTCTCATTTACTTTCTCTTGTAGCTTGGTTGAAGCATCGAGGACAATGCTTGATTTAAGCTTGGGGGGGGGATTTGAGATTGTATCCGCATTCGCATTTTTATGTAGGATTTGTGATTTTTGCATGTTTTTAGTTTAAGTTTCTTAGTGGATGTTTTAGCAATATATTGTGAATTAACTTGTTAAAGGAAAAGTTGACAAATGAACAAACCTTGTCGGAAAAAGAATTGAATTACCATGACGGGTTTTTGTGGGAAATTGATTAGGGAATATTTCAAAGTTTTATAATCTAACCCATGATAAATGAAATCGGTACCCACGTCGGTAGAATGGTTGAATATTTTGTGAGATTCTTTAGAATGAGATATTTTTAAGTTCAAACCTAATATTGCACAAAGAACTGAGATGGAGAAACACCCCCACCAAAAACAAAATTAAAGTGACCTAATCTAGAGAAAGTTTTGTAGTAGCCAGTGGATCTGAAAAATCATGAAAAATCAGATGGTCCCCACTTGGTTGTGCGTTTTCGCACGAAGCTACATGCTTGACACACAAAAAAAATATATAAAGTGATCTTAAGTCTCAAATAAGTGCTAGGGCTACGCCCACGGGTTATCCGCATACGGCACGAGGCAGCCTCAAAAGCGCAATTAAATAATTCAAAGTCATTCTAATGAAAAGCGCGAGGTTCAAGATTAGCACTAAATTTTTCTTTTTTAAAAAAAAGGGGGGTCAAATCCAATAATTGGAACTAAGTGTAAGAAAAAGGTGTAGACTTGAAAGCATAGCATTCTTTTGAAAATTACATGATATAGAGAAGTGAAAGTGGGACTGTGGGATATATTCCTTAAGTAAAATATCGTGGAGTGAAATTTTAAATAATTGAAAATTCCTAAGAAATTTCCCAAAGACCCGGACAAGTATTTGGTAAATTTGAAAGCATTTCCTTTCGAGTTAATTACAATTATCTAAAATATTTGCGACATTTTACATGTTGATTTAGGATTTTTATGAACTTGGTTAGTTTGGAGACCGGTCCTAGGTTCTCGAGCTAGACTTTCTTAGGGACAAGCAAGGTTTAAGCTTGGGGGAATTTGATAAGTCTTAATTGCATACACTTTTTGATAGGATTTGATCTCTAAAACGATACCATTTTACATAATTTTTAGATTATTTAGTCAAATATTGTACCAAGTTCGAGATACTGCTATGTTTTGGTTTGTTTTCAGGAGTTTGGAGCATTCGAGAGCAAGGGAGAAACGTTGAAGGTAAGGCAGAGCACAAATACAGCACTGGAAGCTTGCTGGTGGAGTTTTGCACAATTATTGCGGGCCGCAGTAAATATTGTGGGTCGAAATTTCTCGTGGCTAAGAAACAGTTTTTCCTACGAATTCGCTGGCGCCTTTTCACCCCGATTTTGCGGGTCGCAATAATTATTGCGGATCGCAAAATCGACCTTGTTTCAGATCTGAAAAGCCCAAAACAGGCCTGTTCATTTGGAAAAAATATAAAAGGGTCTGGGCTCGACTCCCAAGGAACCCTAGCCGCCCCTAAACCTCTCCTCACCTCTCTCCACGACTCTCCACACCTAGGAACTGATTTGGGATCAAGATTCGAAAGATTTTTGGGTTGCTTGAAGAGATCTAGCGCGTGACTAGGAGAAGAAGAAGAAGAAGACTACTCTTACTTTGTTTTATCTCTTTATTCTCTCTCCTTTAAATTCTTTATCTGTCGATCTAGATACTCTTTTGAGATGATATGTGCCCCTATGAGAGGCTAATTCCCTCTCTAGAGGCGATGGCATGTAAAACTCGAAACTAGTGCTTTAATTTTACTTGGTTTGCTATTTTTAACTGATTATTGTGATTTGTTCTTTTGCGAATTGTTAAATGCATGAATTGCTTGTTTAACCAACTTTAGCAATACGTGTACTTAGGATTTTGAGTAAATGACTAATCAATCACTTGCTTGAACCCGGATCAAGAGAACAAAACTAAACTAGAGGTGAGGTACCTAACGGTGAAACCAAAGGTCTAGACGGGTATTTTTGATTATGTTGAATTGCTTGTGAGATGTACCTAACGGTGAATTGTAACTAATTAATAGAATTAAAATCTATAAATTAACCCGCACATATTTAGAAAATATAAATACGCAAATCAAGTGAATTAAAGTCTAGTGGAAAGTAAGCCAAAGCCCCTAGAATTCTTGTTATTGAATTAAATCCCAGGATTTTATTATTTGTTTTGTCTTCATCCGATTTAATTTAGAAAACCAACAAAGATTAATTCGTCTAGCTTAGTGAATTAGTAAGAACCGGTACTTTACGAGTTTGTCCCTGTGGATTCGACACCTCAATTAGTACTTGACAAAGTTGTACGTTTGCAACCAAATTAGGTAAATTTAGGGTATTATTAGCTATAGGTGAAATATCCCAACAACCATATACTATCACGATCCTTGAGCAACATATATCTCGTGTCAATTTCTTGTCATATGATATCCCTAATAAATTCAAGGTAAGTTTATGTCATCTTTGCAGATTTATCTTTTCTTGATTTCCGAAATGACATTAGTAATAATGATTAACATTTAGTCATATCTGCGCAGTCAATAAATTATTCAATCAAATGACCAATAGATATTTGACTCACATTATGATATATGTGTTAGATTTGTGTTCTAAAAGTTATCATTTGTTGATTATCTTTTATATATGTTATATTTATGAATTGAATGTGATTTACATTTTGTTCCATGAGTTTTATATTTATATTTAGAAGTGTTCAAGAAGATACACTTGGTCTTGAACTGCAGGACTTTAAGTAAATAAATATACAACACTAAAATGTTCACAACTTTAAGTAAATAAATATACAATACTAAAATGTTCACAGGTCTTGCATATTAGCAGGAACACTAATATGACATATAAGACTGTCGTGTTGATTAAAAATACGTTATAGTTCTGTAAATGTTGAAAAAAGATTATCATTTAATAACACGAATATATAAAATGCTTCATATATTGAACAGACCTAATAGATGAAACATTATATAGATTGTGTTAGTGTCATTAATGTTTTCATCGTGTCTCTGATTTCAAGATTGAGACATATTGTTTTCACATGAGGAATGTACAATGTAATTATTATTAAAAGCTAGTTGCAAGAAGTGGTGATAAAAATAATAGTTCTTTATATGTAACTTATGCGGGAAAATGATATATGTCAATAGCATCATTGCCACTCATTAATAATGAGAAATGATATTTTGGGCCCCTTGGTAAAGTAGAATTATAAATGGATCCGATATAACTGAAGTGCAGTTATAATTTTATAATTTGCTTAATAGAGATTAAGAAATGATTATAATACAAAGATGACACAGTCCTACTTTGTATATTAATCAAAATATCATAAGGCAAGAAATGGACACAACTAATGACAAATATTACATTACTGTAAGGATCGCGTTTCGTAAAAGGATTACTAAACCTTTATGTTATTTGGGTAGCTGTAATGTATAGCTAGAATACCGCTTACAGTTTATGAAATTAAATATTTTATTTCATTGCCAACATAATATAGATCCTCAATATAGGTCACACCAATTGAACGGGAAACAAGAAATAAATACTATGTCACATGATGTGGCTGACTAGCAGGGAAATAAATATATATTGTAATATGCATATTATGAGAATAATATTCGTTGCACATATCATAATATGTGAATATTATGAAATATAAATTTATTTCAAGCCCAAACCCAAGCCCAAAACATATTTTAGCAAATTGAGAAGAGAATAAGCCCAAACAAATATTGATTATGACCATTAAATTCGGATTACAAAATGGACAGATTTTAAGACAACTTTGAATGAGAATTTGAAGGGGCAAAAATTAACCAATATGGGCATATGATATATGAATTCTATAGCCATTCGAATCTAGAATCCAATGGTGAAAGTTTCAAGTCGTTTGGAATTCCCTACAGGAAGTTATGATAGTTTTAGTAACAAAAGGTCAGAAGTTGATGTGTTGTTTCGAATTCTGTTCATATAAATACGAATTTAAAGAGTCTAATTATATTTCTTAATTGCTGTAAATAATAGAAAAAATATATATATATCAAGCTTTTCTCTCTCTCAAGTTAGTCTAGAGTTTTTCCTCCAAAAACATTTTGCTAAAATATATATATCGATTGACGGGTGAAAAGCTAGACGCGGAAGAGAGTTCGCTAGCACGAATTCGACACTGTTCTTATTTCGGATTCAAGATGAACCTCAGAGATATCAAGCTACCTTAAAGATCATAGGTATGATATAAAATTTCCTCTTGTAAGAATATGTATATGATTACGACATGGATAAATTAGCAATAATAGAACGATATTAGATGTTATCGGATTAAATTTTTTTATTTTATCCGATTCGCATCATTAAATCCTTCAATATGTGAGGAATACTAGTAATCTTGATCAATACATTCCCTCCGCACAAGAAATACATACTGAGATAAAATCTATATGATTGCCAATAATAGACAACGTTAAATAGTACACACGAGCACACATTTCTTATTAAAAATATATCATCTTATACTTTAGAATTAAGAGACGAATGAAACATCAATGACACTAACACAATTATGATGTCTCATTTTGAGGTCAAGTCCAATATAATATTCTCCAACATGCATTTATATTATTAAGCTGATAATAATTATCATATGACTTGTAAAATATAACCATCACATTAATCTACATACTAAGTTATACCATCAAATTAGTGTTCATTTCTAATTGATAAGTTATGAATATTTTAGAATAATCTTTATACTCTGTTATTAAGTTTTATATTTCAGTTTCTAAATTCAAAAGATCAATAAATAAATATAACTCAAGAAATATAATGAACATATATCTTACATATATAAATCATTCAGATTACATGAACAAAATATATTTGACTTTTAAATCACTACACTAACAATCTACCACTTGATCTAGAGCTAATCTCTATACATCTCTATACATGAACTCTAGCTTGGAGTAGCATAAATACATATTTATATACAAACTCATGTCTAATGATTCATTAACCTAATCTCCATGGATGAGGTGTGCATCTTATGCTTCGTCTGAGATAAAGGCTTTGTCAGCGGGTCAACTGTGTTGCTATCCATATCCACTTTTCAAACCTTTACATCACATCTCTTGACGATTTCTCATATTAGGTGATACCTTCGTAGAACATATTTTGATCTTTGGTTCGACCTTGGTTTTTTTGCCTATGTAATAGCTTCATTGTTGTCACAATAGAGTTTCACCTCATCTAACATGCTGAGAACCACGCCAAGCTCATCCATGAACTTCTTAATCCAACAGGCTTCTCTCGTCGCTTCTGAAGCAACTATGTATTCAGCCTTGATAATCGAATTTGTTGCGATTTTCTATTTAAAACTCTTCCAACTCACATCACCACCATTCAGTATAAACACAAATCCCGATTGTAATTTCGAGTCATCATAGTCGGTCTGAAAACTAGCGTCGGTGTAATCCTTTATAATAAGCTCAGAATCCCTACCATATACAAGGAATCTTTCCTTGACTTTTCTCAAATACTTAAGAATGTTCTTGACGGTTATCTAGTGTTTCATATCTGTATTTGCTTGATATTTACTGTCACATTCAACGTGTATGACACATCAGAGCGTGTGCATATCATGACATAGATGATAGATCTAATTGTCGATGCATATGGAATCTTACTCATTCCCTTAAGCTTAATAGCCGTCGAAGGACATTACTTTTTGCTCAAATATTTGTCATATGACATGGGCAAGAAACTCTTCTTAGAATCATGCATACTAAATCTCTTTAGCACCTTATCTATATAAGTATTTTGACTTAATTTGATAAGTTTCTTTAATCTATTCATATAGATCTTGATGTCTAACACATAAGCAGTCTTGCCTAAACCTTTTATTGAGAACACCTTCATTAATGATGACTTAATAAATTTCAAAGTTGAAATGTCATTTCTGATTAGTAATATGTCATCCACATATAATACAAGAAATACAATTGTACTCTCACTCAATTTTTTATATACACAGAATTTTTCTTAGCATTTGACAAAATCAAACGTTTTGATCTCTTTATCAAACCATTTATTCCAACTCATGAATACTTGTTTCAATCCATAAATGAATCTTTAAAGTCTGTATACCTTATTAGTATTATTAGGATCAATAAAACCTTCAAACTATGTCATGCACACATCTTCTTCTAAATTTTCATTTAGAAGTGCGATTTTGACATTCATTTATCATATTTCATAATTATATAATACGATAATTACTAATAAAATATAAAATCTGAATCGATTTAAACATTACCATGAGCGAAAAGATCTTATCATAATCAACTCCTTAAATTTATGTAAAATCTTTCGCAACTAATGATGCTTTAAAAATCATTAGGCTACTATTCACATCTGATTTTTTTTAAAATCCTCCCTATTTTGTTTTTAATGGACCAATTTTTTTCCTTGATTAATCATGATGAGCATTTAATCCATCTCCCCCAATTTCGCATATGAAATTATGAATTCTTCAGCGATATTAATATGGAATTAATATTGACCGTTCAAAATCTCTTTGTGATCATGGGTCACATATTATTGATTTGGTTTAACTAAACTTATGTATATTTGCAATCAAATACTCAAAAGATCTGATTCGTTTAACTTTCCAGCTTCCTTTTTCCAACAATAAATTAATCAATTCAGACTCAGAGTGTGGCTGTTGATGTCTGTAGTCCAGTAACTTGTAGAAACTTTATTCTTTAAATTAATAAATAATAAGGCCCAAACAGGAGAAATAGTTTGGGCCGGGTCTTTCTGGTATTATTTGAATCTAAGTCACACTTATATAAAAAGGAAAGCCGAGCAATTCAGAAACAGAGAAATTTAAAATTCAATCTACATAATCAATATTTTAATTAACTACTGCTCAGATTTTTTTTTTTTTGAAATAAGGGCTTCGTTAATTTTGACATTTATTTATTTTTAAATGCTTTCTATATAATTTGAATCACATCTCTATGTAGAGAAACAAGATCTATGACCACTTTATATAATTGTATAAAGAAAGAAAAGAAAATTTTATAATCAATCTTTACAGGAAACACAACTTAATACAAATCTACGCATATATTCAGGTTGCAAAAACAGGATTGTTCCTACTCAGGTCCTTTTGTTAAATTTTTTCAAGCCTACCTAAGGCTAGGTTTTATAAATGATTCAGGATACAAGGCTGAGTTGGACATGTCGAATTTCGAAGAAGATCCCGGGGATTTTCTCGCAAATATATCGATTGATTCGACTCTGCTCATCGATAACTTTTGCTCGATCAGAATAGCCTCTTGTATCTCCTTCAAGACTTCTGAAATTGACGGCCTCTCGATCCCTCTTTGTTTTACGCACATCAGCGCAACTTCGGTGATTTTCCATACTGATTGTATATCATAGGTAGGTTCCAGGGACTTGTCTATGATAGCATTTATGTTGCCATTTTCTATATGATCTTTTGCCTGACAAAAGGTACTTTTCAATTAGCACAAGTTCTTGTAATTTTAATTAATTTCTACCAGTATACTTTACATGGGATCTAGGCTTGATTACCATGGTGCATAAGAGTGTGTACCTCACAATATTAGTCTTGTACCAAACCCAATGACTTTTTGGTAGATTCTGTTAAAAGGTTTTTGGTTTAACAAGTGAAAGTAAAGTTACTGGTAAGCAATTGCTGAATTACAATTCAACAAACATGAAATCTGGTTTTACTGAAACAACCGGTTCAAATAATAGAATTGAGGAAAAAGAATAACAGTTGGTAATGGTACAAGAGACACTAACCCATTCAGCTATATATTGGAAATCTTCACCAAATTGCTCCCTCGATATGGGACCGTGACCCGAAATCAATTCAAGAAGAATGATCCCGAAACTAAATATATCGGTCTTCACAGTGAATTGTTGAGTAGCATAGTACCTATCCATTTTCGAAACAACCAATCTATTAATGGATATTTGAATAAATAAATCACTTAATGCACTTAAAAAAAAAGTAAATGACTTTTCGAGGAAAAAATTATATATGGAAAATAAATAGATAGTCAAGCTTACTCAGGATCTAAATATCCAAATGTTCCTTTGATCATACTTGAAACATAGGTACCCTCGGCCATGAGTTTAGATAGACCCAAATCAGAAACCTTAGCTCGCATGTTCTTGTCTAATAATATATTGCTGCTCTTCAAGTCTCGGTGTATTATTTCTGGCGAGCAACCCGTGTGAAGGTACTCTATACCTGAAGAAAATAGTACAAAGGATGTCAAATTAGAAAGAACAGCATTACTCATTGAAGCATATATTGTGCCGAAAAGGGAACTTAAATCGGGAACCAAACCTTTAGCAGCATCTTCAGCTATCTCCATTCGTTTGACCCAACTAGTAATCTTCTTCTCTGGAGGACCTGATAATATTTTTAACTAAATATTTATCAAAATGAAAAGAGTGATAGTGTATAATTAAAAAACACTTGCGTAGGAAAATGTAAAAAATATGTTATGAAATACGTGATGTACCACGCAGGTGCTCGGCTAAAGTGCCCTCATGCATGAATTCGTAAACCAGTATATTACTGTCCTCATGTTGACTGTATCCTAAAAATTTCACCAGGTGCTTATGATGGATCCTTGACAGCAAGGTTACCTTGAGAGAGAGAGAGAATGCCACATGTTATAGTTTCATAATTTTATACCAGTAATTGTGAAAACCAAACTGGTATGCAATCTCAGCATAAACATACCTCGTTTATGAACTCACGAATCCCTTGATTGGACTCAATATTTTGAACCTTGACCGCAATCTCACTGCCATCTTTTAGTTTCCCGTAATAAACCGAGCCGAAGCCACCTTTTCCTATTACCTTGTCAAAATTTTCAGTTGCATCCTCAATTTCTGACAACTCAAATTTGTGTGCTGGTTCACTATCTAATTCGCTCAGTAAATTGAACTGGGAAATAGGAAAACGTCCAGTTTTACCTGAAATTAATTAAATAAA
Organism: x Bolboschoenoplectus mariqueter; assembly: GCA_037678475.1. Lineage (NCBI taxonomy): Eukaryota > Viridiplantae > Streptophyta > Magnoliopsida > Poales > Cyperaceae > x Bolboschoenoplectus > x Bolboschoenoplectus mariqueter. Next base: position 2,548,647 of record CM075272.1, read on the forward strand.
AGAAGTATCTAAATTAAAACTCCAAGAGTAAAGATAAATAAACTTCAGGGAAATGTCATAGAACACGAAATCTGACAGTAATGTCATTCTTTGTAAGATTTAGTGTTTTTTTCTTTTTTGGAGATTAAGATGGGGGATCTTAATCTCAAAAAAAAAGAAAAGAAAAAGAAAACACTAAATATTACAAAGAACCCTAACATAAAAAGTCATTTGGTTTGCATATATTACAGTTATAATCAGGCTTAACTATCATCAACTTAAACATAAAAATGGAATTAAGCACTAGAAATAACAGAATAAACTTCTGCATTGTCTATAAAATTATACCTCGCTTTCTCCCCTTTTTCTTGTATTTACGCATGAAATAGCATGCCACAAGAAATAAAACCAGCAATACAGCACCTAATGTGGAGAAGATTATTATAAGATTGTTCTTTGCTTCTTTGCTGGGGTGGAGACCAGTGTTTCCAGTATAGCTATGCAATACATGAGAAGTAGAAAATGTTAGCAATATTTGGTGCACATTTCCTTTTCCCTTTTTTTGGTTAAAAAAAAAGCAAAATGAAAAAAAAAATGTTGCCACAAATGAACAAGTAATAAAAGAAGTACATACTTGAAAATAACATTTTTCCGAAGAAGCCCTTTTGGTATTACTCCAGTCAAGTTGTTGTTCTGTACATACCTACAAAATGTTTATACACTATGAGATTGTACATGTAACTGTTTCATTTTTGTCCCTTCTTGATAATAGCATTGATTCGATTGCTTAATTTTTCAGATTGTTTTTTTCTTTTTGGTAAACAGAAAATGATATAATAGAAGTTAGAGATGAATAATAATTGAAGATACATGAATTGAAGGTGCTAATCAGAAAGAGAACTTACACTTCCTTTAGATTTGGGAGGTTGGCCAAGGATGAAGGCAATGAACCAGTAAGTCTATTATTTTCAAGGTGACTGAAAAGTAAAACAAAATTTACATGTAAATCTAAATAAGATGCCTTTATCGCCATATTTGCAAACAAATTAAACTTGAATAGATTGTTCTTACATAATTTCTAAATTCTGGCACCCACTAAAGTCAGGTATCGAGCCGACAAGTGAGTTGCCATCAAGGTATCTGCATATAAGTTCAAAACCAGTTAGCTGAACGAAAAAGTACATAAAAGGCAGATTTTTAAAATAAATCACCGAAATGTTAAGATCCGAACTATGTCCTCGATATGCTAAAGGACTGTATCAAGTTGTTTAAAGCAACTTAATTATCGACAGACAAAAAGAAAAAGAAAAGATGCAAAAGCCTGTTAAGCTTTTGTTTTAGAGAGAAGTAAAAATAAAATGTAGAAGAAGGCGTCTGTCTTACAGTTCAACCAAGCCTGTTAAGCTTGTCAGTTCCTGAGGAATATTTCCAGTTAAGTTCTTCACTGACAGATCTCTGTATTAAATTAGAAATAAAAATTTGAAAAATAAGAGGGTTAGTTTGGAAATTAGTCATGAAAACAAAGATCATATGCACCTCACAAGTTTAGCTAGGAAAATGCATACAAAATGGGATAGAAAAAGAAAGGTTCCATAATAAAATATCTCATACATTGAGGTTATTTCTGGTTGGCTGTCCGAATTGCATCGAACCCAAGACCACGAAGCAGGTAAACATGGGTCGCCACCTTCTTGGGCCCACAGAGCTTGTGAGTAATTTGCTACAAGACTAGCCATTGTAGTTGCTGAGATTCAAAATGAGAAATTGTTAGAAATTTTTTGCAAACTTAATAAAACACTTTGCAAGAGCTTTTTCAGCTCAAGGAAAGAATACCATATCGTACCGTCAACAGATCCAGAATTGATCAGCACATACTTGAAAACCTCAAAAGCATTCAGAATCGGCCCCTCAGTCGAGTCATTGGTTTCTTGAAACAATAGAGATGCAATGTAAGGCAACGAGACATTATTAAACCCCGGCTCGTAAAGCCGGTAATTCCCATTGGCATTTTCCTGCACGTTTACAACGGCATCATTGACGGGCGGGCCATACGGAAGTACAACTTTAAACTGTCTCGATTCGTTTGCAAGCAAGTCTTTGATTTCTGCCATGTATGTAAATGCCCATGCATTTCCTGGAAAATTATCTAGGTTCATGCGGTATGTTAATGTCCCGTTATTTCCCACAACTGCAGTTTGCATGACCTTCACCGGGGGCATCTCAAAAAGATCAACAAATATTGGTTTTGTGGTTGAAACCTTTTCAGTACCAGGTGCAACATCAACTAGGTAATTTGCTTTTTTTACTGCGTCAGATTCCCAAATCCTGTCAAACGGATCGTCAGGGTACCTAAAGAAAAAAAGAAGCACAAATTATCAGGTGAAACAGGACATCAGAAATAAACAGGTTGTACTTAAGGGGTAATAATAATCTCCTAATTTGCAAATATATGTGAGATCCTTTTTCTTCAGATGGGTGTACAAACATATTTTGAAGTTCTCTGGGATAATTGAAATAGAGCATCTTTTCTTTAAGGTTGGATGGCGATTACATCCAGCAATGTGTATAAATTAAATGAAAATTTTACAAAATCCACCAAGGAAGACAAAATTGAGCTATATATATATATATATATATATATATATATATATATATATATATATATATATATATATATCCCGCTTAATTATTGTACAAACACTAAACATTAAGCCCAAAATCTAATATAACAGCCACCTGTTAAAAGTAAGTAAACAAAAAATGTTAGAGTAATTTTAGCGTATATCCGATTTTTAGTATTCATCTAATTCTTATGGTATATTTTTTTGAAAAATATCATTCAAATTAAAAATTATAGATGTGTTTTTAATTACTTAAATAGAATGCATATCAATTTTGAGTCAATTTAAAATCTAATTGGTCATTCATCACAAAGTCATTAAAACTTCATCGTTGAAATTTTAAAATTGTTTGATGGAAGGCAAAACCTCCTTTAAATTGATCAAAATTTAATACATATTTTATCTAAATAAGTAAAAACAAATCTACAATTTTAGTTTTTTTTATTTGATCAATATTTCTTAAAAATATATACCGTAAGAGTTGGATGTATATTAGAATTACTCAAAATGTTATTACCTTATTGAAGCAGTACTCAGTGCACCAAAGTTGACTCTAGCAGCCATAAACATGAAGTACTGATCCTCGTACATGGTATTATACATAGATCCATTGAACCGTCTGAGCTCAATTGTCGATATAAACCGCACACCTGACGAAGTGTTGTACAGGCAGACAACGAGTGAAGGTGATGGAGCCAACACCACCATCTCACTCACCACCGGCGTGGTGGCATCCTCAATCACGATCGTGTCCCAATATGTCGAGTCGAGAGAAATGACGAACTTCGGGTACACGCTTGTGTTGTCGAAGTTTCCATAAAGGAAGGTTGCTCTGACGAGGTACCGGAGACCCATTGTTACATTCAGTGTGTAGCAGTACTTCCTATTGTCTTTCGGGAAGAAACGAACGGTGTTGTACTGTGTTTTGTTGTTGTTTGTGAATGAAGTGTTGGTGCTATGCCCGAACGGGTAGCTGCTATCAGGGACCCATTGGAGGCCGATATCGTCGGTGTGCGCCGTGGTTCCGCCACAATCGATATTGACGAATCCTAGAGTGGTAGTATCATCATGATTAAGAACCAAATTAATTAATTAGCACTTTAGCAGAACAGAGCAGAACCTGTTCTGATTTTCTAATCTTATGAAATGATCTTTCAAGAATTGGCATTAGAAACTAGAACGTGAACAGAGTTGAGACTTAATTTCTTTTCTGAGAAAAAAGAACAATGAGAAACAAAAAAGTAAAAGAAAGATGTGCTCAAAGAAGCAATATATACAACAAAAATGTAGATTTAATATGACATAAATGATGATGTACCTGGCACCTGAGCTTGTGTAATCCCCACTAGAAAGACTAGTAGAAGAACAACCAGAGCACATGAACTCTTCATTGCTCTCTCTCTCTCTCTCTCTGTGGCAGAGAGAGAGGTCTCTCTCTATTTCTCTAAAACTTATCTCACCGCGTGGTTGCTAAGAAGCTTGTATTTAATAATGATAATAACAATTTACTAGTTTTGTGCTGTACAATGTCACTATGATAAACTCGTTTATGTTTTATAAATTATATTCGTGTAACTTTATTATTGTATAATAGCCGCCAGTACCAACCTTTTTTGGGGGATTTTATGTGGCGCTTTATTTTCCTCTTCCTTTTTTTATTAAAAAAGTTTGTAAGATTTTTTGTGGCTGTTACTATGCCGAGAATTATATGGCAGGTCGATAGAAGAGGTACAAATGAAAACAACCTGTTTCGTACTATATAATATATATTTACATGAAACTCTTTAAATAATTGTTTTCCTATCCGCAATATCAACAACAGTTGTTGAGTTGAATTTTTAATATGCAATTCGGTTTCGCATTAATATTTTTCTTTACAAAAGAAAGTTACTCGCCTCATGTTTCCTAACACAATGATGAGTTCAATATTCAATTACATAGCTGTTATGTCTAAGGTATTTTTTTATGTTTATAGTTAATCCAACTAAGATATAGCATTTCTATATATTGAAGATAGGGAAAAAGAAAAGATTCCTCATGCTCTTAGATTGATTGAATAAATAATAATGAAAAAAAATAACATAATAAGTGTTCAATAAGTTCCAAAATTAATAAGATAAAACATAACACAAGAAAGCAGCATGTCATAGCTTTTTCTTATATATAGATTGTAAAATTAAAATATTCTTTTCCCTTTAACAATGCAGTGAAAGAATAAAAATTTCTAAGCAACTTAAATTTTTAATGTGATTTTTTTTAATGTCGGCAGAAAAGTTTAAACAACATGAGTGTGTAAAATATAATAAATTCTTTTATGTTATACTATGCAGTGACAGAGTTTTGCTCTGGTCAGAGTGGGTCATAACCCTATCTTTTTATTTAAAATTTTATACATAAACAATATATTTTCTAAATTAGTTGTTATTTGGGCCACGAAATGGTCCTCTCTTAATTAGTTTTGCTTTACGATTTTTTTTTTAATTAAATTGATATTTTTTTTTCTTTTGTTAAACAAAATATCTTTGTAGGATAACCTTTTTTCCCCCTTAATTTGACTGCTCGAAACTTCATTTGTGACTTTTAACTAACTAGAAATTAACCATCTATAAAAGATCGTTTTAACTAAACTAACTAAGCGTAATATAATATTTTGAATAATGAATATTGTGAGGAGTGTGTGAGACCGTGACCCAAAAAATATCATCAAAAATATACAATAAATATGGAAGACTTCAATGGTGACAGGTCTTTGCTTACTTTAATTTAATTAAGGTCTTTGGTAAAAATTAAGAGCAAGTTTTGCATCATATACAAACAACCAAACTTCAATAATAAGTCAATGATAATTATAATACGAATTATCTGTCCCGTTCCACTAAAAACAATTGGTATGTGCGTGTCAACTTTGCTTCTAATTTCAAGTCTAGAAATGCCCCTATGTATGTCATGTCAAATAAAAAGAAATGAACCAAAAATGGTATTGACTACTACCATCTCAAGTTGGGTATCAATGGAAAAAAAATTGTTCATTTTTTTGTTTGTATGTATTCATTAAAATAGATATGAATAAAAAGAAATAACAGATTTAATTCAGTGATGATAAATTTCTTTTTAAATATGTAGATTTAAATTTTATAAAAATATTTATAAATAATAAATATTGAGACTAATAAAAACCCTTTTTTCAAATATATATATATATGAATAAAAAGAATTCTTTTGGTTAGTTTATTGGATAAGAAAAAAGTAATGAATATATGAAGAAAAGTTGTTTCGTATTCATTATCTTATAAGATAATTGATAAACACGAATTCATGTGTTAATTATTTATTTGTACATTGAACTATGTAATATATTAAATATTATGACATGTTTACGGTAGTATATTTATTTTGTTTCGTTATAATTTTATTAAATTATATAAATTATCAATTTATTCTTCTTTTGTTACTTATAAACATTAACTGATAAGAATAAGATATGGAGAAATTGTAGTTTAAGTTTGAGCCATATAAGTAAGAGATGGAGCTGAAATATAATATTATTCTTAAATCATAACAAGTTTGGGAGGAAAGCTGAAATGATGATTCTATGCAAAAATAACAATATAATTTTTCAAACCTTTAAACATATACTTACATTTTAAAACATTAAAAAGAGAGAACATATTATTTATTTGATGGCAAAAATAATGTTTTCCATGTGAAAGTCATATGTTCGAAATCCGGATACGGAGTCCTTTATGAATATTTAAAATTGAATATCTTAAATTGTCATCTTTATCTAAAAAAATATTAAAAAAATTGCAATCCTCTTTTTATCTTTGTAAAGTTTCGTTACTACATAAAGCTAATACTTGCTAGATAATTATAAGAATCAGTGAAAAAAGTCATATTATAAAGTATGAAGTTAAATGATCCTAAATAATTAAACTAATTAATCTTATAAATATATAAATTTAATTAATATTATTGAGAATTTTTTTAAAAGATACATATATTGACACTATTTAATGTTTGTTCTTCCTACCCTCCATTATTGAATTAGAACAAAAATCAGATTAATTTTAGACGACCAACACCGCACAAATACGAAAAAAAAATATGTTCATCCGATCCATATCATGTTATTTCATTGACACATCTACCTCCAAACCCTATAAATTGTTTAATATACCTAATAGCCAGGCTGTGTCTTTTACAAATTTAAAATTCAAATAATTTTTTTTAAAAAATATTTAAAATTAAATAATTTAATTTTTATCTTAAAAAAATAATTAACGTAGTACTCATGCCAACTAACCTTTTAAAAAAAAGAAAAATCTAAGAGTTAGGTAGACACACAAAATGAGGTGCGAGAGAAGAGAAATGCACCGACAATAATTATCTATCGTCAATTTTGTCGTGTAACGAAGACCCATGACCATGTATGAATTATTCAAATATTCAATGTACCAATTCCTTTTGGAATAAAAAAAAAAGAACAAACTCTTAAGAAATTATTAACACCATCCAGAAGGTCTTTTTTTCAAAAAAAAAAATAATCAACTTCTCTAATGACCTACCAAACTAACATTTGTGTTAATTCTTCCGCTCAATACCTCGTACAAGATTCATTTTCTTGTATCATTTGTATCCGTGTAATATTGTTTTGTATCTACACTTTATTATTTTCTTACCTACTCATATAAGATATTTATTTTTAAAAATATATTTTTTTTAAAAGAATAGATGTCGGGGTTAATAGAAATTTAAATATAAAAATCATTCAAATTTAAATGACGATATGAATTCAAAGTTTTTTCTTTCTTCTTCAAGCACGTTGTGCAGCCTTTTTTTCGCGGCCCACGCGCGAGGCATCAACGTTCTCGTCCGCCGAGGAAGAAGGTGCGTGTACACCCCTGCGTATGTATGTGCGCTCAAAGGTTTATTATTTGAGTGATTGTGGGAACTTTTATTTTTTGATGGGCGTAAGACTCCGCCGTTAATTACCCTAGCTATCGTCTCGGGAACCTTTGATTAATGAGCTAAAATAATCAAAATATATGAGTTGAATTCATGGCTTTTGTTTCTCCCTTCAAATTTATTTTATTTTTTTGATAAAATTGTGCAAAAGAAGTTTATTTATTAGCATAGCTATTTAACCTCCCTTTTTTATTGTTTTATATTATACTTAATGGTACATCTCAAAGAGTCGAAGTGACCAGAACATATAATTCTTAAAAGACGTATAATCTAAAGTAAAAAAAACGTACGATCTCTCACAAACCAGAGATCGATGACATATAATTTTATTAATCTCACGAAGTTTGAATATGAAATGCACTGCCAACTCGATACTCAAGGAACCAGAGTTTGAATATGAGGTCCATGTCAAGGACAAGGACGTATTGTCCTAAACCGTTTATTGATCTTTCAAATTTTGGATCTGAAGCGTTATGTCAATTCCAAACTTGAAAAATTGGAGAATCGAAAACGTATAATTCTTTATCGATTTCCAAGATAAGGAATATTAAATCTAAAGCGTACTGCCAACTTAACGTTCTCAAAATACGATTTGGTATGATTTAATATGCTGGTATGTTTCCCGGACTATCGCCTCAGAAACCTCTGATTAATGGGCTAAAATAATCAAAATATATGGGTTGAATTCATGGCTTTTTTTTTCTCCCTTCAAGTTTGTTTTATTTTTTTGATAAAATTGTGCAAAAGAAGTTTATTTATTAGCATAGCTATTTAACCTCATTTTTTTATTATTTTATATTATACTTAATGGTACATCTCAAAGAAACGAAGTGACCAAAACATATAATCTGAAGTCAGAAAACGTACAATCTCTCACAAATCAGAGATTGAGGACGTATAATCTTATTAATCTTACGGAGTTCGAATATAAAGCGCACTACCAATTTGATACTCAAGAAACCAAAGATGTTTAATCTCTATAGAGATCCATGTCAAAGACAAGTACGTATTATCCTAAACAGTCCATTGACCTTTCAAATTCTGGATCTGAAGCGCTATGCCAATTGGAAATCTAAAAAATTGGAAAATCAAGAACATATAATTCTTTATCGATTTCCAAAATAAGGAACATTAAATCTAAAGCTCACTGCCAACTTAACGTTCTCAAAACACGATTTGGTATGATTTAATATGCTGATATGTTTTACTGAGATTTAGACATGATTTTAGTCAGTGTTTGACTTTCCAAGGGCATTCTGAAAATTTTGTTCAACATTTGACCATCTTGCGTCATTCAGGGACATATTGATCATTTTAGTCACAATAACATATTTGATCAACATTTAAATATGTTTTGTATATTTTGACATAATAACATGTTTGGTTAATGTTTAAGTATGTTCTGCATGTTTAAACATAATGACGTCTTTGGTAAGGGTTTGAATATATTTTGCACATTTGGACATAATGATATGTTTGGTCAAGTTTTAAATGAATTTTGTATATTTACACATAATGATATATTTGATCAAAATTTAGACATATTTGATTAATTGAAGTGCGATCTGAACATTTTGATATTTTTAAATATATTTAATTTATTTTATCAAAATATAATATGATTTTGATATTTTGAATAATTTTAATTTATTTTATCAAAATATAACATGATCTTATCATATTGAATATTTTAATTTGTTTCAGCAAAATATAACATGATTTTGAATATTTTAATTTATTTTATCAAAATATAACATGACTTAGTATATTTTGTATATTTGACATGTTTGGTCAAAGATTTAGACATATTTGCATATTTGACATGTTTGGTCAGAGATTTGAGCATATTTGCATATTTGACATGTTTTGTCATAAATTTGGACATATTTACATATTTGACATATATTTACATATTTAACATGTTTAGTTAAAGATTTAGACATATTTGTATATTTAATATGTTGAGTCAAAGATTTGTATATATTTACATATATGACATGTTTGGTCAGAGATTTGGGTATATTTATATATTTGACATATTTCTATTTGACAAAATCATATTATCAACAAAATTCAATTTTGTTCTTGTGATGATTTTATTTATTTATATAAAATAATATGCATGACATATTATTTGAATTTTTCTTGAAATAAAAATAAAATCAAAATTGATATTTTATTATTTCGAAAATATCTTTAAATAAAATCATGATTTTTGATATATTTTTATGATTTTTGGGTTTAAGAAAATATTTTTATTTAATGTTCAAAGTTTATTTTCAAAACAGATTAATATGGGTCATTGGATTTGAGTACATGTATAAAGATCTGGATTTTAGTTCTATTTTTAAAGCAACTTTTAAACTGGGCCATTGGATCAAAGGCGCGTATTAGGCCTGTGATGGACTTTTTGAATTTTATCAAGATTTGTACTTTGAAATGTATCTATATTCACATTTTTCTTCTCTAACTTTGATCAAGACCCTGCCAACATCGGATCTCCGATCGGAGAGCATGGTTGACCTCGCCGAAGCACAAGAAGTCTAATGGTGGTGGTCTCATCGTCGGCAATGGCCTAGATCGCCAAGAATGGCGGGAGCCACCTTGGTTTGATCGAGATGTGGCTGAGATGAAATTTTGATGAATTTGAGTTGAATTTGAGCAAATTGATTCGATTTTTTTTGGCATCTAACATCATTTAGACATTTTTAACAAGTTTTTGAAGCTTAATTTAAATTTAAGTTGTCAATTTTGTAACTTTCACCAATTGGTACCAAACATGTTTAAGGGAGCTCGGTACCGGTCGGTATATCATATTTTTCCTTGTAATTGTTTTTCAATTGGCTCTCTCAGGGGCATCCTTGAGTATGTCTAAATATGTTCGAGTGATCAATTTTATCAGTTGGGATGTGCATTATCCTTTATGCATATTGGGTCATTTCGGACATTGATTTCGATTTGGTTTTCTTTCGATTTTGTTACATTTTTCTTGAATTATATATTGAGATGTATTCAATGTGGTCAATAATAAGTTCTTGAATGTTTTGATATCAAGTCTTCACATGTTTTTCATTTTTACACAATTCTATTTCATTTTTTTTATTTTTCTGGTATGAAACCAGAATTGACCCGGTTTTGATTTTGAGAGACCAAATTTTAAAAATTCATATAAAATCACAGAGGATCCTAAAAATGATAAAATTTGTGATTAGATGCATTAAAACCCACTCTAAATGTCCATAAAATTTCAGATTAATTAGAGCAACAAAAGGCATATTTTTGAATTTTTATTGAACTGGACAAAAATGCCCTCAGCAGAACAGTACTGAAAACTAGATTTGGCCTAAACTATGTGTTAAGGTCTGATTTAATTATTTAAAACCCTTTAAAACATTACATGAGGTGTTATAAAGATGAGAAAACAAAGAAATTTCAGATGTAGTGTTCAAAAGAGAAAAAAAATTCTCAATTTGATCATAAATTGACTTTTTTGAATTTTTAGACTCATGAGTTTTAGAAATTCATAATAATTCGTAGAAAATTCAAAAAAAATGTAAATTTTGGATTGTAAGTTTATATAAACCTACCTTATATTTTTATGAAGTTTCATGAAAATTTGACAATCAGATTAAGAGATATAAACTGGTATCTCAACTGAACAGAAAAGACATTGCTGGATTCACCCCAGCATGTTTATTTATATGTTTTTCTTTTACTTAAATATGATTTTCAGCATCCAAATAGCATTGTGGAGGTACCTTAAAGCTTCTCCATGTGTTGATTCAGCTTCTTAAGCTCTCAATTGCTCATTCCACCTCGAGGTCAAGGTACTTTCTACTCTGATTTTCTCTTTGATTGCTTTACTATTTTTACTTATGTTTGTGACATTGAATTTTTCTTAGGGTATAGATTAAGTCCCTAAAACGGTTTAACTTAATTCTCCTTGTACACCAATACTCCGTTTTTGGCTTTCGGACAAGCTTTAGAGCTCAGGAAAGAAGAAGAAGAGGAGGGAGAGTTTAATTCAAAGATTTTCTCTTGTTTGAGCTCGGTTTATATATACCATTCTTTGATTTTGAAATCGTCAGAGGAAAAGATCATTTGCATCGAGTTCATCTTCCTCTCTCTTTCTTTTCTTTCGCTGGCCGAAGTGCGCCTGGGCACTGGGGCCTATTGGCAGCGAGACAAAGAACGAGAGCCTGACCTATCGTGTTTACTCAGAGAGAGAGATGAGCGAAAAACTGAGGTTTTGACTGTGAGCTCAGTTCTCATGCGCCAAAACGTAATGTCAGTGACTCGGCCCACGTACACCATGTTCATCCAAAGTTTTTCTTTTACATTGTGCGTATGACATGTGGGTCCAGAGGCTTATTTAATCATTTGAAAACCCCAAATTGCACCCAGAATGCTATTCATTCCCCAAGTTGCACACAAAATAGCCTCCAACAGAGAATTTTAGGCATTTATTTTGGTTTTTGGCATTTTATTTTCATTTTTCATGTAATTATTTGTAATAAAATCATGAAAATTATTGTAAAATCATAGTATGCCTTTCTATGATTTTTTTAATATATATTTTTGAATGAAATTAGGCATTTTTCTTTTTATTATTGTATATTATATGAGATTAAGCATTTAATCTCATATGATCATTATATTTGGTATGATTATTTCATGAAATTATTTCTCAATTTCAAGAAATAAATTTGACATGTGGTAAAATCATAAAATTGAACATAATTTCTAATTTTAATATTTGGCATGATTATTTCATGAAATCATTCCTTAATTTCAAGAAATAAATTTCATATGTGGCAAAGTATAAAACTGGCAATAATTTCATAATTTTAATTTTTGACATGAAAATCACATGAAATTACATCGTTAATTTCATGTAATTTAATTTGTACATATTTTCTGATAACTTTTTAATGGTAAACACATGTTTCTATTTTTCTTTTAAGATTTTTCATCATTATAATAAAATTTTAAATAATAATCAAACTCGTATAGTCGTATATGTATTATTGAACGTACTATGATTGTTTAGAATCCGTATTCCTTATTATTATTATTATTATTATATTTGAAAAAACAAATAGTAAATCGTCATAGCTGAAAATCAGAGTAAACACCAAAAAATAAAAAATAGAATCAGTGGAGTGAAGGACATGATTTTCAGTTGAAATAAATGACAGCGATGGTAAATGGCAAAAGCTAAAGTTATTTTTGAAAGGGAGATAGATAAAGCATCAAATTATCATTTAAAAAATAATTAATCTTCAAATTATTTATTTAGATACCAAATAAAGTCTAAGAATAGCCTAAAGAGGCAGTGAAGGATGGGTTTTTATGTGCCATCATGTAAGCTCCATATTTTCAATAATATTTTCCGTACAATAAATAAAAATCTCTTTTTATAAAACATCCTGAATAAATTTCAACCCGTTACAATAATTATATACAATTTATATCTAGTACATTTTTTTTCAAAGCAGCCGCTCACTTTAAAATATAGATTTTATGGCGTTCACTATATATATTATTTTTAAAGTAGACATGATTTTAATTCTAGGTGGGCATGACAGCGTTTCCGTGACAGATGGCCTCAGAAAAGACGAATTAGTGGACCAATAATATTATAAAATATTTTAATATATAAAATAAAATTAATTTAACATAAAATAAATTAAAATATTTATAAAAATAAAGTGAAATTAAATTACTAAATTTTATAATTTTTAATTATTTTTATTTTTATTATTTAATTAATTAATTAATTTATTTATTTCGCTACTATTATAAAAAAATAATGTTTTAAAATGGAGCTTTGACTGACTTGTGTTGTGTTGGGTCGTTGATAGTGCGTGCTTCACTAATCAGCTGTCATATTTACAAATATGTCTATATCTATAACATGTCCGTACGCACTAAATACTAATGTCGGATTTCAAAGTCTAAGAAAGGGGAAGTAGGGGACCTCTTTATTATTATTATTATATGATCCTCGTTCTTTTTGTAAATACTGATTTTATTTTGTAAATTTATTTTATATAGTATTATAATTTAAATGAGTTTATATATATATATTAATAATATTTAAATTAAATAATAAAAATATTATATATAATAAAATCATTAACATACATAATAATTCATTTTATATATATAAATAAATCCGTATCAAAATGTAAGGAAGGAGGAAGTAGGGGACCTGTTTATTATTATTATCTAGTCCTCGTTCATTTTCTAAATACTGATTTTATTATGAAATTTATTTTATAAATATTATCATTATGTAACTTAAATGAATTATTATACATATAATAATATTTAAATTAAATAATAAAAATATTATACATAATAAAATTATTAACATACATAATAATTTATTTAAAATATATAAATAAGTACGTATCAAAATATCAAAGTGTAAGAAAAGGAAAAGTAGGAGACCTCTTTATTATTATGTGGTCCTCCTTCCTTATTGACCTTCAAAAGTCTCTTATCCTTCTCCATTATTACGCCATGTCACCTCATATTTATTCATCATTTTATCAACAAGCAATGTATGTAGATCCGCCATTGATTGGAGCTTTTGTAATTGTGTCAAGCCAATTAAGGATTGTGAATTATTGTTGGGTTTAATTTGGAGTTTCAGATTGTATAATTTGAGATTTTCGGAGTCGTTTGATATTATTTTTTTGAGATAAAAATGAGGATCAAAATTACATATTTTTAAATTTTTATAAAGAAAAAAACTTTTTATTTGAATTTCAAATATGTAATTTTTCCTCTATTTAAAATTAAAAATTAGAAATTTACCCTATTATTATCTTAAAAAATAACACGTACATATCCTAAAATCCAAGGATCTATATTGAAGACCATAAATAATTGTTTGGTAATGGTAACTCAGGAGTCATATAATGAGACGTGCCAAATTTGATCTTCCTTTTAGAGTTCTAAAAAGTAGAGTTTGAAAAAAAAATTGAATTGTAATATGTGCACAGTGTGCATTTCAAATTTTCATTCAATGAGAGACGTGGTTTTTGTAATCTGTGAGTCATGTTGTTTTGTATATATCTTCAAATTAATGTTCAAGCGTGTGCGCCTTCATGATAGCGACATCTATATATTTATATATTTATCTATATATTTATATATTTATAGAGAGAGTTTTGCTAATTATTATCGTTAGTATTTCGGCTGAAATGTTAATGGTTTAAATTTTATGTTTTCGTATTAAAAAATTATGATTTAAATAGCTCAATAAATTTTTCATATCAAAATCTTATAGAATATTAAAATTTATTATTTTTAGAATTTTGTAATTATTTTTTTTCGAAATTTTTAAAGATGATCTTAATTGGGAAACAAATATTTTTTATTTTTATTTTTTTGAGCCAAATAAATGCATTTTTGAAAAATCCAAAAAATAGTAAAAAAATTCTAAAAATGGTAAATTTTGGTATTCTATAAGATTTTGATATGAAGAATTCAATAAGCTGTTTAAATAGAAATTTCGAATACGAAAACATAAAATTATGTAGATCTCTACTAACTGAAAATTATCGAAAATCAGTTTTTGATCTAATAATAAAAATAATGTCTTTTAGGTCATAAATTCGAAATCCTAATAAACATTCATTTATAAACATTTAAATTTAAATAACTTAATCACCATCATCTCTATCTCAAAAAAATTATCATTTGATATGTAATAGTATATAACTATCAATTTATCATTTATAATATTATCTTAAATTGAACCACAAATAGGTAAATAGGATGCATTTTCCATCTTAAATTGACTTACCCAACATATATCATTTTTCCTAAATCTAGATCCAAAATTCCGAATAATATCTGAACCACCCCCAAACATTATATTTTGTTTTTTCGACCTTCCAAAAACACAACGTATATAATATACTGATATGATACATTCCAGAAATTGGGATGGCAATTTGGCCTATAGCATGATAGCTCTATCCGAACCTATCCAATCCGACAGCCGACCCATCCGGTCCGAATAGCTGTGCGGCCCTTTTTCGCGGCCCACGCGCGAGGCATCGGCGTCCTCGCTCACGGGGGAAGAAGGTGCAGGTACATCCCTGCGCGTGTTTGTGCGCTCAAGGACTTATTATTTAGGTGATTGTGGGAACTTTTATTTTCCGACGGGCGCAAGCCCCCGCCGTTAATTACCCCGGCTCTCGCCTCGGGAACCTCTGATTAATGGGCTAAACTAATCAAAATATATGGATCAGATTTGTGGCTTTATTTCTTCCTTCCAATTTATTATAATGCATACTTGAAATAACCCAAAGGTATAACTTTGGATAATAAGACTAAAGACGTATGATCTAAAGTCAGAGAAACGTATAATTTCTCATAAATCAGAGATCGAGGATGTATAATCCTATTGATCTCACGGAGTTCGAATGTGAAGCGCACTGCCAACTCGATACTCAAAGAACCAGAGATGTTTGATCTCTAAAAAGATTCATATCAAAGACAAGGACGTATAATCCTAAACAGTCTATTGACCTTCCAAATCCCGAATCTGAAGCGCTATGCCAATTCGAAACCTGGGAAAATTGGAGGATCGGGAACATATAATTCTTTATCGATTTCCAAAATGAGGTACATTAAACCTGAAGCGCACTGCCAATTTAATGTTCTCGAAACATGATTTGATATGATTTGGTATGTTGGTATGTTTTCACCAAGTTTTGGACTTATCTGCATATTTGGCATATTTGACCAGAGATTTGGACATATTTGCATATTTGACCTATTTTATCAAGAGTTTGGACATATTTGTATATTTGGCATGTTTGGCCAGAAATTTGGGTATATTTGCATATTTGACATGTTTGGTCAAATGTTTGGGTTTATTTGCATATTTAACATGTTTGGTCAAAAGTTTGGTCATATTTGCATATTTGACATGTTTGGTCAAATGTTTGGGTTTATTTGCATGTTTGACATATTTGGTCAAATATTTGGACATATTTGTATTTTTGACATGTTTGGTCAAATGTTTGGGTTTATTTGCATGTTTGTCATATTTGGTCAAATATTTGGACATATTTGCATATTTAAATATTTTGATTTGTTTTATCAAAATATAACAAGGTTTGATTATTTTGAACATTTTTATTTGTTCCATAACATGATTCAATCATCTTTGAATATTTTGATTTGTTTTATCAAAATATAACATATTTTAATCATTTTTGAATATTTGGGTATATTTGCATATTTAAATATTTTGATTTGTTTTATCAAAATATAACATAATTTGATTATTTTGAGTATTTTTATTTATTTTTATCAAAATATAATATCATTTGATTATTTTGAATATCTTTATTTATTTTATCAAAATATAATATAATTTGACTATTTTGAATATTTTGATTTATTTTATCAAAAAGAATTCATTTGTTTTGAGCATTTTCATATGACATAATTTCCATTTATTTTAAAAATATTCTATTTGATATTTTGAATTTATTTTATACATATATGATATGTCTTGAATTTTCTTTTATTTATAATATAAAAAAAAAGAAATAAAATAAAATCAAAATTGACATTTTATAGTCTTAAAAATATTCATAAATGAAATCATGATTTTTGATATATTTTTCATAATTTATGGGCTTGAGAAATCATTTTTATTTGGTGTTTAAAGTTTATTTTCAAAACAGATTAATATGGGCCGTTAGATTTGGGCCCATGCATCAAGATCTGAACTTAAGTTCAGTTTTTAAAGTATCTTTTAAACTGGGCCGTTGGATCTCTGGCGCGCATCAAGCCTTCTATGGGCTGTTTGAATTTCATCAAGATTCGCACTTTGAGATGCATCAATATTCGTGCTCATCCTCTCCGACACTGATCGAGGCCCTGCCGGCGTCGGATCTCCGATCAGAAGTCATGGCTGGCATCGCCAGAGCGTGGGGAGTCCATCGGTGGTGGTCTCGGCGGCGACGGCGGCCTGGATCGCCGGAGATGGGGGTAGCCACTTGGTTTCGGTTGGGAAGTTGGCTGAAATGAGATTTTGAGGGATTTGAGCTGATTTTTGGCAAATTGACTCGATTCCTTTGTCATATAGCATCGTCAGAACATGTTTATCAAGATTTTGAGGCTTAATTTGAGTTTAATCCATCAATTTTGCAACTTTGGCCATTTGGTACCAAACTGGTTTCGGGGCTTTGGTACCAAATGGTATTTCATAGCTTTCCTTTACAATTTTCTTTCAATTAACCTTTCAAACAGTGTCGTTTAGTATGTTTGAACATGTTTGGATGATCAATTTCATCAATTTAGATGTGCATTGTCCTTTATGCACATTGGGTCATTTCTGGTTTTATTTTCAATTTGGTTTCCTTTTGATTTCATCACATTCTTCTCAAATTGCATGTTTGATTATATTAATTTGGGTCAATTACATGTTTTAGAAAGGTTTTATATCAATTTCACACATGAATTTCACTTGAACACGAGTTAATTTCATTTTTGCACTTTTCTGGTAATGGTCCAGAGCCAACTCAATTTCAATTTTGACAGACCCAATTTCAAAAATTCACAGAAAATCACAGAAAATCCCAAAAATGGTAAAATTTGGTGAGTGAGTGCATTAAGACTTGTTCTAGATGCCCATGAAATTTTAAGTTAATTGAGTGAAAAGAAAGTATGATTATTGTATTTTTAGCAGACTGGACAGAAATGCCCTTTCAGCTTTATTAAAAATCAAATTTGGCTTAACCTATGGATTAAAGCCTGGTTTAATTATTCTAAATCCTTTAAAACATCACATGAGGTGTCATAAAGGTGAATTAATCAAGAAATTTTGGATTTTTGAATCAAAAGAAGAATGAACTTCTCAGTTTGACCCAAAGTTGACCTTTTTGGAGTTTTTGACAGATGAGATTGTAAAATTCATAACAATTCACAGAAAATTCCAAAAATTATAAAATTTATATGGTAAGTTGATATAAACCTAATCTACATGACTGTGAAATTTCATAAGAAATTAACAACCAAGCTGAGAGATATGGATTGATCTCTCAGCTGGCCAGAAACTGGAATTCACTGGACTCAACCCAGTATTGATGTTTATTGCTTTTCCATTGCTCAATTATGAACTTGAGCTATTAAGCACATCAGAGAACATGAAGGAAAGAACTAAAAGGAAAATAAAACCAATTTGCACCAAAATATCATATATTATAACAAATTGAAATACAATACACATATAAAACATGGAATTTTGTTTTTCCATGGAATTTTGACAGCATAACAGCTTGTATAAAGCCATTATTGAGCTTTACACAGCCACTGCACATGTGCACAGGGCTTGAGAGAGAGAGGGGATGAGCATGTGCCCATCCCCATGAAACCAGATTGGCATGTGCCAATTGGTTGGAGTATGCTGCCAAAATCCATGGTGAACTCACCATGTGAGCTCCTGAAACTCAAGCTCAGCCACCAATTGAGCTCTGGAAGGAGGGAGGCACATGTGCACCTCCCCAGCCAGAGGCTAGCCATCTCACCCAGCAAGGTGAGACTGGCTCCTTGAGCTCAATTGGGACTGAGCCAAGCTCAAGGCTTGGCTCTTCTACCCCTTACCTAGCTATTCAGAGCTTGATCTCTTCTCAGCTAAGCTTTCTTTTTGTGGAAATTGGGTGGAGTTTTGATTTTGGCAGAGTTTCAGCTATGTTGCTCTCTCTCCTTCTTCTTCTTCACTGGGGGTCTATTTATAGCCCAGAGGGCATGGTTTAAGCCTCAGGGCTGAGCTGGCATCATCTCAGCCCTTGGTTTGATCAAGTGGCCAGGATTGAGCCAGCCAGGCCTGTGCTGGCCTGAGGCTTGTCCTTGGAAGATTCCTCCAGCTAACTGGCGCTCAGAGCTCTCCATTGAGGTGCCTACATGTGTCCTGACACAGGCCTGGGGAGAGAGAAGGAGCCGTTGGCTTTGTCTTCTTCCTTGGGTCAGTGTGTCATGCCTTTCGGGTGTGAGCGTATCCCGAATATTCCTTGGCCTTGCTGGCGCTTTACATGTCACCAAAGTGCCACTGAGTGTGCCCAACGTGTCAATTTGGCTGCTTGAGTGCTGAGTTGTGCCAATTGACCACCCCCAGATCAGACTTGAGTGCCAAGTGGTGTACCTGTCAATTGAGTGCTTTTCACTCCAAATTGACACTTCAGGCAGCGTCGTGGAAGCATCTTGAAGCTTCTCCAGGTGTTGGCTTGGCCTCCCGAGCTCCCAATTGCCCTGTCACCTTCAAGGTCGAGATACTTTCTCCTTCGATTTTCTCCCTGTTTACTTTACTATTTTCAATGCTGTTTGTGGCATTGAACTCCCCTTAGGGTGTAGATTAAGTCCCTAGAATGGTTTAAGCCAACTCGAACCATACACCCGAACTCCATTTTCGAAGCTCCACTGAGCTCTGGAGCTCGAGGAGGAAGAAAGGAGGGAGAGAGAGAGAAATTCAAAAGGTTTCTCTCGTTTGGGTTGGGTGCACGTGAACCGTGCTTTAGTTTCGGGCTTGTCAGAGGGAGGGAGCGCTTGCACCGCGCTTACCTTTCTTTCCCTTCTTTTCTTTTCGCTGGCCAAAATAACTCTGGGCGCTGGGCCCCCTTGGCAGTGAGACTGAAGGAGAGGGGCCCAGTCGTCAGGTTTAATGAGACACAGCCGCAGCGAAAAACTGAGGGTTGGGTTGTGGGCTTGGTCCTTGTGCACCAAAACGTATTGTCAGTGGTATGGTGCATGTGTACTGGGTCCACGCAAAGCGCCTTTAACACTTTGTGTGTATGACAGGCGGGTCCCAAGGGCAGAAGTCGTGTTTGAGCTCCCCAGATTGCACCCAGAGTGTTGCACATCCCCCAAATTGCACCCAGAACTATCTCCAGTTCTGATTTTTGGTATTTTCTTTATTCCTTTTTCCATTTTATTTTATTCTTCATGCAAAAATCCATGAAAAATTACTGAAAAATCACAGAAAATATATTCCATGATTATGTTATTTTGGGTAATATTTTTGGTATTTTTGGGTGTGAAATTAGGCATTAATTTCACTTAAATCATTAATTGTATATGATTAGGCATATTAATCTTATACAATTAATATTTTGGCATGATTATCCCAAAGAATCATTTTTTAATTCCAAGGGATAATATTTGGGGCATTTTTCATGAATGAAATTCATGATTTTTCGATTTGGCATATTTAATTATATGAAATTGTTTCTTGATTTCATATAATTAGGGTTTTGTGCATAGATTTTTTTTGCACACATGTGTATATATTTTTTGAAGGGGGTTTGGTATGATTATTTCATGAAATTATTTTTTTTTTAATTTCAAGAAATAATTTTATGAAATTGAACATAATTTCATAATTTCAAATCTTTGGTATAAAAATCACATGAAATTATATCATTAATTTCATGCAATTTAATTTGTGTATTTTTCTGGCAACTTTTAAACAGCAAACAAAGAGCCACCCACCAGAACTGGTCATGAGGCTTTGCGGCCGAGAGGCCTGTTCTGGTGCCAATGTTTTTCTTTGATATTTGGTTTTGTTTTAACATATTTGGCCTTCGCAAGGTTTGGTTGCTTCGGCAATTTTGGTTTTCGCAGGTTTGGTTCTGTTTCAGCATTTTTGGCTTTCACAGGTTTGGTTGCTTCGGCATGTTTGGCGTCTGCATGTTTGGTTGCTTCGGCGTTTTTGGCTTCCACAAATTTGGTTTTGCTTCAGTATGTTTGGCATATGTAGGTTTGGTTTTGGTTTGATATAAAGTGTTGGGGCTTACATGAATTTTATCAACTTTCAAAGCCCAGGTTTAAGCATGATTTGGGATTTGGTTTAAATGGTTGGGGCTTACATGAATTTCATCAGCTTTCAAAGCCCAAGGTTTGTTTTGGTTTTAGCATGTTTGGCTGGGTTTTGATTGTAGCATGATTTGTCGAGGTTTCGCAGTTGGCCCGTGCAAAATACTACAATCTATTTTGTTAAGCACAAAAAAATATAAAGCATGTTCAACTCTTTATGATTGGTCGGATGAACGAACCAGTGTCAATTGTTTATGGTACAAATTGGCAAAACCATTTTGAAGTGGATTCTCGCATTCTTTCCGCTCATTTTATAGGTTTGGTGTGGAATCCTCACTTTCGCTCATTCTCCACTCAATTTTATTTAGTGGAATTGCCTTCAAAGGTCTATCTCATCATAAAAAAAATGAAATAATCCTTTTGTTAGGCAGCAATTTGTTTTAAAGGGACAAATTACAAACACTTGTCCATTTTTATATTTATTCTGTATCAAATGGACGAACCCAGTGGTAATTGTATTAAAGACACAAACACCAAAGTCATTTTATTTGAAGGAACCTTACATTCTCTCTCATTTATTTATTTATTTGGTGGAACCTTGCATCGCTCCGCTCTTATTTATTCATTTATTTGGGTGGGTTTGTTTGCATTTATTATATATATATTTTTTTTTTGTTTCGTTTGTTTTGGACATGGTTTTTGGTTATTTATTTTGAGGAGCTTAGGTTTGTTATCATATTTTGTACGATGTATGGATTGAGTATATGTTTTGGGAAGATTTATATTATTATCGGTATTTTGGTATTTTGTTATTTTGTTAGGCACAAGATAAAAAGCTTGTTCATCTCTTTATGACTGGTCAGATGAACATACCAGTGTCAATTGTTCACAGTACAAATTGGCAAAACCATTTTTAATGTGGATCCTTTCTATTCTCTCCACTCATTATTAAGTGTGGAATCCTCACATTTCACTCATTTTCCACGCATACTTATTTATGTATTTGGAGGGGGATTTCGCCCTGATAAATTATCCAATCTTATCATAAGGATAAAAGGTTTCATTCATTATAGGGCTTTTTATTTATGCCTTCAATACTCTGCCTTACTATTAATTAATAAGGCAATGTTTTATTCAGCAATGATTTGTTTAAAGCGACAAATCATAACGCTGCCCATTTTCATATTTATTCTGTATCAAATGGGCAAACACAGTGGTAATTGTATTGGAGGTACAAATACCAAAACCATTTCCCCGCTTTAGTGGCTCCAAAGTTCGGGCGCCGACTTCATCCGGCGATATGGACAAAACCTTTCTTTTTGGCCTGCCAGAGGTTTTGGTAGCTTTTGTGTTAGCCACCACATGTGTTCCTTGATTAACGGCTCAAGGCAACAAGGCCGATTTATGCCCGGAGGGGACATTTTGGTTTATGGTATTTCTTCAGTGGACACCATCCACGTCCCTTGATTAACGGCTCAAGGCGACAAGGCCGATTTATGCCCGATGGGACAACTTTGTTTGTGGTATTTCTTCAGTGGACACCATCCACGCCCCTTGATTAACGGCTCAAGGCGACAAGGCCGATTTGCACCCGGCGGGACATGGATAAGTACCTTTTACCCCGGGACTTTAAGCCACCTTTCTTTTGGGCGTATGAGTTTAGCCACCTTTCTTCTTGGTGTTTGAGCTTGGCCACCTTTCTTCTTGGTGTATGGGTTTAGCCACCTTTCTTCTTGGTGTATGGGTTTAGCCACCTTTCTTCTTGGTGTATGGGTTTAGCCACCTTTCTTCTTGGTGTATTATGCATGGTATTTCTTAAGATACCGCCCGTTTATAGGAGGTAATGGTCTTTCGCCTTTATGATCTATGAGTTGGTATGCCCCTCCGTCAAACACCTTCTCAACCACATATGGGCCTTCCCAATTAGGTGAAAACTTTGGGCCGACATGCCGGCCAATTATGGGCCTTCGGAGAACGAGTACTAATTCCCCTTGACGAAAAGTTCTTGAGCGGGCCATTTTGTCGTAGGCCCGTGCCATCTTCGCTTGGTATATTTCCAAGTTTTGTTGGGCTATGATTCGCCTTTCATCCATAGCGTCGAGTTCGTCGAGCCTGAGGTGCTTCTGCTCATCTAACGACATTTCGTTCTGGAGTGCCACCCTTAAGGACGGGAGTTCCACCTCAAGCGGCAGGACAGCTTCGACACCAAACACCAGGGAATATGGTGTCGCTTGAGTGGGGGTTCGACATGTGGTTCGATATGCCCAAAGCGCTTCTTGTAGCCTTTCATGCCAGTCGCGCTGATTTCCTTTCAACGTCCTTTTCATGATTTTTATCAAGGTCTTATTAAAGGCTTCTGCTAAACCATTTGCTCTGGGATTGTATATGGAAGAATATTTCCAATCAATCTTGAACTTTTCCGCAAGTGCGTATACTTTAGTACTTTTGAACGCGGCCCCGTTATCAGAAATGATTCTCCTCGGGGTCCCAAATCGGTATAAGACATGGGTTTTGAAGAAATTTACAACATCGATTGCCTTCACTTCCCTAAGCGGGACTGCCTCAGCCCATTTGGTGAAGTAATCGGTCGCAGCCAAGATGAACTTATGACCCTTAGAGGAAGGCGGGTCAATGGGCCCGACTACATCGGTACCCCATGCATCAAACGGCCAGGATGATACAGTCGGGTGAAGCGGATTTGGGTGTTGATGTATGAATGTGCCATGTATTTGGCACATGTGACACTTCTTGGCATGCTCGATGCAATCGCGTGCCATGGTGGGCCAATAATAGCCCATGCGCTTTATCTTAAGTCGCATTTTGGGTCCCGGCTGATGCGCTCCGCATAAACCCGAATTAACTTCCTTCATGATTTGGTGGACTTCTGAGTTTGACACACAGCGAAGCCACATTTGGTCGTATGATCGCCTGTATAAGGTGTCATTAACGTAGGCGTAGCGAAGCGCTCTCTTCTTGAGTTGCTCTCGCGCTGATTTCTCATTCGGGAGAACCCCGTATTTGAAGTATTCAACGAAAGGTTGGCGCCAATCGTCATTCGGCTGAGTCACCATGACATCTTCCAGGTCACTTTCCATTTCTTCGGCCATAGCTACCTGGGTTTTATCTTTGGTCCCCGTGAAGCATGAGGACAGGGGTCGTCGATTTTTGACAACAATTTGCACATTTTCGTCGCTAGGCTCGCCTAATTCTTTAGCCACCCGAGCGAGCGCATCAGCTTTGCCGTTTGTGGCTCTCGAGATTTTCTTGAATAGGATTTCGGGAATTTCATCTATTAATTCCAAAACCCTAGCGTGATACTTTATCAACTCCGGTTTTAGTACCTTATATGCTCCGGTGATTTGATTTATTATCAATTGGGAGTCACCAAACACATGGAGTTTTCTAATCCCCATATTCAGCGCAAGCTCTAACCCGGCTATGAGCGCTTCATATTCAGCCTCAATATTTGTACAAGGCTCGGTCAATGCCAAGGCATGACGCATGATTCCCCCTTCTGGTGTCACGAAGACTAAGCCTATCCCGGCCCGTATTTGTGGGACGTTTGGGCCCGCGGTGGGCCGTATTGATGATGCCCCATCAAAGTACATTTCCCAACTTGGGGTTTCATCTTTGATATGAAAGACTTCTTCATCTGGAAATTCGCATGCCAAAGGAGAGTCGTCGGGTATTGGATGGGCCGCTAGGAAATCAGCCATCGCTTGCCCCTTTATGGCCTTTTGTGGCGCGAAAGTTATATCAAACTCGGTCAGGATTATGGCCCATCTTGCCAACCTGCCTGTAAGCATGGGTCTCGTCATGAGATATTTTAAGGGGTCAATCTTTGAGATGAGGATGACCTTGTGGGCTATCATGTAGTGTCGCAACTTCTTCACAGCGAACACCAATGCCAGGCAATGCTTTTCAATCGGTGTATAGGCGTATTCCGCCCCTACCAGCATGCGGCTCAAATAATAGAGGGCGTTTTCTTTCCCTTGTTCATTTTCTTGTGCTAACAAGGCCCCGAGAGATCCATCCAAGGCCGTCGTGTACAATATCAGCTCTTTTCCTGGTATTGGAGCTGCTAGCACTGGTGGTTTGAGGAGGTAGCCCTTGATGTCATTTAGGGCTTGTTGGCAGGCTTCGTCCCATTTAAACGGGACATCCTTCTTGGTCAATCGGGTGAAAGGTTGTATCCTACCCGATAGATTGGCTATGAATCGCCTAATGTATGCCAAGCGGCTTTGAAGCGAGCGAAGCTCCTTAAGGTTCCTGGGTGGCGGCAATTCTTGTATTGCCTTGATTTTACCCGGGTCTATTTCTATTCCCCGGTGTCGAATAACAAACCCAAGAAATTTCCCCGACGAAACCATAAAGGCGCACTTTAACGGGTTTAGCTTCAGCGCATGTTGCCTCAGACGGTCAAACACGACCTTGAGATTTATGAGATGCTCGTCATAGGACGTCGCCTTTACGACCAAATCGTCCACGTAGCATTCGACAATCTTATGAATTAGGTCGTCGAATATTTTCGTCATGGCTCGCTGGTATGTGGCCCCGGCATTTTTGAGGCCAAAAGGCATAACCTTGTAACAATAAATACCCATCGGAGTGCGGAAGGCCGTATGCTTCTGGTCTTCTTCATCCATTTTGATTTGGTTATACCCCGCGTACCCATCCATAAAAGAGAATACCTCATAGGACGAGGTATGGTTGATGATGATTTCCGTCACCGGTAAAGGAAAGTCATCTTTGGGACAAGCTTTATTCAGGTCCCGAAAGTCGACGCATATGCGTATTTGCCCGTTCTTCTTCTTTACGGGAACGATGCTAGCCACCCAATCGGGAGTTTCTTCTTCCCGCACAAAGCCTGCATCGATAAGCTTCTTGGTTTCGACCACGACCTTTTCTTCAAGTTCTATTCTCATTCGTCGCGGTGCTTGTTTGACCGGCTTTATACTTGGGTCAATTTTGAGTTTGTGGACTGCAACTTTGGGATCCAGTCCTGGCATTTCTTCATAGCTCCATGCGAAACAATCAACATATTCTTGGAGCAAGGCCCTCAAAGGTTCCCGCTTCTCTTGGGGAAGGGATGCGCTTATGAAGGTTGGCCTGGGGTCTTCATCTGTCCCGAGGTTAACTTCCACCAACTCGTCAATGGTGTTTGGCGCGCCGTCCTCCAACTCCTTTGGTGCGTTTTTAGCCACCAGGATGAAGTCTTCTTCTTCTGGCTCCTCAGATACCATATAACAGGTAACTCTGCGGTTCTTGAAGAAACTTCGACACCGTTCGTCGGGATCCCCGTCTTCTTCTGACTCAGAGTTGTATCCCAAACCGCGGGTGTATTTGATCTTGTCATCAAGGCCCCTGACCGTATTAGTTGAGCCATTCCATAGTCTTTCAAAGTAATACATCTTGGATTTTGATATGGTTTGAGGACACCGGGCCTTTTCCATCAGTTGGCCCTGATTCTTCCCGAAATACCGGGACGCCTCGATATTGACTTCCCCGTCATCGGAGTCTTCTGACAATAAGCCACTCCACTCGTGGATCAGGGCGTTATCACCAGGATTGATTGCATCGATTTTGTAGAATCTGATTGGTCTATGAGTGACCGTCTTCCCTGGCAAGCGTTCGACCTTAGAAGGAACAACAAACGTCCGCAACTTCTGGATTTGGTTCACTTCTTTGGGAGAAAGGTCCTTGTAATGTCTTTCGGGTACCTTTTCAACCCTTAAAGACGATTCATGGCTCTCGTCAGTTTCGAAGTTGTATGTCGGTTTGACGTGAAATAGGATTTCTTCTTCTGATCCACTTTCCGATTCATACACCTCTCCATCTATAGGAGCTTCCTCTTCTGACTCATCGTCTGTTGAGGCCCCGTATAGCGGGATAACCCGGCGCGTCGAGATCTTCTCATCTTCTTCATCAGAAGAGGCGCCAAATAAGGGAGTGACACCATACACTCGTTCCTTCTTGTCTTCCTCTTCATCAGAGGACAACCCATAAATGGGTTTATTACTCAAAGTTGGTGCCTTTTTATCATGAGATGACACCAGATTGGGCGTGGGTTTGGCTTGGTTTGTTTGCATTTCCAAGTCACTTTCTTTCAAGACAGAACTCAGGGATTCCATTAGCGCTTTATGCTGATCCTTCTCCTCTTGCGTTAAGAAATAACGGGCGTCGCTAAGGCCAATTTCATGGACCCCGAACGGCTTGATATCCCCATTTATCCTTTTTTGCCTTCCGTCTTTCATGTATTTCATGCATTGGTGAAGAGTTGATGGCACTACCCGGTTTTCATGCAGCCAGGGGCGACCGAGTAAGGCCTTATATGACGTATCGGCGTCAATGACATAAAATTTGGTCGAGGTTATCAGGCCCCCGAATTGGAGCGTTAGGGTCACCGCACCCATGGCTTTCTGGGAATGTTGATTGAACCCATGAATGGTCACTTTCTCATTCGACAATGGTTTGGTGTCCAGCATTAAGGTTTTCAGGATCCTCAAGGGCATAATGTTTATTGATGACCCCGAGTCGACCAAAATGCGATTCAATCTTTGCCCCTCACAGTCGCCAGTTACATACAACGGCCGGTTGTGATCGGCGGTGCCAGTCAACAGGTCTTCATCAGTAAAGTGGATACCCGTTGAACGGCTATTGACATATGCCGTCTCATGTGATTGCTTTTCAGCAAAGTAGGCCTGGAATTGCTCAGGATTTTGGAGCGCGTATATTAATATGTCGCGCATATCCTTCGACATCATCAATGCATCAAAGACACTAAGCAAGGCTGGGATCTTACGGAGATGCGCCAGCACATTGTAATCTCCTACCGTGAGTTTTGACTTTTCACGGGTGGGTAGGCCATTTTCTGGTTCTTTGCTTGTACTTTTGGTCTTTGCGACATTTCGGTCAGACTCCTTTGGAGGTTGACGTTCAGGGATGTAGGTGCCCGAACGCAGAACGACCTGACATTCTGTCTTTTCCTTTTCAGAGGTAGTGGCCTCATTACCTTCTTCGGGATAAAATAGACTCCCGGGAAAGTGTGCGTCTTCTTCAGAATCGCTATTATGATGTATTGCATGGCACCATTCTTTTTGGTTAGGTGCGGAACGGGTATATTTGTGAGGATTTGATTGCCCTTCCTCCCCATTCTCTATTTTAAAAGAGCGTTTTCGGCCATCGGCGGGCCTACTTTCTTTCCTTGACTCAGGATTTGTTGGCCCTCTCCTTGGGTTTACAACGGAGAAATTCCTGGCTTGAGTAGAAACGGCCTGAGACTCGCCACCTCTTTCCTCACTTGTGGTTTCAATCGTCAGCCTTTCTTCGTGGCCGCAATCTTGCCATGCTATGCTTTCCAACATCTCTTTGTCATCTATGTTTACTAAAAAGACATTGGGAGGTTTCCTTCGGGCTTGACCCGGCCGAAACGCCTCATTTCTGGATTGATGCCCATGAGAAACTATGATCACCATGTCCTCTTTCGGGCGCCCCGAAGATGAGTTTCCCTCGTCTCGGGTAAATCCAACTCTAAGGAACCCATTCATTTCAGGTCCCTTCTCGCATTCTTTTCTCATTCGACAGGGCATGTCTTCCACTAGCCCTTTTATGCCTTCGGGTTTGAATTTCCGAATTGTCGACTTTGAGTCTATGCTGGTTGTCTTTTTGCTGCCATTCATAAAATGATGAACTTGCCCGAGAAGCTCGTTGAGATAAAGCTCCTCCCGACAAGGGAGAGTATCAGAGTCTTCTGACTCACTCACCTCATGAGTTTCTACGTGGGTGATGACACAGCATTCTTCATCCCAGAACTCATCTCCTTCATCTGTGGTTTCGTCTTCATCGACTATACCCATTAATTTGTTGAGAATTCGTTTAGGAATGAAGTCTCGAAGCATGGCCGGTATCGGTTGACCTTGTTCGTATTCTTCGAGCGCATCAATGTACTTCTGGAGTTCTGACTTTTCCGGATACTCCTTTGGCTTTACTGGCTTCTTGTCCCGTTTGCGGCTGCCATTTTTGTTCGCTTTCTTGTAGAAGGCCACCGATTTTCTTGGTGGTTCAGGGATAATGGGAGTTACATCATTCTTCCACAAAATACCTGGTTCTTTCTGAATGGATTTGAGGAGTTTCTTTGCTTTCCGGGACAGATGGATACTCCAAGGTTCGGTCGAAGAATCCTCAATATTGATCTCTATATGAGAGACCGCGTTCACCTGCTCATGCGGGGCTGGCGTTTGGAGGATACTATCAGCCAGAGTTATCTCGCCATTCTTGTACCTCCTTTCTATCCAGTCCTTAAACACCCAGCAATCTTCTATGGGGTGCCCAAGTACTCTGTGATATGGACAGTAGTTCGGGTCACTGGATTTTTCCATATCAGCGGGCCGTTTACATTTGGGTAATTGGAGCCCGTCCTTCAAGGCATCTTTGAAAAGTCATGCGACCTTATCTCTTTTAAATGAGTAAGGCTTGCCTTTCAATTCTTCCAGACTTTTAAGAGGTTGTCCGCTTCCATATATGGGTTTTGCACTGCTGCCGCCGTCATTTTTATTTGACGAGCCACCATTGTTCACAGTGTTGACATTAGCGGTCGTATTTTTGCCGCCGGATTTGCTTGTACTGGCTACCTTGGCCTCGGCCTTCCCTCCTCTTTGGAATCTCTGACTCGAGTAGTTGGGCCATGAATTTGGAGGTGCATTTTCCAGCCTGGACACACAGTTTATCAAATCCTGATATGTCGTAATTTTGGCTATCCCTAAGAACGGTGTCATCCAGTTGTCAACGTTCCTGAGTATTAGTTCGACCGCCTCCCTTTGGGTTATCGGGCGATCACACCTGATGCTGAGGTTTCGCCAGCGACTAATGTACTCCAGAACTTTCTCATTCTTTTGGGGCCTAGTATTGGCCAAGTCCGCAATGCTGATTTTGTCAGTCATGACCGCGAACTTTGCCCTGAACGCATCAGTCATGTCATCCCACGTTTTAATACTCCCATTTTCTAATGAGTAGTACCATTCGAAAGCAGGACCCGTTAGACTTTGCGGGAATTGACGCACCAACAAGGCATCATTGCTCCCTGTATTCCCACATGAGGCCATGAAATGGGCCAAGTGTTGATCTGGGTTTGTGTCTTTTACACCCTCTCCCGAGAAGGATTTAAACTTCGGGACTATATACCCCTTTGGGTAAGGTATAGCGTCGTAATCGGCTGGATACGGCCTCCCCGTTCGTTTCAAGGGTGAGACGGTAAATCCTGCGCCCGCCATTTGCAGTTGTTGACTAATTATCTCTTGGATCTCCTTTTTAGTCAATCCTTGATTCTCATTAGTATATGTGCGAGTGTTGGAGCCTCGAGCAATATTGACTCGAGAGCTCTCTCCTCCACATGGGAGGTCTTCTTTGTGACCGTCGGGGTCTCTGAAGCTTGGATGTTGTGAGGGTTGAGGTCCCGCATGTTTGGAGGGTCTTTCATCTTCCATCCTCTCATTTGTGATCCCCTTTTTAGTCAGAAAGTCACTTAAGGACTTGATCAGGCTTAAAGCCTCTTGATTTTGCTTTCTGAGCTCTCCCATTTCTTGCTCATTTTTCTGTCTATACTCCTCCATTTCTCGTTCTCGTATAGACAACTGTCGTTTTAGTTGGGCGACGAAGTCATTCGCGGAGCCACCGGTGTCTTCCATTTCTGCCTCATTGTGGGCTGATTCGTCGTCAGTTGGAGGGCCCCCTTTTTGCCCTCTTTTGGTCCTGGCTCTGGTCCTGGCCGCATGAGCATTCTCGACATCTCGACCAGGTGGTGGGTCATGGGATGGGCCCACTTCTTCATCATCAGCCATATATGTGGCGTGACGTTCTTCTTGATCGTCAGAGGAACTTTCGTCATACGCCCCCACAGTATAGACTGTGAAGTGTTCTTCTTCGTCATCAACGTAGGGTGCCGGACGAGAGACCCGCCTCTTCTTTCGGGCCTGATCAGGAACAGTGATAACCAGTCCTTTGCTTGACTTTAATGGCTTAGGGTTTAGTTTTGGCCCTAGCCTGTCAAACACGGTCGTGCTTGAGGCTTGGGGTTTTATCTTTGACCCCAGCCTATTAAACACGTTTTCACCCTCAATATTTTTTGAGAGAGCGGTGGTTTTGACCGTAGCCCGTGTTTTGGGCTTAGCCACCTTTATATAGGTGGATGGTGTCTGACTTGTTTGGGTCAAACGAGATTTTGGGATCCATGTTTGTTTGGTCCCTGGTGCCCGTTCATATGGGCGGTTCCCCGATTCCCGGGGGAAGTGGACCTGTCTCCCCTGGATTTGAGAGGCAGGAGATTGAGGTTTGTTCCGGCGCTGTTGTTTACGCGCCTTAATAGCTTGGTGAGTCTCGTATAGAGACTTACCTAGGTTGGCCTGTTTGAGGCCTGAGGGTCTCCCCGACTCGGTCGAGAAGTTTTGGTTTAGGTGAGGTTTCGGTTGTGGAACCTCCCAAACGCTCCGGATGCGAGCGGTTGGAGAGTTCCTTTTCACAATCCTTAAGGATGTGAAGGGGTTGGAAACAGGAAGATTTGGCTCAGCCACCAGCTCATCCTGGTAAGCTTGGAGAGCCCGTTTCTTGGTGACCTTTGGGGCCACCGGTGTCAGAAAGGTCAAGGAGACTTTGTTCGCTGAACGGTGTCTCCTGGGGCGTTGAGGTTTTGGAGGAAGCGCCATTATTTGGTTGTCAATCCCCTTCTGGGTGATCCTGAAGGAGACTTCCTCATCATCCTCTTCAACCATTGTCGGTGTAGGCGATGGTGGAGTAGGAGGAAGAACGATCATTTGGGGAAAATCCCCGAATGAGAACACCATGTGGCCCGCCTCGTTGAGAGAGACAGGAACGACAATCGCAAACGGTGAATTCGCTCCAGACATCATTTCCTGAAAAATATAAACTCCACAAATCAATTAGCTATATTTCATGCAAAATTTAATATATATATATATATATATATTTTGATCCATATATTTAATTATTTTAGCCCAAGAGATGAGAGGAGAAAGATAAGTCCCACCGGGCGTGCCAGAACCTGTGCGGCCCTTTTTCGCGGCCCACGCGCGAGGCATCGGCGTCCTCGCTCACGGGGGAAGAAGGTGCAGGTACATCCCTGCGCGTGTTTGTGCGCTCAAGGACTTATTATTTAGGTGATTGTGGGAACTTTTATTTTCCGACGGGCGCAAGCCCCCGCCGTTAATTACCCCGGCTCTCGCCTCGGGAACCTCTGATTAATGGGCTAAACTAATCAAAATATATGGATCAGATTTGTGGCTTTATTTCTTCCTTCCAATTTATTATAATGCATACTTGAAATAACCCAAAGGTATAACTTTGGATAATAAGACTAAAGACGTATGATCTAAAGTCAGAGAAACGTATAATTTCTCATAAATCAGAGATCGAGGATGTATAATCCTATTGATCTCACGGAGTTCGAATGTGAAGCGCACTGCCAACTCGATACTCAAAGAACCAGAGATGTTTGATCTCTAAAAAGGTTCATATCAAAGACAAGGACGTATAATCCTAAACAGTCTATTGACCTTCCAAATCCCGAATCTGAAGCGCTATGCCAATTCGAAACCTGGGAAAATTGGAGGATCGGGAACATATAATTCTTTATCGATTTCCAAAATGAGGTACATTAAACCTGAAGCGCACTGCCAATTTAATGTTCTCGAAACATGATTTGATATGATTTGGTATGTTGGTATGTTTTCACCAAGTTTTGGACTTATCTGCATATTTGGCATATTTGACCAGAGATTTGGACATATTTGCATATTTGACCTATTTTATCAAGAGTTTGGACATATTTGTATATTTGGCATATTTGGCCAGAAATTTGGGTATATTTGCATATTTGACATGTTTGGTCAAATGTTTGGGTTTATTTGCATATTTAACATGTTTGGTCAAAAGTTTGGTCATATTTGCATATTTGACATGTTTGGTCAAATGTTTGGGTTTATTTGCATGTTTGACATATTTGGTCAAATATTTGGACATATTTGTATTTTTGACATGTTTGGTCAAATGTTTGGGTTTATTTGCATGTTTGTCATATTTGGTCAAATATTTGGACATATTTGCATATTTAAATATTTTGATTTGTTTTATCAAAATATAACAAGGTTTGATTATTTTGAACATTTTTATTTGTTCCATAACATGATTCAATCATCTTTGAATATTTTGATTTGTTTTATCAAAATATAACATATTTTAATCATTTTTGAATATTTGGGTATATTTGCATATTTAAATATTTTGATTTGTTTTATCAAAATATAACATAATTTGATTATTTTGAGTATTTTTATTTATTTTTATCAAAATATAATATCATTTGATTATTTTGAATATCTTTATTTATTTTATCAAAATATAATATAATTTGACTATTTTGAATATTTTGATTTATTTTATCAAAAAGAATTCATTTGTTTTGAGCATTTTCATATGACATAATTTCCATTTATTTTAAAAATATTCTATTTGATATTTTGAATTTATTTTATACATATATGATATGTCTTGAATTTTCTTTTATTTATAATATAAAAAAAAAGAAATAAAATAAAATCAAAATTGACATTTTATAGTCTTAAAAATATTCATAAATGAAATCATGATTTTTGATATATTTTTCATAATTTATGGGCTTGAGAAATCATTTTTATTTGGTGTTTAAAGTTTATTTTCAAAACAGATTAATATGGGCCGTTAGATTTGGGCCCATGCATCAAGATCTGAACTTAAGTTCAGTTTTTAAAGTATCTTTTAAACTGGGCCGTTGGATCTCTGGCGCGCATCAAGCCTTCTATGGGCTGTTTGAATTTCATCAAGATTCGCACTTTGAGATGCATCAATATTCGTGCTCATCCTCTCCGACACTGATCGAGGCCCTGCCGGCGTCGGATCTCCGATCAGAAGTCATGGCTGGCATCGCCAGAGCGTGGGGAGTCCATCGGTGGTGGTCTCGGCGGCGACGGCGGCCTGGATCGCCGGAGATGGGGGTAGCCACTTGGTTTCGGTTGGGAAGTTGGCTGAAATGAGATTTTGAGGGATTTGAGCTGATTTTTGGCAAATTGACTCGATTCCTTTGTCATATAGCATCGTCAGAACATGTTTATCAAGATTTTGAGGCTTAATTTGAGTTTAATCCATCAATTTTGCAACTTTGGCCATTTGGTACCAAACTGGTTTCGGGGCTTTGGTACCAAATGGTATTTCATAGCTTTCCTTTACAATTTTCTTTCAATTAACCTTTCAAACAGTGTCGTTTAGTATGTTTGAACATGTTTGGATGATCAATTTCATCAATTTAGATGTGCATTGTCCTTTATGCACATTGGGTCATTTCTGGTTTTATTTTCAATTTGGTTTCCTTTTGATTTCATCACATTCTTCTCAAATTGCATGTTTGATTATATTAATTTGGGTCAATTACATGTTTTAGAAAGGTTTTATATCAATTTCACACATGAATTTCACTTGAACACGAGTTAATTTCATTTTTGCACTTTTCTGGTAATGGTCCAGAGCCAACTCAATTTCAATTTTGACAGACCCAATTTCAAAAATTCACAGAAAATCACAGAAAATCCCAAAAATGGTAAAATTTGGTGAGTGAGTGCATTAAGACTTGTTCTAGATGCCCATGAAATTTTAAGTTAATTGAGTGAAAAGAAAGTATGATTATTGTATTTTTAGCAGACTGGACAGAAATGCCCTTTCAGCTTTATTAAAAATCAAATTTGGCTTAACCTATGGATTAAAGCCTGGTTTAATTATTCTAAATCCTTTAAAACATCACATGAGGTGTCATAAAGGTGAATTAATCAAGAAATTTTGGATTTTTGAATCAAAAGAAGAATGAACTTCTCAGTTTGACCCAAAGTTGACCTTTTTGGAGTTTTTGACAGATGAGATTGTAAAATTCATAACAATTCACAGAAAATTCCAAAAATTATAAAATTTATATGGTAAGTTGATATAAACCTAATCTACATGACTGTGAAATTTCATAAGAAATTAACAACCAAGCTGAGAGATATGGATTGATCTCTCAGCTGGCCAGAAACTGGAATTCACTGGACTCAACCCAGTATTGATGTTTATTGCTTTTCCATTGCTCAATTATGAACTTGAGCTATTAAGCACATCAGAGAACATGAAGGAAAGAACTAAAAGGAAAATAAAACCAATTTGCACCAAAATATCATATATTATAACAAATTGAAATACAATACACATATAAAACATGGAATTTTGTTTTTCCATGGAATTTTGACAGCATAACAGCTTGTATAAAGCCATTATTGAGCTTTACACAGCCACTGCACATGTGCACAGGGCTTGAGAGAGAGAGGGGATGAGCATGTGCCCATCCCCATGAAACCAGATTGGCATGTGCCAATTGGTTGGAGTATGCTGCCAAAATCCATGGTGAACTCACCATGTGAGCTCCTGAAACTCAAGCTCAGCCACCAATTGAGCTCTGGAAGGAGGGAGGCACATGTGCACCTCCCCAGCCAGAGGCTAGCCATCTCACCCAGCAAGGTGAGACTGGCTCCTTGAGCTCAATTGGGACTGAGCCAAGCTCAAGGCTTGGCTCTTCTACCCCTTACCTAGCTATTCAGAGCTTGATCTCTTCTCAGCTAAGCTTTCTTTTTGTGGAAATTGGGTGGAGTTTTGATTTTGGCAGAGTTTCAGCTATGTTGCTCTCTCTCCTTCTTCTTCTTCACTGGGGGTCTATTTATAGCCCAGAGGGCATGGTTTAAGCCTCAGGGCTGAGCTGGCATCATCTCAGCCCTTGGTTTGATCAAGTGGCCAGGATTGAGCCAGCCAGGCCTGTGCTGGCCTGAGGCTTGTCCTTGGAAGATTCCTCCAGCTAACTGGCGCTCAGAGCTCTCCATTGAGGTGCCTACATGTGTCCCTGACACAGGCCTGGGGAGAGAGAAGGAGCCGTTGGCTTTGTCTTCTTCCTTGGGTCAGTGTGTCATGCCTTTCGGGTGTGAG
This sequence comes from x Bolboschoenoplectus mariqueter, assembly GCA_037678475.1. Classification (NCBI taxonomy): domain Eukaryota; kingdom Viridiplantae; phylum Streptophyta; class Magnoliopsida; order Poales; family Cyperaceae; genus x Bolboschoenoplectus; species x Bolboschoenoplectus mariqueter. The sequence continues at coordinate 2,585,102 of CM075272.1, forward strand.
CGTATCCCGAATATTCCTTGGCCTTGCTGGCGCTTGACATGTCACCAAAGTGCCACTGAGTGTGCCCAACGTGTCAATTTGGCTGCTTGAGTGCTGAGTTGTGCCAATTGACCACCCCCAGATCAGACTTGAGTGCCAAGTGGTGTACCTGTCAATTGAGTGCTTTTCACTCCAAATTGACACTTCAGGCAGCGTCGTGGAAGCATCTTGAAGCTTCTCCAGGTGTTGGCTTGGCCTCCCGAGCTCCCAATTGCCCTGTCACCTTCACGGTCGAGGTACTTTCTCCTTCGATTTTCTCCCTGTTTACTTTACTATTTTCAATGCTGTTTGTGGCATTGAACTCCCCTTAGGGTGTAGATTAAGTCCCTAGAATGGTTTAAGCCAACTCGAACCATACACCCGAACTCCATTTTCGAAGCTCCACTGAGCTCTGGAGCTCGAGGAGGAAGAAAGGAGGGAGAGAGAGAGAAATTCAAAAGGTTTCTCTCGCTTGGGTTGGGTGCACGTGAACCGTGCTTTAGTTTCGGGCTTGTCAGAGGGAGGGAGCGCTTGCACCGCGCTTACCTTTCTTTCCCTTCTTTTCTTTTCGCTGGCCAAAATAACTCTGGGCGCTGGGCCCCCTTGGCAGTGAGACTGAAGGAGAGGGGCCCAGTCGTCAGGTTTAATGAGACACAGCCCCAGCGAAAAACTGAGGGTTGGGCTGTGGGCTTGGTCCTTGTGCACCAAAACGTATTGTCAGTGGTATGGTGCATGTGTACTGGGTCCACGCAAAGCGCCTTTAACACTTTGTGTGTATGACAGGCGGGTCCCAAGGGCAGAAGTCGTGTTTGAGCTCCCCAGATTGCACCCAGAGTGTTGCACATCCCCCAAATTGCACCCAGAACTATCTCCAGTTCTGATTTTTGGTATTTTCTTTATTCCTTTTTCCATTTTATTTTATTCTTCATGCAAAAATCCATGAAAAATTACTGAAAAATCACAGAAAATATATTCCATGATTCTGTTATTTTGGGTAATATTTTTGGTATTTTTGGGTGTGAAATTAGGCATTAATTTCACTTAAATCATTAATTGTATATGATTAGGCATATTAATCTTATACAATTAATATTTTGGCATGATTATCCCAAAGAATCATTTTTTAATTCCAAGGGATAATATTTGGGGCATTTTTCATGAATGAAATTCATGATTTTTCGATTTGGCATATTTAATTATATGAAATTGTTTCTTGATTTCATATAATTAGGGTTTTGTGCATAGATTTTTTTTGCACACATGTGTATATATTTTTTGAAGGGGGTTTGGTATGATTATTTCATGAAATTATTTTTTTTTTAATTTCAAGAAATAATTTTATGAAATTGAACATAATTTCATAATTTCAAATCTTTGGTATAAAAATCACATGAAATTATATCATTAATTTCATGCAATTTAATTTGTGTATTTTTCTGGCAACTTTTAAACAGCAAACAATAGCTATCAGGTAGGGCCGGGTTGGGACATCGAATGGGCCGAGTTGGGTATAGATATGAGACTCAGGCCCGCCCGTCCGACTCGAAATATCAATAATATGCATGCTAATAAATTATTTGTGTATATTGTGTGTAATGTGTATAATAAAAATTGAATTTTGAGTAAGCAATTCATTATATATATATTCTCAAATTTCACGTAATATTAATGTTCAAAATTTATAGTTTAATGGCAAGCTCATAAAATAATTTAAATGCGAAAACTTCCTCTAATTTAGTAAAATAAGATTCTCTATTTATCACAATAAAACTATTCATACAAAATAAAATTATTTATGTAATTTAACAACAATTTTAATTTTATTTGAATTGAACATAGTTATATTATTGAAATGTGTAAAATTATTTAGGTTCAAATTGAGGTGAAAATGAATGTTTTAAAAAAAATGATAAATAGCCGGACTAGATTAGGCCAGGACAAAAAATACATATAATAACAATTCTATCAACGAGGAATGAGTCTTAATCTTCTGTTATATAGTACAACGTATGAATGAGTAAATTATACAATTTTTTTTAAGATTTATTTTATATAAATTTTAACACAAGAATAAAATATTGCAATCTGTGAGCCATTTTATTTTTGTATTGATATTAATATTGAAATGCTGAAGATTGAAAGATTGTGTGCATTTGTGATGACGACATTTTTTGTGTATATACATACGTGTACGGATATGAATATAACATATGTGTTTGTAGACTATGATGGTTTATATCTTGACTTATGCGCATGTGATCTGTATGTTTTAATTTTATAAAGTGGAAAAAAAAGTCTTATTCTTTTTAAAAAAAGAAAGTTCCGTTTTGTAATAAAAGAAAATTCATTGTTTTTAATCGTTTTAGGCTAACAATTTCATATAAAATGTAGAAAAAAATATACTATTAAATTTTGAAATAAATGCCATTGCTCAAATCGGCCATTTAAATATTAAAGTCAAGATATAAAATCGAAATAGATAATACACGATATCAATATATTGCAAAACACCAAAGTCAGTCTCATATATACACACATATATATAGTCTGAAAACGGAACGAATAATATCTGTCCGAATCTGCTCTAAATTAACATATATAACGAATACGGATAATTTTTCCGAATAATTTTACGGATACAAATTCGAATATTTTTTAAATATGAAAAAAAATCCGAGAATAATTTTTACAATATATAAAAGAAACAAATATCCGCTTCTATCTAAAAATTATTTCTCATCCGTTATTATTTACTCGGATCCCAAATTTTTGTTTTAATCCTGCTTAAACCTAATCTCCCCTTGTTTTATCTCTCTTAATCTCATCCCAATTAAACATGTAGGTGCCTATACAATAATTACAGTACCTTAGGCATGTAGCACTATTGTACTACTATGTAGCATATATGTAGCAAGTATTATATCATGTAGATGTTATAGTGGTAAGTTATGAATTTGGGAAAAATTTGATGAGGTCAAAAATTGGTGATTTGGATATAATTTGAAAAAAAATTGTTTTTTTTGTAATATAAGAGTATATATTAAATTATCGGAATTTTTTTAAAACTAAAAATAAAAAATATAAAATTTAGTGAGAAATACAAACATAAATTATGTATTATTCATAAAATTGATAATTAATATGGTGTTAGATGAATTTGTATATAATTGCATTGAAAAAGAAGTTTGAAGAAACAATATTAATTGTAAACTTCAAACAACAGTCACAAAAAATCAAAATGTAGAAATAAATTTTTTTTTGAAAACAACACACTAAAGAGATTTGTGCATAATTATCTAGGTGCAACTGGTAGAAAGCAACAATACTCATTTAATTTTCTCTCCTCAAATTCATTCACGTGAATATCAAATAAAAAACAATATCATGTCTCTCCTTTTAACACAGTGAATTGAAATGAATTATACGTACAAAAGATGTGTATTATTCATAAAATCCGATTTATTCACGAATAATTCGCATATTAAACGTATAGTTCACTAAGTTACGAATTAAACACGAATTTATTCCGCATAGGTAAGAAATAGAATAAATCGTGAATCTTGTTACTATGGTAGATGTAGATATGTAGGCACTATTAGTTTTGTGTGCAGTAGCAACTCATGCATATAATAGTACTATTTTAATGATTTTAATGTAATATAATTTTGTAAATTAGAGATATTATATAATGAGATGATAGTTTTTTATGTATGAATTTTCTTAAGTAGTATTTATATCTTAAAGTTTATACAGCTCAATTATCCGATAATAATTTATTTCGTATTTCATATTCAAATTCGTAACCCTAGAATATTCATTCCATATTTGTATTCATTTCAGACAGACTAGGTTTTAAATTTCAACATCCATTAACTATTTATATTCATATTCGTATTCATATCCGGACATTAAAAAACAGATCCGAAAACGGTATTAACATTATCCGCTTCATTTATACCCGTAAAATTCATATATGTATACACATATATTCTACGTACGTACGTACATACATACATACTTCGGTCTTCTCAGTAACTAGGTAATAATCCCTGTATTTATATGAAATCATGAACCCAACAACATATATCTGCCAGTTCATATATCATAAATGATACTGGCAGCTCCAAGCCGTCAGAGCTGATCATGGCCACTTGACAGAAAAAAATAAAAGGGGAATATTAATTCAATTCAAAGAGCAATACATCAATCAGTGCGCAACTCAAAGTGGGAAAAGATACGTAATATTTGTCCCATATTATATAATCAATTTCATCATCAGTGCTCAAGTGCTAGCTGTGTGCCAATATTGACCTACTTTGTTTTTTTTTTTTCTATCTTTTTTAGCTTTACACACAGAAATCAAAATGGAGAGAGTGCATATGGTGGTAAACATTGAAGGTTTTTCTTTTCTTTTCTTTTCTTTTCTTTTGGTTCGGATTCAAATACAATTTTTTTTTTGAAAACTTGACCCACTGATTCAAGTCATTATTGTGATTATAAATGTAAAATTTTTCTTGGAAAACTAGTTTTAGAAAAAAAAATTATTGTTGTTTATAAGCTATATATGATACTACAAGCCACTAATTTTGTTGTCTTTCAACATCAAATTAGCCGGATTCTTTACATTGAAATATGATCTAAATGTCAAAAGTGTTTTGAAAGTCAAGTTCTATGATATTTGATTTAGTCCATTTTATTTCTTTAATTAGTGGAAGTTTTTCGTCCAAATAATGGTTTTTTCCATATCAAAAAATAAAACAAATTAAAAATACATATGTATATAAGATCAGTTTCTAATGTTTTAATCACATTGGACAATTCAGACCGCTATCTCAAGTCTTAAAAAATGGAAATATGATACTAAAACACAAGAGGATAAATACATTGCAAACCACCATGCCAAACCCTATATATCCTCTCTCCTCCATATTTCATACAACAACCGGTCAATAATTTAGTTTGGTCAACGCTCGATCGTATATATTTGTTATTGGATATGCTTATCATGATATTAATTTGGACATAAATTTCCTTTTTTTTGTTTCTATGGAGTAATTAAAAAGCATTGATTAAGAAACTAATCTATAATCATAAATTTCCCTTTTAGTTTTTGTGCTCTCAAGATACGGACCAATTTCTCTAATTAATTCAAAGTCTCTACTTTTGGCGTTTTCTTTTGGGCTCAAAAAGAGCCCATGGAAACTTGCGCTACTCATCCAATAATCGGACTCGTATCCTCTGCTGCGCCGCATATAGCATTGGCAGTCCCCTGTCCGATGCTGGACCGCTAGATTCTGATCTAACGGTCATAAATCAATATCCCACCCTGTTTCGCTGCTTCCTTCTGATTCTCAAAAGGGATAAGAGTCTTACCAGCGCGCGTTCCGGTTTGGCCCCTGCCGTGCTGTGACTCCCCACCAGGACCTCTCCAGTCCAGACGTCCAGTCTCCCCTCCCTCCCTCCTCCGCAATGCCAGCTCCAGGTGGTAGCACCCGATTCTTGCTCATCAACGGCGTGCCTCAAACTGGAGATGTCCCTTCCATCTCATCCTTCCTCCAATCCACCTCCGGTATATCCTCGCTTCACTTCCTCCACTCCACTCTACTCCCCTTCCCTTTCCATTTTTTATTTCCACTTATTCACATCTTTTGTAAATTAGAGGTCAGTGTTTTTTTTTTTTATCTGTAATGTCTTTCATTTTCAACTCCATTCAACGCAACTTGCCTGGGTCAGATTATATAAATAGATGTCTGCTAACTGGTTAATTTTGAGAGTACCTGAACTGACATTTCATATCAGTACCAGATTCCATGTAATTTTTGAATGACACAAGAATCAACCATTTCTGAAGATATATATATTCTTCTGGTTAAATAGGAGCTTACACCACAACTCGCACCCATGACAGTGCATCATGCATCCTTTTCTGGGATCGCCATGTCACACGTCTCACTGAATCAGTTTGGATTCTGTCAGAAAACCGGCCTGCTCTTCTTGGGCCAGGACCCCGACCAGCACCCACCCGAGCCAATCTGTACATGTCATCACTTGCCGAATCACTGAAGCACTCTTTGAAAGTTGGACACGATCTTGCATATGAAAAGTGGGCCCAGTGCGGTCTGACGGATGAGATGGCAGTCACAGCCTTGGTCAGAAGCAAAGAAGGTGTTGATGGGTTGTTGGATGTATTTCTCCATATCGGGTTTTATGCACCCCCTGTTTTTGGTTCTGGGGGGGCCCGCTTGGCAGTGGCTGGGCCTGGTAGGGATCTGGCATCTGCCAAATATTCTGATTGGGCTAGGTGACTTGCTTACTCTATTAATTTTATTTATTTTTTGTTGGGAAATCGTATCGGTACCCGGAAAAATGTAGAAAATATTACAACTCCCCATGCAAGTACTAAATTGCTAAGGAATCATGATAAAACATGATATGGATTCCATATATCCTTCCTTTGCCCATAACTACCTCCTAAAACACTCTATTTAGCCCCATTTTTACTTCATCTACAAATCAGTAATTTGGGCCCTTTGGAGAAGGTATTTAATGTTTAGAAGGTGAATAGGAATTTTCAATTTCCCAGGTTATAGATGAGAAAAAAATGCGACTCAAATGAAATGTCCAAAAAAGGGTCCTGACTTAAAGAAAGAATTTAAGCAGGATAACTAATGCCAGTAAAAGTACTGGTGCCATATTAAAATCTGTTTCTGAATTTTTTGAGCATCAAGTAAAAAATAGAGCAAACAGTTGCCAGACAAAATGCATTTCATACTGTTTTTTTTCCTTTTCATTACTGTATCTTTACTTATTTTTTTACCTCAGAAATAATAGTAATTTCCTGAATGATAGGGTGAGAAAAGGGTTGGAAAAGATGAGGCCGCCTGATGTAACCGAGTTACTATTGACTAACAATGGAGATGAATTACTTGAGGGATCAGTAACAAACTTTTTTGTTGTCTGTAAGGTTAGTGTTAATTCTTTTTACTTCTTTAGCTTCTTCTTGGTTCAGGATTAGTTATTTCGTTTTTATGTTCTGATCTCTTCTGATGCAAAACTTTGGGGAAAAAAAAATAAAAGCATCATGTTAGTGCCTCAGGAACTCATATTATGCTATATTTAGAAACCTTATATCAGTATTGCTGCTTTATATATTCTGTTGTGGATTCTCAAAATATCATGCGTACATTCTGTAAAGCAAAAACATACATACGCAGTCATAGAACACTAGGATTAAGAAAATGAAGTCCTAATTTGTTTTGCAAGTTGTATGAGATAATTGGGAGGAGACTCAGCTACTTAATTTTACTCCATAGTAGGCAACAGCAAAAGTATTATTTTACATATTGAAAAGCTCAATATATTGGTTACTTTTGGTCTGTTATCTAAGTGGAAATCCTTTGTATCTCAAGAAGTTTGTATGTAGATATAAATAATAAATTTTTCTTCATGAAAATTTAGGTGGCTGACAGATCTGCTGTTCATAATACATCATCAAGTTACGGGATAGAAGTACAAACAGCCCCCATTAAACATGGCGTACTTCCTGGAATTGTACGTCAACTAGTTATTGAGTATGCTCAACAAGCCCCCAAACCCCCCCCCCCCCCCCCACCCCCACCACACACACACACACACCACCACCCCAAAAACACCCATACCCTACAAAGCTTATCATATTTCGAATTAGAGATAAGTATACTAGGTTAATAGCCTGTACCAGACACGTAACCAATAGTAGAAGATGTGATTATGCTTGTTTTATTCTTTTATTTAATATCAAGTACATATGTATCTTTTGTTTCGTTTGTTATGTCCCGTTGTTTCTCCCGGTGATTTAATTGAGATACCAGTTAAAAAAAAAATCCTTGCCAATCACACTTGTTTATCTATTTCAGTATTTTAAGATAATTAGATATTATTAGGTATTATCTTCCCTTTTGGCTAGAATAATGCAACTGTTTTTTGTATATTATTTTTATTAGAATATGTTTGCTTGATAGGATATGCTCTGACAAAGGGATCCCACTAAGAGAGGTCCCCCCATCTTGGTCTCAGAGAAATTCTTGGGAGGAAGCCTTCATAACAAGTACAGTGCAATGTTTGCCTTTTCAAATTGATTTTTTTTTTCCTTTTTATTCATAAAAATATAACTTTTTGCAAAACAGTAAACATCATACAGAGATGTGTTGCAATCAAATGGAATTACTTAATTATATTGTTAAAAAGGCCTGTAAATTATTCTATTATGGAATTTTCTCATTTACATGATCTTTCCAAAAAAGGAGCTTGGATGGTCAAAGTATGAATTTAGCTTTGTTATAAGATTCACATCAAAAAGGATTGATAGCTTATGACGAGAAAAGTAAATTGTGATAAAACTCGTAGGTAGCTTGAGGATTGTTCAGCATGTTGATTCAATTCAAGCGCCAGCATCGTATAAAGATTTGCAACTGAAAACATGGGAGGATGTATCTTGGGTTTCCAAAAATTTTGAGGTATAATGCACTTTCTAATAAATTTTGACTTGTAGCGAAGAGGAAATGACATAAGAATTTTTATTTCTAATATTGATTAATTGGCACCAGGGTCCAGGACGTATCACCACACTGATACAGGTACAGATCTTTTCAACTTGTTTATTTGTTAGTTTTCTAAATAAGGCCTCGCTTTGAGTGGGATAGACAGTGATGAAGTTACCTATTGTTTCAATTGCATGCGGTATAAGAACTTGTTATATCATTACTGACCTAGAAGTGCAATGCCACATTAGTTATTTTTTCCATAGGACCTTCATGCATTGATTTTGGTATAAATGTTTAGTAAGATGAGAGAAGTAACCCTGTGAGAATTAAGAATGAACTTTTTACACATCAAAGCTAGCTTTGTAAATTATTGTAATAAAATAGGTTTGACAGTGCTGCTTATGAAGAAAAATGATGTAACAATAATTGTTCACTAATTACTGAAATGCATTAGCTGGATTGAAATTTGGTGACATGAAACCAAATAGTGAATTCTTAGGAGTTCACTGCTAGTTTGGCAAGGCAAGCATGATGCATTATTCAACATTTTCTGATCCAGTGGTTATTATTTTTTTTTTATTTTCAGAAGGAAATAATGGCTAGAGTTGGAAAAGAAGGGTATCTTATAAAATAACCGTTCCAAGCTTCTATCTAAAAGGTTTTCTTGTACTTTTATTAGGTCTTTTTTGGTTTTTGAACTGTTTTGTAAGGATGCAGTACTGGTATACTTCTACTGGTACCTAAACCAAGACTTCTGCAATGCTACATAACATTTGCATCTAAATCTTAGCCATAGTTATAAGAAAAAATAAGCCAAGAAATTAAAAAAAATGAAAATTATATTTGTAACAAAACTCCAAAGAGAAAAAAAATTCATAAGCAATCTTTAAAGTTTAAATGAAGCAATATTTGAGATACAATTTCACACACCCACATAAATTTGCAAAGCTCGTTCCTACTCAGGTATTTGCTAATTTCAAACCTACCTAAGGCTAGGTCGTACTAATGATTCGGTGTACATGGTCAAGTTGGATATGTTAAAGTTTGGATCATATCCTAAGGGTTTTCTCGCAAATAAATCAATTGATTCAACTCTGCTAGTTGGCGCCTTTTGCTCGATCAAAATAGCCTCTTGGATCTCCTTCAAGACTTCTGAAATCGATGGCCTCTCCATTCCTCTTGGTTTTACACACATCAGCGCAACTTCAGTGATTTTCCATACTGATAGTATATCATAGGTAGGTTCTAGGGACTTATCTACTATTGCGTGAATGTTGCCACTTTCTATATGCTCCCTTGCCTGACAGAAAAAAAAAAGCTTCTAACTTAGAATGAAGTTTTGTAATTCTTTGATTAACTGTATCACTATATTGTACAAGAGAGGCCTGTTGATCATGGTACACAACATTATTTGTACCTGATACAAGCCCCATATTCCATGGTTTATTTCTTTTGAAAACTTTTTAGTTTTAACACGTGAACCATGGAACTTTAGTTACCCATAGGAACTTGCTGAATTACAATTCAACAAACAAGAAATTTTGTTTTGTTAATTAGTTGATAAAAAGAATAGAACTAAAATTTTAGAAGTACAGAGTGCTTTTAAGAATGCATTGGATGATGTAATAAGCTGTATGAGACAACTATTTTGTGATCTGTACCTGATGAACTATTGGTGTTATGCACTGTTGGTGAATACTTAGTTACCAGTAGATTTGCTGATGATGTATGTGTTATGTACCAGTGGTATGTTCCACTAATTCAAGGGAGATATGGGTATGATGGTTGTTGATTTCTATGTCTAGAATTTGGATTGGTGTGTGTGTGTGTACCCATATCCGTGTTTCGGTTCTTAATGAAACAGGCAGAATCTCTGCTGTATTACCACAAAAAAAATGGAATTAAGAAAGGGGTAATTAAAGGTAAATAAAGAAACAAACCCATTCAACTATATAATGGAAATCAGCTCCAAAATGCGTCTCGGATATGGGATTAAAACCCGAAATCAATTCAAGAAGAATAACCCCAAAACTAAATATATCAGTCTTCACAGTGAATTGTTGAGTAGCATAGTACCTATCCAAATTCAAAGCATGAAAATTAGCAATGGATAACAAATCAACACCCCCCCCCCCCCCCCAAAGTAAATACCAGCATCGCTAGTCCTGTATTTTAATTTATTTTTATGATAGTCAACAAGGTAAACAACTTTTTGACAATAAACAAAAGTTTGAAATAAAATGATGAATCTATAATATGAGTAAAAATTAAGCTTACTCAGGGTCTAAATAACCAAATGTTCCTTTAATCATGCTTGAAACATATGAACTGTCAGCCATGAGTTTAGACAGACCAAAATCAGAGACCTTAGCTCTCATGTCCTTGTCTAATAATATGTTGCTGCTCTTTAAATCTCTGTGTATTATTGCCGGCGAGCAACCGGTGTGAAGATACTCTATACCTGAATGAAGAGAAAATTGACACAAAGGATGTGAAATTAGAAAAAGAAAAGTATAATTCCTTAAAAGTAATTTTATATAACGAAGGGAATATTTTCTCATATATTCTTCTTCACTGAAGTGTTAACTTAATTCAGGAACTGTACCTTTAGCAGCATCTTCGGCTATCTCCATTCGTTTGATCCAACTGGCAATCTTTTTTTCTGGAGCTCCTGATAGTATTTTATTTTATTTTATCAGAACAAGAATAATTTTATAATCTATAACTAGGCATACACATAGAAATGAAAATGATATTTTCAAAATGTGACATACCACGCAGGTGCCCGGTTAAGGTGCCCTCATGCATATATTCATAAACAAGTATATTATTGCTCTCTTGTTGACTATATCCTAAAAAATTCACCAGGTTCCTATGATGTATCCTTGATAGTAAAGTTATCTGAATAGAGGAAGAGAGAGAGAGAGATTCAGTTATTAGATTTTTATAATGTTATTTAGGAATGATTGGTTTCATCCCAGACAAAACTAGTAACTTTCAATCCAAAAGAGAAAGAAAGGAATTCTGCACTGGCAATTAACTAGACATATATATACTATTCACTAAGCTAAATATTTTTCATGTGGACTTATCAATTTTCTTTTTCAAAATTTTGTCTGAGCATGTGTGTAAGTGTGTGTTGTGGGGTCGTGAGGGGTTATAATTGTCTTACCATATCGGTCAGTTATTCATTTTCAGTACCGATGAGAAGGTTACTGTTTTCTTAGTTCCTATCCTCTGGTGACCAGAATCATTGTACCAGTACTTGTATAAATCAACTGGTAGAAAATCTGAACATAAACATACCTCATTTATGAACTCACGAATCCCTTGATTGGACTCAGTATTATGAACCTTGACTGCAATCTCACTGCCATCATTTAGTTTCCCGTAATATACTGATCCGAAGCCGCCCTTTCCTAGTACCTTCTTAAAATTCTCTGTTGCATCCTCAATTTCTGACAACTCAAATCTATGTGCCGGTTCAGCATCTAATTCGTTCAGTAAATTTGACTGCCCGGTTGGCATACGCCCAATTTTACCTGCTTGTGAATTAATAAAAGAAGTATCTCAGATAAAAATCCCAGTAAATATCTGAACTTTAGAGAATGTTCATATACCAGTAAATCATAGAAGAAAGCCAAAATTAATAATGAATGAAGTCAAATATTGCAAAAATATGTATAGTCTGTGTCTGGTACAGCTAAAATTAGGTTTTGTAGGGACTTAGCTAAGCTCAATTTAAGCATAAAATTTAAATTACATGCTAGAAACAACAAGAGAAATTTTGCATCGTCCCATCAAAATTATACCTCTTTTTCTTCCCTTTTTCTTGCTTTTACGCAAATAGCATGTGGCAAGACATAAAAGCAGCAACATAGCACCTACTGTTGGAGTGACTATTATTATCAAATTTTTCTTTCCTTCTCTGCTTGGATGAAGACCAAGGTTTCCTGTATAGCTGTGCAATATACAGAGTAGACATGTTAGCAATATTCTGTGTAGCTTTGCCTCCGTCTCCTTTTGCTAACACAAAATATGAAAAAAAAACCTACCTATAAAAGAACAAGAAGTGAAAAAAAGAAGTACATACTTGAAAACATAATCTTTCATAAGAAGTCCCTTCGGTATTACTCCGGACAATTTGTTGTTCTGTACATACCTGCAAGCATTGTGCATTTTAAAATAATGTATTCAAATTCAGGTATCGACAATCTCTTTCTTAAAGAAAAAAAATGTTCGAAAACTCAATTTTTCAGATTTTTTTTTCTTTGGTAAACACAAAATGGCATTGAGTGTAAGTATTCAGTACTCTCAATCTTTACTATAGCAACTAATATGAATTAATTACTTGAGTATGCATTGAAGTTGAAGCTGCAATTTAATCAATTGTAATTGAAGATTTTTGAGTTGAAGTTGCCAATTAGGAAGAGAACTTACAGTTCCTTTAGATTTGGGAGCTTGGCCAAGGAGGACGGCAGTGCACCAGTAAGCTTGTTATTTTCAAGGTGACTGTAACGGGGAGAAAATAAATTTAATCAATCTAAGTGATCTACCTTCCTGATCATATTTGCAAACAAAATTTAAAAGACCCTTTACTTACATAATTTGTAAATTTGGGCAGCCACCAAAGTCAGGTATCCAACCGCTGAGCGAGTTGTCATTAAGGTATCTGCATTGAAAGTTTAAATCATGTGATCTGAAAGTATACATATAGGCAGGTTTTGAAAATGAATTCTGGCAAATATTTTTCTTCAAATCATATGTCATCTGATACGGAAAAGCACCAAATGAAAATTTTGAAGTGACTTAACAATAAATAAGAAAAAAAAAGAAAACATTCACAGGCTGTTGCAGAAGCAGAGCTTTTCATAAGTTACTGATAAACAAGGATTTTCTATTTTTTTAGAGAAAAGATGAAATATGTAAAAGGTAAGAAAAATGCTTTAGTCTTACAGTTCAACCAAGCCTGTCAAGCTTGTCAGTTGGATAGGAATAGTTCCAGTTAAATTCTTCCCTGACAGATTTCTGTTGAAAATCAGAAAAATAAATATCAAGAAAGAGGACCAATTTGAGAAGTAGATAAAAAAATGATTATAATATTTGCCATGCCACATTGTTTTGGCTAACTAAAGCTCTTAATTCTGCATGGACCTTTTAAGCAAATGGAAAAACCATACAATTATGAACATGTTAAAGGACAATGGATTGTAAAAAAACATTTTATCCATAGAGAAAACATTCAATAGCAAAAGATTTCATACATTGAAATTATTTGTGGTTGGCTATCCGAATTGCATTTAACCCAAGTCCACGAGGCGGGTGAACATGGGTCACCACCTTCTTGGGCCCACACGGCTTGCGGGTAGCTCGCTACAAGGCTAGTCATTGCATTTTCTGAAACTCAAAAGAGAAAATCTTATGAGAAAATTCGAGAATTGGTGGCTCAAAAAAAGGGCATGAATTGTTAATTATCTAGTAAGATGTAGGTTTACCATCAATAGATCCAAAATTTATCAGCACATATTTGAAAACCTCAAATGCATTCAGTATAGGTCCCCGTGTCGAGTCGCTGGTCTGTCTAAACAAAAGCGATGCAATGTAAGGTAAGGATACATTAACAAACCCCGGCTCATAAAGCCGATTATTCCCATTGGCATTTTCTTGCACATTTAAGACTGCTTCGTTGATGGGTGGGCCCCATGGCAGTTCAACTTTAAACAGTCTGGTTTCATTCGGGCTCAGGTTTTCAATTTCTGCCATATACGTAAATGCCCATGCATTTCCTGGAAAGAGGCGTAGGTTTGTGCGGTATGATAATGTCCCGTTATTTCCAACGACAGCAGTTTGCATGACCTTCATCGGTGGCCTCTCGTCAATATCAACAAATATTGGTTTTGTGGTTGAAACCTTTTCAGTACCAGGTGCTACATCAACCAAATAATCTGGTTTTTTTATGGCGTCGGACTCCCAAATCCTGTCAAATGGGTCGTCTGGGTACCTTGAAAGAAAAACATCTATATCAGAGAAAACATGATGGATACTTCACGGTATATATAATACCAGGTATTTCCTAATTCACGAAGCTCTTTGAGATCTTATTTATAGTTTTTCAGGTGAATATATATGAAGATATTTAGATAAATCCACTAGGTTGACATGAAAATGCAATTTGCAAGAACAATACAAAAATATTACCTTATCGAAGCGTTATTTGACGCCCCAAAATTTACTCGAGCAGCAAGGAACATGAAATATTGGGTTTCATAATAGCTAGTGTACATAGATCCATTGAACTGCCTAAGCTCAATCGTAGATATAAACCGCACACCTGACGAAGCATTCAATATACAAACACTGAGGGATGGAGACGGTGCCAACACCACTATCTCACTCACCACAGTGGTGTGAGCATCATTTATTATGATCAGGTCCCAAAGCGTCGCTCCCAGAGAAATGATAAATTTGGGGTACACATTGGTGTTGTCGAAGTTTCCGTAAAGGAAGGTCGCTCTGACAAGGTATCGGAGGCCCGTAGTTACGTTTAGGATGTAGCAGTACTTTCTGTCATTGGCCGGAAAGAAGCGAACTGTCTTGTATTGTGTCTTGTTGCTGTTTACGAATGAAGTGTTGGCGCTTTGTCCGAACAAGTAGTTGCTGTCGGGGGTCCATTGAAGACCGATATCATCGGTGTGTGTATTGGTTCCACCACAATCAATATTGTTGAAACCTAGACTTGTAATATCATTATTGAAAGTCAAATTAGAAGAACATAGCAGAGCAGAGTTCGTTTTTCTTTCTTTTTTCCTTTTTTTTGCATGTACCAGTCAGCAGTATGGTTAATTACCAGAATCTTTTGAAAAATTGGGTGTTTCTCAAGAAAGGCTTTTTTCTATTTTTGTTGCAAGATACATTTGAATTTAATAGCAAAATTAAAAAAAAGGGTTGCGATATTTAGTTAAAGCCAGTATAATAGTTGTGTGATTAGTCATTGATGTTTTGAGAATTGGCATTAGAGATTACATTACATGAACAGAGTAAAAAAAAAAAAGTTTCATTTTCATTTCATGGAATGAGAGATGCATGTCCTGAAAATGTTATAGAACAAAATGTAGATCCAATAGGATATAAATAAATAAATAAATAAAAGATCACCTGGCATTTGAGCTTTTGTCATCTGCAAGAGAAAGAGTAGGAGAATAACCAGAAGACTTGAAGTCTCCATTACTATCTCTTTCTCTTTCTCTCTCTCTCTAAAACTTGGCAACGGCTCCCAAGTGACTCTCTCTCTATATATATATATATTTATTTATCTAAATCAATCTTTGACATGTGGTGGTTTATAAACTTGCAATTAATAACCATAGTTTAGGATATATATGTGATGCATTATGATAAACTAGTAATTTTGAATTTTGAACACCGATCCTCGGTTTTGGAGGTTAATTAGTTGATTGAGAATTGTTCTTGATAGAAGATGAAGCCTAGCTAGTGTATTTTACAAAATTATTTTCTTTTTAAAAAAATAGTTGTTTTCAGTAGGAGAGAATATTTTTGCATTCTTTATTTGCATATCACAAATATTTATATTAAATAAATAAGTAATTTATATTTATAATTATAATTATTTATGTTAGTATATAAAATATTTGTCACGTTTTTATTCCTTAATAGTATGAAATATTTTAAGTTAAAAATTTTGTTACACAAGTAAAAATAAAATTTGTAAAATTTTTAATTCTAATAATATAAAATATAAATACTTTTATTATTATATATAAAATCAGCAAATTCTAAAAATATCTTTGTACTGTTCTTTTAGGTACAATATGAGAGTTGACTGGAAGGTCTGATACAATTTATAATTTAATATAAACAAAAAATTTTTGCAAGACTCAAATAAAATAATATTAAAGAGTCAATTAGAATTTCGCAAAGCTTCAAATTAATTTCTACTTGTGTTGAACTAACCTCTCTCACATGTGCTTGCTCCGTAGTATGTTGAAATAGATACAAAAGTATCAATTAGAATTAAATGAAATATAAGATTTCTCATCAATGATCTAGTATATACGTGGGTGAATTTTAAAACGGAGAAAAAAATTAAAATGAATTATAAAATAATAAGATATTTCTACGAATTTATAAAATAAAAAAACTGCACTCTCAGAATGCAACCTCTCATTGGGAGGCTATATTCTCACAATGTAGTCTTCTCCTGAAAGGTCGTATTCTGAGAGTATGGCCTTCCAGTGAGAGGCCGCACTTTAAAAGTGCGGCCTTCTGTGGGATAAATATTTTTTTTAATCTCTTGATCTTTTACGAGCTTTCTGAATTTGTATTAAATGTTTTCTATAAACTTTCTTATTAAAAATTATGCATATTTGAAACTCGATATTTCATTGACAATTTATTGAAAATTTGGGGATTTTTTTTATATAATCTAAAATTATTTTTTTTATTTTTCAACTTTGACTGTACTTTATAAAGCATGCAGAAATTATTAAATTTTAAAAACAAATATTTTTAGTAAAGAATACTGATTAATAATGTATACATACATATAAAAATTGATTTATTTTAAGTTTTATAATTTCAAAATTTTCTAGGTTAGGGTCGAAAGTGGCACTGCTGGGTGTAACTTGAATGTGGAGTTGTTGGGTTATTTTTTTCCCGATATAAAATTCACCCATCAATTTCTATATGTAAGTATACATTATTAATTAATATTCTTTATTAAAAATATGTATTTTTAAAGTTTAATAATTTTAATAATTTTTGCATGCTTTATAAAGTACAATTAAAGTTGGAAAATAAAAAAATAATTTCAGACATATAAAAAAAATCTCTAAAATTTATGAAAATTGTTAATGAAATATCGAGTTTCAAACATACATAACTTTTAATAGGATATTTCGTAGAAAACGTTTAATACCAATTCAAAAAACTCGTAAAAGATCAAGAGATTAAAAAAATAAATAAAATTTATTCCACAAAAGGTCGCACTCCCATGCGGCCGCACTCTGAGAGGCTGCATTCTGAAAGTACAGCTTTCTCTAGAGAGGCTACATTTTGGGAGTGCGGCCTTCCAGTGAGAGGCCGCATTCTGAGAGTGCGATTTTTCTTATTTTATAAATTCGTAGAAATATTTTCTTATTTTATAATTTATTTTGATTTTTTTTGCCGTTTTAAAATTCACCTTATATACATAGCTAAGTATTATAGCTAACTAGAGGGGTCTTAAATATCTTAATTTAAGGATTTAAATATTTATTGGTGCTGTACAAGCAGTCAAAATTTTATCTTTTTTTTGGATATTAAATTGAATTAAATTAATACATTCGGTGCTGCTTGTGTACATGTAGGAAATAGGATATAAGAATTTTTTTTCATTTTGAATGAAACAAATTAATAGTTTGTTAGTTACTTTTCAAAAAGAAAAGAAAGTTATATGTAGTACATAAACTATATAACTGTACTGAAAGTCCTTAATTTGTCATCCTTCCTTTCTGTGTGTGATATTAAAATTTTGTGTAACTTTGAATCTAGCCAATAAATTTAATGTAAAAGGCATACTCCCTTAATAATTGTCCATCTGTCTCCAATCAACATTTATATATTATTCTAATTTGTCTTTGCTCAAAAGTCAAAATTACCTATATTGAATTATTAATCATAAACCAAGTGGTTTGTCTATCTGTCTACATGATGGGGAATATGCATACTTAGTTGTAATTAATCACAAACTAAACATTGATTAATTACTGTAGATTTTTTTTAATGGACTTGGCATGGCTAGTTAAATATAGGCTCATGCCTAGTAGACAAGAGTTGACCTTAATGTTAAATTTTGATAATTTTTATATTTTAATTAAGGTAGCAAAATAAATTTAATGTAGAAGATCATATTATAAAATATTTAAAAAAAAGTAAATTTCTCCAATAAGAAGTACATGCATTTTCTTATTTTTCCTGTCTCAGAAGTCAGAAGCATGCACCAATAAAAGAAGTGATATATGTTAAGATTAATTAAAGCATGTATCTATAGGATGGGACTTAATTAGTAACTAAGCGCTGATTTCAGATCCTTAATTGTATCCCAATTATATATCTGTATAAATCTTGAATAGGATTTGCTACAGTTAGTAACAGTAACAAATCTAGTCCGTTAATTTCAGCTATTCTTTCATCACAGCCGCTCAATCTTTCTCTCTTAATTTTGCTCTAGATAGTTCTAAGCCATGCTAAACATATTCGTTTTTTTTTTCTCCGTTTCCCTCACGCACTCGTATTCTCTCAATGATATTCTAACTGTATGCAGGATCCTTCTTCTTAGTCAGTAATATTCACCATCTCTCTCTCAGTTTTTCTCTGTTTCTCTCATACTGTGCACTTGCGTATTGCTCTCAATCGGCCTCTCTCTCTCTCTCTCTCTCTAATGCTTTCACAGCATTGATCAAATGGGATACATGCAGGCTAATCATTAGTTATTTAACAATATTTTAAGGTCAATATAGGTGTTGTCAAGTGTTATTTTAACAATACCATAGATCAGAAAAATTTCAATTAGGTATTCAGTTTTTTTCATATATATAATTGTTTATTTATGCATTCATTTATTCATTTCTCAAGAGGAGTCGACGAAAAAGTTTTTTCAGTTTGTATGAATTTCATTTCTATATGTTTAATTGGATAACCCATTTTGGTATACCATTTTCTTACATAGTTAATTAATAAATTTCATTTTTTTTTCTAATGAAGGTGCAATCATCAATTGATGATAGGTGACAAGTATTATCAGATAATCACAGTCTTATATCAAAATTACTTACCATTTTTTTCAGGTAGCTAGGTGCTTTAAGGTCTTGTATTTCTTCATATACCATCCTTCTGAACTTACTGGTATTGCATTTCTTTATATACCTTATGTTGTTTCAATCAGTTCATACACTAACAATAATAATATGTACTTTTTCCTTCCAAAAAGAACTATATTATATATTTATATTATAAAATCTGTTTCTATTTGCAGCTGTTACTAATCAAAACTGAACAAAAGAATTTGATCATCTCATTATTACCTTCCTTTCCAGCATAAAGGTAATTTATTTTTTATTGTTAATATTCCAGACCTTTATAGTCTCTTCTTTGGCAAAACTGTTCTTTACCTTTGAAACAAAAAACTCACATAAGTAAAAAATAAGGCTCTTGACTAATACCAAACTATTAAAACTCTAATATTTACAATATGCTACGTACATTAAAGTTTTTATGTGTAAAAGTTATTATGCTAAAATTAAAACAATTTAACAAAACAGGAGCAAGAACAAAAGCAAAACAAGAGCGAAGACAGCAATAAACTGGGCTTCACAGATACAATCTTTTGAAAGCCACTAACTTTTAAATGTAAAATATATCACCAAAAATAATAATGAACACTTGTAGCTCCAAACCATATATACCTATCAGTTATATATTTTGTTTGTTCTAACTTCCATGCTGGAAATATGACAGGTTAATTAGCAATATGGTTCGATAAACATATTGATTCAAGAAATTATCTGTTTAAATTATATCTCCAAACACCATGAAAATTATGTATTATAACTTCATTCTTATCTTAGAATTAGCAGTATTTTATTAAGAATAGTTGTTTGCATCTTATTTTAAAATATATTTTTCTATGAAGCTACGATTTACAAGTTTGACAAAATCCAAGGTATTATTGAACATACCAATATACATTAATCATACAATTATTATACCGTACCAAATAACACCGTACAACCAACGACCGTCTTGCAAATCATTTAATATTATTTACTTGTAGAAATCATTTAATCGGAAATTTTTACATAACTAATAATTAATCAACTTAAATATCTTTCTCAAAAAACTATTAATTAATTTCGCAGCAGAGCGCCAACATCCCCTTGCTAGTTATATATATACATTGACGGTGTATAAAATATTGAAATCAGTGTGGTCCAAAGCTGTTTTAAGCTCTATTAAATATTAAAAAAAAGAGGTGTGATAATTACACACTAATTCTATATTCTAATCCTACACCACACGAGATTCTGAATGTAGATTCTCAAAATTTTTTTGAGTAGATTTTGTAAATTGGAGATAAAACGTTCAAAATACCAAGGCTCGCACTCCTAATTCCATGCATATGTACGAGAAAAACCGTTTATACTAACATTCAAATATGTTTATATAACATTCAAACGTGTTTATACTAACATTTCAATGTATTTGTATTATTATGTAAATATATTTATATTAACATTCAAATGTACATGAGATAAAAGTATTTACACTAACATTCAAATGTATTTATGTACATGATAAACACAATAAATCACAGTGTTACGAGCCGTAGCAAACTGTTACGGCCCATAACACATATCATATAATTTTGTTATAGTTTATAATATTTATTATTAGTATTATATTATGAGATGTAGAAATGAGATGCATAAGGTGGGTATTTCATAACTTAAATTTAATTGTAGCAGCGCGTGATGTGAGTTTAATTTTGAAAATATTCATGAGTTGGGCCCAAATTGAAAAAGGCCAGCGCATGCTTGAATAAAGGATAGATTGATCCAATTAAGTATCCAACCCAATTACCTCAAAAAAAAAATGTATCCAACCCAATGAATTATGAATGTGCCTCAATTAATTGGAGACTGGAGATGTCTCATTCTCATCCTTCCTCCATTCCACCTCTGCTCATCTGCTGTATCTTTGCTTTAAATTTTTTTTTAAGAAAAAAAATGAGGGTTGAGTCACTTAAATTTAAATATTTATAAAGAATTTTCATCGAATTTCGAACCTATGACTTCCTACATAAAAAATATTGTCTTTGTCACTAGATTAAAGGTTGATTCTACTTTGCTTTAAACTTTTGATAGTGCTGCTTTTGAAGAAATTAATATAGGTTATATATATATAGTTAGTAAGTAAGAGATTTGTTCACAAATTACTTAACTGTATTAATTAGCTGGATTCAAATTTGGTATAGAAAGAATGTCCTTTAATTTTTTAATATGGCTAAATGAAATATATAAAATACTTAATTTTTAGGAGTTCACTACCAATCATGTTGCATTCTTCAACATTCCTAATTCAGTGGTCAATTTATTTTGCTTATTTTCTAAAACGAAAAGAAAAGGAAAAAAAATGCAACCATGTAAATTGTAGTTCTATTTCTGGGTCTAGGGAAATTTATTTCAAGCACTCTTTTATTTTTTAGAAGGAAAAAGGCTGCTGGAGCAGGAAGAGAAGAGTATGAATAAAATAACTGTTTCATAGGTCTTTCTTTTTCTTTTTTAAATCTTTTTTCACTTCTTTTGTAAGGATGCAGTACTGGTACTGGTATGCTTTCACTGGTACAGTCTGTAACTGATGATGCAGAGTATTGAACAAGGTCTGGCTGGTACAGTACAGTGGTACCAGATATGGTATCATATCCTATGAAAATGACTGGTCTAACTTAAGAAAAAATGACAGCTAAAGACAATCCAAATGATTAAATAAAAAGAACTAAAATCATGCCAATTTTCCAGTTTTTTTCATTTCAGGCATGATTGAACTTCTTTAGACAGAACTTGACTGGTGATGTATCAAAGTAAGCCAATTTTATTTGATTTAGAATCTAATACTGTTATGTATCTATCTTTTTTTTGGCAATTTTTGTAACTCTATATTAATTGGTATCTCCTTAATTTAGCAGAGTTATGATATTTCTGATCATTTCTACATATATATCTCATATAGTATTCTTTAATTTATCAAATGAATGTTCTCCCGCTTGATATGCTTTTGTACAAATTATACTTTCAATTTGATTAGATACCTTTCTTCAAGTAGACTATATGAAATAGCGTTTATAGTGTAATTAAAAATAGAAATACATGATATATAGAGACAGAGATAGAGGTGCTTTATTAGCATGGAGGAGAAGTTGGTACTGATTTGATGACTATCAAGATTGAAGTTTGTGAAGAGGAATGAATCTTTGGCATTGGATCCTCTGTGGCTATGACTTTGTGGCTTCCTTCATCCCCTATAGATGATCTGCACCTTTTTAATTGATGAAGCATTCTTGGTTAAAGGTTAACAATGATATATACCATAACTCAGTATGTTGTGGTGAATATTCTAAAAGAGGTTGCAAATTGTACTGGTTCAGTTTGTTGATTTAGTATTTTATTGTACTTGTATTAATGGATTGAGTATTATATATGTACAATGTATATGTTGCACATCATTAAGAATTTTGATTTATTCTTGGTATGAAAAGTGTTTATACTAACTTGTAAACAAGTGTATACTTGCATGAGAAGGTATTTATACTTTGTGTTATCAAAAATAAAAATCTAAAAATTGTTCTTTATATCTACTCTACAAAGTGTTTTTATCTTCTAAATCAAGTTAGATAAAATTTTGATAAGAATATTCATGAATTTGCTTGTACTTTAATTTTGCTTACAATCTTATAAGAAGTCAAACATGCATGCGATAAAAAGAGTGTTTATACTAAATATGAAATTTTATTCAATTCTATTCATACTTATATTATAAAGAACTAAATTACAAAAGCATTTGGGAAAAGTATTTATACTTCATTTGAAAAATGTTTATATAAGCTTCAGATTCATGATTTAACTTGTTTCAGAAAATCTTCAGATGTACTGAATGAAGTTTGATATAATTTTAACAAAGTATGTATATAGCTAGCTTAAATTTGTACACATCTAAATGTCACTTACAATTATGTCACAATATTCAAAATACATACAATCACTGCTAAACTATTTACACTAATCATTAAATATATTCATACTATAACAAAATGTACATGCATTTTGCACTATTTGCAGAAATATCTATACCAAGTATGAAACATGTTTATACTTATATTTTCCACACTATAATGAAATTCACATGCATTATACCTAGAATACATTTGTATGAAAATTTCAAGAAAATAACAAGAACTAATTTAAAAGAACATGTAGATAACATTAGGACTTGAAATGGTAGATTGGTAGCTGTTGCTACCTTATCTTATACACCACACACAAGTTAATCAAAGCATAGTTGCATAAGATCCCAAGTCTTTTTTGGGGTTCCCTCATTGAATGATTCCCAAATGGACCTTTTAGAATTCATTGACACATGACAGGGATATATCTCTTTCTCATTTTTTAGTTTTATTTTATTTGAAGTAGCAAGCAGGGGTGGTGGGTCTCTTTAAGAACATGTTGCCATCATGAGATGGGTCATGATAAGATTCTCTATATATATATGAGATATCAAGTACTTACTTACTTACTAGCCAAGAAAATTATCAAAATTCGAATTAATTCCACAATCAATTATCACAATTTAATTCCATTATTATAATATTCAATCGTATATATATATACAAATCATGCATGGTTTGAAATTTGAATTCAGGAATTCTAACTTCAGAATTTTCTGAGGAAGTCATGAGTTCAATTTTTCAAAAACATACATATGACTCATCATGCACATATATATATATATATATATATATATATATATATAATAGGGAGCTAATATACTGATATCATAATCGATACCGACTTTATTATTCACATTAAATGAGTTATTATTCATATTAACGGTTTTTTATGCAATTTATTTTTACAGTACTTTAGTTATTCAATTTAAGTGAGTTATTATTCATATCAAAAATAAATTACAAATAAAGTTGTTAATATGAATAATAATTTATTTTATATGAATAATAAAATTGGTATCAATTACGATGTGAATGATGATATCTCCCAAACATTCAAACATTTTTCTATATAATATATTCACGTAATCTTATCTTATAATAATGATATAAAAAAAAAAGAGATATGAGAGAGCGATTGCAAGCACCTGACAAGGACACGAACCAAAAATCAAAAATCAGTTTGTATTAATTAACGTCACGCTGTCAAGCTCCTTAACTAACTGCATCCATTATTTATGTTTTTTTTTATTTCTCGTTGGGAGGAAACAGATATATATATATATATGTTGTATGGATATATATAATTAATATGTGTGTGTGTGTGGAGGGATTAAGGTTTGCAAATATCTTCTTTACTTTGGATTCATATTTTCAAAAAATCAATATAAGTTGTTCAACTCAATCAACGTATTGAAATCTTGTGGAATATCAAATTTTATTATTTTGAAGTTTTCTAATTATTTTTTTGGATTTTTAAAAGATGGCCCTAAAATAATAATAAAGTAACATTATTTGTCCCTCAAATTAGGTCATCTTTACAAAATCCGAAAAAATAATAAGAAAACTTCAAAAATAATAAAATTTGATTTCTATGAGATTTCAATATATAGATTATTGTGGACAATTTTGATCGACAATTCGAACTTCGGTTTCCGAGATATGAGTCTAAAGTAAAGAGAGGTCTTTACTTTACAAAACACCGTAATCTAACTCTCTCTCTCTCTCTCTCTCTCTCTCTCTCTCTCTATATATATATATATATATATATATATATATATATATATATATATATATATATATATATGAGTAAAGTTAAAGTGTTCCTAAGAGCACGGAGCTTCTCGGTGCTCTTAACTCAAAAATCTATTAAATCGACTTCAAATAAAAAATTAAAATTGCCCAATAAATTATTCATATCAAAAACTTATCGGATATCAAATTTTTTTATTTTTAGAGTTTTATAATTATTTTATTACTTAAAAAACTCTGAAAATTTTAGTATCTTATACAATTTTAATACGAATAATTTATTAAAAAATTTAAATTTATCGTTTAAAACTGATTCGACGAATTTTAAATTAAAAATATCAAAAAGTCCACAAGAGGAAGGAAACGACAAAAGTTTTATGGATATATATGGTCATGTTGTATGGATAAATAATTGTATATGATATATATAGGCTAATAGAGGAAGGAAACGACAAGAGTTGGTGGAGGGTTAGGCGTGTCGTCTAGTGGGCCCCACAGTCTTCTATTACTTCTTTCTTTTTCTTTTTTATTCTTTTTTTTTATTTTTTTTGGTTTGTTTTTGGTTTTGAGTCTCGTCTTCTATTTACTTCTATTGCAGTTGCAGCTCCTGTTCTTTTCCTATGATCTTTTGTGGCGGCTTCTGTAAGTAGCAATACGTAACGAATCTATGATGGGAAAGTTTTTATTTTTATACTTAAAATAGTCTATCACCTCAAGTTGATTCCAAACATCAAAATCATGCCATATGAAATATGATTATTTATATTAACTATGAATTTCTTCAACAAATATGACATCGAGTATAATATTTATCAAATAAAAAAAGAAAAATGTAGATACTTTACTATATATATATAACTGATACAATTTGGAAACCAAATTAAATGACCATCTATCCAGCCATCTTAAAATTTAATGGTTAATTAAGACATGAATAATGATAAAATAATTTCTAAATTATACCAATAATACACATTAATGATAAAAAAATATATTTATAAATTTAATATTCGATTTTAATATCATATGTCATAGTTGTCATATATATATTTTTTAAATCAGAGCTCATGTTAGCTCTAGCATTCATTTCTTTATAATTTTTTTTTGTGAGTCTTGAACACGTGTCTCTTTCTCCATAGAGAGACGAAACTCATCACCATCACCATCCATTTTTTTTTAGCTGTCATATATATAAGTTATGTAGCAAGTCTCATGATCATTCATCTAACATTCTAAAAGTTCCTAGAGTAGTCAAATTCAATGTTATTATACATTAATGATGATGATTATCATGATTCGTGTCTAATCATATACAAGACTGATTAAGGGGTGGCTGATATGATGTGTACCTTAATGATCGATCACATATACATATATATACATATATATATGTTGCAATGTTTATTAGGTTGAATCATTTTGTTCATCTCAATCATTTGGTTTCCCTAAGCTTTATTTATTTCAGTAATTGTTGATAATTAATGATGATCGTAATGAGTTGTGTGTTTGTTATATATGTACACAGATTCAATTATTAAGCAGTCTTTTGTGATAAACATCTTTTTTGGTGCAATGCATACATTGAGCTTTAATTTATTTTCTTTTATTACAAGAGTCAAAAGGATTTAGTTTACAACTATACACTGTGTAAAAACACAAATTGCTCCAAAATCTTACGTATCAAAGAAAACATATATAAGAGAGAAAATTTACTTTTCATTTATGACATGCATTATTGATATATCAAATTATGAATTCATCAACAAATTGCATCAAAATAGTATACACACCTAATGACACTTAAAAATTAATATGTAAGTGAAAATAATATTGAATTAGTGGCCTTGCTGTCACGATTCACTGAGATTCAATCCCATGTCGCACAAATTCGTCAAAAAAAAAGAAAATAATATTGAATTAACATAATATATACCAAATTGTTCCGAACCAAAAAAACATCAAACAAAGTAATTAAGATGATCGAGATCCATGATCAAATAATTCTTAAATTATAATAAATTCAACATATATGTTGTCTATGACTGTCTTTTTTTTAAGAAAGGTTTCCATTAATACTAATATTCATTTTATTCTAAATTTTTTTTATAAAAAATTAAACTTACATATTTTCATAAAAAAAAAAGACGAGCTTCATCATTATTTATACTAAACCTACATTTTTATCCAACACGTGGCATAATGGATGAGAACATAACCTAATTCAACAACAAAAAATGTGTAAAAAAGAATAGTAGAATACATAGGCATCATAGAAACTAAGAAAAGACTGAGCTTATAGCAGCCAAAGCATGCACGCGCATCTCGTTTTACACGAAATTAACACCCAGAAAACTGTTAAATCTTTCAATATATATATATATACATAATATATTTCCCTTTTTGTGTCTGTTTCTGTTTCTCGTTTTGTGTATTTTTGTTCTCTTTTACATTTCCGGAATGTATAGAATTATGATGATGAGATGCAACATCTCGGAAAGGGGAAACATTCTCGTAAAGTGCACTGCCATGTCGATCCATCTACAGATTTGAAATTTTTGTTCTTATGTATAATTTGCTAATCACGATCGACTATATAGCTAGCTAGCTAGTGGTTAAATTAAATAGAGAAAATGTATGTTTCCTAATTGGTCGGCATGATTTGCTGATTTATAGCTGATTTGTTTAATTATAAATAGGTCATTATTTTATTTTGTTTTGTTTTGTTTTGATGTAGAGATCCGCTTAATTAATTAATTAATTGTAGATAATTCTCCAACATTAATTAGTCGCTTGATTGAAATCTTTCTCTTTCACACGTTGAAATGTTTTGGATGAAAAAAATATGAAAAAAATGTGAAAAATATGAAATGTGTATTTTTTTTTTTGAAAGAAGAACATGTGAAAGGTTTCCTCGTCACATGCATATATATTTGATTTGAAGGATTATCTTCATCTGTAGATAATTACCTACTGATGTACATGCTTTAATTTTGATTTAGATTCTTAATGAATGCTCAAATAAAAAAAATAGAAATAAGAACTAAAAACTAATTAGGAAATTAAAAGGATGTAAAGGAATTATGTGAACCTAATAAGCAATTCCTTCATTTTATAAATTTAAATGAATGCTCAATTCCTTCATTTTGGGGATGTTAGTTATTTAATTCGTTTTATTAAAAATTAAACAATGCATAGGATTTGACACCATGGATAGTAATGGCTGGAATTGTGGAATTATAATAATATATCATTAGTGCCTCACTATGAAA
Source organism: x Bolboschoenoplectus mariqueter (assembly GCA_037678475.1). Classification (NCBI taxonomy): domain Eukaryota; kingdom Viridiplantae; phylum Streptophyta; class Magnoliopsida; order Poales; family Cyperaceae; genus x Bolboschoenoplectus; species x Bolboschoenoplectus mariqueter. Next base: position 2,613,439 of record CM075272.1, read on the forward strand.
TGTTACTGCCACTGCTCATATTTTTGCTCTCAAGTTTTGAGGAAACTGGAAATAAAGAAAAACATGAGTAGATATTATTTATTTTGAAATAGTTTGTATTTTTTTTCAAAGAACTAATAGTGAAAAGTAAGTATTCAAAATCTATTTATTTATTATACAGAATGGGTTATCTTGTAGTTATTCAAAATTTCTTTTATCATAAATGAAAAAACTTTGGAATTACCAATAACATCAATGTTAAATTGGGGATACAAAAATTATCTGAGTGGTGAATTTTTATCAATAAATACATGATAAATTACAGTATCAATACAATTTTTTTATTTTTTAACAAATCAATTGGGATCTTCTAAGTTCCAACTCAACATAAAATAATGAAAAGAAAGACACTAGCAAGCGGAGACCAGCAGTGAAACCAAACACACAGTCATCAATTCATACATCATATAATAAACTAATAATAAATGATGTACTTAGCACGAGATATTCTGCAACTTAGAATCGTACTAACCTTAATTAATATATAAACATGATAAAATTTGCATCAAAAGTCGCGCATGAATCATGATGGCATGGCAACAGCAGCGCATAATCTTCGGTTGTGGCGACTGAGACTGATACTGATACTGAGACTGATAAAGAAATAAAGATAAAGAACCCCTCCCCAAAATTATACCTTTCTTCATCAATCGGCGCCTTACATTTTGTGGGACCCACTTCGAAATCTCTCTCTCTCTATCTCTCTCACACCAGTCACCATCCATCCATCCATCCATCTCTTAGCACGAACACCGAAATATTCCATCGATTGTCAAATTAAACCATACCTAATGAACTCTGATAAGAAGCTACCTAACATGCACCATATGTACTACTCGGTTATATATAATTATGTTGTTATATGAAATGATTACATTAACTTAAAGGTTTCTTTTAATTATTTGTATTGCAATTAATGGAAATGTCATCGCATCTAGTAGATGAATAATAGTAGTAATAGTTAACTACTAGTTAAATTATTATTTCATAAGGATTAATTAATCGAGATAAAATCATAGCGCATTGTATTTTAAATTTCATACAATTTGAATTTACTTTGATAGTTCGTTAAAAATCACTAAAATTATATAATTTATAATGGTCCATATTTAACAAATTTTGATGAATTATCAAATGTAACATAAATTACATTAAATTTTAAATATGATTAATCTATAAGTTCAAGAATATGTCTGTAATTTTTTTTTATTTTTTTCAGATTTATATAAAAATTTATTGTTAAGATTGTCAAAATAATCATAGTCAAGTAATCCCTCCCCTATTAAAATTATAATAAGTCTAAATAAATTTGTTTCATTTTGTCCATAAATTGAATTTTGTGTTAGTGAAATCTTTTTTAGACATAAACATCTAATTTTTTAGACATTGATAATTCATTAATTATAGTGAGAGGATAGCGCTAACACAAGTTGAGCTTAAACATATGATCTTAACTTTTAACTTACTTTTCTTATTATAACTCAAATCATGTTGAGCAGTGGTTGAAAATCAATCAGGCTATTGATCTCGAATCAGTTGAAACTCCGATTAAGCTTGAGCACCGCACAAGCTCAATTATTAGAAACTTTTTACATTATTTTGATAATATATTTGGTAATTTATATATAAAATAATAAATTTTCAATCTTTTTTTAATTATATTTATTTAATCACTAATAATTGATTGATTTTACAGTAAGTTTAGAAAAGTTCACACTTATATCTAAAAGAAAATTCATATTACTTGATAATGGTTATTTTAGCAATTTTGACAATGAAATTTAAATAAATTCTTAAAAATTCTTATAATAGAAATTTTTTATAAACATATTATTAAATTTATAGATTAATTGACCATTGTAAATATTATGAACTTATGAAATGATATTTAAATTATATAAAATTTAAAATACAATTAGCTTATAAGTTCAAAAATGTGTCAACAAAATTTTAGTTCGATTTTTTTTTGAAAAAAATATTCTCAAAATTATTAAAATAACTATTATCAAGTGTCAATCTTCTATCTTACTTGTTACATATTCTAGGTTGAATAATATAGCCGCAAATTGAGGAATTTTTGGTTGAGCTCGTACGATTCAATAAAAAAAATTTATGTTAAATTTTGTATTCAAACTAACTAGATGTCTTCAAGCAACTTGATCTCAAAATAGCTTTTTATAATTCTCGAATGAAATCATAAGCTACGTATTTTTCTTCTCGTAATGTCCGGGATGAAATCATGAAAGGGAGCAAACACAGACAGCAAAATTTGGGGGAGATGGATCAGCCCCACCAGAGGCGTAGTAGGTCCCACGTGTCACGTTGTCCGTATGGGTAGCATCTGGGCTTAGCTTAGGTGGGACCCAGGCACCACTCATCACCGACAAAGCTCTTGGATTGGGCGCAGTTGTGGGCCCCACAACCCCTTCTCTCGGCTGCTCAATAGTACAAATCAGCCCCAGGCCTTCTCCTTCTGGCCCCCTCTTAATTTCTCTCTCTCTAGATCTCTCTTCATAAATCCCTCTATCTCTCTCTAGATCTCTCTTCATAAATCCCTCTCTCTCTCTCTCTATATATCTCTAGATCCTCGTTCTTACACACGCATGACATGGAACAATAGAACTTCCACTTGTTCCTTCGCGCCCAATTAAACTCTGCTATCGATGGCGAAATGAGAGGAGGAGGGAAAATATATATATATATATATATATTATATACATTAACTCTGCTTTTCTTTTTCTTTTCTTTGTTGTTTGTTTAGACGGAAACACGTTTGTGTGATATGATGAACCTTCTTCTCGTCTTCACACTTCCGACTTTATGAGCGGAGCGGAGCATGCTTCATGCCATTTCTCACCTGAACTTGGTTTATGGTGCCACTCAATATATCTACCAATTAATTGATTAATTACATAGCTGTTATGTGAAACTGAAGTTAGAAATGTAAAAACCAACGAATGAACATAAATTTAAGTTCAATAAGTAATATTTAAAAATAAATAAATATTCGGACTAACGGAAATTCTTATCTAAAAAAAACAATATTAATATTCATAAAAATAAAAATATATTTTGAAGTAGAAACAATTATTTATGTGCTTTAATTATTTTAAATTCTCTGGAAGTAGTCTAAGAATCATATTATTATGAAAACTCAGGCTGATTATATATTTAAGTGAGTACTCTTAATTATCACTGTTATCAGATCATGGTCTTGAGAGGATTGTAGAAAAAAAGTTGAAATCATTATAATATTATTAACATGATCACAGGTGCTTAATTAGTAAAAGGAATTAATGTGCTTGCCAGATGCATATCTTTATAATAAGCATTTTAAGTTAATGGGAGAAAAAATAATTGCATCTATGAATATTTAATAAATTTATTAAAGTTTATCACCATATGGATTTATAAAAATAGTATCGAGCGATAATGCAAATTGTTGTCATTTTTCATTTCTATGAAATGGGTTATTAATTAATTATGGCAAAATGATATATCATATTTCCTGTATGTTTTTTTTATATATGTTCGGATAGTTCGAAACCCCAAAGAAAATTTCATAAATTTTATATTCAACATCAAAATTACTAATGCAAAATAAATCACTGCAAAAAATCAAAAAATCTATAATAAAATAAAGATTGGGGAACCACTAAAAACAATGTAGTTTCTACGATTAAATGAATAGTATTTTTTTTAGTCGTTTGTTTGTATGTTTTTTTTGCAGTTGTTTGTTTGTATAAATATTGAGGAATGGCTTGAATACTATAATTTCTATAATTTTTTATATTACAATAATATAAATATTAGGGGATGGTTTGGACTGTAGTTTCTACAGTTGAATGAATAATATTTTTTTTACAGTTTGTTTGTATAAATATTGGGGATGATTCAAACACTGTAGTTTCTACATTTGTTTCAATAATTTTTTTTAATTGTTCAAATTGAACATTGTAGTTTCTACAGTTATTTGAACAATTTTTTTATAGTTCTTCAAATATAAATATTGGGGGTATGTTTGCACATTATGATTTCTATAGTTGATCAAACATAATTTTTTTTATAATTGTTTGAACATTTTTTTATATAAGAGCTCCTGTTAATATCGGGATTTATTTCTTTTCAAATGCTTTTTGTGGGACTTAAAATATGCGTTTCTTCGTAGAAAAACGAGATCTATTACCACTGTGCTAGACCTATAGCTCGGTTGTTTGAACAGTGCCTTTAAATTTTTTTGGACAAAGCGCTAATATGTTGTCATCATTGTTATTTTTTATTAGAGCCTCTGTGTGCAGCAATATAAAAGTACATTAGTTTCTTCTCCTTCGAACTTTTGAGCATGAAATTTTTTTATTATTTAATGTCTACTTAATTCTCCTGAATAATTAAAGTGCTCCTTAAAAATTAAAAATTGTGCATTCTCTTCTATTGTTATTTTTTTAGTTTTACTCTGAGATATTAACATTTTTTTTCCACCTATTAGGTTTGTAATATTTTTCTCAATTTTTTATTATTTTCGTTTTGCCTCTTATTTCGCTCTTCATGATTTTCATGTATATATAAAATAAATAATTCTAACGTACATTTAATTTTTATGATACATCTATTTGACAGTATATATATGTGAGAAATATTATTCATATTAAAAAAATATTTGTAGATGCGTATGTAATTATTTAGTTAGGCCATATATCAAATTTTAGTCGATTTAAAATTTGATTTATTCATCATAAAGTCATTAAAACTATACAATTAAAAATTTTATATTGTTTGATGAAATGCTAGAGAAATTTCAAATTAACTTAAATTTGATACATTGCTATCAAAATAATTAAGAACATATCTACAATTTTAATTTTTAATTTGAATAATATTTTTCGATTATATGTATCATAAATATTGAATGTATTATGAAATTTAAATGTACACTAAAAATGTTGATATAAAATAAAAATATACATAAAAACAAACACATCGCAGCGTAGCGCGAATGCTTGCTAGTTTTAATTCAATCACACATATTCACATCTTGAATGCATGCTATTCCCTGCCTCAGAGAATCCAAAAAGGAATGATGAGACAGATAGAGATAAATATACACAGAGAGAGAGAGAGAGAGAGAGAGAGAGAGAGAGAGAGAGGTGGTAATGGTATATGATATGATGGTATCCCAGTGGCACTGGTGGCATGGCTAACAAATAAATAACAATAACATCCAATCCAGTGATATGATATAATGAGGTCTAGAGCTATGTAGGAGATGAATGAATGAATGAATGAATGAATGAATGGAATGAAATGGAATGGAATGAATGTACTGCCTGTGACTGTGTGAAGAAAACCAACCGTAGATTCTGTGCCTTGTCCTTTACCCACAAAACAATTAATCTATTAAATATATATATAATCAGTACATTCTACAATGTGTTATGTACACAACATTAACGACCTAATGTTTTGCTGGACATGGTCTTTCTTTCTTTCTTTTCTTCTTCCCCAGTGTTGAGATCAAAATAAAAATCCAAATGTATTTAATTTGTTGCTTTCTGAATGTGAGAAAAATCATTAATTAATTCATTTTAAATAATTTTAGCTTACATCTAATTTTTTAACTTATATTCAATTTTTACGGTACATATTTTTTAGAAATATTACTCAAATTAAAAAAAAACTAAAATTATAGATGTGTTTATAGTTATTTAGATATAATATGTATCAAATTTAGATCAATTTGAAAGACATTTTATCTTTTATCAAACAATTTTCCAAATTTAACGGTTGAGTTTTAATAAATTTGTGATGATTGACCAAACAAATTTTAAATTGACTCAAAATTGATACACATTTTATCTAAATAATTAGAAACATATCTATAATTTTTATTTTTTAATTTTGAATAATATTTCTCAAAAAGATATACTATAAGAGTTAGATGTATGATAAAAATTGAATGTACGCTATAATTATTTAGTAAAAGCCGGAACTTTTGAGGACTAACTAGTAATAATTAATTAGGTTATGTATAACTACATTACAAATTAATGCTATTATTCTTCGTTTGCTAAGTTAGTGTTTATATATACAGGAGATTTTATGTTTAGTATTTTCTTATCATCTCTATTTAGGATTTCAATAATTTAACTTAGCCTAGGCCTAGGAGATACATGGTAATTATTTAAATTAATTATCACCGTACAGTGGTTCTTCAGAGGTATAAATTAATTTGAGTGACAACCATAATTGGTCTTCAAGAGGCCATGATCAGTTCAATTTATACACATTAGATATATAATTCTTATGTGGTACCATGCTTGAAGCCCATAATGTTGAAGTTTGTTTAAAAATACATCAAATTAGCTTAAATTATAGCTTAATGTTTATTGAAATAAATAAAGAAATAAATATAAAAGCTCGATCTTATAAGTTTTTACAAACAATACAATATATAAGATGTTGTTTGTTATGATATCTGGTCAAAGTATTGTTTTGTTTTGTGCGGGTATCTTATGTAATTAATATTCTATCAATTGAACCACATACTTAGCATAGATGGTGATAGATTTCATCTTTTTATGAAGATATGTAGGTTTAAATTCTGTAAAAATCATTTAAAAAGATATAAATGCCGGAGTAAATCTCATTTAAGCTCTTTAGTAAGTCAAATTTTAGCTGTTTATCTCATGTAAGAAACCTGTAAAATATGATCACGTTACCTCAAGAATTAAAAATATTTTATAAAAAAAGAAAATGTATGAAAAATGATAAACATTATGACAAATTACCTTAAAGGTTGTATAATTAAATTGATATGAAAAGTACAACTATTTTTTTCATGCAATTTAATTCTTCGAGATATTAATTTCTTTTTGGATTCCTTTTTCATATGAATAATTACTTCAAAGTATGTTAACCAAAATCTAATTATCCATTTATCCTTTGCCAAACATATTAATTGGCAACTAAAAGTCATAATATTTTTGCTCTGATTTCCCAAATTATTAAAACTAACACTTTTTAACAAAAACAAATCATATAAGTTGTACCATTTTTCATGGATTCAATTAAATCAAAGTTCATAATATTTGAAACATTGTCAGAATTTTCTACTAGTTATACATAGATTAATTAGCATTTTTTTAATGCAAGAGCACAAGATAAAACATGCTTGATGGTCAAAACGTTTCTTTTTCTTTTTCTTTTTTGCTAACCTATGTGTCAGTCATATGACCAAAAGAAACATTTTTTTAATTATTTTTTCACTGGTTTGGTTTAAAAAATTCTCACTAGTTCATATATATATACAGACTAGATTATTGATCTTATGTAAAATCATTTATGCAAATTTAGTAAGTTTAAATATACAGAAATAAATTTATTAATTCTTTCCAACTATATAAAGCAATGATGCAATTAATAAAATTAGTCAAATAAACTAATTGTCTGAGATAATACTTTATTTTTTGTATTCATTTACTCGGTACAATTAGGCCAAAATAATCTAATAAAAATAATAATAATAGTAAACAACTAATTTATCTTTAGGTAATACCTTGCTTTTTGTTTGACGAACACACGGAGCGCTACATAATCCTGGTCTCACAAAGCAACAACACCTAATCGGCTATTCCTTACTCATTAAGCTACATGTCCCACCGTCATAGTCTCGGTCTAGTACGCCATGTTCACGGATCCTTCATCCTATTTTTCCCAATAAAAAAATATAAAAAAAAATCCACAATCAAACGTAACGTCACTTAGTGGCGCTCCAGTCCAAAGTGCCAAAGTGGGTCCTTACTGTCGTTCCAAACTTCTCCAATCCGTTAATAACTGGACATCTCCAGTATAAAAGATCATGTTTCAGATCATGATGGGCAGTAAATTGAGAGTAAGTTTATAACTGGAGATATGAATTGCAAAGAAATGGAGATGAGAAGCAGAAGAGAGGCCGTTGCGGATAGAGTGGGGAAAATGCGTGCAGTTCGCTTTCAAGCTAGAAACCCATCACTATTCAGTAGCCTCCTGTACGGAACTTATAATCATCTCTCTTTCTCTCTTTCTCCTTTTCTCTCTCTCCTTTCTTTTTTTTCCTATTTCTCTCATTTATTGAAAGGTTGAGGTTAACTCAGTTCCTCTTTCTCTCTCTTTTGTCAAAGAAGCTAGCTAGCTTTGGGGTGTTGTATGGATGGAGATCTCAGGTGCACATCACCAGGTACTAAAACATATATGTATACATACGGTATAAAAATACACAAGCAGATGCAAATATATAAGCAAATGTTTGGTCTCTTTTTTGAATTGGTAAAGATCACTTCATTAACTGATTCTGTTCTTTCTTTCCTTTTTTCTTGTTGTTTTTTTGCCTTCTAACCATGGATTCTACTAGAAGTGTAAATTTGGTAGCTTTTTTGTCGTAGAAATATTTAGATCTCAACTTCTAAGTTTTTTTTCAAATTTCTTTTTGAGCGATGTTTCGAGATCTGTACATGTATATGATCTGTGCCCCAATCATCGACTTTCTGTTTAATAATCTCTGTCTTTTTTTTTTTGAAGAACTTTGGTAAAATCCTTCTTATTTTGGTTATGGTTTATACATCTATATGCAAGTTCAATGGAATCTTTATAGAATCTTCAATACCTTTACTACTTATTTATCTTTATCTCTGAAATTATAGTCGTAATTCCTTTTCTTTTTTTTTGTAATTTTGATGGTACCCATAATCATCGATCGCCTTCAAATTATAGCAGAGGATTGATGTGTTCCGGACAAAGAAAAAAGAAAGAGCCCTAGTTTTTTTTTTGCCTCATCTCCTGTGAGATTCTTTCATATAAAAGTTTTTGTTGAAATTTTTTTGCTATATATTGGGTTCTGTTTAAAATTTCATTTCCCTTTGATCTTTTCTAGATCCGTGCTTGGATGTGGAAAACCTTTTAAACTTAAATTATTTTGTAGCTTTCCAAGATCTTCCTTAAATGTGCCTTTTAAGGCTTTAAAACTCATAATTTCCAATCAATTTTGAACTAATAACTACCCAACTATATCATTACCATGCATTCATGACTTTGCTTGTGCTTTCTTGTGCACGCCTGTCACATTTTAGTTGCTAATCAAATTGAGTTTTTTAATGAAAATAATTATGAGTTTAGGGGAGAACAGATTTTGGAAACCTTTTTTATATTGTTTGTTTTGAGTATTTATGAGAGAACAGCTGTTAAACTCCTGCAAGCTTTCTCCCGAGATAGTTTGAATTTTTTTTGGGGGTTTTGTTACCAATATTATTTCATATAAATTCTTATGATCTTTAAGTAAACATCATCAGAAATATTTTCTTGCCAGTACGGAAGTTCATGTTAACTTTAAAAAGATCAAGATAATAAATACTTAGTTTGAATTTTGATAAAATTCTAAAGATTAAAAATTAAATAAAAGATTCAAAATTTGCCATTAAGTGGGGTAGAATGGAGAGGAATATGACATTGTTATGAAACATTCACTTGTCATTTATGATCCAAGAAACATAGAATAGTTGCATGAACATCATGACAAGTAATTAAGTTCTTATTTGCTCAAGTACAAATTAATTCTTGTCATATTTCAGAAATCAGAACTCTAATCTCTCTTTCTTTCTCTCTTTTCCAGCTGATGGCTAGTCACCCATTGGACGAGGTGTTCTCTAATTCAAACAATAGACAACCGAACCACCTCATGCACCACCAGATGACACAAAATCCCGAAAACCAGCCCCCGCAAAACCAGCATCAACAACTGCCACAAAATGAACAACCGAAGAAGCCTAGACCCCACCCGGATCAAGCTCTCAAGTGCCCTCGATGTGATTCGACCAATACTAAGTTTTGCTACTACAACAACTATAGCCTCTCACAGCCAAGGTATGTGTCATGTAATTAATTAATTAACTGACATATTGGTCTTAATTATATCTCCTAAATTAGTAAGTTAACCTTGCTTTATTACATCTGCATTCGTTAACACTTATTTATTTCTCATTTATATACATTGAAATACTTGTTTACAAGTATTGAATATATCTGTGTTTGTTGTTATTTAACACTTCTTTGTCATGTGTGTATACTGCATGCATTAAATACTCCTTTTAAGAGTTTTTAATCAGTAATTAAAATAACCTCAATTGAGTACTTATGTGATTGTTCTCTAACACATTTTCTTCTATGTGCATCTATTGCATTAATTAATCATAAAAAACCAGCAATGTATTTGATACTTGACATTTCTAGATTCAATTGTTTTGGCTTTAATGATACAAAAATGATAGTATTTTCTGGCTTTTTTTTGTCATAAAATATTTTTTAATTCTGTGTGAGTAACTGAGTAGATACATGGATCAGGCCAGGTTAGTATTGTGTAAATGTGTAGATTTAGCACCAATTTCTTTTTTTTTTTAAAAGAGAATTCAACACCAATTTCACCATCTAATTTTCTGTGAGCTAGGCATTTAATATACACTAAACAGTTTTAACTATATATATATAGCGGATTTACCATTTCTTATCTAGCAATATAAGATTATAGTGGATTTTTAAGTTTATCAAATACTTCAAATCATGTCTTCAAAATGGGTCCATTCCATTATTCTTTTCTTTTTTCGAATACTGAGCCCACTACTAATAGAAAAACATTTATGCTTCCAATAATATGATAGAAGCAAGTGGCCTATCATACATATCTTTTTGTAAAAAAAAAAAAAAGCTAACTATAAATGGCGACTATAATTTCTAATTTGCAAAAAAAAAGATATAATTTCTACATTTACTTGGGAATATCCTACTTAAGATGATGCTGTTTGTTGCATTCTTTATAACTTTTGTAATTGTATATCTATTTGCTTTTTATACAGGTATTTCTGCAAGGGTTGCCGCCGGTATTGGACTCAAGGTGGGTCTCTCCGGAATGTTCCTGTTGGTGGAGGTTGCCGCAAAAACAAACGCGCTTCTCCTTCCCCTCGTAACTCTTCGCCAACTCCAAAGAAAGTTCAAGAGAACCCCCAAAACATTGCTTCCAACACAAACCCTAATTCCAACCCTAACCCTAATCCGTTGCTCTCCCCTCTGCTGTCACCAGGCTCGGTATCACAACATTCAGGCTTAGCATACAATCCAAGCGATTTGTCACTTGCTTTCGCATGCAATCTCGCAAAGCCAAGTGTCATCCCTGCATTGCATGAAGGTTATGGGAACCCTAGCGGATTTCTTGATATATTACGAGGCGGTGGTTTTATGGAGAATAATGGCAATGCTACTAACAATGGAGGTCCAAATTCCATAGGAGGTGGGTTTCAGGGTTTCTACTATGGTTACGGTGCAACCGGTAGTAATGCAAATGGGGTAGGTTCAGTTGGTCACGGGACCAGGCAAGGGATGGTCCTACCGGCATTCGATGGGACTGCAAGTGCGAGCGGCGCAGCTGGTGGTTCAGTCGAGAGCGGAGATGCGGGAGGTGCAGTTTCAGGAAGTGATAGCTTGATGATGCAACAAGGAGGTGGCTCTTCTTGCAAGGCTGCGTTGGATGGAGGCCTACAGTTGCAACAACTAGGCGGAGATGTTGGGACCGTGAATCTAAGCGGGACGGTGAACGGGCTTGGAACGGGAAGTTCTTTCACTTTGGAATCGGGTAGAGACTACTGGAATAGTGTTGGGTCTTCTTCTCCCTGGCAAAGCATTGTCAACAGCTCCATGTTGTAAGAATTATAATAGTTATTACAGGTGGAAGTAAGAGAGAAGTGGAGCTGCTCTGATGAGCATCTCATACTTCTTCATTTAATTAGATTTTAACCTCAACCATTGAATAGATGTTCAATGATCCATTTGATGGTTGAGATTAATAGCAGAAAAAAAGAGTTTGTAGATGCTTGTCAGATCAACTCTAACCGTTGGTTAATTAAATTAATTAGGTCTTAATTTTAAGCTAGGAAAAAACCAACAACCGAGAACCAAAAAAACAGAGAAAAAATTTCAAAAAGCATGAGGCTTGACTTTTATTTTTTAAAATTTTATTTGAAGATACCACCTAGTTCTCTCCCTTGTAATTGTTTGCTCTGACTTGTTTTTCTTCCTTTTCGTTTATCTTTCTTGTTTTCCTTTTTGTTCCTTTTTTTTTTAGAGTTACTTTGTCTATGTTGGATGCTGGTCGATCTTGTACTAAAAATTTAAGTTAAATCAAACATTGAAAAGTTTGTTCTTTATTACTTAATTTGTGCATGTTTACCACAAAAACACAAAAGTTGGAGCACCGAAAGTAGGTTATGGGTTATATAGAGGAGTCCTTTTCTTGCCAATTTTGGTATGAAATGGATAAGGATGCACCTGTGCAGGAAAAGATTCTTTCAGGATGTAAATTAATGTCCATAAAAAAAGAATTTCTATAAGGTGGAATAATGCAACTACAACAATATATTAATTTTTGTGTTGATCTTGTTGGAAGAAAATACTTAGCATTTAACATGTTGCTGTTAGCTTATAGTATATATGGCTTAATTACATTAAGCTTGGGGACATTATTAGAGTGTTAAATTGAAGTGCTAGTATGCTTGGTTAAATTGAATTCATGTCATTGTTTCAAAATTTTGTCTGAATTAAATATTTTCATGACTAACTTTTTTTTCCATAAATGCCTAAAGCACTGCTTATTGGGTACTAATAAATTTGCCCGATTAAAGCGCATTTTGGACCAAATAAAGCCAAGAAGGCAAAATGCGACGCAAACAAAGAAGAAAATAAAGTTGAAAAAGTATATTTTGTCTAAATGCATAAACATCACATGATGCCATTGAGAAAAAGTTGCTTGACGTGATGCTCATTTGGAGGGATTCTTCCCAGAATTATTTTTATTATTTTCCATTTTTAACAAGTGTGGAGCATACTATTTTTGGTAGTAGGCATCAAGTAGGCAATATGCGAGCCTTTTATTTTATTTTATTTAAGTTTGTTAATTAATGACAAGTTTGAATATATATATTATTGTTGGTATTTTTTGTATATTTCAACCAGGGGTACTGGTGGTATTTCCGAGAAGTTCTCTTTATGATTGCCACTCTAGAATCTTGTTTAGGCTATCATAGCAAAAAGAAGATATGCATTGTAGCACAACTAGAAAACCCTAGTAACTTACTGATGATGTGTCTATATATATAAGTATGTATGACTATTTTATGTTTCATTTTCCACTATAAGATATGTTATGACGAACTTATGATATTAGCATTTTTACTAATTAATTATGTCTTTATATGACAATTCTAAATCATTGTTTTATGTTAACAAATTATAATAGATGTTTTAATTTAGGTATATCTTGTTTCGTCTTTATTGTTTCCCTAGCTAGTAGTATCATGGGAGAGTTACTGTTCTGTAACTTATTTTGAGTTTCATACATACATTGTTATTAGTTATAATAAAATAATTATTACAATTTATAACATGGCAAACCTGTAAGGATTGTGACTCTTTCTAATTGAGAAACAAGTCGCTTTATTAGATTTTTGTTTATTCAAAAAAGAAATTTTAGAACAATGTTTTGACTGAAATAATGTTCATTAATTTAATATAATATTTCGTTGGGAACAAATTTCTGTTATTGAATTTATGGGTTAAAACTTTCACAAACTTGGCCTTTTAGAACTAATTAAACAAGACAATTTTGACAACATATATGTATACTACTTGTAGTGTTGAATAATCATAGAGCATCATATAATTTGAGAAGTGATAATGGGTGTGAGAAATTGAGGTATCATAATTGAGAAGACCCACAGCAAAAAAAGACATAATCTATGATTAGCTAGTAGGGATATATAAAGAGAGAGAAAGAGAAAGAGAAAGAGAGAGGTAGACTCAGCTTTGGAATCTGAGGATGTAACCTGCACGCTGGACAAACAAATCGTAGTGGAGATATCAATTAAGAAAGAAAGCAGAAATTGAGGGGAGAGAGACAGAGAGAGAGAGAGAGTGTGTGTGTGTGTGTGTGTGTGTGTGTGTGTGTGTGCTGGGGATGGGGATTGGCCCATAAATAAGAGAGAGAGCGTAAGAGGTGGAGGTGGAATTGATGTCATGGATGGAGAGGAGAGTAGTAATAGTACATTTTGCATGCCACCTTGCATTCTGTGCCTCACTGTCCTGTTGCTATCAATTTTGCATCACCCCATCTCCTCTCCTCTCCTCTCCATTTTATTTTCTACTGGAGAAGCCTCTTCCCCAGGCCCCTCCATTCCAATGAGTCTGTATGTTATTCTTTTATCATATATTTTAAAACGGGCTTTCATTTGAATGCAAAATAGTGTAAAAGCCCAGATAAAAGCTATTGACATCGGCCCGCTTAAGAAATAAAATTAATTGGGCTGCTATTCTTTTTGTAGCGTCTGTTCTTTAGTTTTATCTCTTTTTATTATTTAAAATATCTATGAGAAATTATCCTTATATTTCATATTTTATATCCCTATATGTATATCACAAGTATTTATATTAAATATATGATTTATTTATATCTGAATTTATAAGTGTTTATAATTAGTATAGAAAGTGTTTATTATTTTTTTCTTAGATGATTATAAAAAAATTGAAGTTAAAAATTTTGTTGTGCAAATATAAATACAACTTGCATAACTTTTAATTCTAATAATACAAGATATAAATACTTTTATTATTATATATAAATTTTTTTCTGAAAGAAATATAAATTCATGTGAAGTATAAATAAAGAATGCAGTTAAAGAATACGATTATCACTCCTCTTAAAATATATAGAGATTGTTTAGGTTATTTCAAATTCACCAATTGAAAATTAATTATGAAATTGAGTACTTCCCAAAAAAAGTGCTTTCTAACACATGATTTGCACACATCCTTTTATGTATCTCGTGGCTTTTAATCACTTAACATGACTTGGGCTTTGAATTCAAAATTCCGTACTGAAGCCCAACTATACACATGTGTATGGGCCTACAGAAAAGATATAACTAATTGTGCTGAAACTAGTTGTGCAATTTGTTGGTTTGGTTTAAATCGAATTAAATATATACAATTAAAATTTTATTCGATTTGTCAAATTATCAATGGAATTAAAATTTTAAAAATATCAACTGAATAAAGTAATATCCAAAATAAATCGAAATCTTATTTGGTTTATTTGGTTGAACCAAATTTATATTGGTTATAGTGTGACGAAAAATATTGATAAATTTTAAATTAATGATAGAAGAGATAAATAGTTCAAAGAACAAAATAATGAGCAAATAAAATTTGTAAAAAATGAAAATATTCACATTATTTTTTATATTACTTTATTCATATCAATTATTAATAACAAGTAAAATGAATTCACTTAATAAATTTCATTTTATTTGATTTATCCGATTTAAAAAATATATAAACTAAACAAAAAGGAAGAACTGAATAACTTACAATTTTCAACTAAACCTAATTTTTTGAATTGAAATATCGAACTAAATAATCCGAAATTTTACAGTTCGGTTTAAATTCAAACAAACCATTCCGAGCACAACTCTAGCTGAAACTGCTAATAATAAGATAATGATTTATGCCTTCTTTCTATAGTTTTCTGACAGGGAATTTTTTCATAAATGGCCGGACCCAAAAAATTATTAGCATTAATGGCAAAAGACCAAACTTATTTTCACCAATGGCCTAACAAGAGCGCTACCACTAATTTCGTCCTTCAAAATTATTTTTTCCCTGCCCGACATCCAACCCGAAGTATTGCACGTTTCTTAACTGTTAAAATTGTCCGAAAAATAAAGTGCGCAAGTATCATTTGCGCCCTTAATTTTCAAAGTTTTTTCGTTATAACCTGCTATCATTTATTCCATTTTATTCCAATAGTTTTGCTTTTAAATTCATCTTGATATAGTTGTATTATTTAAATTATTTGATAATTAGTTATGTAGAATTAAAATTTTATAAGGTTTAGAAATAAATTTAGAAAACTACATTAAACAAATATCAAATGATAAAAATTGGATTCAATTTATGATAGCACATACATCATAATAGACGTAATAGAAGTTTAATTTAATATAAGCTTAAAAAAAATTTAAAAAAGAACAATAACATCACTGGATCACATCTTAGAAGACCATAATCACATTCCAACAAAAAATAAAGTAATTGTAATTAATACAATGATGCTATATTATGTAGTAAAAAAATATTATTTTAAATAATTACCTCAATTATTTTGATTAGCCGTTCAAGTTATTCTACTATGTCCTTGTTGATTGCACCGTCCACATGTATAAGTATGTCGTTGTTGACTAATTTCATTGCGAATCCGGATATGTTGACGATGACCTTTTTTTCACCATGTACATTGATGGGTCCGGTATAAGTGTCGGTCCCGAATTTTGTGGCCAAGTATTAGGATCTCCGAATGAATAAAATTCCGGGTCCCATGTAGCCATCATTCGCTCGCACGAAGAAAAAGCACCACATGTTGGTTGCTATTAATGCCCGATGTCGCACAAATGGCCAACACATGAGAGCAAAGTATACTCGTCAATTGCGGTTTTTGGCATGTGCATATTCCCCCTCGATTAGCTAATTTGACCTGGTATATTTTTTCTCCTTTAGTTTTGTTTCCTTCTCTCCACTCGCATGTTTTCACCTCGTATTTTTGCTCGTCTTGGTATGGTGTGACCATATGTGTGTTTTCTTTTAATCTTCTTTTTTTCAATAATTCTTCAATCTTTCGAGCAAAAACAAGATGTTCATGGATTGCTTGTTCTGTTTTAGTCCTCCTCTCAGCAAAATACTTGATCGACTTGTAAAATGTGATCTCAATAATAGAGGTTATCGGCAACTCCTGAGCTTCTTTGAAAACATTATTGAGCAACTAGGAGCCATTTGTGGTCATTATACCCCACCGACAATCATCTTGATCATAAGAAAGTGTCCACAAATCATAGCGCGGGTTATGATCCTCATATACCCGGCCAATATCTTCTAGCCATTTGAATGCCTCGGTATTTTTTTATGCCAACCGTCGTATTTTAAGATTGAACTTGCGTGGTTGATTTTGCCTCATGGCGGCCTTAACAATGGGAAGTAGACTCTTATCTTTGAATTGACGTTGAAAATTTTGACAAATATGCCTAGAATAATATCTATGTATAGCTTGTCCCGATTCCAAATTCCAACCCCCATCCGGCAATTTGAACACTCGTAAAATTGATGGATGTCTATCTGAAAGTACGCAAACTACTTTCGAACTGATAACTTCTCGCCGTACAAATTTCATGAATCTCTCCCTTGCTAGATTGTTCTCTTTGTCTACCAATGCGAATGCAAGTGGGATTAACTGATCCTCGGCCTCATAGCCGCATGCAGTTAGAAGTTTTTCTTTATATCTATCTGAGAGAAATGTACCGTCAATCCCAATCACAGGTCTGCAATGCCTGAAAGCTTGAATAGCCGGCCCAAACGCCCAACACATACCTTGAAAGAACAAAAAATTTGTATCCATGGTTGGCTCAGTAAACCACTTGACCTTTGTGCCCAGATTATTTCATTGTATAGCTACCAACAATTGCACAATTAAATTGTAAGCTTGCTTTCATCCCCAAATAACTAGGCAATTTCAATTTCCTTTGCACGCTAACACTTTAAATATGGAGCCTTGAAATTGTATTTTTGCTCAATATTCATTTTTATATCCTTGATTTTGTATTTGACATTACTCTTCACATGCTCTCGTATTATTGATGCCATGAAAGGGGCGGTGAGATGTGGATGCTCCAGCCTATCACCGGAGATAACATATAAGTTTGGGCCATTTCTGGTGTTTATGATAAAAGCATCATCGCTTGCCCGACATGTTGCATATAGTCTCCAGTTACAATTTTGATTGATGCAATGGCCTGTGTAAACTTTCTTGCTAGCTTTCTTTACATGAAACGTACGATTTGCTGATATATGAAAATCATGCACGACCCACTTCAAATGATCCTTTGAACGAAATAATTGGTCCACTGCCAAACCATCATCAGTTGCATATCCCGATTCATCAGAATAATTTTCATCACAAAAGAATTGCACCATACCTTCTATTGCATTGAAAGAAGCAATTGGATGAGAATCTGATCGGTCCTTGAGAGGCCAAGTAGTGTTATATGCATCATTATTTTGAAAGTCAAAGTCGTCCATATCCTCTTCGTTTTCCCCTGTTTCAAAATCATCATTCATAAAATTGTCATCTCGAAATGTATTTCCTATTGGACTTGGGTCCGATAGAACCATTTGCTCAATCCTTTGTAAAGGAGATATATCATCCAACCCAATTTCAAATTCGAAATCATCAGCATTGCCATTTCAGTTCGGTGATAAATGCCTATTTGTTGTTGCATTGGGTGAGTAGGTCGCATCTCCAAATGTTTGGAATGTTTCATTTGTTTCTAAAGGTTGCTCAGATATTTCAATTTCGTTATCAATCATTTGGCTCCCACCAGCAAACATTTTGGTACTCACAAGACGTGGTGCACTTGTGCCAGGAAAATCACCCGGCTGCACATTGATTTTTTATTTTGTATCCACGAATATTTCCATCATCTTCCAATTTCCCAAGCCAATTGAATTTTGAACTACAAACCTCCAAGTTTCATTATTTAAAATTTCGAGTTTTGAAAAAAACACAATTGGAGGGGGCGAGGAATTGAATCTTACTCGAATTGTCAAATCAAATTCCATGTCGGAAATTCCCAAAAACCGATATATTTAATTTCCCAACCAAGAAAAATTAATGTTCTCATTAACGGTAAAATTCACCTTTGGACCTTGCGAGTAGTAAACTCAATTTTGTCTGTGTTATATACTTCCTCTGGTAAATAAGTTGATGACAAACATTCTCTTGGCCTCTACATTTTTATTTAGTGATAAGTGGTGAAAAATAACATATATTATTTTGTGATAAATGGTGAAAATAACAAAAAAATCCCTAACAAGTTTTTAAATAGTGAAGATAGCCAAAGGGACCACAAACTAGAATAACTACTTAATGTGTTGGGTATATTGCGAGATGGATGACAAAATACTAGTATTTGTGTAACAGATTGTTTATTTTTTTAAAAGATTAAAGAAGCTCAAAATAAAAACAAAATTACAAGTAAAATAGAAAAAATACCTTAAGGGGGCAAAGAATGGTGCTTGAAAATAACAAAATGATGGATGTTCCAAGTAGGATAAAATGATTTGACCAAAAAACCAGTAGTTGAGTGGTTTTTGGATAGGTTAGTAATGTTGATTGTTTTTTTTTTTTTGTGGAGGCTGTGGTTTGAGTGAGAGAGAGAGAGAGAGAGAAATGCATTATGGTGGTGGTGGGTATAAATAGCAACAATAGTTATCTTAAAGGCGAGATTGTCAGTTGCGCCCTTTGCTCTTCCTATCACTCTGGACTGAGAGTAAACAGTTTAAAAGGCGAGATTGCTAGTTGCGCCCTTAAACCGAAGGACGAGATTGCCAGTTGTGCCCTTCGCTCTTGCTATCACTCTAGACTTGGAACAGTGAGCATACTAGTTTGAAGGGCGAGATTACCAGTTGCACCCTTCGCTCTTGCTATCACTCTAGACTCGGAAACGGGAGCAAACTAGTTTGAAGGGCGAGATTGTCAGTTGCACCCTTCGCTCTTGGTCACTCAGGACTCGGAACCGGGAGCAAACTAGTTTGAAGGGTGAGATTGCCAGTTGTGCCCTTCGCTCTTGCTATCACTCTGGACTCAGAACCGAGAGCAAATTAGTTTGAAGGCCGAGATTGCCAGTTGCGTCTTTCAAGTGGGGCCTAGGTATAGTGACACAATACTAAAGGGCGGGATTGCTGGCGTCGTGCTTTGGAAGCGAAATTTAATAAACTTCTTTCGTGATCTTTGATTCTAATCCCACACTTTTAAAATCATAAAGTAAAGACAAAATTAGATAATTAAAACATAAAACACATAATATCAATTCATCCTAAATTAAAGTTCACATACAACAATAAAAAAAGGTTCACATACATCAAACAATAAATTAAAGTTCATATACTTATTCACGCCTCTCCTTGTCCACCGTTTCTTCCCTTGTCGCGGCCGTGTCGATTAACATATTCGAATGGAGTATACGCCCCTCGAGGCCTGATCACCCTTTCTTGACAATCAACTTGAGCACCTCGCTTTACGTCGGATTCTCAACTTGAGAAGTTAGATATTGGCTTGATGCACCACCTTGCTCAAAAACACCTCCTTGGGCTGCTGCATTTGAAGATTCTCCGTGCTCCCAAACACCATGTTGAGACAACTGAGCAGACAGTGGACGATATAAAGGAGCCTCAACCATGGAGCTAGCGTAGTCGGCCCCTAGTAGTTGGTTCAACCAATCATAATCTGGAGCCTAGACTCGCATGCACTCTGTTATGGTGGAATCGAAGTCATCCTCTCTAATGCCATGTTGTTGCATGAAGTTTTCGAAGATATGTCCATGCTCGGCATCTTCTAAATTACCTCTACATACCCGTAGTACGCGTCTGGCAAATGCATTCATGGCTCGATTAGCCAAGGCTCCAACTACATCTCTTGCAAGTGTTAAGTTGCGAATTATCTACAATATGTACGAAAATATTAAATATAAATAAATATATTAAATAGAAATATTATAAAAATGTTAAATGTAAATAAAAAATATTTATCGTATGTTAAACCACTTTGCTGCGCATGGAAAAAGTCCGATTTAGGCGGTCACCTTGCAATTGAGGAGCACCATTGTACACACTTGTTGCCGTTGAAGGTGCCACCATACGGTTTGCATACCTTCACGATTGAACCATGCAATATACCTCATGAATGTATTCATATCATACTCCTCATCATGTGGTACAATGCTTTCATACCGCATATCCCACAATTCGACATAATTCCTATGTACTCGTGCCACTCGACATTCGTGCGTGGCTGATGGGTAATCTCATGTAAATGGTTCGAAAAATCAGGAGAAGGAATTGTCTGATAACAACCAAACTGACGCATGACTCGTTCTGGAGTATACCACTCCACCACCCAAAAATAAATTAGAGGTCCTTTGTAGAACCACATCTCTTGTTCTCTGGCGGCACGGCATATCTCTGGTAGCTCATGCATAACATCCTGATATGGCCACCAGTTAACCTTGTCGCCGGTCATAGTGTCAAAACGTCTCATGTAAAGCGTGATATTTCGGTGAGGATCATCCGCATAACAATGATTACATATGCATTTCACCCCAAATACCCGACTCTCTAAACCATCCTGATAATGTACCCGTTGTGGCCTACCCAATGGAAACCGGGTCCAAACCCACATCTGCAACAACATTAAGGGTGCTATTATTTCCATTATAGACAAGTTCGATGCATCACACAACCCTATACAAATGAGCAAGCACCGACGATGCCCAACTATATTATTTTAGTTTGATAATATCAAGCACAAACTGGACGAACATCGCCTGCATATACCCGGAATGGTCCAAAAACATCACTGAAGAAAACATATCAAGCATGTAGGCTCAGGCATAATATCCGACTTCTTCATCGTTTGCATCATCAGGCAAAGTTGCATGGAGGGGGTTGCCACGGCTCACGTAATCAGTCTGGGTTCAGGCTATATGTGCCCGGGGGCCTATGAAATGCTTGCCATTCGATGTAACCAAAACACTCAGCGATCTCTTCTTCCCATTCGTCATCCGTTAGTCCTATGATCGGCTCGCCATCGATCGGTAAACCCCAGAGACAACTCACATCCTCCAATGTCACAATCATTTCTCCACGTCTCCACCACTCCACTAATGCGCCAATCAAGTCTCGATCAATTTTTATTGTACCGAGTCGAGCTAGCCGGTCCAACTGAAATCTCTCTAGAATTGGTATTATTTGTTCACTCAATGTAAAACTCATGTTTCCGGCTCTCGTGGTTAAAACCATGCGATCATGCATTTATTTACAAATAAGTACTTATATTTCTACACAATTACAATATTAAATAATTTGAACTAAAATCAAACATAATGTTAACAAAAAAACTCACATCATCATATGCTCAATTAGATGTATGAGTTTGATTTCTAGTTAACAAGGAGCCTCGGTATGGACCATGAAAAAGTGCACCTCTACGGCCACGACCACCTTCACCTCTAGACATTTCTATATATTATAGAGAAAATTAAATTTGTAGTAATTTTTTTTAAAAGTAAAATATTTAAGCAACTACTCTTTAAAAAGATATGCAAACATCATCTAAATTAATTGAACATACACAACACTAATTATTTACACATAATTCAAAATACTCAATAATAACAAACACTTTCATGCTCCTTTGTAATTTTTTCAATTTCCTCAACAATAAATAAATAAATAAATAATAAATGAAATTCAACACTAAGCATAATGCATCTAATTTTATAAAATCTAACATTTTATATATTTACCATTCGACTTTTGTTCAATCTAACAATTTCTATATTTATCATTTCATTTTGATTGAATTTAACAATTTCTATATTTACCATCTAATTTAGGTCTAATTGATTATCTAATGTACTGGCTTATCAATTAATCAATTTCTTACTAAGTCCAACCAAAAACATCTAATATCTACACATTATAACTAATTTACAATTTTACCGATTCATTACAATATTTACAATTAACCAATTATATGAATAAATTCTAACTCATAAACTCTTACATGAAAAAAATTACAACCACCCATGCCAAAAATAACTATAAAATTTACAATATCAATAAATTTATAAACTCACTTGATTTTCGCCGGATGCACACCTTCAAAATGCCGGTGATAGAGGAGGAGTCAAGGAAGAAGGTGAAAGAGACTAAAGAGAGGGATATGTGATGGAATAGAGGTAGATCGAGAGAGATAAAAGTAAGAGAAATTGTGGTAGAGTGAGAGGAAGAGGAGATTTAGGGGGGCTAGGGAGAGGATTCTGGTGGGGTTCTCTTGGGTGGAGGCAAAAGAGAGAAGAAAAAAAGAGATGAAGGAGAAAAGAAAATGAGAGGAGAAGGAGAAAGAGAAAGAGGGGTCAGAGATTTGGGAAAATCAACCAAGGGCACAATCTCTAATCTCGTCCTTTGTTGTTCTGTTTGACAGAGAAGTGGGCCCAAAATTAAGGACGAAAATAAAACTCACGCTTTTTCATTGTGTAATGGATATTTGTCTACTGAGTCTGGATATTTATTTTAAATTATTTCAGATTAGATGTCGGGCAGAGAAAAAATCATTTTGAAAAGCGAAAGTAGTAATAGTGTCCTTGTTAGGCTATTGGTGAAAATAAATTTGGTCTTGGATCATTAATGTTAATAAATTTATGAACCCGGTCATTTATGAAAAAATTCCCCAACCAGAGAGGGGAACTGGAGACGATTGCCAAGACAGGAAAGAGAGAGAAAACGAAGGAAGAAAGAAAGAAAGAAAGAGAGAGAGAAGAATGGAGAGAGCTCGGGAAGCGCTGAGAGTAGGAGAGGAGGAAGCAAAGGCGATAGAGGGACTGCCAATGCAGGCCCACAGGGCAGGCGACGAAGCGAGCTTCTACGAGGGTTTCGCTGTCAGAGGTATCCGCGTGGATCGGATCCAGCCTGGCTTCCTCTCCTGCTCCTTCATCGTCCCCCCTCGCCTCACTGTAATTCAATATAATTGATTGATTATTCCAATTGCAAATAAGTGTGAATATATGTTGAATGGATCGATGGATTGAATGATCAGGATCGAAGAGGGGAGTTGGCGGCGGGGGCGATCGCTAATTTGGTGGACGAGGTGGGATTTGCGGCTGTCAATTCGGAAGGTTGCGGTGCGAAGGTCTCCACCGACATGAACATCGCCTTCCTCTCCCCCGCCAAGCTTGGGGTACTTTCTCTCTCACTGATCAAACTCTCATCCGATTACTTACTTAATTGAGATCATTTCTTTGTTCCTTTTTGTCTGAATTTGAACAATCAAATAAATTGGATGATGCATGTGTTGTTGTATAGGAGGAATTGGAAATCAGATCAAGGGTGCTGGGCCACAAAGGAAGCTACTCCGGAACGCACGTGCTGCTCAGGAACAAAGCCACCGGCCGAGTCGTTGCCGAGGGCCGCCATTCCTTGTTTGGAAATCTCAAGAGCAAGATCTGATCTCATCACATTAAGACATCAACTCATTTCTCATCTCATCTTCGTGAATTTTAACAATGGTATGGTATTGTACTGTAAGGCAGGTTCCTATTTGATAATATGAAAGTAAATAAAGAAATTCATATTTTGAATACTGCTTTTTAGTTTTTAGAACTTTCATAATATGTTCAAATATTGATTCGAAAAAATAATTTCTGTTTCAGTAAAAAATATCGTTTAAATTCCCTCTTCTTGGGATACTTGAATTTTTATAAATACAAGGCCATCTATGAATAAAAGTCTCAAGGGCTTCGGCGGAAAAGTTCCACAAATCTGCCTCTTAGTTCGTTCTGAGGGTCGAATACGATTAATTCACGAATAAATCGCGTATTTTTCGTTCTTAAAGAACAAAAAGGAAACTCTCATTCCTAAATTGAATAAAAAAAATATTTTTATTAGGCAATTTAAATATCATTAATATAAATAATAACCTACTTAAATTGAATAATAAAAGTTTTGTATAAATAATTTATATAATAAAATCGTTAATATTAATAATAACTCATTTAATCTGAATAATAAAATCAATATCGATTATGATATTAATCTATATCTTTATATAGTTCCCAAAACAAAATTTGTACACGAAATTAGATGTATACCCATCAAATTTCATCTATTTAGATATTTCTCCATTAAAAATTAAAATTTAGATATTTATCCATCTCAATCTCAAGATTTTAGATATACCTCATAAATTATTTAGAACTAATGAAATTATTGTTAGAACTTCACAGCAAATATATTTCCTGCTCGTTGTTTAAGAAAACTTTAGTTGGCAAAATTTTCAATTATTTACCACAACCATTCTTATTAATGATTGATATTGTCCATTGTTTAAAAATATTTTTGTCATCTTTCTCTGCGAAGACTAAAATTTCACAATTGAGGTCTTAGTGAGAGGTTCCTGTTAGAACATTAGCCGTGATCATCTAGTGAACAGTTCTTAATCCCTATATAATGGGTGTCAATAACTGAAAGGTTGGCAAACCACTGATTATATCTCAACGAATCCATACTAGATCTAATTTTTCTCTTAACGGGTTTATTTTCAAAATCAGAAAACTGCCTATTAGTTGTATTCTCCAGGGACCAATAACATAATTATGTTATTACTAAACTTTATATAATTTAGACCATTACTAAATCATAAAGTTATTAATACGTATTCTACACATTAAAAATCTCACTTCTCATAACATATATTGAAATATGATAAATAATACTTAATTTGATCACTTCGTAACAGATTTCATTAGATATTTGACAGTTTATTATTCAATATATATTTATATTACATATAAGTCCATATAATTTTGTAATTAATAGAAATTAATTCAACAGTTCTTGTGTCCATTCAAAGCACGAAGAACAAAAGCTTTTATGGGCTTTCATGAACAATTGTAGAAAGAAGAAAAAATGATGAAGAAATGAAGGGCAAAATTGATCAATATCTATCATTTCAAATTTCCAATGTGATAGATTATGATAACAATGGTCGTCTTAGAGTACCTGCTTAATTCTTCCCTAACTTGATGCAAATCCTGCTGAAATTCTAGATATAATGTCTTTTTGTTTAGTTTTTATAGAGAGTACGGAGAGAATGCATAAAAGAAAAAGTTGGATATTGGATAATGAAGTTAGAACTTTGAACTATGTTTCATTCAAAATAAAGATTAAGGAGAAGAGTAAAGGGTAATTTTATCCAACATATTTGTTATAAAAATAGAATGATAATTTAATTAGCTTTAAATATTTTATGGAGATATATCTAAGGTTTTGAAATTTAGACTAGTAAATATCTAAATTTCAACAATTATGCTGAAGTCAAGCTAAATAGCATCAGCTGAGCATTACATGAAGCAAAATAGTACTATTATATTCGTCCTTTGCTTCCGGAGCTGTTCCTAAACAGCTACACTCAAGCAATCATGGAGAGGAGACATTAATTGTTTAAGACAAGGGAACACTATCAACTATAGAAGAAAGAGACCTTGCTTTCTTTTACATTTTTTTTTTCTTTATTATTTCTTCTCCTTCCAATCCAATGGGTGGCATTTCTTTTTACCTGGCAGATAGAAGATAATTGGAGAAGAGAAGATATATAAAATTGAGATAAATGGAGAGAGCTGTTGAGGCGCTGATCAATGCAATCAGGAACGTATGTGCTGCTCAGGAACAAAGCCACTGGTGAAGTCGTTGCCGAGGGCCGTCATTCATTGTTCGGAAACCTCAAGAGCAACATCTGATATTCCAGTCAACAAAATAAATGTGCATAACATTACATTATTGTTCAAAGGATAGTGCTGGGTTAACATCGCCATCCCTTCCCTTCTCTAATAAATCCATATCCAGGTAACATCGATTGATTGCTAAGCATGGCTTTTATCTATCAAAGACAACAACAGTTTCTCAGTACATGAAAGGTTATATGCCAGAATCCAGATAAAAGCTATTAAGTTGGTGAATCTTCTTTTAGACATGATCCTGTCTTAATATTAATAAAGAGAGACTCCTTTTCTTGCTTACTGTTCTTGGTTTTTGTTTTTCGCTCTAGTATTGTGTTGTTATTTGTACATTTTTTATTGTTATTGTTAGAAATTTATAGTTGTTTGTGTAAAATATTTAGAAAAATAAAATCTAGCGCACAAAATAAAAGGAAGATGGAAAGATAATGCAAATTCTATTTTAATGTGATGTGGTTCTTAATCGCCGTCGTCTTATTTGTCGTCTAGCAAAGTTATTTGTTGGTCAAAGTACATCCGCAACGAAATACGAGTGTTATCTTTAGAGAAGTATTCACTCTATAGATTCAGTGGACTCACGGTGATCTTCTCTCAAGATACTACGATCCGTTTCTTCTTACTTACGGTGCACCCCACTTGAAGGATAGAACCCAAATTATAATTGCAACAATAGCTCAGAAAATATTTAAAAAAAGAAGAATGTTTAATCACAAGAAGTGAAAGATGTAAATGAATTGTATTCTGTCATCTTTCTCAAAGGTGTAGGTTAGCTTTTTATAGCATCCCAATAAACGGCTAGTGGAGTAATTAGCATTAATAGGTAAATATTCATTATTAAATTTCTTTAATTTTTGGTCCAGCAGTGAAGATTGGTAACGGACCCATGTATTTAACCAGTTCTTAATTATATTAATTGCTGAATCCTTCTACTACTTTACAAATGCTTGTAACGCCTAATTTATCAATTCTTTATTGAGTGCTCCCTTTAAGGATATAATTAAACCAATCAAAATAACGCTAATGATTCTCAAATAAAATTCGCTTACATATAATGTGGTTTAATAATATAGTTATTATATGATTATGAAAGATCAAATCGTTAAGAATATATAAAAGGTGCCCGGCCCTTTATATTTTCTTAATTACCAAAATGTTAAATTATAAAATATATTATCATAATATGCATAAAACCTTAAAATATTAGAAACTTTAATTAAATATATCTAAATTATTTTTAAGTTTCCAACAGTCATGGAGTTCAAATTTTGTTTTTTTTTTCCTCTTTGTAGTTTTACTACGTTTCATACCAAGCAACACACATGTATAGAACATAAAAAAAAGCCATAGATATGTTATAAAGGAAAAGTTTCATAAAATTCTGTTATAAAGGAAATGAAAAGAGAATATTTGAAAGCCATAGATAACATGCTAGAACATTAAAAAAAAAACAATTGACTATAAATATGTTATATGGCATCTACAAAAGAAAGCCATAGATAACATGCTAGAACATTAAAAAAAAAACAATTCACTATAAATATGTTACAAAGGAAATGAAAAGAGAATATTTGAAATTTGACCGTACAAATTTCATAAAATTCTGTTCATCTCAGCACAGTAATTTTCATTACTTTTATGCAAAATTGATGCTACTCGGCCGGTTGGCCCATTAAAAATCTAAGTCTTCGCCTGAGTCAATTTCTAATCAAAATAGCGATAAAGATTCCATGACCAGGTCACGGATAGAATCAGCAGTGCTAATTAGTATTAGATGCGCACGCAACCGTGTTTAATTTTTTTTTAAAATAGAACCGTGTTTAACTTTTTTAACCATAAAAAAAATACTCGGTGGTTGTTCGTTTAGAATTCACATCTCCTACAATACTTCACGCGGTACTTCACACAGTGAAATAACTGCCTTCAAAAATCTCTCCTACAAAACATTTTGTACAAATCTCAACGCTACTTATTACAATGATCACCACAGCATCCACACATTTTTCTTCCCATTTCAAAAGATATGGACTCCGTTGGTTTATTACATTTATACAGAAACTTGTTCAAAGGAGAACTGTCACCCTGCAATTTTGGTTTCATGGTTTTAAATTCTAAACGGTATAGCATGATACAAGTTCTTCTAACCATGATGACAACTGATACTTTTAATACGCACTCTCGAAACTCAGAAATTTTCAAATTTAAGTATTATTCAAAGCATACATATGAAATTACACCGAATCAAAAACAGCAACTAATACATCAATAAGGATGTGTAATAAGGAACTTTTTTGCTGAAATAACGCAGAAAAATCCCATCTGAGGCTAAATTGGTACACACAAACACGCCAGTAAACAAAGCGGCATGAGTTCCCGTGAAACAAATACATAACAATAACTCTGAATAACACAGCTCAAATTCACAACGTAAGCATCACCAGTTGTAAGATTAATTTCGCCATTTTTAACAACAGATATACTTAAAGACAGTACAGTGGAAACAGAAAGTAGGAACATTTGTTTCAGCAATCCAAACAAAAAACATGCATCACACTTCTTGTAATTTAGCATAACCTTCAGGGACTTCTAACAAAAAGCCGTCTCTGATGTTTACCATAAAAAACAGCAGCAGCCATCAGAGACATACTAGAGTAGTAAACTCTAAAACAGAAGAACACAAATGCAAAAAAAAAAAAAATGAAACTATTTGGACTCAGTAAAACTATGGTCACAACTAGAATATTAAGACCTAATTGACAGTATAATATTCTCCCTTGTACTGCTAGCATATTAAGACCTAATTGACAGTATAATATTCTCCCTTGTACTGCATTAAAAAGGCATACTAAGGAGATGAAATACTGGCCACACCATGAATACCACCTGACATAAACCATACCAGAAATATACAGAGACAGTTATCTTCTTAACTAAAAAAAACAAAAAGATAACTCTGTTTTCATGGTAATAAGTAGTATATCAAGTGGATTTTGTGGATAACGGAAACTGACAAATGATTAGTGTTTCAGTTTCTTTTCTTCAAGCTTTCTTTTACGCACACCGTCAATTAAAAATTTGATGGTATTGATCAGATCTTGGAAAATCCTAAGCTTGATTTGACCCCTCCTAGGGGGAGGATTACCCTTACCCTTGAAGGTTGCATAACTAGGAGCACGGTAACCTTCCATGAGAGAATGAGAGAGAGAGAGAGAGAGAGAGAGAGTTATGAGAAGGAAGGCGGTGGCAGGAGAGTTTTGGGGGGATGTATAGGAGAAGGGTGGGGCCCAAAAGAGAAAAGCGTAAAAGTGAGCTTTCTTGCATGCTAATCAAGCTCAGGATCCCCTGTGTTGACCTAGAGTTTGACTTCAAAGTCTTCTGGAATACTTATATAAACTAGTGAACAACTAAGAAATAGCTGGAAGGTGCCATCCTGGTATTTGCTTCATACTGTGGGTCCAACAATGCAGCGACATATGTTCTTTCGTGAATGCTTTTTATAATCGAAATTTGGATTTATCTAAACTTAATCATGCAGAAACAAGTTTAATTCCAAAAGTATCAGATGCTGTGAATATTAAACAATACAGACCTATAAGTCTAATTAATTCTAGCTTTAAAATTATTTCTAAAATTTTGGCCAATAGAATTTCTACTGTAATGGATTTCTTTATAGATAATTCTCAAACTGCTTTTATTAAAGGGAGAAATATTTTTGATAGCATGGTTTGCACAGAGGAAGTACCTTTTTCAAATTAGAACTTCCAAGACCAAAGGCATTTTATTCAAAATAAATTTTGAAAAAGCTTTTGATAAGGTACATTGGGATTTTTTAATAGAAGTTCTTTCTGCTAGAGGCTTTGGTTAGAAGTGTATCAATGGATACAAGAAATTCTGAATAGTGGTCAGACTTGTATTA
The DNA here is from genome assembly GCA_037678475.1 of x Bolboschoenoplectus mariqueter. Lineage (NCBI taxonomy): Eukaryota > Viridiplantae > Streptophyta > Magnoliopsida > Poales > Cyperaceae > x Bolboschoenoplectus > x Bolboschoenoplectus mariqueter. Next base: position 2,643,853 of record CM075272.1, read on the forward strand.
ACATTAATGGGCAATTAACTTCTTATTTTAAGTGCAAAAGGGGTTTAAGACAAGGAGACTATTCGTCCCCTTTCTTATTTAATTTAGTTGCTGATGCTCTAAGTAAAATGTTACAAACAGCAATGAATACAGTTGTCTTTCAGGATTAGGTAATTTTATTGATAAATGTGTTCTTAATTTAAATATTGCACATGATACCTTAATTTTCTTAAAAGCAGATCCAAAAATGATCGAAGCATTAAAATTATTATTATTAGGATTTGAAAATTTATCTGGTCCCAAAATAAATTTTACTAAAAGTGAATTGATTCCTTTGAACTTATCTGAAGAAGAGGGTGTAAATTTTGCTGACCTATTAGGTTATAAAGTCAACTTCCTATTACCTATTTAGGGGTCCCTCTTCATTGGAAGAAACTTAGAAAACAAGATTGGGACAGTCTAGTAAATAAGATAGAGAAAAAATTAGATAGTTGGAAAAGAAAACTATTACCAATAGGAGGTATTACTTTAATTAAAACAGTGTTATGTGCCATCCCTATTTACTGGATGTCTATATTTAGATTACCTACTTTGGTTAGAAAACGTATTGAAAAGCTTTGTTGAAGATTTTTATGGTATGGTGGAAGTAATGTGAGAGAAAAAAAATATGCTTTATATAATTGGAATATAGTTTGTACAAGTAAAGACCAAGGAGGATTAGGTATCCCTGATTTGAAATTAATGAGCGAGGTTCTTCTAGCCAAATGGCTATGGAAATTTTATAATACTAAGGACCGAAGGTTATGGAAAGAAATACTCACTTTAGATACTCTCATAGGAGATCATCTTTACATTTTTCTCCCTTCTGGAAAGAAATTTTTAGAGAAAAACAGACCTTTGATGTAGGTATAAATAAGAAAATTAATAATGGTAAAACCACTTTTTTTGGAAGGATAGATGGCTTTCTGAGTGCTCTCTTCAAGATCAATTTCCTCTACTTTATAATTTAGCATCTGATCAGGATATTTCAGTAGATAAGATTATTGGATTTAATAGATTTCATTTACGCTTTAGAAAGCAAATCACTGGTACTCTTCACCATCAATTAAATTCTTTATTACAGCTACTTTCTAATATCTCTTTAAATGATATGGAAGATATAGTTATCTGAAGATGGAATTCCAATGGTATTTTTAGTACCCATTCATACTATCTTTGGTTAGATTTTGGAGGAATAAACAATCCTCAATTCACTCACACTTGGTCAGCCCCAATCCCTTTAAAAATAAAATATTTTTGTGGTTGGTACAGAGAAATAAAATACTTACAATAGAGAATCTTTTAAAAAGAGGATGGAGAGGTGATGATCACTGTATTTTCTGTTCCAATACAGAAATTATAGACCATTTATTTGTTAATTGTTCTTTAGCACAATGTTTACGGCACTGGTTAGCACAATATAATAATTTTATATTTAATTGCACTGCTGTTACTGATCTATGGCAATTAGATGCTTGTATACCCCTTAAAGACAGTCAATTATGTGAATTAATTAGAGGAGCTTTTCTCTGGGTCATATGGACTGAAAGGAATAAATTAATTTTTCAAGGGGAAAGTCGTAAAAGTCTGAGATCATTAGGTCCTTCCATCATAGCTTTAGCTACTTATTGGAGCCAAATTAAAGGACAGGATTTTCAAATTAAATTACATATGGTACTACCTTTTGATGTAAATAATCTCCCAATATAGGTTTTAGAGGGAGATTTAAGTACAGTATGAGTTATGGAAGAGGACGAGTACGGCGAACAAACTGAGTAATTAGGACTGATTCAGTAGTAAAGTTAGATCTAACAGTACCTCTTTTTGCACCAGTATCTCTTCTATTAGCTTTGTTTGTTTCATGCCTGAATACTTTTCACATGCCACACCTGAAATCAGAAAAAACTGGAACTGTCACATTGGACTGAAAAGAAGGATCAAAATTTGGAGGGCCAATTTTTCAAGATGTAAAGAATAGTCCAGCATTTTCATAACTTTTGTGTTTGCCTACGATACCGGGATGTGGTATCAGAACTATAGTAGGTATTTTGTTGATATTTAGTATCTAGACATTTTACTTTAAGTACTACATAGATTTTAAATCCCTATGGACATTGGGTTGTGATGTCTGTTAAACTTGTTTCAATATGAAACAGGTGGTTCATCCACTATTTTCCAAAAAAAAATTGCACCAATGCAGTGATGTATGAATTGAGGGATTTGATACAATTTGCTTCAAGATGTGAAAAGGTTAGAATGAATCAATAACTTAAGCAGTTAAGCTTGAACTTGGGAGCTTAAGTACAAAGTCTGTTAATATAGTTACAAATTTATATAGTACCTAGATGTGGGTCCCACATCACCATGGTGGGTGCAGTGATGTCTGATGAAAAGATTTGAAGATATGAATTTAACACCATTACAATTTCAAGATTACAAGAAACAACGACAGAAACAAGTAAACTATGTGGTTATAAGTTTAGAATAATGTTTTAACAGTACCAGACAGGCAGACACCTAAGTTTACTGGTCAAAACCAGCAAATACGTGGTTATATGTTCAGAATGATGGTTTAACATTACTTGACAGCTAAGTTTAGTTATTATATAGTAAACTGACAAGTTTGTATGAGTCATGAGTAAGAAGAAAATATGAGGTCTGTAACTATAAAAGTTGTATTGAAAAGAATTTGCAGGCATCACCTTTCAGGTGTATCAGCCAGCTCAGTCTGTACCAGTACAGAACTAGACAGCTACAGTAAGCAAGCATGTTCAATATCAGACCTAATTTTGTAGAAGCATGGTGCAATACTTGCATTTAAACACCAGAACCAAATAGCCAGATTAAAATGTTATTTGACCCCATAGATGTTACTATGTTAGTACTACATATATTTGTTTCTTATTGTAGATTGGTATGTTTGGATTGTACAGAAACTAAAGCATAAATTTAAATTAAAACAAAAAAACATAAACAAATAAAAAGACAAACTTCATAAGCTTACTTCTTAGAGTCACTTTGTTGTGTCAACCTGAGAACAAGTGATAGCAATTCACCTCGCAATTCGTGCACTTTATCCCTGTACAACTGCTGAGATAACAGATCAAACCATTTCTCTTTGCCATCCACTGATGGATTGTTTTTAACTTTACAATACCATTCGCACACACATCTAGCTATCGCCATTACATAAAGGCCACAATCGTAGCCATTTGTTTGCTGCGGTGTTGGCCCCTCGTGATACCTAATTAATTTTAAGAACAAATATTGTTTTGTCAAATGCTGGTTGACAATCAGACAGTACGAGGATAACGGATGTTATTGTAGCAAATATAACATTAACATAATATCTTATTTTTTAACACGTCCTTTGTTAGTACAATCAGACAATAAGCTCACATCTCTTGTTCCAAACGAATCCTGGTGAAATTGAGAAGACGAACATTGTCTGGTGAAAATCTCACAGTATCAGGACCAATGTCATAGTTGTGTGGCAACACCTACAACGAGCTGGTAACTAGCAACCAGCTCCTTTAACAAGTAAGCAATTTAAATTAAAAAGAAAAATAATAGAATAGAAGAATCAACATTACCCGAAATTGACACCGCCGAGAAAGCTCTTGACCATGCCATAGAGCCTGCGCGCGTGGTTCGAGTTCAGGCCTCTGCTGCTGTCGTGGTGCACGAACTCCTGGGAAGGCACGTGACAGACGAGGAGGCTCCAGTGGGACCCACCCTCGGCGCGGGTGACGTCAGGGTTGTCGTTGATCGGAAACAGCACCAGAGCCTTGTGGGGAAGATCGAGGGGCAAGACGACGTCGGAGAGGAAAGCGGGATCGGGGTAGTTGGCGATGAGATAGGCGATGGAAGGCGGGACGAGGAGGATGTCGTCGGGGAAGGAACAGGACGCGGCGAGGTGGGAGAAGAAGAAGTGGATGAGGCGATCGTTGAGGTAGTGGGGCCCGCGCAGGATGGCGAGGTCGGACCGGATCAGGGTTGAGTCGCCGTAGGTCAGGATCCGATCATCGTCGGAACCGGATTCGTCGGAGAAGCGACCTGGCGATGTCATTCTCTCTCTCTCTCTCTCTCTGTGATGCAGTGATTCAGTGAGCGAGTGATTGATTTGTGTGTGATTCCTACGAGTGTCCGACACGGATACGACTCGGCCGGACACGAGTATTGTATTATTATCCGGTGCGGATACGGCCATAAGAAAATATTCGGAGCGAGATCGTACAATACATTTTTCTCTCCCCCCTTTGGATACGTTTCTATGGACAAAATATAGGTGCAACTATTATCTGATTATTATTCGATTTATTCGAATTGGAATTTTTTTGGTCCTGATCAAATTGGATAATATATAGTTTTTAAAAATACTATTTATTGGCTAATAGTTAATCCAACAATAGAAATTAAAATCTCTGACATGATTGCAACATTCGAGTTCCAAGAAAACGAAAAGAAACAAGTACTCAATCTTAATTGATAAATTGAGAGATGTATCATGTGTATATATATTCAATTATCTTTTATTTTTAGAATACAACTCATCACTAATAAGTCAACAAGTATGCGATTATCAGCAACCATGATAATTGATAAATAAATCCACATTCATACATGCATGCATACATGAAAAATACCATTTTTTCATTGGCATTGTTTGCTGCAATCCGACTGCGACGGCCAACAATACTGCGGCCGATATGCCCCGCAACAATAACACGCCCCGGAAGCACAATCGCACTTGACACAGAGTGACGGAATGTCGATCTTGCTTGTGTTTCTTTGATCTTCTAATTTGGAATATCCATTCATTGAATTACCGCACCAATTTTGAACGTCGATCTCGCTTGCGCTTATTCTGCCGCCTCCTACATGCACCACCCGACCTAAATACATACAAAATAATAAATATACAACATGCACAAAAAAGGAAAAAAAATGTTTTTTACTCAAAAAAAAATGATGAACACATGAAGTAGTTATTAGGAATGATTTTATGGAGAATTCATATCTGTTGTCATATTTTTTTCTATGGCAAAAGTGTGTCATAGTTTTTTTTTTAATGATAATAGGTAAGGTCCGGTAAAATATAAATTAAAGAGCACATTTTATAGTTAAATTTGGACCGTTTAAATTAAATCGAATCGTTTAAAATCTATGACAGCTAATGTATAATAAATTTTAATGGCAGTGAATGCAGAGCATTTTATCGAGACTCTAAATACTCACAAAATAAAGACAATGATATGAATTCAGAGGAGTTTAATTGATTGCTACAAGAAGAAACATTACCTTGAGTCACATAAAGGAGACAAGTGATGAGAAAAAGAAAAGCTAGAACTTGCAACTTGGTGTTCATCTTGAATTTGATGATGACTCTGTTGTAGAAATGGTGCTTTTATTTTATATTTATACTGATAATTATCAAAACAGATTTAGTTAAAATTTACAAAATATTATAAAAATATATAGTCATGTTTAATTTCTTTCTTAAATTACTAGAAATTTTTTTATGGGATTTAGATACATTGAACCTACTTATTATCCTAACTTATATAAATGAATTTTTGCTTCTTTATTTGGTATATATACGTTTAATAATTAAAAATAAATTTTCTTTTAAGATTTGAGTCTCTTTCATCTTTTTACCATTGCACCTTGTTTCTTTTCTTTTTTCATATATGAGCAAATTAAAGTACTTAGAATTGAAGTTGTGCAAATTTGAACTTCCATTTCAAATAAGTCTCAGCTATTGATAAAATTTCAATTTCTTCATATTACCAAAAAGAATAATAGAAATTCATTTACATTGAAGATGAGAAAGAAATAGAAAAGAGTAGAGAAATTAGAATTTAGAAATCTTGAGGGATAGTTTATTATGGGCCTTTCAAATTTAGGGGCAATTTTCCAAATTTATTTTTATGTACTTATCTTTTGTGGGCCGTGGGCCTTAGTAATTAATGAGTCTACTATATTATAAATCACAAAGAAAGAGATCCTTTAACCACTGTTATTTTTTTTGATAACTTTAACAATTAATTTTTAAAATTCTCAAAAAGAGAAAAAAATTGAAAAAAAAAATATTTTTTTAACTTATAGATTGATTGTGTTTTAAATTTCATATAATTTAAGGGTCATTTGATATTCCATCAAAAATCGTTAAATATAGATTGTTGTAAATATTATGTAATTTTAATGATCTTTAATGGAGTATCAAATAATATTTAAATTATATGAAATTTGAAAAACAAGCGATCTAAGTTAAAGAATATATTTATAATTTTTTTCTATTTTTTTGGAATTATTTGAAAATTCATTGTTAAGGTTACCAAAATAATAATTATCAAGAGATCATTACCCTGCTATAAATATAGAGAGGGGATTCCTTGACAACTAATATTTTTTGACAACCTTGATAACTATAGAAAAAAAAATTATAAATATATTTTGTAATTTATAGATTGATTGTGTTTTAATTTTCATATAATCTAAAAAATTATTTGATATTCCATCATAAATTATTAAATTTTAGACCGTTGAAAATTTCATACAATTTTAATTTTACGAAATCCCCTTCCATAAATATAATACTAGTAGATTGCGCTAGAGGCAATTTACAAAAAGAGAAAAAGAAAATAAATTGTACCGGAGGCAAAGAACATGATTGAATTTTTTTTTTTTCCTCTTTTGCTGATTTTACGCAAGAGAATGCTATGTGCCATTAATTATACCTAAGGGCCTTATTGTCAAAAAGAAAAGAAAGAATGGTACGTGGCATCATTGCCCTGATTCCCTACATGCAAAATGCAAATACAAATATGCAATGCGCCATTTTTCTTGGAAGCATTGGTTTGTGTTATTTCAATTAAAAAATGAAGAAAAATGGCATTTAAATGACTGTAGTACGCTTAAGTTTTCAACCTACCTCATATTTTTTGTTGCGCTATATCGTGCAGGACAATATATTATCCGTTAAATTATGTTAAAATTAATATAAAATAAATCTAAAAAAAACTCCTATACAATATATTATCAATTACGTCAAGATTCATATAAAATAAATCTAAAAAAATCTCTATAATTCACCGTCCGTATGCTGTGCAGCTCAGCAGAAGATCAGAACCCCCCAGCCTCAGGCCATTGTGATATTGTTCCACGCCAACACTATTAAATTAATAATAACAATAGTGGCTTTTCATATCTGCCATTACATATTTTTGGAGATTGCCAGCAAAGCATAACATGAAGAAATTGAAATGCTTTTGAGCATGCTCAGTCAAAAGAATCTTGTTAATGATATATATGTTTGCTAGTGCTGGATACAATTGTTCCAGGAGATTGAAATCACCTCCAACCTACTCAAGAATATTTACAAAGAGTGCGTATATATTTTATAAAGACTTCATGAGCTGGCCCAGTTCTCCACCAGTCTAATTAAGTCTAGGATCTGATTATGATTTATGACATGCATGCCCGTTTCTGACTCGAATTAAGGACAAACAAATGTGATCTTTAATTGGTACATGCAGCCTTAATTCCTTTTGTGCAAGTTAAATGACCAACTCAGCCTCTATAAAGCCCCAATGCAACCTCAAGCTGGATGAAAAATGGAAAAGAAAAAGAAAAAAATGATGGTGGTCCTGGACTTGGATAGGATGGTTTGTATGCAAACCCTTTAAGACTACCTTTTTTTTTTTTTTTTTGGGGGGGGGGTTGGTTTCAGAAATTAATTATGTTATAACAATATATGAATCAAAAGTAATTGAAATGGTGATGTTATCTGTACCAGTCTACCAGAGCCAAGATGCAAGATTGCTTAATTTCACAAATTGAAATGTATTTGCTACAAAGATGTGTCTATTTTGCTACTATTTTGGTCAGAATCAAGGATACCAGCAGCTATTCCCAAATTAATTTTGCATGCAAATGTCACAAGCCATGACTAACAAAAAGAAGTACAATGACACTAGCTACAAACTACAAAAACTGCATTTGGAAATTGGAGACTACACAAAATCAACCACACTAAAACAAAAGGTAAAACCTTAAAACCACACATTGAAATTACAATCCATCACGGTTCGTGCCACAAATAAATAAATATCAACTTCCCAAAAAGAAAATTAAAAAGAAGAAAGAAAGAAAAATAATCAAAACCCTCACTATTGATTGTTTTATTCATTCCACCATGACTAGAATGAAATCCTCTAGATCAACACACCGGCAATAAATACCATCAACCCGGCCATGCTAAACCACCGCGTCGCCGCAACTCTGAACCCGTCATTATCATCAGCCGCTTTCTGATCGGCTGTATCATCGGCATCAGGTCCCGGCGCATCGGCCACGGGTTGATGCTTCTTGGCCTTCTTCCCCTTGGCCGGCTTGGGCGCATCCGCAACCGAGTCAGGAGACGGGGCCGGCGCCTCTACAGGCGCAAACAATTCCTCGGGTTGCAACACTCTGTCGACTGAGAAGATCGCCACCGGCTCCTTATCAAACACCGTGCCAGTGATCTTTGAGGGGGAGTCAGCCGCGGTCTTCAGCGTGATGTGATCTCCGTCGTTCTGCACGGTGAAATTGAAGTTCTTCGCCGTACCGTCAGTGGCGAGCGTGTTCATGACACCATTGTTGGATTTGAGCTGGTCAAGGGAGTAGTAGACGGGAATTGCGTGGAAGAGGAGCACCGAGAGCTTGGCGTCGGCGGTGAGGTTCTTGAACTTGGACATGAAAGATTTGACAGCAGAATCGGAGGGGCAAAAGATGGTGATGCCTCCGTCGACGGAGGATTGAAAGGTGGAGGCCGCGTCTCGAGTGGAGAGCAGCAGATCTGCGAAATTCTTGCAACTTTTCTTCGCCATTACCGAGGTGAGGTTCGTGGGAGGAGGAGGAGGAGACGCCACGGTGGCGGCTGGAGGGTTCGCCGCTGGAGCGGGGGCAGCCTTGGTCGGAGCCGGGGCAGCCTTTGTCGGAGCTGGAGCAGCCTTGGTCGGAGCTGGAGCCTCTTCCGCAGTGGCGTGGACGGTCACGGCGAGGTGGTGGGGGTGGTCGGAGGGGCGGATCCGGGAAATGTGGTTGCGAGCGAAGGAGGTAGAGAGGAGGAGAGGAAGGAGGAGAAATGAGATGGCGATGCGATGCATTGTGGCGATCGATGGAGGTGGAGAAAAGGGTTTGATTGAATTGAATTGAATTGAACTTAGAGGAGAAGAGAGGGAAAGGAGGGGGGGGGGGGGAGGTAGAGTGAGAGAAAGAGAAAGAGACTAATGGAGAAGGGGGTTAACTAATTTAACTAATTAAACTAACTGTGGTTCTTACTTTGACTGCGCCACTGACATGTGGGTCCAGCTCTAAAAAACAAACAAAAGCACACTCGTGCCAACTGGATTATCACGTGCTCTGTGAATTTCGCGGATCCAATTGAGTTGATCTGTGTCGGTTGCGCGCACTTTTACGGAATGCCCCCCTTGTTAAACTGATATATCTTTTTCTAGAAATGTTTTACAAAATAGTCCTTTTGGACCCCCCCCCCCCCCACACCCCTTCAACAAATGACGTGGCTTGATTCCCTGAATGGCTGGCTGTATGAAAACAAGTAGTACGACGAGAGTGACACACGTGTTTCTGTTAATTTTTCAAAAAAAAAAAAGAAAAGAAACTGATATATTATTATATTATGATTTACTTTACTGATGTTTACAAACTTATAATTCACTTTAATAATTAATTCTATGGTATTGTTTTCTCGGAATGCTTGTCTTTATTCTATGGCCAAAAAGAGCAGATCAGAGCTGGCAAGATGGAGGAATTTATTTTTCTTTTAGGGGACCAGAATAATCAAATGGCAATTTCAATTTTACATTCTGGAAAAAGGATTTAAATTTAAATTTTAAGATGGTGGGTATTTTCACAAAAGGTTGCACCGTCGGTGCTGACTGGGCCTTGCTCCAATTATTCTTCTTCTTATTTATTATTATTATGGATATAATCAAATAGATAGATAATAGAATACTAATTTTGTTGACCTAATCCAACGTCACCTATTTAAATTTTGAAATCCCAGCTTGTACGAAAAGAACTAATTAACTATCATCTCGCTTTCTCCATCTAATAATTTTAATGATAATAATGAAAACAAGTTTTTTTCTTTTTGATCTATCTCAAATCTCAATTGATTATGAGAAGAAACATTATGGAGGGTCAATGTACCGATAGATTCTAAATCCTGCTGATCTAATACATACGATAATAGGTTACATTTTTTATAAATGTTGAGGTTAACGGAAGTCTTTATTTTTAAAAAAGTTATACGAAAAAAACAAACTAGTGTGTAATGGCAAGGCCTCAGCTGCCATTACCAGTTCAGACACTGATCACTGGTGAACCTTCCTTCCTATACAATTTCTGGAATGGACTTATTTGTGTGCTGCTACTGTCATGACTCCTGGAAACAAAATCAATCAGGATGGGATCATCAATGGTTTCATCCTTTTTACAAGTATTATTCTCCAAGAATTAAAAATTGAAAAATCTGACTTAAAAAGGGCTTCAGATTTGAAGTTTTCAAAACCTGACTGGCTTTGCTCCCTTGATGTTTTTGTTTTTTTTTGGTCAGTTTGGTACCAATTTTATTCTTTTAATCTGCTGTTTTTTATGGCTTCTGACATTTTGCTGCTGTTGGTTAAAGCAATTATTTTGGTTGCCTACTGGATTTTTTTTTGTCATAGACAACAAAATAAAATTGGACAATGTAAAGAAAATACAATAAATATATGAACCCGATTAAACCTACTCGGGCTGTTGCGGAAATGGTTCTGCTTTCAGATCGGCAGTCTCGCATGACCCCTATCCAAGAGCCTTTTGTAACACTTCAATAAATATGCTGAGGAATGTGGTTTAATGAATATGTCATTCATGCTTGAACAAATATAAATCATGGTATAATATAATCAAATAAGCAATTAATAGATGGAAATCACAGCTAATTAAGTAAAACCATGATAGCATCAGCATTTGACAATACACTAGACAACAAAATTAGCTACTTCTTTCTGTTTAGAAAACCTTATCCAGTAGTAAAACAGTAATTAAAAATATTATTATCCCTAACACCAATTCAGCTCCTAAGATGTTATAAGAAACTGCATTAAACATAATTTCCCGTCAAATATGACAAATTTAATTAAGATCAATATATGGCAGAATTTGTCCTTCTTGAAGAAGGTGCTTCGTGATTGTGTCTGCCTTCGTAAGTAGTCACAAACGATCCCGACTCATCCGACACCTTCTCGACGTACTTTCGCACATTGCATTTTGGGCTTGTGCATCTGTAGTAACTCCTAAATTGCAAAAAATAAGATAATAAATCAATGAAATAGTAATTTAAATATAAATAACAGGTCTTCTCAGGTGATGCTTAAGCTGTCTAACTGTTCCCTTCTTTTCTTTTGGAATTAATTATTTTGATTAATAAATAACAAATCACAAAGAATTGGAGAGAGAAGAGATAAAAATGAACTAATAAGAAACACAAGCACCATATTTCTGTAATCTCAATTTTGTACAGACCAAGTTGTTCTTTTTGTCATGGTACCAGGCAGCAAACATGTATTGGTCATGACTGGTATGAAAACTGGTATGCTATAATGTACCAATGTACCTTGGATAGGGGTTCCCTTTCACAACTTTCTGTCCATATTTTCTCCAGTGGAAACCATCTCCTGCTGCATCTATTTCTGCAGGAGCTTGAACTGGAGTTGCAGCATCTCCACTTCCAGCAACTGCACTTCCACCACTTATTTGGTCATCCTTCTTTCTGGTATTCAAAAAAAAAAAAAAAATTTGTATCTCAGGTATGTTATGGTAAATCTGAAGTTTACTTATGAATGGTTATAAAATACCTTCTCTTGAAATCGGGTTGGTTGAAATCAGCACTAGCTGTGACACCACCAAATTCAGATACACTGGAAAAATTACCTTCCTGCCCCTGAAAACAACTGCCGAAGCTGGGTAAACTGAACTCATCCTGGCCATCCATCCTTGGTTCAAAAGCACTTCCGCTTGCCGTACCAATTACATTTCCATCAAAAGCAGAATTACCAGAAGCAGTACTAGTTTGTTGATGCCGTTTTAGAGGTTGCGGTTTGGGGTGGTTGTGCTCCCCTTTGTAAACTATCTCTGCTATTTGTCCATCAAGTGTTCTTTCCACCTGTAAACAGATGCATATATTTGAATTTTTTAAGTCTTATTTCATTTGTTAAGATACCAACCATGACCCTTAAGATCATATACCTAGCAATAATTGGTCATTAACATATGACGGTACATACCAGGTTTTAGGTTTCAGAACCATAATAGCGGTACTGAAATGATAGCAACTAGTAGCAGTACTAACAATGAGTAGCACAGTAATATGTTAGTTTTTGCCTATAGTGACTGATACAGATGGTTCTTCTAAACAAGATCATCACACCACTACCAGTACCTTTGAAGATCATTATGGCTGTGTTAGAATGGCAAAGCTCCAGGTACCAGTACCAGTCTAGGTACCTACAAAGGTGTTGGGCAATGGTACAAACCATGATTATCACACAAAGTATAAACTGGACTGACCGTTACATGTATCGGCACTGGAACATTGGCACATACCTTTTTCTTGACGGGGCAATTGGGGTGAGTACACTTGTAATAACTCCTGGGAAATTCACTTCCCTTCACTTGCTTCTGTCCGTATTTCCTCCAGTTATATCCATCATATGACGGGCGATCGGCCGATCCGCTGTTTGCTGTTTGGTGGCTCGTCTCCTGTTCTGTGCTTTGAGTTGGGAGTCTCGGAGGGTCAGTGACACTCGGGTTGACAGTGGGAGGATGTGAGGTTGGATTTGAGTAATACTTCGGTGCAGGTTGCATTTGGGGGTTGTAGTCTGGCTGATGTAATTCCAGGTTCTGAGAAGAGGCCAGTTGATCCGTTGCTGTTTGGTGGTGAGACGATGTGGCAGTTTCCTGTTTATTAGTTTATAAATTAGTCTTAATTACAAAAATCCGTTTGTCATTTGTTTCCGAGTTGGTGCTTCTGACACACACCGAAATGGTACAAATAAAGTAATTGAAGAAGCAAGATGGGTGTTCCTATGTAGGATTTATCATTTATGATTGTTTTATTTATTTCTAGTATGAGTATCTACTACTGCTTACCGGATTGGTGAAGAGCGACGACGCACTTCTTCTTGCAACAAGCTTTGGTGTTGGCCTATACAAAATTGACGCATTCGACCCTTCTTTTGATGAAGTTTTGTCAGAAAAACCAATGCTGACGGATTCTGACACCTCATCCTAAAACCATATACATTTGCATTAAGCAACAATCATCAAATTTAAAAATTTAATCAAATTCCTATGCAAAAAAGGAAAAAAAAAAGAAGAAGATCTTAGCATATTTTGTAAACATGGCCCTTAGATATTGTTTTCCTTTACACTTTTACACTGTTTGGGTCTAAATTAATATAAACTAAAATTGTATACATGCAAGTACAAAATGTGCAAAGATAAGTATCAGTCAGTAAGCAGACCTCAAATGGCAAAATAGTTAAACCAGTGTAGATAAAAAAATAATTTGGTACCAGAAGGGCATGTATGAAAAGCATACCATAGTAGGAGGGCAAATTTGGTTTTGTTTGGGTCTAAATCTGATGCTTTTTGGTTTAATAGCAACAGAAGAATCAGACACGGCAACAAGTCGGTTGTTGAAGAAAGGCCGAGATGCCACAGGCTTGGCCACAACAATCTTCTCTGCATCTTCTGGCATGATGTTTCTTTAATTTGATTTGATTATTATAAATTGGCAATTTTCTTTTTACGGTGCTTTATTTTTTCCTTCAATTTTCTTTCATTTGGTGGAGTAGAAGTTGAATATTAGATATCAACGATCGAGTAGCCCGATATATATCTTAACCTGCAAAAAGAAAAAAAAGAAAATAATGATAATGATTGATGATTGATGATTAAGGATGATGATGATGGAAGGTACTATTGTATAATATAATTTTTGTTTTAACTTTTTCTTTTAATATGAGAAAAATTTCCTGGAGAATGAATAATTCTTTACACAAAACTGTGTAAGAGTGTTTTGTTTAATAATTCTTTACACAAAAAAAATAAGATATACATTCTTTATATTTCGATATTATTTTTCAAAATTAACTTACTTGGTCATTGTTTGCAAAGAATTAGTCTAAGTTTCCCAAGTATAGAATGCCTGAATTCCTAGAGATCAAATTTAAGTGTATTTTGTAGTAGGAAAAAATTATAAAGTTTTGGTCAAAAATTCAATATGAACACATCTGCCTATGTATAATTAGTAAGTAAACTCTAAAACCATACAGTCATGACAATTAAATGATAGAATTTTTGTACTCAATAGAGGTAAATTAAAAATATAAAGCCTGTCCTGTCAAAACAATTGTGTAAAGTGTAAAAGTAAAAACTTATCTAACTCTTGTATTTCTTATTTAAATTGTTCATAAAACTGTTAATTTTACTATACAAAAATTTGAAAAAAGAAATCACATGATACGATCTTATTAGCTGACGGCACTTACCGTGAAAAATAACAAAAATAAAGGTTAAAAAGTAATCTAAACATAACAAAAAAAATATATAATTAAGTATACATACCTAATTACACAAAAAACAGTGCCTCAGCAACTCTTAATCACAATATAAGGAAGAAGAAGAAAAGAAAACAAAGTTTCATGAGTGGGAGAACAGAGAGAACAGAGGTATAGTATCTTGTGCTACTCACGTGACAAGCCATGAGATTATGAAAAGAACTTGGACTGGTAGAGATGGAGAAGATGGAAGGAGAAAAGTGATACCTAGAGATAGAAAGAGAATGAGGAGAAGTTAGAGAGAGAGAGAGAGAGAGAGAGAGAGAAAGACCGTTAGGTCAGACTGGTTGCCACTGTTAGTTCTGAGTCTCTCTCTCTCTCTCTCTACTCGAGGTCAAATAAATATACAGAAAGAAAGAAAGAAAGAATATGCTTATTATTCCATAGTGGTCCCTATATCATTTGACAATTACATGTTGCATCCTGACTGAGGATATATTTCACACTATATAGTAAAGGTGCACATATATATAGTTTCTGTGAATTTCTTTGCTATAGTTTAATTACTAGCTCATTTGATTTGAGTGTGCAATGTAACAGCACTAAAAATATTAATAGTTTTAATTTGTCATAGGATGAATAATATATATAAGGTTGTTATATGAGCATTTTTGGCACCTAAGAAAAGGCTATGCACAATGGAACATCTTCCAAGGTGTATAAAAAGAACCTTTCTTCTCAAAGGTTTTCGAACAATTCCATTTTTAAGGATTTTGAAACCATTCCATTAAGACTTTTTGAGAAAAAGTTTAAAAATTCAAGAGATGCATGGAAAAAAAAAGTGAAATTTTCATACTAATTTTTTAAGGATTGTTATGACAAAAAAAAAAATAGGTGCATTGTCAAATCAGTTTGCCTTCTGGTTTCCTTTTCCAGTTAACAAACAAGTTGCATTTATTGTCTATGTAGTTAATATATTTCCGAGACATTTGTACTCCAAACCAACCCCCCCCCCCCCCTTCAAAAAAAAAAAGGAAAAACATAATCACTGTCTTAGCAAGCAGTGAAAGTTTTTTTTTTTTTATAAAAGATGTGAGTTTAAGTCATTCAATATTTAAATTATATATAAAAAATTCTCATTCAGATTTCAAATCTGTAATCTCTTACATAAAAAAACATTATCTTTTACCATTAGATTAAAGGCTAGCTCTAGCAAGTAGTAGAAGTTGGTTCAAGTAAAGAGAGAGGAGAGAGTTGCCAGTTTATCAGAGAGAGAGAGAGAGAGGATAGAGTTGCCAGTTTATCACAGAGAGAGAGAGAGAGAGGATAGAGTTGCCAGTTTATCACAGAGAGAGAGAGAGTGAGAGAGAGAGAGAGAGAGGAGAGAGTTGCCAGTTTATCACAGAGAGAGAGAGAGAGAGAGAGAGAGAGAGGATAGAGTTGCCAGTTTATCACAGAGAGAGAGAGAGAGAGAGGAGAGAGTTGCCAGTTTATCACAGAGAGAGAGAGAGAGAGAGAGGAACTTAGCAGCCTAGCAGCTACTAAGGTTTTCAAAAGAGAGGGGAAGGGATGAAAAGAAAGAAAAGAACAACGTACCAAAACTAGGTATCCAGTGGAGATTTTCTCTTTGGGTAGTCTTGATTCCTTCTAACCTATCGTTTAAGTAGCTATGCCCCCTTGAATCTTTTATTAAACAATGAAAAAGCGATTACAGCTTCTGTGTAGTTTGCTCATAGCCGTAGGTAATGGTGGAATTATGGCAAGTAATAAATATAAATTGTTGTAAATTGTATAAGTTTTAATAGTTTTTAATCGACTATCAAATAACATCAAATTGCATAAAATTTGAAATATAATCCAAGAATATATCTATAAATATATATTTTTTTTAAGATTTTTTAATTTATTTGAAATCTCATTGTTAAGATTGTCAAAATAATCATTGTCAAGTGATCCCTTCCCTAAAAGGAAATTGTTTATATATAAACAAGGATAGAACCAGATGATGTGTATATTGTTCAAAAAGAATTGCTCTCAGTGCAGTACTTACTGCAAGCTGTTTTTAAATAGGCATATAAAACTATAATTGTTATTTTTTTTATTGTTTCTGTACTAAAAGCTAAACAGATGATGTATACATGCTTTTCATGATCCAGTTAGAAATGACACCCAAATGGAAGAATAACTTGATTGACAAAAAGCAATGGAAGAATGGCATGAAAGTGAGCGCAACATATGATCCAAAATTATATTTGGGGAAGCGGAGAGCATGGGCCCAATGATATAAATACTTCCAAGTGATCTATGTGAGATATGAAATTCAAAAAGGAAAGGAAGCAAGGACAGAGGTGTGAGATATGAAACTTTCTTTTTTAATCCGAGTTTTTCTGTGGCAGTAAGAGTGGGTGCCAAAACCCTAGCGAATGAAAATCCCTGCTGAGCAGGCCGTGACGTGTTACGAAGTAACAAGAGATGGGGCCCACAGTACAGTGACTTGTCGCGTGGCAGAAAACACCTATGAGGAGATGTCTCATACATAGCGCTGTAGCAGAGGAATTGGAATTAGAGTTAGGTGAGCGCTTTGGTTTTGGTGAGGACCTGTGACCACGGAGTAATGCCATGCCAAATACCAGAGCCAAAATGTGGGCCCCACCTTTTCTTTTGCCTCAGAAATGGAATTTGTTTTTTGTTTCTTTTACCCCCTCCCCCCCAACAAAAAACATTATGAAAACTGTACCAATACACTTTACTAAGAAACAATGGAAAAAAGATATAAACGAGTCAACTTTTAATCAATCAAACCGAGTGTAAGCAAGTGCAAATGACAAAATTAAACCCAACTACAGCTTATTAATGCGAAATATTGAGTAGGCCATAAAACTAATTGAATTTCACATAATAAACACAGAGTAAGCATACAAAACAACTCCAATTTGTTAGAACCCCACCTGAGTTGAATATCTGACAAAAATCAAGAACACCAAAGTCGAATGCCAACCCAATGTTACAATGGACAAACAGAAATAATATTTTACTAATACAAACTGAAAATTGCAAACAACAAACTCTAAAAATTACAAATAATAATAAGCCCAGGAAAGGTATTATTGCACTAATTGTACTCAAATTAACGACGGCCGTCAAGCTTTCCTTCATCCTCCATAATACCATCACCGGCATGCCTGTATGCACACAAAACAAAATTGTAATACAAACATATACCTTTGCATCAATTATCCAAGAATATCACCATTTTCAGAAACTTTTCAAAACAGCAACTACAAGACAAATAAATAAATTATAAATATTAGAAGTAACAATGATGGTGGTGGTGATGACATAGATGATGATAAAAGAAAAGATATAATTCTGGTCCCCAACCTTTCATAAAAAAAAACTTTCGAGCTACTATGAAAAGGTAACCATTCAAACAAGAAAAGGCATAAAACTGGAACTTTTGAGAAACCAGATGCAATATACTATTCAACTATTAACAAAGAACTTGCTTCAATTTACTGTACATGGGCAAAGTTGGGAGAAGAAAAAGTGAGGATTCTGACCTCCAAGAGGAAGTTAGGTTGCGGGCCTTGCGGTCCAAATGAACATTTTCTAGGGCATTAGAAGCCCGAATCACATCCTCTGAAATTTCGTCAGACTCATATCTCCAGTTGTAATCGTCTTTTCTCATCCTCCTATCTAAAAATACAATATACAACAGTTAAGTAGTTCAAAATCAAATTTTTTTTGTCAAATAAAAGAATACAAAAGAGAAAACAAACACAGGATGGATGTCATCTAGGAGGGGCCAAAATATCAACTGTATCATGCACTCTGAATAAAAAATTCTATTACAAGGCACCAGGTATGAACCAGTTAATCCTATAAAACTTTTATTTTTGACGTCCCTTTGAGATAGAAAAAGTCAACTTAAGATTATTATGAATATAAAACACTTCTTTATTATCTTCTGTTTATGAGAGTCAATGTAAGAACAACTGTAAAAAGAGAGAGAGAGAAGTTACCTGATGCTTGTGAACCTGGAATTTGCCTAGAAAAAGAAAATGAGAACATCAGATTAAGAAAACAACAGAGATTTGCAAATGTCTCCTGCAATATACCAGAAGTGTATAAGCCATATATCATTGAAATGAGCAAAGACCATATTTCAAATCTCAATTTCAGCATTTGCAAAGGCACTGAGGGACTACTTGTTGCTGGGTTTTTCTGTAATAGTATATTGTAGGGACCTCATTGCAATTTTTATCAACAGAGAAACCAAGAGTTGCTTCGGAGCTACAATAAATAAGGTATACAGAAGACCAAAACTACATACCTTCCCAGAGGTGGCAAACCGCTGACAGCAGTGGAAGAAGAAGGCCTCCTGACATTTCTAGAAGATTCGGTACTGGAGCTAGAAACAGAATCGGTATCATTTACAATTCTCCTCCCAGCTGCCATCCTTGTCTGTGACAAGTTCTGGTACACAATAGTTTAGATTTTTTTCTAAGCCACTAATTAAAAGCAAAGCTGTGAGAACAGATAAAAGATTGTGCATGTATAGTTTACTATCTGATAACTCACAAATCAAAAAGTGCCAAATGCATAGGAATCACATTAAGCATTGCTTAGATCATAATCTATTAAGAAGAGAGCAATTCAAGTATACTACATCCCAAAAAGGAGGTGCAAAACAAAACAAAATCATGTTCACTTTGAAAAAATTAAGATATATGTACCCTTAGTCTATGTGCTTCCAAAGATATAGCAAACAAGTATGCAATTTTAATCTCGACACAAGTAACAAAGACAAAAAGAGTATGTTTTGTGCCTACACAGATATTAAAAAAGGTAGCAGGTGTGTTGGTGTATCATCCATGTTCTGAAGGGGCATATAAAGATATTTCTCATTTTAGTATGCATAATGTTTTGATATTTTCTTGGGATATTATAATAAAACTAATCTTATCAAGACACATAAAACTGTTAAAAAGACATAAGGGATAGAAGTACAAGCTAGAAAAAAGAAACCTCATATTTAAGAAATCCTTCAAGAACATCAAGCAGCATAGGCCCACTTTCAGCAGTCCTGGTACCATCACTTTTGTTTGAGAAATCCCTCAACTCTGATTTCCAGAAATCCTTGGGCTGATCAGCAAAGTATTACACAGGATCAAGAAATAGTAATCCTTTCTTTTCCAACAAAATTTCAAACATATTTGGCTACTCTATCAATAGAGAAATGAAGTTTTAAAAAAAAAGAAAGTTACCAAGTTACACTCAGGGAGGTAAACTTTTAGAGTATGATTGAGCTGGGCCCACTCCAAGTACTCACATACCAGTGCTGTCAAAAGCCTACCTGCAAGATGTACCAATCCAATATAACTGTATCACAGACTTTAGAATATTAAATGCTACACATGGATAAAACAGAGTGTAAGGCCAGTTATATCTTTACTTATAAGCAGTCGATAAAAAGTTGTCTTTTTGTTCAAGTAGCATGTCAAATGCTATCTGCATTCAAATAATTTTCTATTCCTGTATGAACCAGAAAGACCAAGAATATATCAAATGTTCACTGTAAAGCAACAAATAGCAAGGTAACCTTGCCCACCTAACTCTGGAATTGTCTTTCAACTAAATTTTCTCTTTCATACATGCCTAATTCCAATTAAACAAAGAAAATATCAAGCATACCCTGTAAAACACAGTCTATATCCACTATGCCCCCTTCTGAAGAAACAAACCAAAATGTGTTCTGGTTTGACTAGTTTTCCAAGCAACCAGCAGAGGGTGATATTCACTTTGTGCAGAGTGCTATGCTTTATTATTTTAATTATTTCACAGGCATCCATGGGTAGCTCGTTAGATTTTTGGGACATGCTAATCTTTGCTACTCCTTTGCTTAAAACAAAAATTTCTCCTAATTTTTCAAAGATGATGACAGTAACCCTCTTTCTCAATCAGACAATGTGGAATATTTTGAGGTGTCCTAAGGCCCTAAGGGAAATTTCATGCAAATTATACTATGAAGATAAGTATTTTTTAATAGACCAATATCTTATTCATCTGCAAGTAACATCCGACATTGCTCAAATTGCAAACACACAAAACACTAATGGGTCACGTACAAATGAGAACCAACATTCAAGTGATGGTGAAGTGAAAGAGTAAATTGCCCCACTTCTTTATTTTAATTGAACTCAACTCTTTGACACCAAGTTATGCAGAACAGCGATCAACATAAACTTATTTGGCTTTGTTCTACTCTTAGTTTTACAATAGAAAAAGATCAGCCTCCATATAGGTATAAATAAGGACATTATGAACCTATAGCAAATGCACACATTACTTTTCATATAAGCCAAAAATTTAGCACTATTTGCACATGAAACTTCCAAGTAACATTTGCACATACAGTATAATGCTGGGTATGTTGTTTGCAATAGTTCAGATAGAATATATATCAAAGCAAACAAAAGTTTGTAAATAGTAAAAACCTGAAGGAGAGGCATGAAGTTGCTTGGCTCGGTCGTTACAGCAGCCAAGCAAAGCAGGATTTGCTCCTTCTTCATTTTCTACAACTCTATCCTCTTCTTCTATTGCCTCAAATACACTTGCTCTCAGCTCCGCCTATATCACACAATCATTTCACATACAAATCACTGAATCCAATAGTTTCTTTTTACATGGCATCAAAACCAATAATAAAATTTAACATAGGATAATATTAAGTACTAATGATCTCAATTTGGCCCTACTGCTATCCCAGTACAGACGAGATCTCTTTGTTGATTGTTCAATACTTTTTATTTAGAATTTCAGCTGGGACTACCTGTATTAAACACGTAGTTAGGTAACAAACATCCCTAACTAAGCTATAGAAAACCAATTAAACAAACAGAGCCGACATTGAGCTGCACACGGCATTATCTAGAGATTATTCAGTCAGATAGTGAACTATTTATTTGTCTCGTTAAGCAATCAAACCTCCATTTCAGAACCTCTAGAAATTTAAAAAATGACAAGTTTTCTTTTTTTATAAGCCTGATTTTGCTTTAATCTTTCAATGTAACAGAATGTCAGCTTTAAAATTGTCTCAAGATCAGATGCCAAAACAAGACGTAGCATTCACACATGAAATTTTTAATCCCATAAGAAATCGGAAAATGATACCAAAAATGGTTTCAGATCGCAAATGCATAACCGCTTCAGACCGCATCTAATCGGACCTAGTTCACATTTCAGGAAGGATCTATCTTAACGACATACCTAAATCCTCTCAAAAACCTAAATTACCCAGACCAGGAACAAAATAAGAAAAAAGTGAAGAAATAGAGAAAAGGAACAACAAACCCTAATCTTCGCGAGCACCCCTTTCTTCTCGAGGGTTCGCGTGACGAGCGTCTTGAGCTCCATCATCTCTCTGGCGTAGTCGTCCATCTTCTCTCTCTCTCTGGATTTCTGCTTTCTCTAGAGAGAGAAAAGGAGGAGAGGAGAGAGAGAGAGAGAAAGGGTCGAGAGAGAGCTTATAATTTGAAAATAAATAAATAAAAATCAAGACTGGAGCAGCAGCTGCCTGATTTTACAATTTTTTTTTTCTGTCCCAAGTCCTGACGGTGACGGAGAAAGAGAAAGATGAATAGAAAACGAAAGGAGCAAAAGACGGAGGTCTCTTTTGTAAAATTGTCGGTCTTTGGTAGATTCTCTGTGGCGGAAACAATGTACGAAGGATAGGCATCTCACTGACTTCGTCCCAAATGAATTTGGAGAGTAGAAACAGAAAGGAAGAAGAAAAAATAATAAAATAATATAATAATATAGTTCGTTTCGGTTGTTTGTAAGATCCCGGAGTATGATCTCCTATACTTTAATCTACTTGACATGCGCCACAGAAGATCAAACCTTAGTCAGTCGGTCTATGCGCTACCTCGCATTATCGCCAATAGACCAGGTGTACAGTGTCATTGGGTGACGCCATCCCATCCCATCCCATCGCGATGAGTTATCCTATATTTGTTTTGAGAACACCGGGTGCAAAGTACATATCATTATGGTGAGTATGCCAGGTCACGTGACTGATTCCTACGGCCCCACTGGGTTCTGGTTCTGGCGTTCGTTAGGAGTCGCCACGCGAGATTCCACGTGGAATAGGAAGAGGACCCATCTGATCCCTGGAAGTCCATCCCAAATGCAGATATGCTTTGATCAAGATTCAAGACCTGATAGTATATAGATCCATCCATTTTGTTTGCATCAACATTTGCTTGCTAATTGTATGACTGGCACAGCGCAGAGAAAGAATCTATCCCTTACTGTGTGTTGCTAATTGTATGACTGGCACTGCATCTTATTTCTTTGAGCGCAGAGAAAGAATCTATCCCTTATTGTGCATCTGTCTGATCATTTTCTTCTTTATTAACGTCAATTATATATCAATTATATATTGTTAACTACAAATACGTTATTATTAACTAATAAAATATAATAATTCTGTTGTAAAGAGTGAACACTAAATATTTTCGTATTTTTCTTTCTATAACTTATAGCTGCTCAAGAAGGTTTTAGAGCGTACTAGACTAGAATGATCTGAATGTTATTTAGTGTAACATCTAAGATTAATAATTCAGAACTTATTCAAGAAGAAGAGGATTTGGATGATTTAGAAGTGATAGAGTTAGGACATCAAGGATCCTTATCCTCTACAACATAATCAGAACAAAGAAAAAGAAAATATTTACTCCAAATGTGAAGTTTACAGTATATTTAACATGTAGATAGAGAGAGAGAGAGAGAGAGGTAAGGACAAAGGAGAGGTGTACTGGTAATATTTCATGCCTTAATTTGTACAAAGTTAAAACTGAATGACTTGTTTGGGTTGGCTACCTAACTTGCCGAGAGCCTTATCTAGCGCAACCTTGAAATCACTGAACGGTGTCAGCTCCATCCTGCAGTTCAATAGTAAAAAATCAGAACCTATTCCTATGGATTTTATTCTCATTTGAATTCCCAACTATTTCAAAGTTCCCATGTTAGTCATTCAACAAATTCTACTTTGTACCACTGATGTCA
Organism: x Bolboschoenoplectus mariqueter; assembly: GCA_037678475.1. NCBI lineage: Eukaryota > Viridiplantae > Streptophyta > Magnoliopsida > Poales > Cyperaceae > x Bolboschoenoplectus > x Bolboschoenoplectus mariqueter. The sequence continues at coordinate 2,667,552 of CM075272.1, forward strand.
TAGCATTTTAATCCTGTGAACACTGACATCAAATGAGTAATGTGTTGAATGTCACACATCACCCAAAAAGAATGATCACTCCTGAACTAATGCACTAGAATATTCATCTACTATGATTTAAGGGACCGAAAATATATATTTAGAATGTCACACATTCACAGTTCAAGGACCAGAACATGTATCATGCTAAAATAAAATTTCTGTCCATACTCGTATTTGAGTTTGCCGCTGGCTACTAAGCCGAGAAGGTAATCTATCAAAGCTTTGCACTCTTCTGCCTTATCTGACGCCATCCATTTTTGTAGCCAAAACCCTCTCAGGGAAAGATCCTAGAAAAAGAAAAAATAATTAATTCCTTTAGGGCAAACAAAACTATTATAACTGGAATTTTAAAAATATCAAGTATTTTAACATACAGATACCAAAATATGAAAAATTCCAGTGCTTGTATGTACACAGTTCAAGAGAAAAGAAGGGCAATTCCTCAAAAAAAAAAAAGGCAATGAAAGAAATTAAAGAAAAAAAATAAGTAGGAGGACCAGGGAATATGTGACATTTTCCTTGTTTGGGACAGATACCTTGTAAATTTGTCACTTTTGCATGGGTTATCGACAAATGAACTTTGTTCTTTGTAGCTTTTGCCTCTCTTACGGTTTATATGCAAAACTGACAATAAAGTGACTCCTTCCAGAAACAAATTAAACAAATATTTTCCTTGGTTCTGTACCAGCCTGGTATTAGTGTGGACAGAATTAGAAAAATGGACCACATTTGGACTCAAATATAGTTAAGACTTGAAAGTAAATGGTTAAGATTAGGAGTTGACAAATCCTATTTAAATATATACTTGACAGCAAAATTGATCAAATCATATGAAATCAGACAACTAACCTTGAATATAAAAGACGAGGTGGGTACAGTGATAGGTTTCTTGGACATCCCACCATATGTCACCATTGTTCCACCTTGCCTTAATTAAACACCAAAAAAAAAAACAACCAAATTCATTTTAACATCTCTAAAAGAGTAATAAATGCTTATTAAGCACCACTCAAATGATCTAGTTTCAACCATTTTGGTCACTTCCATCAGCCTTCCCAGCCAAAAAGGTAAACACACATCAAATCAGCGTTGCTGTGACATTCTTGATTTGTCAGCTGAAAGATATCAAGCCACAATCGCTCATTTCAAATCCACGCTGACATGGATTTGGTCCATCTCCAACTCGTAGATGATATTTGGGCAAAAATGGTACAATTTTCTTGAGGGACTGAAATTTAAACAGATGAACTGTCTGGACCAAAATGGAAAATGAGCTGTATTTCATGGACCATTCTGTCCAATCATCACTTCATAAATAGAGAGTCGAGCAGGTTATGATTTCAGGTTTACCTTAAAAACTTGAGAACCAAAGAGGCAGCATTTCCTCCAACACAGTTGAATCCCAATGCAGGCTCTGGCAAATCACCCTTATAAAAATAGTTTCATACAACAGATTAAACTAAAGCTGAAGAATTATCTACAAATACACAACAATATGGGGTTGGGGGTTACCAGGAGGCTTTTGATATTTTTAATTTCCAACTGGGTTTCTGTAAAAACCTCATCTGCACCAAGCCTTTTCAGCTTCTCTTTAACTTCTGAAGAACCAGGCCTGCGACAGTTTGCACAAGAAATCATTCAACCTTTTTAAACTTTTAGCCAAGTCTAGCATATGCAATTATGCAAATCCTTGAACAATTAGAAGTAGAACCTGTCTCTGATGATATTTATGCTATGGACACCTCGAGCTCTTGCTATTTGAATAACGCACTGGCCGACAATACTATTGGCACCATTCTGTACAATCGCATCACCTGGTTAAGTGCGCAAACAATATCTAATTACTAATTTTCTTTTCGATTGCCGTGAAAAGTAAAACGAGTTAGTTATGATATTGCAACAGTATGCGAGACAGAAAAGGTGTAAATAATGTGACATTTGAACTTTGTAAAACAAACACCTGAGTTTAGCTTGACAAAGTCTTCAAGCATCCTTACTGCTGTGAGTGGATTTACAGTAACTGTAGCTGCATACTCCATCGGTATATCGTTTCTCACTTTGTACCATTGACCTTCTTCCTTCACCACATAAGTTTGCCATGTCGCTGTAATAACATTTCTCTTTTTATCGATACGCACTTTTAGCAAAAACAAGTTCTTAATACATCTAAGCTTTTACCAGATAAGATAATTACTAAATGATAGTGTAACCCACCAACAATAGTGTATTTGAACTTTAGAAGAACAGGAAAGGTATCGTGTTATATCTGTATGTCTAAGAAAACTATTTTGTGTACATGTAAATATATGACTAAAATACCGGAAGAGAGGGGAAAGGGAATGACCCAATCTCCCACAGAGAGACCCGTCACAGAAGATCCCAACGTGTGAACTTCTCCAACTCCTTCATAACCTCCCACCGCAGGCACCGCAGGCCTCACTGGATATACACCTACAAAATATATTAAATTAAATTAAAGTAAATGAATAGCAATGAGCATTTTCATTTAATTAAACTAACAAGAACTTAAATAACAAACCTTCGATTCGATTGATGTCGGACGGATTGATTGGAGATGCGAGCATCCTGACACACACATCATTCGGTTTTAATTCGACTGGAGGTACCTCGACAATCCTAAGAAAGAAAGAACGGATAAAAAGCAATTCTAATATGCAATGAAATATGTCAATTGATTGGTAAAATCAGCTACAGAGAGAGAGAGAGAGTAAAGACCTGGTGACTTGATCGGGAGCACCGTGTTGATCGTAGACGACGGCGGTAGAAGGGGGAGAGAGAGCGGTGGAATAGGATGCGCGGAAGGTGTTCGACGAAATGCGCGAGAGAGAGCGGGGAAAGGCGTTGGCGCAGGGGCGCCGGAGAATCCTGAGAGACGCCATCAATGGAGAGGCACCCCTTATTTTCATGTACTAATTAATAATAACCCTAATTAATAAATTAGATTCAAACACTCAGCAATCACCAGTTCTGAGCTCTCTCTCTCTCTCTCTCTCTCTCTGTGCATGGAGCAATGGAGAAGGGTCGAGAGGAGGTCTTTTACTTTGGGAATGGGGGGCGTTCCAACGCCCAGAGGACCATATTTTTGTCCGATGGGTAAAATCACCGTTGGATTATCAAATCTGATAATCCGCACGATTATTAAAGCGTTGGATAGAACTTTTGTGCGAATCTTGATTCCATCGAACGGTTTTTATCCCATAGGACCAAATTTTCGTCCAATAGGCGTTGGAACTCCTCCGTTCGCTTTACTTTGTAAGAGACCGGACAGGGAGGTGGACCACCATTGTCAGTGATACAAATACAATAGTTATATAAATTATATATCCCACAAGGATCATATAAAAAAGAATTTGAGCCCAGAGAAGAAATTGGGTGAAACCAGGCCCCCATATTCCTCCAATTTCTCTGGGCTATCTTCTCCTTCTCTATGTATTATATTATGTAACAAACTAAATTAATGCAAGTCGATCTGTACATGTCATCAAGACATCAACATCGAACTGGTACCAGTACCAGTATACCAGACCTTTAACCACCAAAGATAGCAAGTACAACATTGATTGCTCTCAACTTTAAACAATGAATTCAATACCAGCAACATACAGTTGCAACCAACCAACTGAATTTCAGGAAAGGAGAACTTGAAAGATAAAAACTAATTAAATGCTATATAGCCTTTTCATATAATGAGACAACATAGTTTTTCTCCAATTAAAGCAAAAGGGGAAAATAGAGGAAAACAAACACTTTCTACATAGTAGAGAATGAAACCTAATTAAACAAGAAATGCAAAAAAAAAAAAAAACACCCCGGCAAGACCTTCGTTGGTGTCAGAAACCGTGCCTTGAAATTGTGTGCATCATCCACCGTGCTCTCTAAACCGTGCGTGTGCATACATGAACACAAATACACGAGCTAACTCATGTACGTCTAGTCATATATATATATATATATATACACACATAAATACATACATACAAAACTATACATATTTCAACATATATATGTATGTAAGTATGTGTTTATATATGTATGTATAGCTTAGTTAATTAGATGGTGAGCTAGGCATATATAGTATCTTCCATCTCCTCTCTTCCTACCATTATCTTATCTTTGTTGCTTCGTTTGGTCGTCACGTAGAGCAGAGGTGTTAATATAAAGACCACCGATTAATTATAGGTCCCGGAAGAGGTTATAATTACACAACTGCCATGCAAATACGTTTGATGTGGTGTTGGAAATCAGGAAATTGCAGCAGGAATGGATGCAGTATGCAGGGCATTTGCGTAAATATCAGGAAATGATGTAAACGCAAACGTGGCGGGAGATTCGCCACGTATAGAGAAGCAGGACGCATCCATCAGGTTTTCTCAAATTACTGGTACACTGACTACAGTCTGTTGGCGTGTCATTAATTAATCAATTTGATTGAGGTCTGAAGAAGCATATCATGTCATCATACATGTTATCATGTAAATGCGTGATGGTGTTTATATGTTCGGCTCTGTCTTTTTTTCAGCGGATGCACCGGAGAGGAGTAGCTGAGAAAGGGAAAATTTGTCGCCGTGTGACCATCTTCTGTGGGCCCCACATATCTCGCTTGGACAGCCTCGCCGCCAACCTGCTGCTTGGTGGGTCTGTATCTGCTGTTATTATGTCTCTGTTATATAATCACAAATTTAATCATGAAGATTCAGATTTTTATTATAAAAAATTTCGTAATAGTTAATTGTTATATTTTATTTGTCATATATTTAATGATAAAAGTATATCATAAAAAAATTATAACAGCAAATGTGAATTCAAACTAGAGAATACTTGATTCCACTGTTTGGACCGCAACAAACCGATTTAATCATAACGATTCAAATTTCAATTATAAGAAAATTTATAATAATTAATTGGTATATTCCATCTGATAAAAACCTATCATTAAAAATTAAAAATTATGACAGCAATGTGAACTCGGATTAGAGAATGCTTGACTCCACTGTTGGGACCAGAAATCCCCATGTGTTGAGCCAACTTCACCAGCCATTTTAAGCGTCTTCTTTCTTTGTTACAACTCACAGATGTTTACACTAATAGTTGGCAGTGCGCCTGATGTAATGACATTACAAGCAGTGCACCAATCTAAGCTGCTACAACGCGTTTCTACTAAAGAGAGTTATGATACTCTATGACAGTGGGTACCGAAAAGCAACTGGTACAAGGAGAGTTAAGTAGTGGATAGATATGAAAACACCAACTTATAATTTGAACACCAAAAACCATCTCATACTTTTTGAAGTATTACGCACCTCCAACAAAGTTTGTACAGTTCAGGTAATAAAATGGTAGGGTAAGATGGGTGCACTTACGTTTGAACTCATTTGCATATTTGAACTGGTTAAGTATATCTCGAAATTCATTTTTAAGAACGAACAAACAGGAGTTATTGTACTAATTTTAAGTCCCAATAGCAAATTACTGGGCTGTATATTGTCACTCTCAATGTCTATTCCAATAAATCTGAACAAATTCAGGGGGTATTTTAAATAGCACAGCTGCCAGCATATAAAAGAAACAATAAGAGCAACTTCCTACATCCACAGAAAATTGGAAGCTCTATTTTTCCCTCCCCTCTAAAGAAAAAAACTAATTTAAAACAAGACCTTTTGCCACTATGACATCTTAAAATCTGTAGCTAGGTTCAATATCCATGGCCCATGCAAATTTCGCCAGAAGTGATTTGTTGAATATCTGTTACATGAATGAAAATGAAGTCAACAATTGTGAAAGAATGATGCATAGAAAGATAAATAAAAAAGGGGAAAATAGCAACTTATGTGAACCACCAGCCACTGCTACTTGTTTCTAATTTAAAAAAAAAGGAGCAGGGAAGGTAAATTTTCACAAGTGCTCATGCACTGCCTCAAAAGCTCAAAGTATCACACATAACCCCAATCACCAATCCCAGCAAAATAATAATAATAATAATAATAATAATAATAATATAAAAATTAAAATTAAATTAAATAAAAAGAATATCATGGATGTCCCCAACAAAGGACCAAGACATTGCGTCTTTGATCTCATGCCTCTTAAAATTTCAGAGGTAGTTTGGCACTTCTAGAAAAACTAGGATATTTTGATATTTTCTTGTTCCCAAGGGTATATATACATTTGTATGTGAACGAGAGAAAGAGAGTGAGATTTTAGGACTTGATTATTTTGGCATATCAAAGTAGCTCCGGATGGTCACTATAGTAAATCCTCCAACTAATAAGAGTGCTTTTCCATAATCTTAATTGAGCACAAAATAAACCTTTGTATGGTAACTTGGATGGGGGTGCATGGCCACAACCAGAAATTCACCATAGTGAGGGAGGGGGGGGGGGGGGTGTATTTTTTGGTTGAATGAAGTAAATGGGAGGAGCCAACTATAGAACTTTTTAAACATGGCAGAAAATACAAATTAAATTTGCAACTTTTTGAAACCATGAGGGGCTGGGCCCCCTGCCTCCCCTCAAAACCGTCCCTGTATTGGCGGCATAATCATGATCAATAAGGCTTCAATGGCTACACATGGTTACAGCTTTGGTAAATCTCTCTTTTTTCCTTTCAAATATTTGGCAGTGGCTGCCAAGGAATCTCTCTCTAGTCCCTACTTCTGAATGAATAGGCATTATTCAAAATGCACGACAAATGCATTGAGAAACCATAAAGAAATATTACCTTCTCGATGGGAACTTCATGGCGCTTGCACCATGCGACAGTGATTCTAGGATCGAGGTAGTTTATTTTTGATGTGCCTAGAGCAACCGTCTTCAAGTCCTCCTTTACCTTCTTGTCAATCTCCAACTTTTCTATTTTGGCATCTATTTGTGTCAGCTTCTTCTGGATCCTGTATTTTCCCAAAAATAAGTAAACAATGTTCCTTGACAAACTTCATAAACTTCCAGGCTACAGGTGATTAGCTTTCCAATAGAAGTTTGTAAACACTATCAGAGTAGTAGGTGATTAATTTCAAAAACTTCCCAATAGAAGTTTGTTAACATTATGGGAGAAGCATAGTAGGGTGATAAGCTTCCCAAGGCTAGAAAAAAAGGTGGTTTTGTGGGGTTTATAAGATTTCTTACGCTTCAGGGGCCAAGTTGCGTTTTGCTTTTCCTTCTTTGTCCTTTAGTGGAGGCTTTCCTTTTTTGGCTCGACTAAAATCCTCCTCCAATTCTTCTCTTTGTGCCTGTAAATACAAATAGATAACAAAAATTGAAACTCAACATATGTTCTGACTATCGAATTTCTCAACATTTGGGATTTACCCTCAATAAAGAAAACAAACCTTCAACTCATCTATTTTCTCATTCAGTCGAGACATCTGTGCTTCATGTGATTTGGAGACGCTCCTCTGGTGATTGCATATAATGGCCACCTATTTTTCAGTGTAAAAAAGGAGATGGAATATGAGGTAGGTAATTAACATTTAGAAGCAAGTAAATTGAAGTGTATGATATAAAATATTTTGCTGGATCACCTCTTTGTTTGCGCCTTGATAGACGGCAATCTTTTCTGGAAGAGTACCATCCCTTGTTTCACGGCTCAACTGTAAACATAGAAAACTAAATGAACAAATAGATAGTGGTCATAGTGACAAGCAAGTAAATTTCAAATTTTCAAAACAGAAACATGACGTTGGAGCACTTTCCATGTTCTTGGTACCAGGTGAATTTCTCACACATAAACATATTGAAATTTTGATACGATTTATAACGACCATCTTTTGGATACCAATAACAATGATTCCAACTGCACACAACTCTTTCCGTGAGATTCCAATTGAAGGTTATCTTAAAAACCATCTGATATCTATCTTCCATATAACTTCTGAACACTAAATTCCCAATAAAAATAAAGAAAAGTTTAAAAGAATCTTACAATGTCATCTAAGGTGATAGAAGCATTATAGGTACGAAAAACTTTAGCAGTGAGACCAGGCATAAGTCCCCTCAAATGAGCATTTAACTTACTAGTGTCAAGTTTATCAAATAAATCATCTCCAGGTCCTTTTCTTTTCCCATCACCGTTTTTTGCTGTTCAATCATGCAACAGATTAAGGAAAACAAGAGAGAAAGAGAGGGGGGAAGAGGGGGGGGGGGGGGAGAGAGAGAAAGAGAGAGAGAGTAATGAGATAATAAATAAGACATGGGAGAGCGATAGAGAATGAAATTACAGGTTCGAAAATCCTCAATAGCTTTGTAAACTCGCAACTCAACCTCCACAGTATTGAAGTATCTTATCGAATCTTTACCCAGGAAGTCAAACTAGAAAGAGAGAGAGAGAGATGTTTAACACAACAAAAAGGTGAGTACATAGTTCAATCACAATTGCATGTTGCCAGTTTCACCTGTAACTTGTTAGGTGGCAAACATGTGACATTCTCCACTCGAAGAGTACAACAACCAACCGTATCAGCCTCATCATCATCCTATAGACAAAGCAGCACTATTAAATTTCTTAAGATATGGCCTAAAGATATCCATATTGAATTAATACCTAAATAAATGGCACCTTTTCATTGCCTGCCCTGAGTGCAAGCTTATCAATGAGGTAAGTGGCAACGGCTATCTGCCTTCTTGTAGCATCTTTGCTAGTAAAATCCTTTGTGTAATTCACACGAATATTATGAATATATTCCTGCATAGTTAAAAGAAATCCGATCAAAGTCTAGGATTACCCAATCATAGTTAAAAGAAATACGATCAATAGGTCCCTTAAAAAGAATAAGGAGAGATACCTTTAAAAGGCGAGCCTTTTCATACTTTTCCTTGTCACTCTGACCCTTCAAAGAGCTACTAGCAGCCAAAAAAACATATTTTGACTCTCTAGGATTTATGGGGTCGCTCCAATATGCAAGCCACGTCACTGTGTTGTCATGCTTGACCTCCCGCCACCTAACAAACATCATTTCAATCAAAAAGTGTACTTTTGTAGGTCTGATTCGTTTGTTTTCTTTATAAGCTGATTCGATTAGACTATGTCAAGCCTTGCTATTTTTTCTAAGCTGTCCATAAGGACTCAATGGGGGGCCTAGTAAACAACAGGAGAGAAGTACATTTCCATAAGCAAAATTAATGATGATATAAAATAATAAGATGACAACGACGACGACGATAACAATAATGAGGAAGTAATAACAACAACAGCACAGCAAGAAGAAAATTACTTTTCACCAGGAATGGGGCACTCAGGAATTGGAGCTCCCTTTCCAATATTGATTGTTATGTCACTAGGCCTGATACGCCGTTTGAGCTTTCCCATCTACATTAAATACTTTAATTAACATACGATATAATTTGTCTAGTAAATATACAAAATTTACTTAGGATTGTATAAGACCTTAGGGTGCTCTCCACGGCCTCGAAATAATCCAGGCGGCTCTACTCTGAAGTTGCCAACCTACAAGTGAAAAAAGAAAGCTGTGTCAATAGAATGTTCTTCCTTTTGTGTGTGTGTGTGTGAGAGAGAGAGAGAGAGAACCTTCTCTTTGACTCCATCAACTATGGCCCACATGTACTTATCCTCTTGTTTGAGCTTTTCTTCTTTTAAAGCTTTTTTCTCCTGTAGCAATCAAAATTGTTGTTATTTCATTAAGCTGGATAAATTTGAGTTGGAATTTTAGGCCTCTTTAGTTTCCCCATTATAATTCAAAAAGTAATTTAACCCTAAACCATCCTTTGAATTAAGAGAGCATGTATTTGCACAGTGCAGAATAACATGCCTAGACGGAGCATATCACATTATCATGTATACAAAATTTAACCCTACACAGGGGTACTTGAGATAAATCTCATTTTTCATAGCAGCAGATGGGAGCTTCTAATTTTTTAGTCACACTATCTCAAAGTTTATATGGTTCACATGAAATCTTCTAAAATTTTTTAAATTTACCTCAGAGGTCATCTGTTTCTTCTTCTCCTTCTCAGCAAGATGCCATTCATAAATAGGAGTGAAGTCACACAGCTCAAATTTTTTAATGACATGGTTTTTACCCAGTATTTGCTTCCAATCATTCCAAAAGTTCTCTATAAACTTTGGCTTTGTCGCATAATCAGAGTCTTTCATTACAGCAAACATTGTTGCAACCTGACAACAAGAAATTTCATAAAGAAAATGAATGCATAATGCATAATAGAGTTCTGATAATAAAGTCTAGAAGGATAGTCTGAATCTAATTCTATGACAAGGCATTATTTCTGCAGTTATGTTCCTAAGTGGCTGAAATAAGGCCCAAGTAAAAGCCTTATTCAAGTCTGACCCCCCCCCCCCCCCCCCTGAGAAAATTATGATTATGGTGAAGAAATTATACCGCAATCAATTATGATTCTAGAGAAGACCTTCCAATTTACCATGAATACGCAATCCGATTACAAGCCTATCCCAGCCATATTACCCAACCAAAGTATCAGTGTCAACACTTCAATGCAACAGAAGCATTGGCCCATAATTTCATACTTCTAATCCATCTCAACTGGACACACCAACCCAACCAACTCCACCCAATTTAACCCATGAATATAAAATAACCAAATCTGTTTTACCTCCTCCTGTTCAGGTGTTAGATCAATCGGCTGCCCGTTATATAACATTTTTACCCTATGAGGGCTGTAGGGCTGTGGGAAGATAACCCCATTGTGCACCAGTGTGGTCCATTTCTGGCCATCGCCTGACCCAGGTGGCTTTTTGAACTTGGAATTTTTTGAGTCTTTATTTTTCAACTTCGATTTATTCTTGAAATCCTTCTTCAAAGAACTAGTGCTGCTCTTCTTCAAATCCTTTGTGGACTTGGTGCTTGATGACCCAGCATCTGTTTTCACCTTTTTCACAGAACTAGACAGCGTAACAGCACTGGTACCACTACTGCTCAAGGGTCGTTTATTTAAGCTTTTATTGGTACTAGGAGTGTTTTTTACTTGCTCCTTGGACTTGGAATAATTAGGTGATGCACCAAATCTGGAGGCTAAAGGTTTTTCATCCTCCGAATCATCTGAATCAGGTTTACGGGTACTTGGGGTTGTTTTAGATGTGTTTGTGGATTTTGCAGTGGTATTAGGAAACCTAGCAATCAAGGGTTTCTCATCATCAGAATCATCAGGAGGCTCTTCCTTCTTTACTGATTCCTTAATAGAAACCACCTTACTGGTACTACCTGAAGCCGGCTTTTGACCTGAAGAAGAAAGATTAAGTCTTTTACTGATCGGCTTCTCATCCTCTGAGTCATCAGAGTCTTTCCCTAATTTGAGGGTCCTCTTCAAATTGGTCCTTTCGTTAGCTACAGGTAGTGGTTTTGAGGCAGGTAGTGGTTTCGAGGTAGATGCAACTGATTTTCCCTTTGACGGGTTAGAGCTTTCTCCGTTGGTTGAGGTTTGTGGAGGTTTAGTAGCCTTAGGTGGAGCTGGGACTGGTTTTGCAGTTGTTTTATTCTTAGATGAGGGTCTTTTGAAAGTCAAGGGCATATCATCATCGTCAGAATCATCATTGGGAGGGTTATAAGGCACCGGCTTTATGCACCCATCAACCGCCATCTTTTCAACTTAGGTACAAGCATCCACCTGAATACAAGAGAAATATATTCAAGGGATGAAGAAATACAATAAATCAGTGCTGATGACATGATCTATAAGTATAATCAAATCATAAGTGCCTAGTCTCAAATGTAACTATTTTAAGTTTCAAATACACCCAAGACTAACCATTATATATATCTGTTTACTTGACAATACAGATTATAGATGCAACTTGTTACTCGATGTAAATGCACAGATTGAGTTAAAAATAAATCAGCTAAATTTTCTTGAAACTAAATCAAAGCGTAGAGTGTTACACAAAGACTTGTCGAATTCATGAAATTGATCCTGATTAATACAAAACCACTCCATAACAAGATGTAAAACAATCTAGGTAATAAAACAATTGATTGGACGAGCAAATTGGAACAATCGCTAGCAAAGAGGAAGGAGATGATGCAATAATGACACTTTTCCCCAGTAATAAAACAAATCTATACTCAAACAGTATCAAACAACAACCGAACCCGAAATTCCAGCTCAGAGATTGATCAGAACTGCTGAAAATTTCAAACTACGGAGAGAAGGCCCTTACACAGTGTGTAAATCTACCTTCGGACAGAATGTAGGCGTGATCAGATATCAAACGCGATGGCCAAATCAGCACCACAGAAAGAACTACAGAGAAAGAGAGAGAGAGAGAGAGAGAGATCAATTACCAGACACTCGAAGAAAGACGGCGTGTCGCCGGACGGTAAGTAGGCTCCGGCGATGGCCGGAGAAGGCGATGAAAGCTCGATAGAGGAATAGGTTGCGAGAGATTAGGCGAAGGGGAGGAGACAGTGCGATAGGGTTTGAAGAGAGGAGAGTTCGAGGCTTTGGTTTCTTCCCCTTTTTAAACTGCCTTCAGAGAAAAATAAAATATAATAATAATAAAATAAATATACGCCAAAATCCGATCACTCAGAACTTGAAAAGCAAAAATAGAAAAAAGAACAAAAGAGGAAGGAAGGAGGAATTAAAATTTGGTAGCCTAAACCAGAGAAATATAAATACACAAAGAAGCCAGTTAAAGAAATATAATCAAATGCTTTTCTTTTACTACAAGCCCAGCCCGAACTTAAAATCTATTGGGCTGGGTAACTCAGTTGGTCGGATCCCCTCCAATTGTCAATACACAGTTTGATGATCCTGACAGATCGGAACCGTTCAGGTTTTATCTCACGGTAGGAATTCATTTGTGTTTGAATCAGGGAATTATTATGTAGAGATAGATAAAGGGAAGGGCAGATTCATTTGTCTGTCCAGGTTGGTGATCCATTGGATCATGTCTATTATTATTATTATTATTCGATTTTTATGATTATCTCTGTCATTTTTTGTATTAAGTTTTATTAAATGTAAAGGGAATTTTGAAATTCTGACTGACTACTCATCTAATTTAACTAGCAATTTCATTTTTCTTATTCGTTCGTGCATAGTCACAAAGACAATATTTTAAAACTCTTAAAGTTCAAATCATCAGTTGTAACATTCAGAGCAGATGTCCTGAATTTCAACTAAATTGCATCAACCAGAATGTGCCGTGACAATCTTAGAAACAACATAGAAATCATGACAAATTAAAAGAAAAAGAAACAATGTAAAACATGCTGATGAGGAGCTCAGAATTTATTCGTTTAATTATACAACAGAAGTTTCATACAGGGTGAATTACAAAAGGTACACAAAAAAAAAAGAAAAAAAAGAACAAAGAAACAAGAAAAGAAAAGAGATCATGCACGAAAATAAGATCAAGTGACGGAGTGAATTTTTCCTGAGCCCACTCGAAACAGATCACATATCTAGAAATGCAGATTACAAATCTGGAAAAAATGAAATATAAGTACATATTATGTCATAATTATAATAAACTTAAAAAACTATATGCAACTAAATTTTCAACATAAATAGAAGTTACCTGCCAGAACTTAGAACACATCAACTTGTGTATCGGCCTCTGGTGCCTTGGTCTCTTTTGAAATTTCTTCATCAAATAGTGGTGCATCAAGCTTTGGCGGTGCCTAGGATTTACATTTGAAAAAAACAAAAACAAAAAAAGGTTTAGTTAAAAAGAAAATGCAGCAATACAGTTCATACTTTTAACAATTTATACTCAAGGACCTGATTTTATCAATGAGAATAACTGATGCGCTTCGCCCACAAAAATCAACATGTCTCATACTTTCAACTTGAACACTCATTTTTTGAGATATATGAATAAAGCACACAATTGGATTAGACAGACCGAAGAAATGCATCCCTCAAATGTAGACATTTCTTCCAATGACTTTAATGAGATGCATTTATTCTCCTTGGACCACTAAAATAAATGTGAAAATGAGATTATTAAGATTTTAGTATGACGTTCATGTTTACATGAATTTGATATGATACGTTAGACATGAGTAATTTAGGAGATTAAGCTGACCATGCATCGAACAAGAGCCCAATCTACACCTCTGAAAAATGGATGTTGTTTAATTTCATTTGCTCCTTCGCATGAGCCAAGTCTGTTTTGCGGGTCCCGATGCAGTAATCGATACATCAACTGTCTTGCTGGGAAGCTCACCTAATAATAAAATAAAATAAGAAAAAAAGAAAAGAATCAGTCTATGTTTTATCTTTATTTTACACAAGAAATTAAGATCAAGATCAACACTTATGTTTTACCGGGATGCTAGCTGGGAATTTAAGATCTTTCTGTAGAATATTTGCAAACGTCTTTTGTCGAGTTTTTCCTCTGAAAGGTGTGTACCCATATAACATTTCATACAACAGTACTCCTGTAAAATAATTATATTTGTCAATTCTGCATGCTGGGGATGGGGGTTTAGAACTTTGATGTAAAATAGAAATACCACACCAACACCTGCCTGATCGTTCAATTTGCAATAATTAGTTCACATTATAGTACCACACTTTATGCAAAATATATACAAATAATTGTACAATTAATGATTACTAATAGATAAAGGCATTCAATATTTTAGAGATTCCCTTCTAACTTTTTCTCAAATCAAAACAGTATCAGGAATTCTTCACTTCCTGAGTGTTTTGAATAAGTTCCCCGAGCATGAGGAAAACAATTCTTATGGAATACATAGACAATTTTTAACGAGATATATATGTCAAGAAGAATAAGATACGAATAAATGTTAAGTTCATGGTATGAAATAGGCAAAGAACATCTACCTAGGCCCCACCAGTCAACTGCACTAGTATGTCCTGCTCCAGTGATGATCTCCTGAAAAAATTGCAAATGTGCAAAGCTGTAGAAACCTCTCGCTACATGCAAATCTCTGATAGATGGATGGGGTGGCGGGAGAAAGAGAGAGCTGGCAGCCTCTGTCAATTTCTCACACACACACACAGATAGAGAGAGAATAAAAGAATGGTGGAACCAAACTGTATACTCATGCAGCATTCAAAATAAATGAAGAGAGAGAGAGAGAGAGAGAATATACTGGTGCAATGTACTCTTCAGTACCAACAAAGGAATTTGAGGCTCTCATTGGTTCAGCCACAAAAATTGGAGGTATCCTCTTCTTTTTGTTTTTTTTCTTCTCTTCTATTTCTGGAAGCAAGAGCTACAAGAAAAATAGGAAATAGAATTAGTAAAGATAAAGATCGGTTACTTAAGGGTAACAGAGTTCATGTGTCAGAGAGGTACAGAACTTAAACGTAACTTGGCAAAAAGGACCATGAATACCTGTGGTCTACATGAAGTGAGACAAGAAAGATCAAAATCAGTAAGAGAGATGTGGCCATCTCTGTGTAGCAATATATTTTCTGGTTTGAGATCACGATATATTATACCTGCAATTGAATATAAATGTCATATTAAGATGAAAATTACAATTCCTGAAAGATCTTTTAATCAAACAAATATTTAATAAGTAATTTATACCTTGACAATGGAGGTACTCGAGTGCTACAACCACTTCAGCAGCATAAAATCTACACAAGAAAAAGAAAAAGGACAAAAAAAAAGAGATAAAATGACGGTTGTCATTTTTCAACTCAACACAACACAATGATTCAAATAGGTGCTAACCTAACAGCATCTTCCCTTAGGACCTTTTGTGGTTGCCGATCTAATAACATAAATAGCTCTCCACCAGGGCAGTAATCAGTTATTAGACAAACGTGTGTCTTAGTCTGAAAAATAATATAAAAAATGTTACTGCTGTCGGCTATTCGCCTACCTCTTCAAAAAAAAAATCGTCACTGATAGTTTTACTGAAAAATTGGAAGGAATCCAAGCAAAATTGTTTTGACCTGAAAAGATGCATATAAAGTGGGAAGAAAAGGATGATCTAACAAGTCAACAATTTGTCTTTCAGCTGTTGCTCTATGAATCTGTTAGTGAGAGAAACAAGGGAGGGAGAATAAATTATCAGAAATATACAAGCATATATTGCATATAGTGCAGAAAGAAATGTAAACAAACAAATACATGCTATTTAACTTTATACAGGGTAGAGAGGGAGAAAACTGATAGAGAGAGAAAGAGAGAGAGAGAGACCTTGTTGCGGTTAAGCATGACATTTTTATCCATGGCCTTCATTGCAAACAATTGCCCTGTTTCCATCAATTCTACCAAGTGCACACTGGTTTCAAAAATGAAAAACATAAGCAAACATCATATAAAGTAATAAAAATAAGAACCCAAGTTGCAACATAAATTTTTAAAAACCCTAATGCCTGATATTAAATGTGGTATGGGAATTTTCTTTTTCCAATTATAATTATAGAAGTGCAAGGCTTATTACCTTCCAGTGTCCCCAGATCCCAATGGTTTAACAGGTCTGAAATGCTTTAAGCTGATTTGTTCTCCACTCTTTAGAATCTGAAAGAAATTGAAGCAAATTCCAATTTTAACTAGTCTGAATTCTGAAAAGTAACCGAATAAAATTTTGAAAAAGTGCATGGCATACAGAATATACTATTTGTCAAGGGAAGTGTCATTGAATATCCACTATATGCAAAATTTTAAATATAAAAATCATATACTTTCTCAATAGCTATCCATGAGGAGTTGCTCTTCTTATGAGGTTTTGGAAGCACAATCTTCGAGTGATTAGCCCACAAATCTTCTGGTGTCTGAAATTTTTTGGAAAAACAAGAAAGTTAAGCTAATTCATATTATAAGTGATATTAAGTTCGATAACAAATAAAGACTATCTGACATCTTACCATATTAGCATCAGGAAGTTCTTTGACAGCTTGATTCACATTGTCTGCCGTTTCTTTTACCTAAATTCATCAACGGAGAAATATGTTAGCTGATATTCACAATCATGGATGGGAGATCAAAGAAGTGTAGGAAGAAAACTATGACAAGCCGTACATGAAATATTTTATATGTGCAAATGAAAACAACTCAGACATCTTTACTAATTCAAATAGTGAATTCAGACAATATTATTTATACAGAACCACAAGCAGATTAAGCTGGCCTTTTATACATTATGAAATTGCATTCAGTATTTCACCAGTTGGGTTTAGTGATGTACTGTATGGTGCAGCTATAGAAAAATCGGTACCAAACCGATACTTAGTTTCTCTTTTGTAAGATACTGACTTCCAGCCTCCAAACAAGTCATATACCCCTAAAAGAAAGGTCAATTTTTATCTACACTATACTGATTTCATAGTGGATCAGTCAACAAAAGGGAAACACATTGTACCAGCTTAGCGCCTTCTTTCGCTGTATCCTCAGGAATACAGTTGTGAAGTGGCTCTACATGCTCCGTTCCATCCAATTGCACCCCAATGAAATATTGTACTTCTCCCTGTTAAAACACAAGAATTACATCAAAACTCAGAAATGAACGAAGAATACCAAAGCAAATAAAAGTGTTGTCTTTTACTGAAATATTACCTTATGGTCACGCATTGGTTGCAAGTGGAAAAGGTTCCAGAACTTTTTACCTGAAAAATCCAAAACAGTCACATCTTTTTCCAATTTGGTCTTTAATGTTTTTAGTTCATCTTGTCGCAATAATAAAAAACAAGTTAACATACCACTTCTAGTGTAATTTATGAGTTGAACAGTGACATCCTTTTGGTTGTCTATGGCATCTCTTATCTTTTTGACCGTGTCTCGATCTGTTTCTGGGCCTTGGAGAAATCTATAATACATTCAAAATCAGAAGAAAAGATTTATAAGAACAAGAGAGATACAGAATGGCACTGTGTGTTCAATATCATATTCTTTGGTATATTGAATACCTGCAATTTCTTCCCAATATCTCTTCCCGGCTGTACTCAGTTAATTCCAGAAAACTATCGGATGCAAATATCTGAACAGATTAATACAAACAACATTATTTAGCCTTTTGATCTAAAATTTTTATAACATGAACCACATTTTCTGGACTTTTTCTCCACACCAATGCACTTCATTCTGCATATACTGATTCCCAGTTAATTTTTGCAAATTTTGCAAGAACGTGTCTTAGCAAAATAAGACTAAATTACACCTGACCATTTCAAATTAGCTTAATCAAATCTATAGGAAAAGAGGTTCATTTAAACTAGCAATGAGTATTTAAATTTGTTTTGTTTAATTTCAGCTTGATTTGCGCTTCTGATAGAAAAAAAAAGAACAAAAAAAGTGCAAAGCTTAGTGAAGTTAGGCATGGTTCTATTGGAGATATCTTAGTTATATGGGTGTTAGTTGCAAGTACAATGCAGGGGATTAGTTGCAAAAAGTAACAAACAAAAGAAAGGAACCAAAAGAACACTTAAGAGATCTTACAATGGGATTATCAGGAAGTCTGGGATCAGTGATGACAAAATTCTTTTCAATTCTTTCAAGAGTGGTGGCAAGATCAATGCCTCTTCTCATCTCCTTCTTTCTTAACTTATCATCAAAGCTCTCTGGTCTCTCATCATCACTCTCTACTATCGGGTTCAGTGGATTCGGGTTGAGTTTTTCTTCCATTGCAGCATCAATCTCCTGCCGACCCGTATTTCCTTGGCCTAGACCAATCAAACTAGGGCAAGGCAACAAAATGAGGCAAAAATAAAGTATCATGGATGCAAAAAGCAGCATGGGTGCTTTGGTTATTACTAATTTTCAAATAACAACCAGTTTTAAGGCTAAGGTTAAACTGAGAAAAAGAAATGACTAAATGGCCCTGACCATTTTGCATTATTCTAATCAAATCTGTTCACCAATTTTGTTTAACATGTCAGCTTTGAACCTGATATGTAGAAAAGAAAATTTCACTACAGTTTAATGTAGGATATGAGAAAACAAAATAGGTCACTAAAGTTCACAGCAAACTTGAAATATTATCACAAAGATACACATTCCATTATACCAATCTAATAGATAGGTGGTAGTTGCATATATAAAGATATTGCAAGTAATTTGGGAACCCTTTTCACTACTTGCATCATACAATTGACTGTTATAACATCAAGCAGATAAAACTAGAGATTTTGACCTTAAAATGATTAAATTGTTTTTTCATATTTTCTCAAAACTTTATTTTATATGTTCTCAATAAGTTTAGATTGGCTTAAATTTAGTTCATTTCAGACTATTATTAGAAGAGCTAACTAGAGATTTATTTTCTTTTTCTTTTTCTTTTTTTTGGGGGAGGGGGGGGGGAGGCAAATCCATCAATATTGTATACAACTTTTTTACTGCACAGCAAGTGCCTCTCTTCTATGGGTCTTTTGCAACTATCTATAAGAACGTTTGAAATAGCCTTGAATATGTCCAGTTGCTAAGCATTTATGCAACAATATTCCAGTTCCAGCTAAAAAGAAAAATTATCTCAAGTTTAAGAATGTACCCCATAAAAGATCGTAGGCCAGATTTTCGAGATTTTTTAACCACTTTATCTGGCACCTCACTGATCTTCTGTAACGAGCTCCTTGTGCCTCCACCTGAATTTCGCCTACTAGGAGGGCCACCTTCTGATTTTCTTCGAAATGGAAGGTTTACCGAATCAGACAAAGAAAATAAGCGAGGCTCTTTCACGGCCATCACAAGCTCTGAAAGTGAGCTACGTGCCTTATCCTTTTGCCTTGCTGGAAAAAAATTAGAAAAAAATCATTCATGTATATTTAAAGGGGAGGAGTAAACTAAGTTTGAGAGCAGCTTGAGATTCTGTTTGTATCATACCATCATATCGGATGAGCGATTCAGGTAACCCATTTGGCCGAACCATTGTATCTTTACTCCCTTCTGTGTATTTACTGACCTCTACTTGCATCCTTTAAAAAACAAAATATATAAGAATTTGGTATTGACAGTCAAATTTTAACATTGAAGAGTAATGATTGCATAAGTATGTAAGCTTGAGCAAGTTATTACAAACCCTCCTAAGGTAGGTTTTGTTCGAGTAAAAGCAAATTCTTATTTCAAGACCAATACAATAAGAGCTACAAAAAAAAGCAGGAATTATAAAAGGTTCAGCTGTTAAACTAAAGTTTCTTCTCATGTGCAGTAAGCTAAAAACTCACCCAATAAATTTGAGAGTATTGCCTTGTTCATCCTTGATAGGTGCAATGGTCAAAAGATTCCAAAAGGGGGTCCCGTCTTTCTTGTAATTTAATATGCGTCCACAATAACTTGTTCCAGATGCAAGTGCCTCTCTTATCTTTGCTATCTCTTCCATGTCTGTGCCAGCGCCTTGTAGGAATCGGCTGTACCAGGAGATGAGTGTAAATTTCAGATAAAATAACAACAGTGACAGAATGGAATCTTATTATGGTCTCTGGTATGATGACATCCTGAAGATACAAAAAAGCAGCTAACCACTGAACAAGTATTAGGCTTACCAAGATGAACTAACAAAGCCAGTACATCAATTATGAGTACTAATACTGGATACCATCCTAGTACCATGTAGTACCCGTCAATTCTGGCAAAAGTCTCTTTCGATATTTCTAAACTTACACACATGCCAGTACGGTCTAACCTGAATTTAAGATGTATTGCTGCCATTACATATCAGCTTGACCCATACAATCACGGTACCAATATACAGAGACAATACAATACCAGCATGCACCATCTAACTATACTGTGCTGGGACATGGCATAATAGTTACAAGCTGTAAGTTGCTCAGGCATATCATCATACAATCAGGCACTAGTGAAACTAGTACAGAGAGCAAGTTGCACATACCAGTTTCTCCCAACAACCTCCTTTGATGTATACCCGGTCATGTTGAAAAAACCAGCACTGGCATAGAGAATCGGGTAATCAGGTCGAGTCGCATCAGACACGACAAATGTTTGTTGAAATGCCGACAAGGCCTCTCTCAGTTCCTCTGAAACCCTTGGCAGATTTCCTCTCCTCATCCCTTCTTCGTCCTCGCTTGACGACCGGTTCGACCTGTCAACGCCCCCAGACGACCGGTTCGACCGGTCGCCGGATCGCCGGGCCTCCACCCCTTGCAACCTCCCCGTCTCTTCGTCCGTACGGAGCACGAGGCCCCACTCCGCCGCCCGCTTTGCTGCCGCGCCGACATCGTCGGAGGAGGTGGAGGCGGAGGCGCCAAGAGAGATGGTTTGGGAGATAGCGGGCCAGGATGTAAGCGTGGGGTCAGAAGGCGTGGATGATTGCCACGTGGCGAAAGGGGAGGAAGGTTTGGGATGAGGTTTAGGTGTGAAGGTGGCGGGATTGAAAACCTCGAGCGACCCGCGCGAATCTCGAGGCAATGATGGGATCAGCTGTGGCGAGGGTTTGGATGGTCCTTTGTAGTCTTCCATATGCTCCTCCTATGCTAATTGAGTAATGACCTGAAATTGCAGCAGTATTTATTTATTATATTATATTTTAATTATTATTATTTTCATTATAATTAATTTATTATATTATCATCGTTATTTGGTCATTATTACATAAAAGAAAACTCATGAAAAAAATGTACATATATTACATAATACTATTAGTCTACCAGTATTATGTTTTTTTTTTGTTTTTTTTAGCAAGGTATTATTATCATTGTGTGTTCTCATATGTAGATTAAAAGAAAATATCTAGCTAGAACCATGGATGTTAACGTTTCTTATCCACAGAAGAATCCACCTTTTGAGAAAAGAGAGAAATGCATGAACCATGCTTGAAAATGTAGAATCCAACAAAATGAGCCCACATGGCCATCACTGTTTGGACTTTACAAATGAGTGGTCCAGAAAATTACACACAGATATTTCTTATTTATTACTTTTTAACATACTTATCCGAGTCAATTGCCTAGAGGCACTGACACTGTAACAATCCAGACTTCCTTATCATGGAAAAACAAACAAAATATATATGCAACTGATTGATGCTTCTTCATTTGTAGGTTATTATTAGTGAACTATTAAAGTATCGTATCGTACTGTATCGTATCGTATTTATATATATCAAGTATATATGTATTAGTCGGATATGCGATATCATATAAGTATATATAAAGATTAATATGTATCATATTGTGTTTTTTTTATAATAGTGTTAAAAACGACACTTCTAATAATATTTATACGTATTTGGATGTTTTAATTTTTTTTAATTAAATTTATGTTTTTAATTGTTAAAAAACATTTAAAAATTTGGAAAAAAATCAGAAAAAATAAGAAAAATTTCATAGAATGGAAGAAATTTTTTATAATGATATATTTTTTAAAATATACTTGTAACAGCTATTAAAAATATATTATAATAATTATTTTTTAAAATTTCATAAACGTATCATATGCGGTACTATGTCATGTCCAGTACATTTATCGTTTAATACATCACTTATAAAGATACGGCACGAAATACGTTCAAACACGTATGATGTCATATTTTAACCGTAATTGAATACATATCATCTATATTGTGCTCACCTACCATATATTTTTATTAATACACTAACTAATTATTATGTTTGGCATATGTAACCTTGTTTTCAAAATTCTGAAAATCATCCATCCAACAAGTAATTTCTTGCAAGAAAAATAATTAATGCGCCTTACTATATATAATATATTTTCCTTGTTTGAACTGATGGATATTTTCTCTTCTAGCTAGTGTACTTAGATGAACACTGTGGGTCCCACATAGTCCGGATGTACCAATTAATTAATTAATCCAAATTTCAAAAAGAGGAAACAGATATCACATCACACACTAAAATTTGTTGTTATTCACAAGCTTTGTCCCCTTACCTATCACCCCCCCCCCCCCCTCACTTCCAATCTACCCCCTATATAAACTAATTAACAGCATTTATATTAAGTAGGGAGATATACAGATATTATAATTGATAGTGATTTTATTATTTAAATTAATAAATTATTATTTATATTAATAAATTTAATATGTAATTTATTTATATAGTATTTTTGTTATTTAATTTAAGTAAGTTATTATTCATATTTGAGTTGAATAATAAAAATATTATAAAAAAATAAGTTATATAATAAAGTCATTAATATGAATAATAATTCATTTTATATGAATAATAAAATCGGTATGAATGATGATATCTTCTAAACAGTTTTCTTATATTAATTGCCTTATCATGGCAAATAATTATCATTTATAGACAAGCTTTTAAAAAACGGAATTTATACTCCGTTTAAACCGTGTAATCGTTTTTTAGATCCTTTGACGTTCAGTATTTGAGAAAAAACCGTTTTAATCATTTTTTGAGAATTAAATTATTTTAATCCTAATAAAACGTTTATTTATATTATTTCAAAGTGATTAAATACTATTAAATTCATTTATGAGCAATTTTAAATGCTCAAAATTAACATATTGAATTTTTATGATTGAAAAAATTAAAATATATTTTATAGTGTCCAACTCTTTAGAACTTTTTATTTTTTTTTAATCTTTTATGATGTGATAATATTGTAGTATTAATTAGATTAAGCACTCACTAATGATATAATTATTATTTTTGCTTATTTTCATTATTTTTTAATTATTAAGTATAAATATACATAACTTATTCTTTGTAAATGTCAAAAAATAGAGTTTACAAAAATATCCGTCTTATGATTTAACGTCCGTTTAATTCCGTTTAAACGTTAAACCATTAATTGCTTGCCTCATCGTTAAGAGCCGTTAAACGTTTTTTAAAAAGCTTGTTTATAGATTAATTAATTCTGGTAAAAACCATGCACTGTGAAGTTTAACTAACTCGCACATGAATTTAGTATCTAGATAAACAGGAAAATCCAAAGCCTTTTCTTCAATTGAAACCAGTTGATTTCTTTCTTCTTTGGGCTGTTTTTCTTTCCCCAACAACTAAAAACAGTAAAATAGATTGAAAAAATTAATTGAGTAGGAAGAGCTGCATGCTCATGAAGGTTACCTCTCTCAAATCAAAGCAGTGGTGAATTGAATCGAATTGAATCGAATTGAAAACTTCTTCTCAGTAACAGCTGCTCCTCCTCTCTTGCAATCAAATCACAAGAGCTTGTACATACACACACATACATGCTCTGTTTATGTGTATGTATATACGCACACACGGAGGAAATGGAGAGGGAAGATGATATAACGAGCGGATTATAGGGATGAGATCACGTGAGAGCGCACGTGGGGGAGGTATGTAGGAGGAGGATTCGCATCGTTGCCAGAATATGGCGCGCCTCTCATTGCACACACTCTTACTTTTGTTTCTATCTCTGCGCTCTCTTCTCTCTCTCTCTCTCTCTCTCTCTCTCTCTCTCTCTCTCTTTCTCTCTCAAATTCTCAAACAGAGTTTGCTTTGCTTTGCGCTGTAGCACTTGAGTTGGAGTCTTTGGATTATGTGGATCTAACAAATATATATATACACATGATATTTATATTTATATTGGCGAAATCGTAATGGATAAACCAGTGTCTCGTGGAATCGAATTTGAGAGCGATGGATGATAAGATTTTCGCTATGGTTCTGCTGTGGCAGTTGTGTGCTGTTGTCAATTGTGAGACCTCACTTAGGTATTATAGTGATGAGTTATGAATTCGGAAAAAGTTCGGTGATGTCAAAATTTCGTTATTCGAAAATTTTTCGGGTGTAATTTGAAAATAGTACGTTTTTCATTAAATAAATGATATATCAAAATATTGAAAATTAATGCATTGTGTATGAATAGATTGGTTAAAAATTCATATTAATAATCAATGAATTGTGTAAGAATTTATGCAAATGAAATTTTAACCGAGTAAAATGTAGTAGAAAATTTTGCATTTCTTTTAATGCAGAGAGAAAAGGCATGCTGCTGCTCTCTTTCTTTGTTTATAAGAACAGCTTCCCTTATTTTTTTCTCTTGCACGAGTTCCGAGAAAATTAAGTTTTAAAGCTTCAATCTAGAGCGAAAAATTCAAACTTTCTCCGAATGATATGCGTTTTATTCGTAATATTCTTATTATATGCGAATTAAATGAATAATTCGCGAATCATGGTATTATTTGCTGATTTGTTCATCAGAGATTAAAAAATAATTCGCAAATTAAACGCGAATTATTCGAGAATCTTGTCACTATGTTTGGTATCATGTTTGGTGAGCAGACTATATCCACAAGTCCACATCCTTTAGAGTGGGCAACTACTTCAAAGGATGAAGTAAGTAGAAATTATATATGATTACTATCGCAAACATTATATTGAACAACATCAAAATTCATGCGAGAAACTTCGTAGGGAGAGATTTTTGCCCGATACACATGAAGTGCTTCAGAGAATGTGAATTCATATATCTACTAGACTATACATAGATAATCACATGCATATCTAGGATATTATGGAGAGGATTTAGCATTTTTTTTATTAAAATAAAAATATAAAAAGGAAAAAGAATTATATTGGGAATCAAAATCAATAATTTACAAAATTCGTAAGTTCGCATACCATCTTTGCGAATCACTTTTTTTATTCACAAACTTTATCTGCGAATACAACTACATTATATTACATATGTATAGTGAATATGTAGATTTATAAAAAATAATTCGCAAATAATGGATGCAAATTGTATTTGATTCGCAGATAATGAATATGAACTTTCTAATTGTAAAATTTATAATTTCAGATTTCATTCTTCAAACTTTTTATTTTTGAATTATTATATTAAAAAAAGGTGAGGATTTAGTGTAGCCTATAAACTTTGTTAAAAAAGAAAGGGATTATAAGAGTTTTCCAAATATTCGGTTTGTGACATATATGCTCATAAAATTTGGTTTGAGAAAAATATCCATTGAAATTTTTTAGTTCATGATAATTAGTCCTCTAAGTTTAATCAAACGTAACAAAGTTAAATGACCGGCCATGCAATGCATGATAGCATTGATATACTATCCTTATTCATTTTTCTTATAAATTTCTACACTTTACAAATAACAACAAATTTAATTTGCTGAATTTTGATTATAAATATAATTTTTTTGAAATTCCTTTTCAATAAAGATTAGGAGAATATATTCTAACAGAGTCTGTCTGAGATTTGACAGAATTATTAATTTTAATGTACATACGAGTTGGTACCATCGGTTTGGTACAACAAATTTGTACATCTACGTTTCGACATCATTATTTGCATCGGATGCGGATGCGAATTCGAATATATTATTTACATCTCATGACATATATCAAATTATATTTTTATGACTCATAATACTCATTATTTATATTAGATCATGAGGTACAGAAATAAGATACAGAAGAGAAGAAGATGAAAAATAATAATAATTTCTCAAAATATAAATCGAGCATTCATACAAACTGCAGTTAGAAAACATCATTTTGCATAAAATTTCATGTGCAAGGATAAGGTTCTTTACCAAACCTTTGTAGAATTATATATTTCACAAATTTATGAGTAAGAATTCAAATTCTAGTAACACCATGTATTTTTTTTGTCTATCCTATTGCTATTTTTTGCCAATGCAAAAATAGAAAGAACAATTTTGGGCTCTTAGGTTTCCATGGGAATGCAATTTTTGGAGAAAATTTTCCCATCCGAGATCCAAAGAACAAAAGAGGCTGAAGAAAGCTCAACACTTGGCCTGATCCAAATATCAAATCTCTCTCTCTCTCTCTTTCAAAAAGAAAAACCTCTTCCTTTCCCTCCCTGTCTCTCTCATTTCTCTCATCAGTCTCTCTCCATCACCCCTGGAAAAGAAGAAGAAAAGAAAAAGAAACGGGTGTACCTCTCTCTCTCTCTCTGACTCTCTCCCCTCCGTTCGTTGTCGCAATCTCTCTCTCTCTCCGTTGCATCAAGTTCCTCTAGGTATGATTGTCTCCCATCTTTTTTCTAGAGTTTTGTGCTACTGTCTTTTGTTGGGTTTGATCAGTTGTCCCAAGAAATGTTGGGTCTTGTCCAGTTTCTTGGTCGTTTTTGTTTTTTTGAAGAAGATAGTAACACGGTACCGGTACAGTGGAAGATAGGCGTTTCTGTAATTATTTGACCTGACTGGTCTCGTACCAGGTTGTTCTTCAACCAAAACAGGTCTTTATGTAATGGTTTTTCTTTAAGAACCATAAACTAATTGGTATTAAGTGCAATTTAATCCGAGTAACTATCTTGCAACTTCTGGTACTTCTTGTTTTTTTTATTTATTATTTCTCATATATTTGAGTCTTGATGCGTATCTTTTTTTTTTCTTGTTTCTTCAACAGCTCAAAACGAGAAAGAATTTATTGGCTCTATACATCTTAAGGACCCTCTTCTCTACAGCAGGTAAACTACTTCCATTTCAATGTTTTGGCTAAGATCTTTCATTATATTTTTTGTATTCTTTTTGTCAAATTTATGGAAAGTTATGTACTTGTTATATGTCTAATTAATTCCCTATGATCGATATTCTTACTTAGCAATCGGAAAAGTAGACTTAATTTAAATTTCAACCCCCTCACCGATGATGAGTTTGTTCCTGCTCCTATTTATGATCCATATAGAGTGTTACTGCGCTGGATGGTTTGGACGGAAACAGGCTCGATTCGTGATCGTAGAATTTTAATTGTTGAAACTGGCCGTCACGAGATTGAAACTGGCATTGATCGATGGATCCTCTATGATCCACACCATGGGAAATGGAGCGAAGAGAAAGGGATTTTCAGTAGTTTCTGTTATTGTCAAGGAATGTTCTTTTCAACACATATCAGATTTGTGACAAGAGTCTTTGATGTTTCCTCGAAAAAATTGTTATACGAGATACCAGCACCTGACGATGAGAAGTTGATTGCACCTTCGATTAGAGAGCGCATTTACTACACTTGGTTGTTTAGAAAACCTTACATTGCGGAATCATGCAGGGAAGTTCTGAGAGTGTTTTGGTATTACGCATACGATATTCTCAAGGACTCTGCGTTTCACATCTATTGGCTTGATTTTGAAGGAGCAGACGAACAACCTCGTTGGGTCAAGATTTCTGACATTGGTGATCAAACTCTTTTCTTGGAGGTGAGAAATGGTTTCTCAATGACAGCTGCACCAGCTACTGGACTAAGAGGAGGTTGTATTTACTTTATCGATCATTTTGACGGAAAACCGTACGTGCACAATACTGTAGCCGGTACGGTGGTTGCCCTTTTGAAAAGTGCACTTGGTTTGTTCCGGGGCTATGCTAGTTCTTATTTACCTTTCACAATGTAATTTTGAATTGGGGATGTAATTCTCTTTATGTCAATTTAATCAAGGGAGCTGATATATTTATATTATTAATACCGATTTTATTATTTATGTTAAATGAATTATTATCTATATTAATGATTTTAGTATCCAATTTATTTTATATAATATTTTATTATTCAACTTAAATGAGTTGTTATTCAGATTAACAGTATTTAAGTTGAATAATAACAATATTATACAAAATAAATTGCATAATATAGTTATTGATGTGAATAATAAAGTTTGTACCATAACATTTTCCTTTAATTAATAATATTTTTTGATGTTTGTTTGGATTGTTTATTTGTGGTTCAAAGTTATGTATCTTTTTTCTTTTTGGATAAAAGTGAAGGTAAACCCATTGATAATTCGTTGAAACATAGAAGTCTGTACAAATTTGATGTACCAAACCAATGGTACCAACTGGTACGCTCACTAAAACTAATAATATTGTCAAATCTCAGACAAACTGTACTAGAATATATATTATAATAATTTTTATTGCAGTTAATCTCCCATAATCACTCATAAAATAGAAACCAACAAATACTTGATTTGCAAAAATATCTAAATTTCTACATCAAATGGAAAATTTTTCTCACAAGCCCAAATTTCTTAAATATTCTCATGGGGATGTGGAAGGTCCTTATGTGGAACCCAAATTAAGACATCCTATTAATTTTGTTTTCAGAAAAAGGTATTTATCAAGCATCAATTGCATTTAAAATGAAAGAAACAACTTAGAACAAAAAAGAAAACTAGGAAAGACCCTACAAAATTAATTTGGTCAATATTTTGATGGATAAATATAGTTTTGTCTAGTAAGTACTTTTATTTACATTTTACCTTTACCAAAATTTTTATGAACTTATGAGGATCTTTAGCAAACTCCAATGAACTACTAACAGAACTCTGACAAAACTTCTAATAAAAAAATTTAATATAAATAGTAAAGTAAATAATATAAGTAATAGAAAATACAATTTGAATGTTAAAGTAAAGTAATCAAATAAATAATAAATATCACAGTTTGATATTATTTTATTGTTCATTTTGAATTTTTTTGTTGTTAACTTTGTTTTTTTTTTTTTGATATTTAATTGGTATGTTTTATTTGGGTGAGCGGGGAGGTCGAATATCCGTTGGATCAAATTTAAATTTGATGAACAAAATAACCATTCAATAACATAAAAATTTGCACAATAATTTCAGAGACCTCACCTCCAATCTGATTAACCTCTGGTTAAAAAGCAAAAAAAAAAAAAAAAAAGTGTTCATGAAACCAATACTAATCTGATGTACATGCATGAAAAGCTATAATTGAATCACATATATATTCTCAGTTCAATCCAACGGTCAAAATTAATTAGGCTAATTAAAAGCATCAACTCCTCTCCGATCCGATCTCCTCCATATATAAATATCAAATAGCGATAACTCAGTACTGACACATTCTTGCTACTTCAAGAAAAGCATCCATCCATGGCTTATCCCTCTACAACCACCTGCTTCTCCTTCCACACTGACACCGCTCTCTTCCTCTCCGTTGTTGGCATCACCCTCCTCCTTTCCGTCGCCTCTGCCTCTGTCTCTGCCTCTGCGCATGTGTTCACTGTTGGTGGGTCTGCGGGCTGGACCGTCCCCTCTGCTCGGGATCCCAGTTTCTACAATCGTTGGGCCACCAGAAACCATTTCCATGTCGGTGACACACTCCGTACGTAAGCCTGAAATATATACCGCTTCAAGATCATCTCTTTATTCATTTCTTGTACTTATTTCTCATAGAATTAATGCATGTGGCACCAATGTCGTCTGTTCTTGTGTTCTCTGTTGTAATTAATGTGAGCAGATTTCTTGAATGAAGCCGACTCGGTGCTGGTTGTCAGTGCCATCGATGACTACATGCAATGCAACATCACCGACCCGATTCAACAACTCCCAGCTAGCGGCAACAGTACCATGTTTCAGTTCACGCGGCTCGGGTACTACTACTTCATAAGTGGTGATGTGGATCACTGTTTAGCGGGTCAGCGCATGATTGTGTGTGTTACGCTGCACCCGCACCCAGATTCGATCAGCCTGTTGCTACCGCTGGTGCCTTCTTCTCTGAGTGCGGCTATTGGGCCCAGTGCGTACTATGACATCGAACCTACCTCCAGTCTGTCAGTCAGATTGTATTCCGGTACACGCTATCACAATGTCAGTTCTCCAGTGAAGGTCTGTGCCGGATATGGATCTTTGAGCGCTATCGGAGCTTTCTTAATAGTTGGTTTCTGATGGTTGCTTTCTTCATCACTTGATGATACTATGTGGTTTTTAAGATTCTTTAGAAATTTAATTTGAGTTCTAGGGTTCTTTAGGAGTGTTTGATGCAATAATTCTTTAATTAATTAGTAGCTTGATTTGTTTAGTTCAAGTTTGTTAGGCTCTGAATTGTTGTATGTAAGAGGTATATATCAGTCTGGATTATTATAATATTGCTTATTAATTTAGTGATGGCTTGTTGGTTGTTACCCTTTTCCTTGAGTGTTAATAAATTAAATGAGATTTCTTTCTTTTTCATGAATTTATAACAGTATTAATTCCTTTCTTCTGTGCTTTTTTAGAAACAATAAATTAAATTGTTTAGCTTAGTGACAACTCTGCTGTGTTAGTAATTACATGGCATATTCAATTCTGTTAAATCACCAAAAGATGTTGAAAAAATTAGAAAAATTAGAAAAATTATTTTATTTTTTCAAATTATTTAAAAAAATATATAGAAAATCGTAATAAAATTGAAAGAAACTTAGATTATTTTTAATCAGTTTTTCCTAATTTCATTTTTCAAACTTCTCAACAAAAAAAAAATGTGTTGCAATCTTGTTGAAGGAAAGCTTAATTAACCCACAACTTCTGCTTGGACCATTGAAAAGTTTATACAAAAAAAGATTAGCTTAATCCACTATAGAATAGTATTATTAATTATCCAATTATGCGAGAATATAATTAGTTTATCTTGACAATTCAAACATATCTCTATCAAAGGTGCCACCAAAAGAGCACAAAGGGATTAATTCACACTAGCTACATATATTATATATCTTGTGTTATGTCTTGAAAAATCATCATAATGAAATTTTAATTAATTTTTTGAACAATTTTGAAATCCCCTTATAATATATGTTTCAATTTGTCTCCACACATATAATTTTTGTTCTGGTTGACGTGCTTCAATCTCCAATTAATCAACTACAGGTTAGTAGCTAATTAGGCAACAATTAATTAGAAATTAGCATATATTCTGTGTCAATTATAATCAGGCAAAATTAGGCAATATATAGTCCATCAATGTGTTGACACGTGGTATAGATTTTCTCTCCTAAATCGAGTTTATGGACAACAAATTCTGTTGTGATCCTGTGCTCTAATGTCTCGAAATAATATACGTTTTAGTCCTTAAATTTTTTCAAAAGAAAACAAGTTAGTCTCTGAATTTTTTAAAAAAAATCAAATGGATCGGGTTGATATTATTTTATTATTTTTTAAATAAGTTGGATTTAATATGACTCAATTGATCAAGATAGATAAAAAAATATTAGACCCGTATCTGATTGAACTTTCACCGGCCATATCAGAAAATGTTATGTTGGATAAAATCGGCTTATCGGATTGGATGAAGAACTGACACCTCTAGATGAAAATAAAAATTTAAAGACCAATTTAATTTTTTTGAAAAAATTCAGGGACTAAAACGTACATTTTTAAAAAAATTTAAAGACCTATTTGATATAATTTAAACATTAAGTGCTAAGTTGGTTTTTTTAAAAAAGTTTAAGGACTAATTGAAATTTTTTGAAAAATTTTAAAGACCAATTTGATGTAAATAAAAATTTAAAAACTAACTTAATTTTTTTAAAAAAAATTCAAGATCAAATGATAAATTTTCCCAAATACTTATTAGAAAAAGCAGCGTTGAGCCATTGTGTCTGTTTAGTGCTGATTGATTTCAAAAATTGAAACCTAAGAATTTTGTAAACCACAGACAAACATAAAAAAATTCTGGCAAGTTTCCCCACGTTAACGGTCACATTCCCGAGTAAAAAGTTTTGTTAATCTACGGTATTTTACGAATATGTAACAGAGTGCGGGCGCGTAAGATCGTGTATTTATTTAAACCAGTACGAAAGCAACTCGTTATACCTTTTGTAGAAGTCGCGTAAAATCTTACGTGAAGTTAGAAATTCCTCAAATCCCCTTCGAATTTTCTAGGCACGTGTCGACTGAAAAGTGTATGAACCTGGTCTATTCCTCATTAGCATTAGTATCCCATTACAAATGGGCCCCACTTCCCGTTTATTGGGTTTGAACCCATAGATCGGGTTTACGAAATTAATTTTCTTCCCCCTCTCATTCAAAATTTAAGAAAGCGCCTCCATTATCGCACCTATCCAGCTCTTCTCTTCTCTGTTCGTTTCCATCTCCGCTCCTCTATTCTGTGCTTAGCACAAAACCAAAGCGCAGGTGAAATCTGTACTCTATTTTCGTTTTTCTTAGCAATTCGATCCGATTTTTGAGCTTACACCGTTTGATCTATCGGAAGATCTGTGTGGATTGTCGATCGGGCAATCTCAGCCGTCCGATCAGGTACGCTATGTGACCAAATCAGCTTTTACGCCACTTTTTATTGTAACTTCCTTTTTTAGAGAAAAAAGAATGTAAACGTTTTGTTAGGGGAAATTAAAGAACGCTTGTCTTTCATTATTTTGCCCCCGATATTGCAATAAAAAGGGGGAAGGGGGGGGGGGGGATCGAAATAGTTTCCATTTTTTCTTTGATCGACATTCCATGGCTTCAAACCGAATCAAGCGAAATTCTACTCCCCCAGTAAATGTCAATTTTTTCCCTCCTGTTCATCTATTTGTCTTTGATTTAGGGTTTTTCTTTGACCTATTTCTGAAATTTTAATTATGCAGCTAGGATTGGGGTCACCGGCAGTGAGGGGTTCAAGGCCTAGCACAGCAGACTCATCAATGGAGACCTCCACTAGAAGATCACTAATTCCAATGTCACCATCTCATACCCCTCGATCTATGGATAAAATCCCCAGAGATAGTCGATCTGTTGATGGAAATGGCAACGGAAATGCGAATGGAAAGCATGACAAGGACAAAGGTGTTAATATTCAAGTGGTGTTGCGGTGCAGGTAAGGTGTTTGAGAAAATTACTCAGTCACTAAAAATGATTCTGAATGGAATTGAATGTTTCTATAATTTTGATTGTGTTGTGCAGGCCCTTAAGTGAAGAAGAGAAGAGATTGACGACTCCTTCAGTTGTTTCTTGCAACGAATCGAGGAGAGAGGTTTCTGTTACTCAAAAGAATGCCATCAACAAACATCTTGATAGAACTTTCACATTTGATAAGGTAAAAGTTGCCTAACTCTTGGGGATAAGACCATCAATTTGGTAATTTAATTAGCATTCTTAAATTTATCTTCTCCTTCATTCAAGTTATGCAGATAAAGTAAGTTAGATCTGATTTTTGTGTTGATTTTGATAATTTGAATGAGCAAGAGTGAATTATTTGAATAGGTTAAGTTGACAAAGCCGCAAATCTCTATCAGTATGTAATAAGAAAATTTTTAGAACTACCTGAGAAAGTGCAGTTTTAATAGTGCCCATGCTTACTAAATTTATTAGAGATGTTACTTTCTCAGAGCTATTTAATTAGACAAGGTGATGTCTCAACTGTAGTAACTGGTAAGAGAAATTTTCTGAACCCCACTTGAACCAATTTTTGTTAAAAGGACGCCCATAGACTAACTTTCCAATATCATCTTACATTGGCTAACATTACTCTGCCTTTTTATGTAGGTTTTTGGGCCGAAATCTAAACAAAAAGACGTATTTGACCATGCAGTAGTACCACTGGTGAACGAAGTGCTAGAAGGATACAACTGCACCATTTTTGCATACGGCCAGACTGGCACTGGCAAAACCTACACCATGGAAGGCGGTGGCACAAAAATGCAGGTGCTTAGTTTCTAATACTTTCAAGTTTTTTTATAGTTGATTTTGTGGTAAGGTATGCAGATTTGGGGATTTGATTGAAATGTATTACTTATTATGACACTTCTTTGTGTTCTGCTTGTTGGCAACTTTCACTGAACAAGTAATGTATTTGTAGCCCTTGAAAATTTCAAAATATCACAAATTATCCTGAAAACTGATAAAGGTCATGCTTTATTGCAAGTTTCCTCTCCTTGGAACACACAAAAAATAGGATCTGTACCCATTTCTTTCATGAATTCCTTGATTCTTGGCTCATATTTTGAACAGGGGAACACATAACTATTTTTGTTCACTATTCTCTTTTCCATATATATTGTTCTACAAGCACTTCACCCTTTCGAATTTCAGAATGGCGAGCTAGCAAGTGATGCTGGTGTAATACCCAGAGCAGTAAGACGGGTATTCCAAATACTTGAAAATCAGGGTACTGAATACAGCATGAAG
This sequence comes from x Bolboschoenoplectus mariqueter, assembly GCA_037678475.1. Taxonomy (NCBI): domain Eukaryota; kingdom Viridiplantae; phylum Streptophyta; class Magnoliopsida; order Poales; family Cyperaceae; genus x Bolboschoenoplectus; species x Bolboschoenoplectus mariqueter. Next base: position 2,702,310 of record CM075272.1, read on the forward strand.
GTTTCATTTCTCGAGCTATACAATGAAGAAATCACTGACCTTCTTGCTCCTGAAGAAATGAAATTCACTGACGAGAAGTCAAAAAAGCCCATAGCTTTGATGGAGGACGGAAAAGGTGGTGTTTTTGTCAGAGGGTTAGAAGAGGAAATTGTGAGTTCAGCAGGGGAGATTTATAAAATTTTGGAGAAGGGGTCAGCTAAGAGGAAAACAGCTGAGACTCTGTTGAACAAACAAAGTAGTCGATCTCATTCAATCTTCTCCATTACCATTCACATTAAAGAAAATACACCTGAAGGAGAAGAATTGATTAAATGTGGCAAGCTCAACCTAGTTGACCTTGCTGGCTCTGAAAATGTCACTCGGTCTGGTGCAAAGGAGGTAACATCTACTTGCTTGTTTATTATTCTTTGCATCCAAGTTCGCACACAAAATCTACTTTCCAGAGCTTTTTATATATTGTGTAATATTATCGCGATCTTCCAATCCATCAAATTTTGTTTGGGTTATCTTAATGTGGATTTAAGACTGCAGAAATTGATGTTTAAATTTGGCATATCAGGGAAGAGCAAGAGAAGCTGGAGAGATCAACAAGAGCCTCTTGACACTTGGTCGAGTAATTAATACTTTAGTTGAACACTCTGGTCACATTCCTTACAGGTATAATTATATTTAGTTCTACTTAGCACTACAATTAATTTAATATATATTGAAAACCTTTTCCTTTGTGTGCATTTCAGGGATAGTAAATTGACAAGGTTGTTAAGGGATTCTTTAGGAGGGAAAACAAAAACATGTATTATAGCGACTATATCTCCTGCTATACATTGTCTAGAGGAGACTATTAGCACATTGGATTATGCTCATCGTGCCAAGAATATCAGAAATAAACCAGAGGTGCTTTCTATTTCTCTGTCTTGAACATATATTTTTCTTTTTCACAATGGAGGCCATGATGATTATTATTTTCCTTGATTTTGATTTGTTATAGGTGAATCAAAAGATGATGAAAACTGCACTAATTAAGGATTTATACTCGGATATTGATCGGCTTAAGCAAGGTATGCCACCTTCTATTGCCTTATTATATATGCATCTTATATCTATATAAAGTTGTCATGCTTACAAATAATATATTGCACATTTTTGTTTAATAAATTCCAGCTTATATGCAGAAAAAAGGAACAAAAAAAGTGAAACGCTCATCTATAAAAACTGTATCATTTCTTACCATTGAACAGAATTATATGCTGCAAGAGAGAAAAATGGTGTTTATATCCCAAAAGAGCAGTACTTGCAAGATGAGGCTGAGAAGAAGGTACATCTCTCTCTTTCTATATCTGTCTCTCTTGGGCATATTATGTTCATGCATGTTTGTATTCTTACAAGTGGAATATTTGTTTACAGGCCATGTCAGAGAAATTGGAAAGAATGGAAATAGATACTGAATCCAAGGATAAGGTAATTGTTTGAAATCTAATGTCTTTTATTCTTCAGGTTACATAATATTAATATCTTTTTGTTTTGCAGCAATTGGTTGAGATTAAAGAACTTTATGATAATGAGAAATTGTTGAGTGAAGATTTAACGGACAAGCTCCACAAGTCCCAGGTGACAAACAAATTCCTCCAAATCTTATTTTCATAAAAAGGCAGATTAAATAGCTAATTGTTTATGCCAGTTTATTTTTATATTTTTTGTTTGTAGAAAACATTAGAACAAACGGAGAATGCATTGTCTGACATGGAACAAAGATTCAAGCAAGCAACATCTACAATCAAGGAAAAGGAATTCTTGATTTCCCATCTTCTTAAATCAGGTATGATTAAAAACACACATTGTTCCTTTTTTTTTTCACGAAGACATAGACAAACTGTGAATGCCATTTTAATCTCTCTATTCTAAATTGATACAGAGAAAGCTCTTTATGACGAAGCCTCTAAGCTCAGGTTTCAACTTGAGGATGCACTATCAGATGTTTCAGGACTGTTCTCTAAGATAGGTTTGTTCATTAAGCCTTACAATGGCATTTAAACTTATAGCTTATAATACACATCTCTTAAATTTAAGATTACATGTTTGCCCTTCTGCTTGCAAATTATTTTTTTTTGGAGAATATGTGAAAATACATTGTTTTGAGGGGCACATATCTGTTAAATTTAAGATTACATGTTTGCCCTTCTGCTTGCAAATTATTTGTTTTTGGAGAATATGTGAAAATACATTGTTTTGAGGGGCACATATCTGTTAAATTTAAGATTACATGTTTGCCCTTCTGCTTGCAAATTATTTGTTTTTGGAGAATATGTGAAAATACATTGTTTTGAGGGGCATATATGCACAAGTATAAAGAGGGACCTATGTCAATTATAGAGAATTACATGGTCTTAGGTTGAATCGATAAACCAAAAGTTTGAATATATAATAACAGTTCTACTTATTTAATTAATGTTGTTATCTTTGCACAATTTTTCCCTAACCAATTGCCTTTATTATCAACAAATATTGAGCATCAGAGCACAAATGCAAAAGCATTATTTCACACTCAATTCTGGTATTGTTGTTTTTCAGAGAGGAAAACTATGCTGGAGGATTCAAACAAAACCCTAGTTCAAAATTTCCAATCTCAGTTAACACAAGAACTTGGTGTCTTGCAACATACAGTAACAGCCTCTGTCGCACAACAGGAAACTCAATTGAAAGAACTGCAAGAGGAAGTGGGATCCTTTTTCTCTACAAAAGCTCAGGTATAGCTTAATGCAACAGCTGTACTTAATATATCCTTTTTTTCATATTATATATAGACAATAAATGAGTTTATCTGTGCTTAATATATCCTAGGTTGCTAAGAAACTGAAAGACCAAGTAACTAAAATTAAAGAGAGGAATTGTTCCAGTGTAAGAGAGCTCGACGATTTGGTTGGTGAAATCAATGCCAAATCTCTACTAATCTTTGAAAACTTCAATTCACAAGTCAAATCTCATACTTCTACTCTGGAGGATGTAAGTGCCATCTTAATTCTAAAATTCTAAATAATTGTTTCTTTGTTATTCCTTCTATTTATAATTTTTTGTTTCAACATTTGCAGTACTTAAGTGGAATTCTGGTTGAAGCAGATGAGTTGCTCACTGCATTACATGGGACCCTCTTTAAGCAAGAAGAATCATTAAATTCATTTATGGAACAGCAGCACCAGGTTAGCTTCTTATAATCGTTGTTTGAAATTTAAGTACCTATAACTCCACTTTACAAAATCAATGAGCTATATTGGTTATTTTGTGAATTAAATATTTACTGTTTTCTGGCAGAGAACTCTAAGCACAATCGAGGCGACAAGGTCAATTTCAAAATTCACAGAGGATTTCTTTGACACACTGGATAAACAGACATGTACATTCTGCACAATTCTAGAAGATTCCCAAGCTGTAAACAATGAACAATTCTCCCAGTTCCAGAAGAAGTTTGAGGTACATCTTTACAACCTGATTGTAGATTATCTTTCTACATTACAAAATTCATATGTAACATTTATACAACTCTTTTTTTTTTCTTAATGGAAATGGATACGAGGCATTGCCCACTATTCAAATGCCTAATAGTTAAATATTAAAATTACAAAACCTTGTACGAACACATTACAATGATATGCAATATTTGATTTGTAGTTTTGGACACGAGCAGGAATGTAATGTTAAACAAATGTAAGGTCAAGAATGAACATTTTACTTCCATCCTTTTTAACCTTTGCTTTTTTTTTGTTTTTAGGATTGTGCTGCCAAAGAAGAAAAGTATCTTCTAGAAAAGGTGGCCGAACTAATGGCAGATTCAAATTCAAGAAAGAAAAAAATGGTAATATTTCATTTAAACTGGTTCCATTAAATTAGTAATAGTAAAGAATTCAATATGGTGCATTTAAAGAAAATATCTTTACTATCAGGTTGAAGAGGCCATAGGAAATCTGAGAGAAACTGCTACGAAGAAAACAGTAGATTTACAAACAGAAATGGAGAAGACGAGGAACGCAACAAGTTCAATTAGGGAAAAATGGGGTACATATGTGGAAACTTCCGAAAGTACATACAGCAGCAATACTTCTGCTCTAGGAGATGGAAAATGTTCCTTGGAAGAAGTAATTCAACAATGGTGAGTGCAAACAAAAAATTACATTGGACCGTTATATTTCCTTCTATAGGCCTTGACCATTGAGAATATTTCACGGGCACCAGCAAAATTTTTAATAACTTACTGTTTACTCACTGGTCAGGATTAGATAAGATAGGAACTGGTCCTATTTTACGCTTTTGTGCTATTTGATCTTTCCAGTTTTGTATGCAAAATTATTCCTACAATAGTGGTAAACAGTATGCTTTGTATTATTAGCTGGTCATTTTTGTGTTAATCATAACATTGCACTGAATTATAACTTTGAAATAACCAATAAAATCCTTAGAAATTGAACAAAATATAGATTTGGCATAAGCCAGTTAAGTATTCTGACCATTTCTGATGGCATAATATCAAGATTTGGTACTGTATTAACTGGATGAGACTATATGTTTGTCTATATTGTAGCATGGAAAAAGTGAAGCTGAGCTCAGAAACATGGAGAAATGCTCAATCTGCCGTTTCAAATATAGCACAGAATCACATTGCATCAAGTGACACCATCATCAGGTAAACTGTCTAACCTACAAAAGAATACTCAAAACTTAGTGACTTCTTTACTTAATTTGGAATTATAAGTTTGTGTTTTATTGAAATATGCAAAAGGGATGGAGCTGAAGGCAATCAGCTTCTACGTACAAAGGTTTCATCTCTGACTAAAGCGACTATTGAAGATTGCACTCTGGCAAATAAGGACCTTGCTTTATCTATTGATGGTAGTTTTTCCTTTCTCTGTCTAGGAAATTGGATAAATTTCCAAAAACAATTTTTTTAGTTTGACAAATTGCAGTCAAATGGTTTATGCATTTGATCAATAATTGCTTCTGGAAATTATAACCAACGAGGATATTCAAGAACAATGATGACTTATTAATCATAACTAAAACTTGGAATACAAATTGTTACCAGAGATTCATTGAACTTGGAATACAAAATTTTAGCCTCTTTTGGTTATTATTTCGATTTGTTAAAGGGGGAAATAATGTAGCAATGCCATTACATTAGAAATAAGCTGCAAGTTTGACTAATTTGGCATTGTTTATACAAAAAATGAGCCCAAGCTCCCAACAAGTGTCATTAAACAACTACAAATCAATACAAGACATATGATAAAAATAATATACCAGGGAAGTCGTGTGCCAGCCTTAACTGGCAATTATTGGCAGTAACCCGTCTTACCTGGTACCTTGTGCAGAGACTGTACCTTATGTTGGGTCTTGGTGTATCCTAAGTCTTATTCATCATTTTTCTTTTGTTGCAAAATGCTGGAAATTCAGATTCTTTGAGAATAGACCAAGAATTGCATGAGAATAGCAATGCCATGATTGCACCATGCCATGAGAAATTAAGAGAGCTTCAAAGCATGCACCACAGGAAGGTTCTTGAGGTGTCAGATTGTTCCGAGACAGCTCTGAAAAAAGATTATTTGGTAAGAAAATTAATCTTGATTGTTGGTTCTCAACGTACCAGAATCAAAATTTATTTCTCAATATAGTTCAACTGGGTTGGGTCTTGGTATGGTCTCAAGCTGTAATTCTAAAAAAGAGTTTCTTATTTCTTAACTGCACTCAAATATTTAGCCTTACAACACTGATATTTGTTAACTAAAATCAAATAATATGTAGGTGGACGAACCAACTTGTTCCACACCAAGAAAAAGAATGATGAAAGTACCGAGTCCAAAATCAATCGAAGATTTGAAGTCTCCAGCATTTGATGAATTGATAAAGGCATTTTATGAGGATAAGGTCCTGTCAAAGAACTCAGGTGGTGACCTCAAGATTGTAGCCAGTGCAATCGAGTCACCGAATTCTAGACAGCCTTTCTCTGCAATCAATTAGGATTCTAGACAAACGTCTTATTATTTAAGTAACAAAGATGCCCAAGTTCTTTGTTAGTTTACAAGCACAGTATGTATGCTTGAGTTATTCTTTATTAACGCGTCAATTCATTTTGTTGAGAATGAATGCTTTTTAGAATGGTAGGAATTGATATGGAGCCTCGCCGTAGAATAATCTTTATTCAAACTTTTCACAAGAAATTCAGAGGCATGGATACAGTGTTTTATTTGTACTTCCATACTTCGAAATTTTTTTTTATCAAAATTCAGTAATTTATTTTTCTCAGTTGCTACAAGCGTAATTATAATTTGAACTTAAGCAGTCATATCTACTAGAGTAATTATAATTTTTTCTCTTCGTTTGACAAGCGGAATAGAAGTGAGTTAACTGTTTTAAAATGTTCTAATGTACCAAATAAAATTGATTTAAAGTGAAGTAAAAATAAAAGTTAAAATTATAAAAAAATTTCATAGTTTTTAATATTTTTATTTTTATTATTTCGTTCATTTACATTACTATAATCAAATATTAATGTTTTAGAGTGATTTAATTTTTATTCTGTTTTAATTTTACTTCACTTCCCAACGGAGGGTTTACATTTGGGTGAAATTGAAATAAGTGATTTCTATTGCACTATTATGTCTTGATGATATCCATTTATTCTTTTTTCTTTAACATCTCTATGTATAAAGAATCAAAATGATCTATTCCAAAATAATTTCTGTTACTTGTATAATTTGCAGATTTTATGAATTTTACAGATAATATATGATTTTACAAAATTTTCTTTTCTTTTTGAAAATATCAATATTTGATATATTTGTTATATTACAGAAAAAGTAAGCTACTACGAAATAAAAAACTTTAGGCATCACCAAATTATTTTTGCATTCCAAATTTTTTAGTACCCTTAAGTTACATTTGATATTTTTATTAAAAATCGTTAAATATGAATCATTATAAATTGCATAAATTTTAATAACCTTTGATGGACTACTAAATGAAATTCAAATTATACGAAACTTAAAACACGATCAATCTATAAGTTCAATATTACGTCTATAAAATCATTCTTATTCTTAAGATTTTTTACGAATTTATTTGAAAACTCAGTACTAAGATTGTCATAATAACCATTGTCAATTGATCCCCTCCTCTTACGAAATTGACTCCTTTTTAATGGAAAGGGTTCAGTTCTTGCTGCTGATGAGCAACTGCTTCTCTTTCTTTGAATGGTATATTTTATCAAATGTATATATCAACTGCTCCACAGCAGCGGTACCAGACTACCAGTCTTGTACTGTTTTTTGTTAGAACTCACTTTAGCATCATCTGTTTAAGTTTGAAAACCAAATAAAATGAAATCATTTGTTGCTTCATGCTACATATATAATACCTTGTATATGTGCTTAATTTGAGTTCTGCAGAGAGACCATGCTAGGTCCAACAATGTTGAATCATTACTTTACAGGTTAATACAATTACAGAAGGAATGTTGTTTCAAGCACTAAAATTAATTAAGCATATTTGCAAACTCTTTAAACTCAGTCAAAACTTCAAAAGAAATATCAAATATGTCCGATCTATTCTACGCATCATCAATTAAAAAGGAGAAAACTGGAGCCTAATTAAGGAGGTAAAATTACAAACAACTGAGAACAGAATGCAAGTCTCTTCAAATTGGAAGAGGTAGTCATAGACTTCTCAATAAAAACAAATTAAGTCTATATATGCATGATTCATTATTTGTCTAGTTTTTATATAGACTAAGGTGTGAAAGGTCTTGGTATTGATCAGCACAGTATATATGCATGATTTATTATTTATTAATGTTTTAATTAGAGTAAAGCTAGGGAGACTTTAAGCTCACCAAAATCTTTGATGAATTTAACTCAAATAATGATCAGAACGACTTTAAATAATAAATTTGAGTAGCTCAATAAATTATTCATATCCAAATCTCATAGGATATCAAAATTTTTTATTTTTAGAGTTTTCTAACTATTTTTAATGAATTTTTGAAAATGATTCTGAAATAATTATAAAATAATGAATGTTTTTATATGAGAATAGGTTATTTTAATAAAAAATCTGAAAAAAATAGTTAGAAAATTTTAAAAATAGAAAATTTTGGTGATCTACAAGATTTTAACATGAAAAATTTATTGAGCAATTTAGATTTATCATTTGAAGTCGAGTTGATAAGTTTTTGAGTTAAACTCACTAAAGAGTTTGGTGAATTTAAGCTATCTTAACTTTACTCGTTTTAATTAAGTTTTAAGCCTTTTGTTGATGATCGATGAATCCAAAACTTCTTATATAATAATTTCTCATCCTTCGCGAATTATTGTATGCCAACTCTCAGATCAAAATATAGTTGAAACCAAGATTAATGGAGGTAAAGTATTTGATTAAGTGAGCATATGATGTACGAAACTACAAATTCTTCTTGGTGCCTTCTATTGAAACTTGTATGAAGAATTTCATTCTTTCTGCTTGAAATACTGATTTTAAATGTTTTTTTTCTTGATAAAAAGACTGATTTGATAGTATGGTAAATTCTTTTCTATACTAATACATAAGTATTATCTCATTACTTCAAATTTATTTATGAAAGTGTAACAATTAATTTTTTTTCTGCATAAGTCCAATTTGAATGCATGACCACAACAAGACTTATTCTGATATTCTCTTCATTGCTTTTTTTTTTTTAAAAATCAGTTTATCTCTGCTATTAGAATATTATTGTAATTAAAGTTTGCAATAATTAACTGCAATGATCTCTGAAATTGAGTCACACATTAACTGATAAACAAATCCATGCAAGAAGATGAACTGCATCTCTTTCACTAACCTAATTAGTGCATACATGATACATGATTAACAATGCTTCAATACAACAACACTTGGAAAGAGACAAAAAAAAAAAAAATCTAAGGGACATAAGATTTCTAAGAAGCATACATAATTCTTTTAACCTTAGCCTACAATTCTAGAAACTCACTAATACAACTCTCAAAAGGAATTATAGTAATTAACCTACAGATATGGTCCCTTTATGGTTTTCTCCATTCCCATTTCTTATACTTCAATGCTTGATCAGGACTTTCTGAAGTTGATCAGTAGAGGTTTATGAGATAAAACCCTAAACCTAAAGGACCATTTTGTAATTTTTTTTTAGATTTTGGTAGTTAGTTTGTGGAAGTAGAACAAGAAGAGGATTTGGAGGAGCTGCACTCTTCCTTTAGCCCAGTGCTTTTGGTGGGGAAGAGTTCTAGGGTTTTGAGAGGTCGGCAACATGGCGGGAGAGCTGCGTTAAAATCCATCGTAGACATCCAGTCCTCTGCTGCCATGCCACCTGTAGGATCTTCTTCTAGGGTTTCGGTGGAATCTAATTTTCTGACAAGATCAAGCCCCGGAACTGTGGCTTCATGCAAATTATAACCCTACAAAGAATTATAAGTAAAAAAATTTAGAATCAAGTATTCTACCCATATAAGGAGGACCAAGAATATGCTTGAGGTAATAAATAAAGAAAAAAAGAATAACATTTCAAACTAAGAACAGAAAGGCAACAGGGTTGAGTCTTCAGATATATAGTTTGAGCAGCAATTTATGCCAATTTAGTTTTGTTAACAATATAATTTTTACTCTCTATTTTGTGGTGCTTAATCAATATTTCCTCTGTTGTTGAACATTAGAACTTCACAGTTGAATAAAATTTGAAATGTTTTGTTACTAATTAAAGAATAAAGATATTAATTATCAATGGCACTCCTGCTGTGAACCCTCTTTTCTCTTTTTGTTTTTCTGTTTTTAATTTTGAATGACTGTAGGTCTGATCCTGCAATATTTTTCAAAAAAATAAAAAAGAATCTAAACTCTATGCATGAAACAACATTTCCTTTTTTGAAGTGCACCTGAGGACAGAAACATGAAGCGACGGTAGTATGAGGATGAGGTAGCAAAAGTCCATGGGGTGTCAGAGGGGCACCGCCAGTTGGTGTTGTTGGGGAAGGCGGTGGCGGCGACACATCCTCAGAAACTGCCGCCTGCTGGTGGTGGTGGTTGTTGAGAAGCAGCAGTTGGTGGTGACGGCAAAGGCGCCGCCTGAGCTTCTGGCGCTCACGTGCCTTATGATTTTGGAACCAATAAAATACATTCTTACCTTCGATCTTGCCGTAGAAGGAGAGGTGGGCCGTGATCTGTTGTATCTGAGCGGCATTCGGGGTGCGCACGCCGCTCCGGTACATCTCTTCGAGGATCATGACTTGTTCCGGTGTGGGGCACCACCTTGTTGAAGGAGTTTGAGGCATCTTTTCTTTCTGGTGTGTTGTGTTGTGAATATACTATACTAGCTAAAATAATATAACTGAAGTTTGTTTGTTTGTTTGTGAATATATGATCCTCCCAGGGTTGTAGGGGGGGTATTTATAGATCTAGGGGACCAAAAGGATGTAGAGGTTGAGATAGATCATGAGATGTAGCAATAGATGTATGTTAGAGGCAGAGAGAGTGAGGTCTAAGGGAGATGAGACAAATGACAAAAAGGATGTGGAATTAAGGAAGAGAGAGAGAAAAGTGATGGATCATTGATGGTTCTTCCCAAGTTTGTAATATACTAATAATATACTATACTAGCTTGTTTGTTGTGTATATCTACTTGAATAATTTTTGCAGGATAAACTACTATACTCCTTCAATGAACATCTGTGCATTTATATTTCTTGTAGTTTATATATACTATCTTTTTGACCTTCCTTTAGTTGCTTTCATACACATAATGCTATGTTTATAAGGTTCAACTACTTACCCTAGCTAGTTTAAAAAATATATACATATGGCCTTATGGCTATTTTGGTATTAATTAGAAGGATGATGAGAATTTTAAGTATCACAAATTTTCTATGGAAAAAGATGTAACCCTATTCTTTTGTATTTATATTTCAAATTTTAAAATACAAACGTTGATATTGTTCCTTTCACAGTAATACGTCTACATACAAATTTATAATTATTAAATTTGTTTCAAATAAGTCTAAGAATCCACAAAATGAATGAATCTAGTAAACTGTGTTAGATTAAATTCAATTCATTCAATTTTTCATCTTAATCAAGTTTTAAATAAAATTTAAAAATTATAAACGTTTATGTGTATGTATTTCTAATAAAAAAAATAAGATCAATTCTTTTACATCTGAATATTTAGTCTTGATATATAAATATAAAGAAGAGATTGGGAGATTGAATTTTTGTTTTTTTTAAAAAAATAAAATATGTGGAAAGGCAAAAATCTTTTTACAAAAATTAGTTTGGTCAATTTGCTAGGCGAAACTTTGTCTTTGTCCAGTAGCGGATATGAGTGTTACATTGCCAGCAAATACTAATCCAAATTTGTGTTAAGTGAGATTAGCTCTCATATTGATGTAAAAAGTAAAAGTGAAACTTCCATTTTGCCTACAGTTGTTTTAGCCAAAAAAAAAAAAAAAAGAAGAAGAAGATTCTCTTTTGTTCCAATATATAGCACATAACATGAAGATTCTAACTATTAAAGTAAGATATATGTACGTGTTTTCAGAAGTGACAGTTCAACGAAACGTCATATATACACCTTCCGAATTAGAAGTGTATATATATGGCAACTAACTTAATATATATATATTTCACACATGATTGCTAGAGACCAGGTGTGATCAATTGAAGAAGAAACAAACTGCACTTAATTAGCTAGCCATGAATGAAGATCTATATATACATGTGAGTTAGATCTAAGTGGAAAGAAATCTTGTAATTAATCAATCAATTTAGTGATACTGATACCAGACATGCATGAAATATTGACAAATTGCAGGGGAAATTTAATGAAAAAGAGATGAAGCTGCTGGGCTGAGGTGCTTTATTTCTGTACATGCATGCTGATGTCTTCAGAGTGGCATTCAAGACAAGATTCAATGCTTGTCTTCTCTTCTCTTCTCTTCTCTCCTTTTTTAATCTACTCTCTCATGATTAATTCTTTCTTTCAATTAAACGTTGAGAGAACTGAGAGGGACACTCTCCACTACTCCAGAGAGGGAAAACCCTATCCTGTGTCTGTCTCTCTGGCATGATTCAATGCTGTGCAAAAGCTAGTCTCAGCCTTTCGATTGCCTCACAAACAGAGCCCTGCACAAATAACGAGAACATCAGACGGCTCATATATACATGAGGCGGTCATAAGATAGATAGATAGATAAATAGACAGATATATTTCCTGTCTAGCATTCTACTACTTGAAGGCACTCTCACTCTCTCTCTCTCTCTCTCTCTCTCTCTCTGATTTTGCATAGTCACAATTATAAGGTGATGATGAGAGAGAGAGGACCCAGATACAAGCTAGTTTTTTTTGTCACTTTGCATGCAAAATAATTAATCAATTCACAGAAACATAATATATATATTATATTAACATATATACAGGCTAATATAAGTGCCTAGCTATATATTTTTTTTAGGTTTATATATATGTATTTCATTTCTTCTTCTTAGCAGATGAGTACATAACTATATATGTATTATATTAAAATTAATAGCTCATGGAGTCTTTTCCAAACTCTTTTATTACTAGGAGTGAAGGGGCATGGCACTAATTTTGAGGAAATTAATTAAGAGGAGAACAGCAATATATATATATGTATGCATGGTACCTCTTCTCATTAAATTACACAATTTATGGGCTTGTTCCGAGAATTAAATCCTGATCTTGCTTTATGCTGTGCCATATCTACTGCTATCGTTCAATGCCTTCTATTTATAATTTATAATTTTATATAAATTTATATGTATAGCTAGGTTTGTCAATTTTTATCTAAGGTGCCAGCCCAAAAGATGATGTATATATTGATATTTCAAAGTGCATACCTAGTTTTGATCAACAAGTATATATTAATTAATGGATTATATATATTCTGTAGATGATTCAAATTGCTTCGTTGGTACCACACAATCTACAGTGAAATTTCTCATACACACACTGAGAGATCTTTAAGCAAAAGAAATTTTAATTAATGCACCAATATTATCCTTGGTGGAAGCATGCATTTACTTGGTTTGTTGAAGATATATATACGAAATGAGGATGCAAAAAAAGATCTCTTCAGCTTAATTTTCCAAGTGTATATCAATGTCATAATTAGGGACTAATTAAGAAGTCGATTTGAATAGCTTTTTGTTGGAAATCTGGCTATGATAATTCTGAGATATATTTTTTTAAGGAAATCTGGCTGTGTTAATTTATCGATACTAATTGTATTATTCAAGTTAAATGAGTTATTATTTATATTAATGATTTTATTATATAATTTTTTTTGTAGAATACTTTTATTGTTGAATTTAGATATTACTAATCTGAATAATAACTCATTCAGATTGAATAAAAAAAATACTATATAAAATAAGTTACATAATAAAATTGTTAACATAAATAATAATTCATTTAATATGAATAATAAAGTCGATATTGATAATGATATCAATAACAGTACTTACATATCAGCTATCGTTTTTAAAATATGTCTTGTAGAAATCAAACCTACATCATGTTGAAAGGAGATGTATATCTATCATCACCTATGAATCATATATGGACGATGATAGATATTGGAACTTAAATTAACTTTAAGAAACTTGGATTTAATTAGGATATAATAGATTTATTTTTGATAACATTCTGTTTGAAAATCTTCTTGAGCGGTGCTCTAAAAAAAAAGGAACTGATATATTGATCCCATATGTACCACCCATATCATATGAATATCATAACTCATTGAACAGGTTAACATTTTTATGAGTTAATAATTTTCATTGACGAGTCAATACTTTCAGTAGTTAATGGAGCTTCGGATGAACTTATTTAAGATGAATGCAAATTAAGCACATAAAGTGAATAATAATAATTAGTCAATGTGAATAATAAAGCATACAACAATTATAAATGTCATCATTTAGCAACAATTCTGGTAGAGCTCTAATAAGCTTCTAAGGAACTCAAACATAAAAGCATTTAAGGTGAACAATAAAACCAAATAGACTAATACTAAATCATGACATTTATTATTCAAGCTAAGTGTTTTATGATCATGACAGGTGCATGCTAATATTATTCATTTTAGTTGTTTTGTTTTGTTCACATTAAATTTCTTCGTTAGAGATCCATTTAAAGTTTGCTGAAATTTGTTGGAGCATCATCAATTTATCAGAAGTTTATATATTGGAGGTAAAGAGTTGATTATTAGAAATATTGAATAGTAAAAAAAATTGTCGACCAATCAACATGTTAACCCTGTCAAATTGATTATGATTATATGATGATATCGATGATGATGATATTGCTACAGCATTTTACTTTGAAAAATATCATCTGTTGGACAATGAAGAGTTACATCTTTTTTTTCTTTTTGAAACGGCAAATTAAGTTGCCTGTTTTTTTTTTTAAACACAGAAAGTTACAACTGTTTTATGCATACATTCTGATCCTAAATTTACTCTATTCACCAGGAAAATTCTCACAACACATCAAGTTGCAGAGCACAATTAATTAATTATACAAACTAAGATAACAAGATAAGAGTAATAAAACTACATGGACTTATTGCACACAGTGAAGTTTGTTAGAGGTAGGAGGTTTTAATAAGTAAAAAAAAATGTTGATAAGTCAAAATATTAACTCAATCAAATTAAATGTGATATTCATATATAATTGTATCAACAACAGTATCGTTCTAGCTAGTATATTTCCAATTGAAATTAAATTCATCAACACAATGAAAGGTATTGTTGTTTTTATTTACTATTTTATTTTCTTTCTTTCTTTATTTAATTATTTTGAAATAATTAACAACCCAAGCAAGTTTGCCTCTTTCATCTTTTTTGTTTTTGTTTTTGTTTGTTTTAATGTCCTCAAAAGAGAGAAATAACAAACAAATATCAGATCCTAAACTTCAGAGTTTACGCTACCAGACAACAACTAATTCTCAGAATATCAAGTTCAATTAATATAGAGCACAATTGTAGAAACTTTTAAGATAACAACATAGGAGTAACTAATAAAACCACAAATTTGAAGAGTACTTAGCTGATCATTGAATTCTTATCTGATATTAATTACTTCATTCCCCACATTGACAAAACAAATTAATAAAGCCGTCGTATATCGTTAGAAAATGATATTCATGATCCCTTACATGCATATTAATTAAGCCCAAGAGCCAAGATATATAGTATCTCTTCATTTGATAAGTGAAATTAAATTAAAACGGAGTAAATATTAAATAATTTTAACACATTGATATTTAATAATAGTGAAGTAAGTAGATAAAGCAATAAGAATAAAAAAATTTAAAATAATAAATTTGATAATTTAATTTATTTTATCTTTATAAATATTTTAATTCACTTTATCTTAAATTATTTTCATTTAATACATTAAAATTATTTAAAAATATTTAAATTATTTTTACTTTACTTTGACTATCTACTTGACAAATGGAGGATTTACTCACAGTACGTGAAGAGCAATTAAAAGCTTACCACAAACGAACAGATTCGATATATATATAAATTGAAAGACACAGAGAGCTTTCGGTGGGAAGTGTAAATAAATCAGGGCTAGAGAGAGAGAGAGAGAGAGAGAGAGAGAGAGAGAGAGAGAGAGAGAGAGAGAGGTACGGTACAATGAAGGGATTGAATGTGATGCGACGTGTCCCCCATCATATCTCAAATCATCTCATCTCATTCCTCTCTCTCTCTCTCTGTTTTTTTTTGAAAGCCAATCTCTCTCTCTCTCTCTCTCTCTCTCTCATATGAATATGAATATGAAATGTGCAATAATTAATTAATGAATGAATGAATTCCACAGTATGAAAACAGTTTGCCTCCTCTGTCAAACCGACGACAGCATGCATTTTTCCAACTGATAATATAATATCTTCTCCTTCTTCTCCTCCCCACCAATCCACCACCCAAGTCAATGTTATTACTTGTTACGCTTTTGTAATTAGAGCTAGCACACATGCAAGTACTACTTTTTTTTTTTTTACATAACATACAGTTAACAGTTCTCAATTCAAAATTTTCAAAATGAAATCATAATTCATAAATGAAGAATCAAAGGTAAGAGCTGCTACAGCTACCCTTAATGAGTCCCCAGGCATGAAATATGATGATGCATGCACAGTTTTGTTGCAAACTTGCAAATTTGCAATTATATAAATTGAACGATTAATTATCTTCACAATATATTCACGGAGGAGGCAGGAGTTTTGGATTATGAGAGTCAATCATAAAAATAATTTACTTGAGAAAAATATGGGGGTTAATGGTATATATAAAGTTCTTTAAAAATATTGGGGTCAATTTTAGACTATCTTTAATATTTTTGTTGAAAAATACATGAAAAATATGATATAATATATCATAGAAATTTGGAGAAAGGACATATATAATAGTCAATTGACTCCCATTTTGTTCAAGTAGATTTGTCCCGAATAATGTATTTATTCTCGAAGTTAAAAAGAATAGCAGATAACATCGCCGATATTTGTTTAATTTCGCCCATTTTGAAACAATTAGACATGCAGTTAATTCATGGTATTATATATTGATCGAATAATTTATCGCCAATAAACTAGAGAGACTTTAAAATTAAAGAAATTGAACTTTAAGATAAAACTAATTCCATTTGTTATTGTGGATAATTAATGGAAGAAATTAAGAAAGTAGCAAAAATCACCTATATATTCTTAATTACTTCTATTATTATTATTCATGTTACTTTCTAATCAACTCATTGAGTTAATTAATTAATTAATTAATTAATATACAATAATAGCACACATAGTCATATATATACACAAGGATGCATCTTGTTGGGGAAGCCAAATAAATTAAGAATTATAGAAAGAAACAAAAAGAGAGAAAGAGAATGCATGCATGCATGCATATGTCAGCAGCAAAGAAAGCAACCTATCAATGTGCAGAAGAGACTTGAAGGCGTTGCATATTATGTATATATTATATAATATTGCATTTGCATTTGCATTTGCATATGCATATATGGAAGTAAGTGAATTATGGATGCAGTCGGTTGGTACAAATTCCACTGTTTATTATTACTCCATCCTTAACTTCGATCTCCTCTTAATTCAATGACTGTGGACCCCCCCCCCCCCCCCACACACACACAACTAAAAAGAACTTTGTTCTATATATGGAGATTATTTAATAATTCTTTATTTTGATAGTTTTAATAATTTTTACAAATAAAGTTTAATTTAAATTTGATATCCAGCATAGTATGATTGACATGAGATTTTGTGTATGTCATATGTATATAATTAGTTAAGTTAAAATTTTAAGGATATGCAATTAGTATATAGTACTCTATATATATATATATTATCAAACAAAATTTTTCAAATTATATGATATTTGATCATTGGACTATATGTATGTGTGTGTGTTTATTCAGTCCCATACTTATAAATTTATTTTTTGACTTTCAAGTTTATTTAAGTTAACTTAAAAATTATTCACAAAATTGTCAAGAAAAGAATTGCTGCATGACACGGAATTTATTTTCTTCAGATATATTACAATGTATGTTTTTATAGGTCGTCACAACTTATCTTTTGCATTAATATTTCAAACATTTAAAATCGTTATAACCTCAAATTATTGATTAATTTTCTTCTTCTTACTTGGTTTTAGAAGCAGCCACAAGTTATGTTTGCATTTATCTTGTTCTTCTTGTCATGCATGCGTTCAATTTTATAATTTGTTTGAGTTCCTTTTGCATAATTTCTTTTTCTGATATAAAAATGAGGTAAGGTCACCAACTTTAAATTTTCATAAAAAAAATTTCATTTAAGTTATAAACTTGTGACCTGTCATAATAAGAATAATTATTCTCTTTGTAAAAAAATAATTATTCATAAGATAGATTGTAGTATCTAAAATGATAACATCATATCAATTTATTTTGGCTCAATATATCATTAAAATACATTGTAATATCTAAAATTTGTGGTCCAGGATTCTTCTTGTAATATTAGTTCTTCATTTTTTCTTCAACGGAGAAACCGGAAAAACTACATAGAGCATTGAATTTTTTGAAAATAAATTGAAGTGACTACTAAATTTTTTTATTTATATCAAGTTAGTCCTTCAATTTTCAAAATAAAACTAATTTGATTTTTCAACTTTTGGAAAAAAAAATGAATGATTAACTAATAGATTAGGTTTTGAAAAAAGTTGAAAAGTGTTGTACCAGTCCAAAGTACAAATTAATTGAAGATTTAATTCTTCCTCGTTTTTGTCAATCTCCAAACTCTTGATTTGTCAAATCACAAGAAAGTCCAATATATTTTCTTATCATAATTGCACTGAAATAAATTTGAAAAATAAAAAAAATGAAACGCAAGCGATTAGCTTACAAATTGTAAGAATCAATGATTAATATTCATCATTTGAAGTAGATTGATGACATTCAAAGTTAAACCCACCAATTGTTTTGACCAGAGACAGATAAAATTTAAACATTCATTGGTCAAAATTCACATGAAAAAAAATTCTTTACAAACATTTAAAGTTAGACAACTTAAATCTCATTTTTTTAAAATTTATGTACTATTAGTAAGAAAAAAAAAAGGAAATGACTAATGGTAAAAGGTAGCTACTTACAATGGTACTGATGCAGGTGCTCACAAACAATTTACCATGTGCTATCCAGTGTAATTAACAACATTATTTGTTTTGTTTTGGAGTTGTCAATCTAAGATGTCAGAATTTCACTATATGCTACAGAGGATTCTGTTTGAATGGGGATTTAACACCAGAACAAAAAGGAAGGAATAAGCCAAGTTAGAGAGGCCTTGAAATAAAAAAAGGTGGTTGGGAGAAGAAGATGCATTCAATATAAGCCTCGACCACAAGTGCACTATATCAAAATCTACAATCCTCTCCAGTTTGTTCAGGAATGGATGTGTCCTGTCGTTTATTTTTGATGAATTCCATTCATAAGTAGTAATACTTGTCTTTTAGGTCTGACAAACATTAGGTATTATATGCTGTTGTACTGATAATTTTGTGATAGAAACTTTGATTTATCTAGTACCAATTGTTTGTTGCTGTTAAACATGTATTCATATTTTTTCAATTTCAATGAAATTCATGGAATAACCCACTTTCATCAAAAAAAAGAAAAAAAAGAAATATATATAAACTAATGGACATGTCCAGTGCGTTGACTAATGGGAAGGAAGTTTGATATATGAGGTAAAGGATTTCACTGTTTTATGTTGACCATAGTTATATAGATATTATATTATATACATTATATTATATATACTCTTTCTTTGATCTTTATGGTGGGGTCCATGCATGTCCTTTCTCTTCTCTTGTCAAAAAGCAAATTGCAAAATAAATTAAACAAAGAGAGATATATTATGTTATTATACATTCTATTCTCTACAGTTATACAGTGTCTGAGTCTTTTTTTTTCTTCCTAAGCACAGATTTCAAGGAATTCCATACAAATGGTACTTTTCTTGGGACTCGTTACCTAACTTGGATTCTTTACTTTTGTGTTCTTCTTCAAAATTTATTGTTTTTTTTTGGGTTCAAATTCTTCAAAAATATTATTGATATTAATTAATCCGAATTTTTTTATTAATAACAAAAATGATATAAAATTACAAAAATAACTATATAAATAAGAAAATCACGAAATTGAGAATTTTTTCAAAAGAATTACAAAAATAACTATAAATTACAAAAATAACTATTTCTGAATTATTTTTCTTTTGTGTATTAAATTATCTACACCATATATATTAAACAATTTCTTGTGACTCCTATCTCTCTTATGCAAATTTTAGTAGTGCTATAATTTTTTTCCTTATAATACATGAATATGAGAATAATTGTAATTCTAGCTAGTAGATGGACCCCAACATAGTATCTTTTTATCATACTAAAAGTTATTGCATATATCTCGTTATAGTTTGCAAATTTTGATTTTTTTCACTATAGTCACATTATTTTTTAAAAAAGAAAAAATGAAAATGAGGATTTTTATCTCATTTGTTACTCTTGATGTAAAATTTTGACTTAGATAAATATGCTCATTCAAGAGGCATAACATAGAGGATATATATATAATATATCTTAAATTTCATGATTTGATTGCCATAGAAGATCAACAAGCACTTTTGGAGACAGGAACAAAAATGTTGTACAGGAAAAAGAGGTAAAATCTTGACTTCAACTTATAATGCAATTAATATTAATTCTTTATACTCTGTGCATAAATATATTCCCAAGTACTTAAAATTTTAAATTCCAAGTACTGACATCCATTAATTGATTCATGACATTACATAATTTTCAGAAAAAAAGAAAAGAAATAACAATAATAACAATTTAAAAAAAGAAGAAGAAAAACAAAAGAGTGAGAAAGAAGGAAGGCAAATGGAATGGCAGAGAGATCTATTCCTCAACAGTTGGCAACTATTTGAGTGCAATTCTCTCTCTCTCTCTCTCTCTCTCTCTCTGTGCATCTCCTTTTTGCATTGCTTCTCTTTCCTTATAGTTAGACTGTTCTTCCATGTGACATCTATAAATAACATTAAAACATATGTATGTATGTATGTATGTATGTATATATTTCTTCATTGAATTGAATTGAATTTACTTCTTCTCACACCGTTACAGAAATACGCAAAAGAAAAAGGAGAATTGATGCTT
The DNA here is from genome assembly GCA_037678475.1 of x Bolboschoenoplectus mariqueter. Taxonomy (NCBI): domain Eukaryota; kingdom Viridiplantae; phylum Streptophyta; class Magnoliopsida; order Poales; family Cyperaceae; genus x Bolboschoenoplectus; species x Bolboschoenoplectus mariqueter. The sequence goes on from CM075272.1 coordinate 2,723,091, forward strand.
TTGTTATGCATGTCAAAGTTCTAGCTGGCAGCTGTTAATTTGTCAGTTCCATTCTGGTTTCTGGCAATTGTTTACCAGAATTAATTGTATGACCTACATTATATATCCTGGATTGACTGTACGTAAATGAATTTATGACTGATTAATTACTGGGTTCATGTTCAGTTATAATGTAACCAGATATATATTAATGTAGTGGATCAAGTGGCTAAGGCTAACTCATTAAGTATGGAACAGGATATGAACAATATTTTGGAATATTAAAATGAAATTTTTGTATGATTGTTTAAAAATTGAGTATATATATTAATTTGAAAAACCAGGTATAGTTTTGGAAGTTTCTTTTACAAAATATTTCATAGTCTAGACTCTAGAGCATAATTTCTTATTTAATTTGAAACTCAGACATATTTTTATATATTTTTTACATTTTGAAATATATATAGTTTTAAAGATATATTTTTATATTATTGCCTTTGCCACTAATTAAAGACACATTTGTGTTCCAAGCTTGAAATGTCGTAACAAATTGACATGCTTTTTGTCATATTTCGTTAAAATTTTGAGCTGTGATGAATAAAAGATAACGTTTCTACATTTTTAGGTTCAAAATTTCAATTAAATAAAACATACTGAAATTAACAACTATGAACTTCAACTTTAGAAGGGAATAATTGATGTAAAAAATGAATGAAATTATTATTTCCTTTTAACCCCTTTCTCTCTCTTAAAATTAAAATTTAAGAAAACAAAATAAGATGTAATTCTCTCTTTCTCTTTTCTTTCCTTCCACCTCATTCAACCCTCTTTGAAGCATCATTTCTCATATCCTCTCTTTCTTTCTCTTCCTTGAATTTTTCTTGCAATTGGTCATTTACCAAGGAAAATAATTATGATGTCTAGAGTTTACAAATTCTAACAAAAAATAAATTGCCATGCTTTTGCGTTTACAATTTTTGCTTGCTTCTCTCTATCTAGTTTTTCTCGCCTCTGACCTAAACACCATCACACACCGCCTCAATCATTCATTTATCAATTAGCCCAGCATAAAACAAAAAATTACAAAGAGGCCCAAGCCCAAAAGAAACAAAACCAATGAAAAAAAAATGGAGATGGGCCCAACACCACAACCTCTCTTTCTTTTAATCGCTGCCAGTGGGTCCCACTGTCAGTCCCTTCTCCTCCGCTTCTTCGTTCTTTCTGATTTTGTTTCAGATCGCATCGCTTTTTCCGATTGATCTAATCTTACGTTGTGGAGATCGAATCGAACCAGAGGAGCACCTTCCGATCGCCGATCTAACCGCCGTGTCCAGCTGCGATCTTCGCTCGCCTCTAGTACCTGTCGATCGCCGTTGATTCTTCGGTGAGTTTCGCATCTTTTTCTTACGAACTATATTAGGTGTTCTTGTAAGATCTAGAGTTCTCATTACCGATTCAGGAGAACTGTTCGTAATTTCGACCTTTCGAATTTGTAATTTTTCTGTTTGCGAGAGGCTGGAAATTGTCTATCTTCTGTGCAATTAGTTTGCCCGCTTGTTTAATTGGGAGATTTGATTCCTTCTTGCGAAACTGGCCTTCTTAGAGTTTGGATTGCATAAGAAACTCTGAGGTGATTAATTAGCTTAAAATTTAGAGTAAGAAATAGACAAAGAAGTTTGTGACAGTTATGCATTTTATAATTAGATGCCGTTTCAATCATAATTTGTATTCGTAATCGATTACAATTCGCCTTAATTAAAAAGATTGGAATTGGTAGGAGTATAGAGAACTTAAGTGTTTAACCTTGTTGCGTTCATGTCCTTTTTAGAAGTAATTAGATCAAGCTATATTAATCTTTTATTAAACCATGGAATGCCTTTTTCTCACGTTATTAGCATCAGATACATTAATTCGGTTAGAGGGTATTAATATTTCTCCGCTCCATTGTATCCGAGTAAACCTTACAATTACATGTATGATGCGGCTCGGAACCAAAACAGTTCATTCTAGATACTTCTGAATTTGTCAGTCTTGTAAATCGGACTATTTTTTTACACTTTTCTTTTTTTTCTTTTCCCCCTCCTTTTTAATTGTTGTCGGTCTCTTGCTGTAACATACCGGTGATAAAAGAGTAAACGTTTTAATTATCTCTCAGACTGGAATGTGCTCATAAGGGGAAGTAAATGGGCAGAAATTTCAAATGTAACCTTGCTTGGGAGTTTAAATTTAGATGATTATGTATATGAATGGAGGAAAATGGGTTGAATGATTCGTTACTTGTTGCACCATTTCCTTCCCTTCTGTTTTGTTCCCTTCTCGTTGGCTCGAAAAATTGTTACTGAAACTTAGAAGCACCTTCATTAATAATATTGAAGGGGCAATTTTGTCATTGTTACATTAAATTTGAGAGCAAGTGGATCTAATAATCTTGTAGGGATGGGATTGTGGACTTTGCTGGAAGGATTCTTGCTACTGGCAAATGCACTCGCAATACTGAATGAAGAGCGGTTTCTGGCACCGAGAGGTTGGAGCTTCTCTGAAGTGTCGACCAGTGGGGGTGCGAAGACCTTGAAAGGCCAGATCATTGGTCTCATCTACGCCGCTCAGTATCTACGTGTTCCGTTGATTGTTCTCAATGCCATTACTATCCTTGTAAAGCTCATCTCTGGCTGATCCTTCTTCTTTCTTATTTCGCTCCCACCCCCTCTCTCTCCCCTTTTTGTGCTCTTTTTGTTTCCAGTTTTAGAATCTCTTAAATGTAGCAGACATGATATATTTGCATTTTGATCGGTATTCTGTTGGATACTGAATGTGACTTGTAATAGTTTTGGCCTTTTGGGTTTCTTATTATCAGATTCAACTTGGTGGTAAATCACGAGATATATGTCTTTCTCTATCTTGGTTTATAGTAACTGTTGTCTGGTATGTGTATCCTTCATTTACTCTTATGTGTACTGTAATAACAAAATGCTTTTGTTTAATTGCTTTAAAAATATTAAAACAGATTGGAAATATTACAATAAGCATAGTTTAAATATCAATCAATACTTATTCCGAGATTATGAGCTGATTAACCAAAGATGGAATTGAATTCAGGACAAAAATCGAGTTAATGAGAGTAACTTATGAACTTGAAACCCCATTTTGAAGCAAACACTTCACATTTAAACTTTGGTTTGCTCAACTATTTTGTCAGTTGGCTGTGCTAATTTTTACTAATTTCGGCCCTGATTTCTGATGTCAGCAAAACTGGATGATGCTTTTTTGCATTTTACTTGCTTGATATGTATATACAGTGTGAACTTTATTAAGATACAAACTGATAGTCCGTAACGGGCGAATCTAATTGTCGGCGCAAGAGTCCATGAGTCAAGGACATGCTATTTTCTGGCATTTGCAACTGTGATTTTGTCTGGCATCACACCTATGACCTATCTATCTTTCAACTGAACCAGAAAGATTGTATTAAAACTGAATGTATATTCTCGAGTCGCGTTATCGATTTGTGTTGGTTATAATGAACTACTAATTTATATATTCAGGTCTGGGGAATTTGATTTGTACTGAAGAGAAGAAACTAACGTGATGATTATTGCTTTAAAGTATTTATTAACTTTTCAACCCACCAAATAAAAAATGGTGTCGTGGTGTAGTTGGTTATCACGTCAGTCTAACACACTGAAGGTCTCCGGTTCGAGTCCGGGCGACGCCATTATTTTGTTTTATATATTTTTTCATTCTTGCACCTGCCTCTGTCCAATTAACCTGTCATTTGTCGTTTTGATAAACATAAACATTGACGACAAACGGTATATATATATAATAAATCCAAATCAAATTTGACAAAATCCGGCCCAATTCCATAGAGACATCTGGGCCGTTCATTTCTTGATCAAGTCGTGAAATGGTAAATAGTAACAGGATATCTCCAGTCATCTCAAATTCTTGGAAAACAAGGAAGAAAGACTGAGAGAGAAAAAGAGGCCAGGGAGGGAGGCAGGGACGAGGAGGGAAGACGAGAGACGAGGAGAGGAGAAGACGAGAGGTCTCTAACTGAGTGAGTTTCCGAATCGGGCGGTGTCGTTGAATCGCCTTCTCGGATTCGATCTGATTCGCGCTTCTCACCTTTTTCAGGTTAGATCTTCTTTCGATCTTTGAATCGAATCGGATTTAGATATTGACATGCTAGTGAAATTCGGATTGATGTAGTCTGCTTGATCGTGTAATTTTGGTCTAAGAGTATTTCTAATGCTTGTCCAGCACAAATTCCCTAATTAATTTCCATTGAAAGGCTGTTCTGGTATTAGATTACTGTTTTTCGTGGTGCTTTTAGTTCTGGTGTGTAGGCACTGTAGTATTGACACTGATATAAATTGGATTCAGAGCCCTGAATTGGTGAATTTTAAACAATTAAAACATTCAACAGAAAAAAGAGAAAAGCACTGTGTTATATCCTCAATGGTAAGTCCTAATTATGGAAGGAACTAGAGCTGAACATTTCTATTTTATGTACTACTTGTTACCATTTCATTGTTCTATTTACATATCTAAACTGTCCTCTATACTTTGTGATGTCGAGATTATGTTACATGTAGCTAGTGTTGTTTCATTTTGCAGGATACTTGGATAAATGGGATTGTTTAAGGGAAGTTTTGTCTTTCTGACAGGTGTTGGTTGTGGAGTTTACGTTGCTCAAAATTATAATGTGCCTAATGTGAAGAAATTAGTCAATACTTACTTGTTTGTGGCGAAGCATCTCGAAGAAACATATAGAAAACCAAAGAAAGATGATGACTAGTGGAGAGATGATAATGCTTTCAATTTTGTTATCTTTTTTTTTTTAATTCTGTAGTTTACATTTTAGTTCTTAGGCCTTGAATTAGATAATCACTTTGACTAGGATTTTTGCAAGATGTAATTCTTGTGTGGCTAATAAATATTGTTTGGAGCTTTAATTGAAGATTTACAAGCTTCCCTATATTATATTTCTTATTCTTCCCTTTCCTTTTATTTTTTTTTATTTTCCATCAGAGAATGAATAATTCGTCGCAGATGAGGCTTCATCATAAATTGCAAGTATTACCCTCCTTATTTGGGTCCAATTCCAGCTTGTTTATTAGTTTGATGTCCTATTTTATTGTTATTTTTCATATTTGTTTCTCTAATTGTGTTTCTTAGCTTTTTTTTCTTTTTCTTTTTGAGATTCTATGTAGGATCTCATGATCTTCAATGAAAATCAAGATATGACCACAATAGTCCTAAATGCATGCTCAAATATCTGTGTGATGCTGCACTAATAATACATTTCTATGTGAACATCAAGATATATTTCCGGAGTCAATGACAGGTACCTCCTGCTATCATTGGAAGACATACTAGAGGGCCCATGCATCAACATTAATTTGGTTGTTAGCAGGAATGAATCCCTCATCTGGTATGTGTTCTACCAGTATTTTTTTTTCCAATTTTGTTATGTCTTTTTTATAGCTATATTTTAGTTTGTAGTATCTGAAACAGATAAACACTTTGACCAGGATTTTCAAGATGTAATTCTTGTTTAGCTAATAAACATTGTCTGGAATTTTACTGGAAGTTTACTAGTTTTGACATATTCTGTTGAAATTATTTTTATTCTTTTAATACACTGACATTTATGAGAAGTTAAATAATTTGTTGTTGGCGAGGCTTATTCTTGGATTGCAATTATTTCTTCTCTTGATTTGGGTAACATTTGACATGGATTGGGCAATAGCATTGTACTATAATTTAGGTTCAATACTAGCTTGTTTATCAGTTTGATAGACTTGATTACATATTTTCTTGTTTTTTTATTTCTATTTGTTTCTTCTAGTTGTGTCTCACAGTTTTTTTTTTCTTTCGACTTCTTGGAGGTTCTATGCAGGATCTCATGTGCATTTCAATGAAAATCAGGATACGGCCATAATAGGGTTTTAAATGCATTCTCAAAATCTGGATGGTGCTGCACCAATAATACACTTCTATGCATACATCATGAGATATCTGGAGTCAATGGCAGGTGTCCCCCCCCCCCCCCCCCCCCACCCAAACAAAAAAAAAAAAAACATCCGCCCCACCATAAACAAAACTTGGTTGTGTAGCAGGAAAGGATCTCTCATCAGGTATGTGCTGTACTAGTTGGCATTTTAGTGAGGTGTTTGTAAAAAACACTATTTAAGTGTATAACTAAAAAGTGCATGCTGCATGGTTTCTACTTGATTAGCCTCAAAGGTAACTGCACAGTAGTTGGTACATGCTAGTGCTAAATCATGTTGTGTATATATAGAATATATAGATACTAAACGGGCAAAAGTAATAAAAATAAAATCCAAAGAAAAGGAAGGAATTATTTCTCCCATTTGTAGCCCACAATTGTCTTACTCTGAATTTACATATTTTGCTGCTATCCAAGTCTGTTGCTGTGTGTTAAAAGCAAAATTTACATTTTTACAACCATAAATCCAGCCGGGCTACTATTACCACTTATTGTTGTACTAGTTTATCAAGATTCCTTTGCTGTTCTTGCAATCACTGCTGCTAATAGCCCTGGTTTATTTGGGGGAATTGAAAAATAGAAAAAGAGAAGAAAAGCCAAAGTGAATACGCTTATAAAATAATAAAGGTATTGCCAAATTAAAGTATTGAAATTCTGGTCTCATCAATCAGCTTCGGTCTAAGAATGTGGGAGTACAAAAAGGGTACCTGGAATCCAAAAAAGTTAACAAAGTAATTTCTAAAATAGAGTATATTTGAAAAATGGTCCCTGAAGCATCTCCTTTTTGGGTTTCTTTTGTGTTTTCAAGTATGATGTGTTGTGTTCAAGTGTTTTGCTTCAGCGACAAAAATTAAGAGAATATCTATTTAGTGCAAATGAATAATAAGAAAACCCTCAGCAATGCTGACGGTGATGGGTGTTTCAGTTAACTTTTTTCTCTGGGATTCAAATATGAACCACAAAACACTAGGGATAGAATTAGAAATGGTAATTGTTGACCTTCTCAGGACCATTGGTGTAGTAGTGAACTCCGAAAAGGTAATGTGCACGGCTAAGTGCTTCATTGATTACTGATCTAGACCTATCATTTCATGGTCAAGGCTTAATTAGGTAATGAATATTAGCAATTTTCCCCTATACTCCCTAATCATTATTATCAGCTCTAGCTCACTTTTATGTATCATGGCTTTCCGTAGATTGAAAATTTTTATAATAAACTTATGAACAATTGAAGAGGTGTGCATGCTTACCTTTTATGCATTAGTTGATACTGGTAGGGGACTGCAGGGAAAAATGACGGTCAATTTGTCGGCATATTTTGAGTGACGTTTTGTAATTGTATATGAGATGTGATGCTTCTGCACATGGAGATGTTACCTTGTGGGTAAAATTGAAGGTGCAATTTTGTGTTATTTTTCATTCAACTGATTTTTCAGAATTATGGTGGAATGAGAAAAATATTACAAAGCTTTTGCTTTCCCATGAAGAATCAATACAATATATGTCTTTGCATTTATGGGTTTTTTTTTCATATGCTGACGTGACAAAAAAAAGACAAAAATAATTAGCTAGTCTATATGTAGAAGACTAGGGGAGAACATGAAGTGCACTTAGTCATATGGATCGATTCTATGTGGTAACGTAATGATGAATGTTCCACAATATTTATTAGTTCTTTCTTCATCTTTTTTTAATTTTTAGTATTCATTTTACATCTTTATTTTCTTTTGGTTTTTTAAACATGCTCACCTTCTTTGTAGCTGGCCTGATTCGCTTCTTAAATAAGCTTAATCAAGTAATCAGTGTAGAGTGCTCTTCAAGCAGCCTCCTTCCAACTTTCTCTTCTTCTTCGTCCTTTTTTTTTAAATAAAAAACAAGCCTATGTACGTGAAGTTTTAGAAGATATTTTCAATGCAAAATTGTTAGCAAGTTAAAGCTCTAATCCAGATTACTTAAGAAGCATGATGGTTTTGCTTGGAAATTTTCTATAGCTGAATGTATTATTTATCAAATCTGAGGCATTTTTGAGATCTTTTTTTATATCACAGTCAAGAGCTAATAAGACTGGTCTATGAATTTCTTCAAACCGCTTGCTGAGTACCAAATTAGTTTTCAAATTGTGTCAAATTTAATACACAATCTATCTCAATTATAGAGGAGTTGTTTGTGATTAACTTTTTATTTAGATTATAGTTTAATAAATTTTTTATCACATAATCTTTAACTAGTAGAACTACGTTTTGGGCTTCATCTCAAAAAAGTACTGAAGAAAAGTTGAATTTAAAATGAGATAAATTCTATCAAAAAACAAAATTGCATGCGGTTATCTTACAAATAAATAAAATTTCTCTTCATTTTATCTTACAAAAAAAAATTGCTACTAAAACCAACACCCCCCCCCCCCCCCCCCCAACCCAAAAAACCCAAACAACCAAAAAAAAAAAATCCAATTTCACGACGATAGAATTCCGAAAATATCTGAATGTAGGTGACCCTCTTAGAGACATCCATATCCGTCAGATCACACAGAAAAAGAAAAAAAACAATCAAACGGTCCAAAATATTTAAAGGTTACATGGATGCGGTGAGAGCCATTTTGTTTCACCTTTTAGGGAGAAGAATTTTCTTTTTATGTCCTTTTTCTATAAATGGAACTGATTCTTTAGACTACACAAAAAGCATAGATTTTCTAATGAGGTACCTTGTAATTTTCCTTAATAAAATTACATAAAATCATGGTAGTTAACAAAGTTAACATTGTTGGGTCAAGCCCAAAAGGATAGAATAGTAATTTCTCATCACCAAAATCAAAATTGTATGATGAGCAATATAACAAACATTGCATGTTAATAATTAATTTAATACACAAATTTACTAAAAAATACACAAAACATAACTCTATTAACAATGAGTAAATTTAAACATGTTCATAATAGTTAACAAGGCGAGAATAAAAACAAAAATCAACTTGTGCGACATCTCATTTATTGAAATTCCTTGTGTAACCAATGGGATTGGGTCAAGAGTACAAAGTTCAAATGTCTAATCATACGCAAAATATAGAGAGATCTCTAAGCGCATGAATGAAGGTGAACCTTTTTCTTTTATTCTATAAATTAGGTGTTTGTTTTAATGTGATCATGCTCAAGTAGTTAGTGTAGCCAATTAACACATTTTCTTGGGTGCTCTTATGATGTCCCCAATATGACAACTTTCTAAATGCATTGACACACTTATCTCTGTAGTAATGTCAATGTAATTGGTTTAATTGGTTGGTCGTTACTGTTAGTATTTTAAAAATATGATGTACCATGATGTGTCATATAAAAACATGATGTTTTGGTTATATAAAAAATATTTTAATCACGTCAAAGTATATTATATGATATTAGTATTCTAAAAATATGATGTGTCATGATATGTCGTAAAAAAATATGACATGTTTCGATCATATAACGTGCTGTGATATAATTAAATATTTTTTCACGTGATGTATCAAAAATAATAAAAAAAAAGATATGTCACATCTATGACATAATACATTATACTTAAACACTACGTAATGTCACATTTGTTATGTACGCCACATGCATACAAAAACATTACGTGATGTCACATTTAGATACATTTTTCTCAAATTTTATTTAGTTTATTAAAAAAATGTTAGAAAAAGTTAAAGTTTATGGAAAATCGTTAAATTTATTATAGAGTGAAGAAACAAATTTAGAAAATATTTTATGGTAAAAAAACATATTTCATATTTATGTTACATCTAAAAAGTATTTTAAATAATGATTATGTGATTTCACGTGACTATATAATATATCATATTACGATGAGTAGAGGAACTTGAAGTGAAATTAAGAGGGGTCAAATTTCAATTAATTGTATTAACAAAAAGAGAGCTCAGTTTTGATCAGATAAGAGAACAATTGGATAGGAGTTGGACAGGAGGGGGTCATGGCTTGATGTGGTCATTTAGAAGCTCCGTCTGATTACGACGTTTCATGTGATATACCGTGACATATCAGTCGTAAATGTTTAACGTAAAGGCACCACTGGGAGTCATAGTTCCATGACATCTCTATCTTATGGGTGATAGATATCATATGTTGCTACATTGGTAGTTCCATGGCATTTCTATTTTTCATTCATTTTTTTTTTCTGTGTTGAATGTTGATGGTAGCATATGGTCCTTAATTTAGAGGCACCTAGTTGTTTTGAGTTAATACAATGAATTGGACACCTCATATGATGCTTTGATTCCCATATCATTATGTTAGCCTACAAAATCTCCCTAAACTTCATTTGACAACTATTTTATTAGACTAAAATGAAAAGAAATATTAATTAACATATGTGATTCCTTTCATCATCAAGTACTTGTTGGATCTTTGACCTATCTAAACCTTCCGCATCTCGTCGTCATCGTTGTCGTCGTCTTCATCACTATTTTTATTATTATCACTATTATTGTTATTGTTATTTATTTATTTTGTTGTTGCAAGTCCTAAAGTATGATTTTATCACTTTGTCTATGTCCTTATAAAGAATTATGATAATTAATTTGAATTCATTGTCATATGTATCAACTTAGTCAAGATAAACAAGTGTACTCATCAAATTAGGTCATATCACTGTTCTTTATATATAAATGAGAAACAATGTAAATATATAGCATTAGTGAAATAGGTGATAAATTTGACCATTGTCAAAAATAAAATTTATAGTGTAAATTTGACAATAAACTTAATTTATGTTTTGTACATATATATCATATACATGAAAACCATGAAAATAAATCCAAGTCTATTTTCATCCAACAACTTGAAATTTGAAATAATATATATCTAGCATTCCAAAGAAATAATAGTGTTAACTGTTAGGCAATATATGCATGCATTGGACCAAAGAATTAATCACTCCCCTCATAGTCTTAACTATAATATGATAACTAATTTTAGCCTCAATAACTATACATGATCTGAACCGTAGGTCTAATATAATAGTGATAGGTCTTTTTTTTTTACGAAAAAATATAGATTCAAGTTATAAAAAAAATTATTTAAAAATAAATAAACATTGAAATTAATGAAACCTTATTTGAAAAAAAAGAAAAAAACTGTACATTATCAGAAACCTATAATCTTAGAGCACTATATATGAAGAAAATTGACTGCTTAGAAAAGCAAAGGAGGAATCAACAAATTAATTTAGGTAGGCACACATATATATAAATATAAATATAAATATATATGTAAATACAAATATAAATATATATGTAAATATAAATATAAATATAAATATATATGTAAATACAAATATAAATATATATGTAAATATAAATATAAATATAAATATATATGTAAATACAAATATAAATATATATGTAAATATAAATATAGTGGAAGTGGAAGGGGCCGACAAAGAATCTTCGTAGCCGCACACTCTCTCTATCTCTACAATCCACCATCTACAATCTTGGTACATTATATATACAAATAGCAAAGTCAGAATATTACCTACCTAATTCATTAATTAATCAATTCTACCAAATTTTTATAATATAGGATGCTACTCACTTTATCCTCCCCAGCTATATATTATGATGTGTTAAACATTTCCAATTTATTTTTTTTGGACGGTCACAAATCTCCTTTTGTTTCATGATTTTCAGGTTCTGGGTTGGTGTTTGTTTTTATATGTTAATGTTAGTCATTTTTGTTGGAAAGTTTTATATAATTAGTTCTATAAATTATTAAATTAAAATTAGATTAGAAAGATCAAATGGTGATTTAATGAATTTTTGTCAGTGAACATTAGTTTTTCCTGCTATCATTTCGAATTGTTAACGAAAATTTTCATTATAGAAAAACGTATACTCATAAAATCACGAGCATTATTTTCATAAAAGTATTCATCTCATATAATGTATTCGTGGTGATATCCTTTCAAAATACTAATATTTCTATTTCTTTTATTGTGATGCATCAATCACAAAGAAGCGAACGCGGATTTGATAGTAATGATAGCTCTTTTTCAAAATTATAATTTCTTTGTTAATTTTTTTTTTGTTGCAATTTTTCACTAAGAACTAATAAAATTTCTGCTTAATGTTCTGTATATAGATGCTTATAAAAAGTTGTTAATTATAAATTATAGAGCTTAATTAAACGTAGCTAGAGTGTGAGCCCCGTTAAAACTTAATTAAATTATGCAATCTTAACATAAGTTTGTAGCAAAATATTAAAGCAATTAAAATTTTATTTATTGAAAAAAATATAATAAATATATATATTTTTCATAAAAAGGAATCTTGTAAGGGCTTAATTAATTAAGACGTTTTAACTATGAAAAACCTTGAACAATCAAATAATATCAATCTGCTGCCATATGACATAAGAGCTCTCTCTTGTATTCTTTGAGATACATCAATTTATTCAATAGGATATATTAATTTTTTTTCTCTAATCTTTTTCCCAAGTAATGTTACTTTCACATATTTGATGGTTTATAATTAATGAAATTTTACATCAATATACAATTAATGTAGAATTCAGATTCTATAGATGTACTTGGTAAATTTAGGATGGAGTCTAATTTTTAAAAAATATAATATTTAACTAATATATTAAAATAATTTTGTACATCTGCATTTGATTTAGTGATTAAAATAATATGTATTTTGTATAAAAGAATCATATATTCCAAATTCAACAAGAAAATTTCTTATGAATATTTAAAATTAAATGATTCCATTCCATATTATCCAAAAGAGAAATTGATACTTACTTACCAACACTTGTATATGTTTGACTTCTTAATTAATTATGCACAATCACTGAATGTTTTAAATTATTATTAATTTTGCAATAAGTGAATAACAAAGCATTAAATCTTTGGAACATCATTAATTCTCCTTTTTCTTATTTGAAAAATATTCATGGAGACATGAAAATACAATTTGGAGTTAACCATTGTTGCCACCTGTCCAAAAAGCAAACATTGATGATTTTTTTTAATTTGTAATTAATAACTAAAATATATACCCATTTGACTCCATGCATCTCCATCTAATGTAGAATTAATTAAATATTGACAACACACCTTTCACATACTAGTACCACACAAACCCAATAATTCAACAAGTTTAATTAATTAAGTACCCATTATTAATTACTGCCATATATAAATAAAATTATATGCATGATTGATGAGACTAATTCTTTGTTTAACAAAAAATGATTAAAAAAAAGGGAGTTGATATACGGATGCAGTTGTTGATATCGTTGTCAATACATACTTTATTTTATTATGCATATTAATGACTTTATTATATAAACTCATTTTATACAGTACTATTATTATTCAACTTAAATGAGTTATTATGCACACTAATAATATTTAAGTTCAATAATAAAAATACTGTACAAAATAAAATCATTAACATATATAATCACTCGTTTAACATGTATAATAAAATTTATATCGATGGTGATATCCGTAATAATATCTTCATAATATTTTCCTTAAAAGAAAAAAGAGAAAAAAAAACACATGTAAGAATTTGGCTCCAATTTCACGGGAGGCCCGTAGGAGATTAGTTTACATAATTATTCATTTAACGTGCATAATAAAATTTATATCGATTATAATATCAATATCAATATCTCCATAATGTTTTTCTTAAAAGAAAAAAGAGAGAAAAAAAAACACATGTTAGAATTTGGCTCCAATTTCACAGGAGGCACGTAGGAGATTAGTTTACAATAATTCAAACCGTACTGTGAAAGAAAGCAACCGCTCAATTGCTCAAACATTTTTCAACAATTTTTGTGGATGCTATCTTCTCCATTTCCAAATGCACTGGAGATTAAATAAAGATCATAACTTGTGTTGTTTATAAGTTTTTAAAAGTAAAATAAATTAATTGAAAATTAAATAATGCTTATTTTAGAGATTTATTTTGAATTTTTTAAACTTAATCTATTTATATTTCTCAGCTGTAATTTTGGATCTGTGACAAGATCAATAAATATGTAGTTTAAGTGATGTAAAAAACTAAAATGAATGCTAAAATATAAAGATATTCTTATCATTTGTTAGCAAAAGTTAACAGTGTTAAATGAATTCAATGATTACTAATTGTAACAAATTGAAAATTCGGAACGATAATTGTTAAAATTGAAGAGTTCAGAGGGTGTGATGGCATTATCCCTATATATAAATATCAATAAATATCAGGTAACCAAAAAAATGAAATGGACTAATTTTATTAGTATGGACTGGAGAGGGATTAAATATAAATACAAGGAGCAAAAGACATTCCTTTGGAATGTTCTTAATTAAATTAGTGGTTTTGCTCTTGGAGTCTTGTTCATAGTAATTTCAAAAAAATAAATCCACAATAAATAAGATAACCATAAATTAGAAGTGTTATACTTTTCTTTAAAATTAATTCTTAGGTTTAAATCTTAATAATTGCTTGGAGCATTTCAATTTTTGTAATTGAAAATATATTCATATTAATAAGTGTAGTAATTAATTATTTTCTGAATCAATTTTATTAGTAATCTTATAAACCAAATAATTTTTTTATTTCAAAAAAATAAATAATTGTTATGTTTAGCAAAAGTTTTCTTTTATCGTGACTATATATACTAATTATTTCTCAATTAATAAAATTCAATACTTTGCGATTAATATCATATATTGCTATAATGCATGTTGACTACTTATAACACATGTTGTTATTAATTAATTGAAGCATTAAATATATCTGACATGCTCAATTTGCCATTTTCCATCCATGGATGTAGAAAAAAAAAGGAAAAAAAAAAAAGAGCGCAGCCTCTCCACGTATACTCCCAATTAAATATTTTGATATTCACCAAAAGGTAAGGCACTCTCTCTATATATAATTAAACAAAAAAATTAATATTATTGTTGTACTGAGATCATAGGTAGAGAAGGTCAATTAAAACTTGATCTTTCTAAATTAGGCACTTAAAACGAAGTTACATAGAAGGAGAACAAGAAGAAGAATTAGAAAAGATGGAGAAAGAAGATATATTATGCCACGCCACCTCAATTCTCTCTCATTCTCTCTCTCTCTCTCTCTCTCGCTCTCTCTCTCGCTCTCGCTCTCTCGCTCTCTCCACTATCAAATCTGCTAGCACTAAAACACACTCAAATGGAACCCACCATTACTCCTGTCTCTTTGCTACAAATTTTATTGGTTGCATCCAATATTAATTAAAACGAAAAGTAAGAAAAATAGGAAACAAGGGGAAATGAAAAAGTTATATAGTCTACCTCCACTAAACCATTATACAGTAGTAGTAGAGTAGTGGATGCATGCATGTTTTTTTAATATTTTCTAAACCAAAATTTGTTTTCTATTTTTTATTTTATTTTCTTCTCATGAGAGCATGTTCATTGGTAACACATCAGATAAATTGTTCAGCATCTCGGCCTCGTCGTAAAAATATGCGATTCCTTCATCATCGGCCTCCATTGCTTGCTCGATTTGCCTCCATAAGTCGTCTTCTTGACTGCCACCGACGATATTAATGCCATTAGCGTGATCGTAAGTGTTGTACCTTCCGTGGTTGAAATGCTCATAGTTGTTGCTTCCTGCTAATATTTCTGACTCGGTTTCTGCTTCAATTTCAGGTTCGCCGTTTCGCGCAAACCGGCCTTTCACTCGTGGCCTACTATCGGCAAGGGTCTTTCTGCATGCATACTATATATATGGATGGAGAAAAAATGAACATTTGTTAAAGGAAAATATTGTCAATAAACTTAATTTGACATATGTCTTTTTTATAAATTATATTTAATTAATGTTTTGTTTGATAAAACTTATATATCAATGACTAGCTTAAATACTATAATCAAATATGATAATTTATTTATAATATGTTGTTTTAGTACTATACATGATATGATAGGGACATTAATGCTAACTTTTACTAAAAGAGAAAAGTAATTTGTTTTCTGAATTCACAAGGTAAAGCGACAAACATTTGACATGGAATATTACAAAAATATATATGTATATATACAAGAACCTAGTTAATTAATTTTGACCTTCTGTGGTCCATGTCATGATAAAATTCCCGTTTACTAATTAACTATATATGATATATGTTTGTATTGCCAATGTAAAAACTATATAAAAGCATCAACAGAAAAATGAAAAAAAGAAAAGAGATTGTGAGATGTATTACAGTGATTTTCTTTTGGAAATTCCTTTGGTTTCTCTTGCTCCTATACTTCTCAATTCTTTCTTTCCTTTCCTCGGCACTATACCGGGAGACCTTGTTCGGGAGCAAACCGTTCCCTTCCGGGCCGGAATTCTCGGCCAAGACTTGAGACCCATTCATCCCCTATTTCAAAAAGTTTATTAACAGTTACTCCACTTAATTAACTATTCAATCCAACAAGAAAATTCTAATGGAAATTAAGCCCCACATTATCGATCAACCATAAACGCGACATATTGCGTGCAACTTTAGATGAAATATATTGCCATTTGTAGTTGAATTTGTTTACTATTGATTACCACTTTATCTTTGATAATTACATTTTATTTGCTCAATATGTAACATGTACCAATATGCTTTTAGCCATATATACTAATTAATTAAGCTTGTGTGATTATTTTGAAGTATACTCTAATAATTACCTGAAGATCCCCCGTGCTGAAGACACGCCTAACTGGCGTAGAGTTGAAATCCATGTAATCACGGCAAGATGACGAAGACGGTGAGGACGACGAGAAAATCGCACTCGTGGTCGGGTGGTTGTTCATGAAATCCTGGATGTGATGATGGTTGTGATAAACAGGAAGAGAGTGAGAGCTGTTGCTCCTGTGGAGGTAGCCATTGTTGTTGTTGTTGCAGGAGCTATACGAGTTCGGGTTGAGAAATGAGGAAGAAGAAGAGTATGAATTAGGTGGAGAAGGGTTGAGAAAAGAAGAGAAATTGGAATTGGAACAAGTCATGGAAGGATGTTGGATGGAGATGTACATGGAGGAATTGGAATTGGATTTGGAGGTATTGAATGTTTCATGGTGATCTTCATAGGAGCATGAAGAAGAAGTGTGATACATTGAGACTTAGAGAGAGAGAGAGAGAGGGGAATGGTGAGGTTTGAGTTGAGAAGGAATTTGAGATGATGATGAGAGAATGAGATGAGAGAGGGGTGTGCTTTTTATGGGGATATATCTCGGTGGAAATTAAGAACAAAGGATGGATGGTTCTATGTGGCGCAAATGATTAAATGTGTGAGGTATTGTGCTGTGTAGTAATAAAGTTTTAACATAGTAAAAATATATGTTTAAATTTTATAAAATCATTCGGAAAGAAATAAATGTTGAGATTAATGAGAGTATTTATTTTAAAAAATAATTCATAGGAAAAGATTTTGATATTGTACTTATTTATTTATAAAGGTAGAGGTAGAATTTTTTTGAATGACAATTAGAAATTTGAGTATGCATTAATTAAGATTGTTTTTTAAGTTTGTTGTTTTAGAAGTTTGAGGGATTAATGGAAAGTTCTTGTATTAAAAAAATGGAGATCAACTGTGTTTGAGGGTGTTAATTTTTTATCCGACTCAACGAATAAATATGTATTTGATCTGACCTGCAAATGACACGGAAGTAAATGAGTCGGATATGACTTCAAGATTTCAAATCTGATTGGATATAATATTTGTTTGAATTTTATTGAATATTTTTAATAATATTTTTATTTCGGTGTGTTATTTTCAGTTGCAAAGTATAGTGTTTTTAACTATTTAAATGTCTAAAGAGCAATATTTATTATATTTAAATATTTCTAGACTTATCGGGTCGGATCAAATAAAAAGAACTCTCAACTCATCTAAGAAAACTAATAAATTATATCTCTCTTCAAAATAGACATAAAAAACATATAAAAATATTAATAACTGTTAGTTTTATAAAAATAAAATAAAAGGTTAATTGAACCATAATAGATCCTTATCTGCTTACTTATGCATTGTTTTAGAAGAAAAATAAGTTTTTATTAAAGAAGAGTGATAACTGTATCTCTTAATCACACTCTTTATTTGTATTCCATATGTATTTATATTTCTTTCAAAAATATTCATATCTAATGATAAAAATATTTATAACTTACATTATTAAAATTAAAAAATTTATAAGCTATATTTTTACTTATGCAATAAAAATTTTTAATTCAAACAATTTTTTTTTTCAGATATCTCATGTGAGAATTGAGCATGTTTTTTTAGTAGAGAGGCACACAAGGTATATCTCCATCCAACTACAAATATAACAAAAAGCTATAATAGTAAACTAAATATCATCTCCCATTTTATTCTCCCCCTACTTTTTTGTACCACTTTAAATTTTTAGAAGGGCTACATTTTCAATATTATCAAATAATTCAAATGCTATTAAATTTTATTTTGCACTTTATTTCATTATATAGCATATCTTTTACTGTAGTCAGTATATTATTTTTAGCTATATTCTTCAATTGAGACCCCATTTCTAAGGATTGACTATCATTATTAAATTATACAATAAATTGAATTTAATTATATATTAGATTTTTCTTTGCTAATATGAGAGCCACTAGACACTTCTTTTTGTTACCTATGAGTATCAAATTGAGTGGTTAAAGATTAAAAGGCCAAACTCTTTTTGACTGAATAATAATATTATTCCATGTGTCATTAATTACCAAAAAAAAAATAAGAGTAACTTCAATTTATCCTAATTAAGGACATTTTTCTCCACCCCAAAAAAAGGAGCATCTCAGAACTGACTACTTGATTTAATTAACTATATAGGTATGTAATATGAGCCACCTTATTAGCAGCTCAATTATAGAATGGGAATATTATTTAATTTGTATAAGGAATTACATTATTGAAAAAATGTTGGTATAAATAATAAATGTAGTTAGAATTTTGTACAAGGGATTACAACTTAATTTCTTTTTTACTGTAAAGATTTTTTGTTTAATAAAAAAGATAAGGTCTTGGCCCTTATTTTGTACTTAAAAAATTATTTAAAAATATTTTTTATTTTAAAAAATAAATGTAGTTAGAATTTGATATTTAAAAAAAAAAAAGAAATGTTTTCAGCCTCAAGATAGTAGTGAAACCTAGGGCTAGGTAGTAATTTTAATATACACCTCATGAGGTTTAGTATTTTTTAATTAATATTTCTTATTATTTCTTTTAACATAAAGTTTTCTTTCACATCTTTTAGTTTGACTCAAAAGATTTTGTCCATATTTTTGCACTGTTTCTATATGTGGTCATTGTTAGCCCCCCTCCAGTAATTAAGAAAATAACACATAAAAAAATAATAAAAAGGAAAACTTTATGAAATAATCAGGGACTTAACAAAGTGCATCATCAATGAAACTTTTTCATATTTTTGAGGTAAGTACATCATGGAAACTTCAAAATTAGCCCTCTTGGGTGCAACATTTTTTATTGGACTCTTTTTATAAAGATAAGTTTTCTCTGTATTTACAAAATAAATGGAGGTTTCCTTTTCAAGTTTCAATTGTTGATGGCATGTTGCATATATATATGAAATTATACAAAGAGATCTTCTAAGCCCTTGGGAAGAGTTGCTATATATATATGTTTTTTTAGATATTATATTACAAAAAAAGTATATTTTTTGAAAACATTTTTATACTTTCTTTTATGTTCTAATTTTTTGCATTACACTGTATATGTGAAGTTCCATGTCAAATGGAGAAGAAGCTAAAAACATTTGCATTAAGACTCTTGAGAATCTAATGAAGAGAAAGGTTTAAGCTTTAATTTTTCATTAGAGAGATATTTCTTTTTTTTGAGATATTCTTAAATTTTATAACCGTCCAATTCATGAACTCATGAAGAAATAGACAAATTAAATTAAGAATACTAAATTATTTCAAGCACACTTGCTTGGGGATCTCCTATAGTGACAACCTAATATTTAACATTTTATTTTAATTAGGTTTTTCTCTGTTAATTGTGTTTGTAAAATATACTCATGCACTATTGCACCTTTGACTTTCTAATATTATTTATTTGCCACTAGATTCCAACTAGGGATCAGATTTTGATAGTGTAATCTTTCATACAAAGAATGTTGGTTCTTGCTTTAATTATATTTTGATCATAAAAGAATAAGTCAAATTATTAAAAATGTTCTACACTAAAATGTACTCAATCATAATTAATTCATACATACTAATAAAATTATGTGATCATTTAAGCTTGAAGTCAGGTCTCATAACTTTAAATATCTACAAATTAAGGATCTCTTAATTAAATTTAGAATATGTAATTTTCTATGTAAAGGACACTTTATTAGCTATTAGATTAAAAATTAATTCTCAATATATAGAGGATCCTTAATTTGTACATACGTAGTGTTATATCAATGAGTAACCCTGAGTATATACTTTATTAATGTAATTAAATCATATAACAATGCAATGCATGTTCAACGGATAAAAATTGAAAAAAAAAATAATTACTTTTCAATATAATATTGACTTTTTAATTTTCCAAAATAAGAAAAGAGAAAAAAAAAGCTCCATTTATCTGAAAAATAGTATACATATATATAGCATGAATAATGTGTGCAAGCATATGCAAAAAATTAAATGGTCCGAATGTTGCACCTTAATTTGTAGTGTAACATTCAATTGGTACTGCGCTTGTGTTTGTGTTTGTGCTTGTGCTTGTGCTTCTAAAAGGGTTCAATCCATGCATTTGGTGTAGCTTTTTAGAGAGAGAGAGAGAGAGAGAGAGAGAGAGAGAGAGAGAGAGAGAAGGGACCGTTATAGCATTGAATTAATTTGTGTCGTGTCAATTGGATTGTAGGTCAACTCCTCTGTTGCTACTTGATTTGACTTGACACTGCAGCTGCTGCCTGCTGGAATTTCAGAGTTTTTAATCGCTAAAATTAAACCCAATGAAATGAGACGCTCGCCTAAATTTTGATGTGATGGATGAAATAATAATTGAATTATTAAATTTGATATTTTATGTAATTATGGAAATGTGAGGAGGGAATTTTTATGTGAATTTTGATATCATTAAATGATTATTCAATTTATCAGACATAAATTTGATTTAATGGATGTTGATGTTAGATTTAGAGACGTTCAAATGTAATAAATTAAGAAATGTTAGACATGTGTGTATTATAATTATATATTTAATACTATCACGAATGTTAATGTCAAAATATATGATTATTTAAGAAATGGAATTATACGTATTTCAATTAGGGTTTGAAAATAAAAACGTATAGAATTAAATTTGATTAATTATAATTGTTAATTGAACGATTATAATTAATCTAACTAAAATTCATATAATAATTTCGGCTTACATAAAGTCTAAAATAATGTTACACATTAGCAAATATTACGGGATTTGTTCAGAAAATTTTTCAGACATGCGGTACTGTAGCATAAACCATAATCTTCTAGAAATTAATGTGAACTAATTTTAACATCTAAGATTGACATGAAGTTATTTCTTAGCTATGATTATTTTAACATGTTCCTAGTCATGTTGTGTATGTTATGTCAATTTTAAATTATAATTATGTTAAATTAAGGACCTGACATTTGTATTTAAAAATTAAGTCTCCAAAACTTATAATAATCATGACCATAATTGTTTACTCCATTAAATACTAGATACTCTGTCATATTATTCGGATAAACAGAGAAAAGAAAACGATGATTGTAGGTTCTTAGAAGGACTCAAGAATCAATAACAAGCCAAGCAACTAGACACTCGAGTCAAGATCAGAAGCTTATCAATCTGGAGCTTTGAAAACTATGTGATTGATAGTATACAGAGACCTTTTGATAGTACACAGAAACCTTTTGAAGATGAAATGTAAATTTCGCTGTGCGTTAAGTTTAATTTTTTACATAGAAATAGATCTTGGTTAAAATTTAAAGTAATTAAAAAAATCCACAAAGAAAAACCAACAGTTGAAATCCCCAGCTTCTATTGTCAAAACGTAAAGCAATATTAATTAACTATTGCTTGTTTTTTCTACATCTTCCTTTAGAAAAAAAAATTTAATAAAAATGAGGGTCAAAGTAATTTAATTTTAAATATTCATAAAAAATTTTAATTCAGATTTCGAACTTGTAACCTCCAAAAAAAATTATGTTTGTTGTATTCAGTGGCCCTTCCCAATCAATTTGAAGTTATAATTGAAAATTTTAGGTGACAATTGCAATAATTATAAATAACTTATCAAAATTGAAAAAAATAAAATCACATATGTATTATTTACGATCTTTTAATTAGACTATTAAGAATTGATTGCCCATTGATCAACAAGAGGTGAAAACAACTGAAAATTTAGCTTTTGATGTTTGATTAATTCGTCAAATTTCATACATGAATAATCTAATTATAATAATAATAATAACAACATATGAAGAGATGTCTCATCATGATTTCCATTGGGGAAAACACATTCAGAAAAAAATACATAATAATTGGAAGATTCTTTTCTCAAATATATATGTTTGAAAAACCTAAATAAACATATATAGCCAACTTGCATACGTAAATATTTAATTAATGACATCCTTTACAAAAATAAAAATATATTTAATTAGTAACAAAGATGCCAAAGATGTGCATTAAGTGAGACGATACAAGGCCCCACAAGATAACTAGAAGCAGCTTTTTTTTTTCATTCCTTATATATTATTATTAATTTTTTTTTTGGTGGGTGGGTGGGGGGGGGGGGGGGGGGGGGGGGGGGGACAAAAAGAAAGGAGACATGTATTATAAACAGCTAATAACTAGAAAGCAAATAGAAATAGAATATGGAAGATTCGGTCAGATAACATTAACTTCAAGCTATCATGCCTTTTTCTTTTTTTCCTTTTTATTATGATTATGATTATTATTATTATTATTATTATTATTATTATTATTATTATTATTATTATTATTGTTATTATTGTTATTTTTTGCTTCTCAAACAATGCCTTTAGAGATTATCCTCAATAAGGAATTGTTATAGGTCTATTTAGAAATTAAGACGTATTTCTAACGACTAGATTAATGTAAGTAACTTGTTAACTCATGGATTTTTTTTTCATGAATATAAATAATTTTTTTTTGAGATAAAAATGGGATTATTTCATCCAAATTTAAATGTTCATAAAAAATCTCCTATTCGGATTTCGAACATGCGACCTCCCACACAAAAAATATTGCTTTTGTAATGAATAAACATGAATTTATAATAATAAACATGAAAAATTAATCTTATCTTAGAGTAAAGCTAGGGTAAGCCTAAGCTCATCAAGCCCTTTGATGAATTTAACTCAAAAACCTATCAAAACAGCTCCAAACGATAAATCCGAGTTGCTCAATAAATTCTTCATATCAAAATCTCATAGGATACCGAAATTTTTTATTTTTAGAGTTTTCTAACTATTTTTTTCAGATTTTTTTCAGATGATTCTAAAATAATAATAAAATAATGAATATTTGAATATTAGAATAGGTCATTTTGAAAAAAATTGAAACAAATACTTAAAAAACTCTAAAAATAGAGAAAAAAAATTGTATCCTATAAAATTTTGATACAAAGAATTTATTGAGCAAATTAGATTATTATTGTTTGAAGTCGATTTGATAGATTTATAAGTTAAGCTCGTCAACCTCTTTGATGAGTTTAAACTCACGCTAACTTTACTCTATATATCTCAAATTAACAATGCACATACATCAAAAGGCAAAGTTAAATATGGATATCTCCAATGCTATGCATTCCTCTCTGAAATACTTAGCCACCTAGCTGAATATTGAAATATCACGATACAAGGGAGGGGAGATCTTTTATATATATATATATATATATATATATATATATATATATATATATATATATATATATATATATATAAAAGATCTAATTAGTCCGGCTCCTCTATATTACATTATTACTCCACGCATGTAGTGAGCAGCTCAACTAATTCGAACTACTAAATACCATTTATGAGATCAATTTAATAAAATGAATAATAATAATAAGATTTGTGTTGAACAGTTCAGATTTTATCCAATCCATCTATATTATTATAGAGAATGTGAGGTCATCATCCTATACTCCATGAGTATTGTAGACAATCTTATATATATATCGAATTTGTATTTGATGTCAACACACATGTGGTACTTATACAATACTTATCAGACATATATATCAACTTTCTTAAAAAAAAAATGACTTCTTTGAATATGATTAGTAATACATGTATATAATTTTTTTTTCATACACAAGAGACTTCAAAAGTTTATCTACTCACATATTTTTCTAATTTTTTTTAACGTCTTACGTAGAGAATAGAAATATAGACATGTAAATATAATTTATGTTTCACATTCTTATTTGATTAAAAAAAATAGGTTTTAGAATTTTCAGAATAAACAAATTACATTTTAATTAAAAATATAATAAAAAAAATGTATGTCGTCGTACTGATGAGCATTACTATTTGATTCATTAAAAATTTGAACTTTAGGAATTTATACTCAAATTACATTTTGACTAAAGCAAAAAAGAAGGTGCCCGGCCCACTAACCTCAACTTGCATAGACCACACCATGAATCAAAGAGAAGAAGAATTAAGATGCAAGCACTAATTTACACAAAATGTCTTTTCAAAAATTTTGGGTCAATGAGAGGATACCAAAGCTAATTATGAAGATATATTAGCATGAAATGACCCAAAACTTTTCTCAAATCATTGGCTTCTCTCATTTTTTTTTAGATGCATTGGAAAAAGGCTGTCTTGCTTTAGGGTTCTGTTTTGGCAAACTCTGTGCTTTAGTCTTCACCTTATTTTCAATGATTATTATACACTTCATCATGAAATCTTGTGCCCAAATCTGGAGCATTTTATGTTTTAGTTGGTTGCATTTGCATGCATATATTGTACACAAGTAATAGCACATGTTGGGTACTAGTTGATCTAATTACAATTAGTGAATGAATTTGATTAAATTTTCTCATCTAGTTTGAGAATTAGGAAACATGAGATCAATGACCAAACCGTCCCACCACAAAATGCAAACATGAGAAGCATGATCTAAGATTTGGGGCATGATTTTTCTTTTGAAAACCTTAGCTACCAAAAAAGATACTGGTACTGAGATAACCAAATTAAAAACCAGTAGGCAACAGACAACAGGAGGGTGAAGGAAGTCAAATGAGATAACACTTACACAGTAACCAAATGCCTCCTTTCTTGCACTCATTGGCATTGGCTCCAAAGTGTGCAGCTTTCAAGCGCTCATTGGTTGGCATGATACATGACTGGGAATCCAGCCAATCACAGCGCAGTTATCTCCTGTGCACAAACATGGTGTGTATGGAAAATGGGACCCACTGTACAGGGAAGCATATCGCAAGTGAAGAAATTTG
Organism: x Bolboschoenoplectus mariqueter; assembly: GCA_037678475.1. Classification (NCBI taxonomy): domain Eukaryota; kingdom Viridiplantae; phylum Streptophyta; class Magnoliopsida; order Poales; family Cyperaceae; genus x Bolboschoenoplectus; species x Bolboschoenoplectus mariqueter. The sequence goes on from CM075272.1 coordinate 2,748,575, forward strand.
ATCAAAATTAATGGAGAGCTAAAATTAATATTATTTTCAGTATAATTATATATTTTAAATTGTTTTGAAGATTTGATTATAATATAATTATAATAAAATATGTTAAATTTTTAATATATATAACTAAGTTTTAAAATTTTTGAGAAGAATGCAGCCTCTTCTGATCTCCACTAAGCCCCGTCCAACATATATCGCTCTCTATGATCTCTCCTTCTCTCTATCTCTCTCTCACATACACTGACACTAACTAGACAATAAGTAAGAGTTTATAATTTAATCAGCAAGTGAGTGCGTGTGTGTTATTTACCTCTTGGTTGGTTTTCTGTGCATGTGTTGTGAGTAAAGATAGTGCATGTTTGGTTTACAGACAAGATAATGTCAACGCCCACCTTGAAAAAGCACCAAAACATTTTGCCTATTTTGTGCTCAGAATAAGAGAACAACTCAGATTTCACACCAACAGAACTGGAATCATCAATGGGGAACTACACTAGCAGGTGGTAAAATTATTCAGTAAGAATGGCATGGCTAAGCAAAGAAACAAAATAGAAGTTCTATATTATAAACTGTGTATTTTAGTTAAAAAAAGTAATTTGCTTTGTAATTGATGGTTGAAGTGTAGCTTTATCTTTTTGCTACTATAAACGAGGAATAATATTGTTCATTGAAAACATCTGACATAAATAGGATAGAAAGAAAGAATAACTCAAACATGCTTTTTATCCTTTTATATAGGTCAATAATAGCCTAAAAAAATAGTCACACCACTATAATGGTGGGTGGATCTTCAATAATTGATTCGTTGATGTGCCTCAAGACTTGGTACCAAATATAAGCATTAATAAAAAAAAAAGATTAATGAAAAAAAAGGAAGGAAATTTGGTATTTAGTTCGTGGATCTTCAATATTTACCATAAATGCTAAGATAGTTTGAATTTATTAACCTCAACTATCTCATCTTGAAGACGATCGAAATTATGAAAGTTCAAAAAAGGATAGTTCATTGGAAGAGTTGTGTGTAATTGCAACAAAGTTCAAACCAGGTACGGGTGCTACATTTTCATTGTATTTCTCTATCTATTGTAGTCAGGGTTAATCAAATCAAGAATGTCTAACTACAATTCCAATAATACTGAAACTGCTACTGCACAATGCTGATGTGTCATGAAATTGAGTTCCAGAGCTTTTTAGGTCACAAGCTTAAATCCTTCAACCATCCTGACCCAGTGCTCTCTGCTACTAAATATTTCTTTGTTGGTTTTGGACCGGTATATTATAATACATTGAATACTTTGCTGGGCCTCTAGGCTCTAGCAAACTATGGTCCTGTTTGGTATAAGAATAACTAAGGAATAAAATTATCATCACCTCTCACAAAAAATTACTTTATTCTCTAATTATCACCAAATTACATTATTCTTAAACAAAGCCTATGTAGTTATTAGAGATTTTCTATATTGGTGAGAATTCACTCCAATTAAACTCCTTTTGTGCTTTAATTTCATAACATGCTGGTTTAACAAGATTATCATTCCTAGCTTAGTTTGAACATGTTTTCCTCTCGTTCGTACTATTAATGACAGACAAGTTGGGCTGATAAAAAAAAATGCAGATATGACTAATATCAAAAAATCATTCTCATGTACAGACTTCCTAAAGTCCTCTACTCCTCTTTAAATTTGGATACCAAAAATCTCAAACCTAAGTACCTAACAAAATCAATGAACTATAACCCAACCCCTCAGCCCTGACCCACAGCAAAAGATAAAGAAAAGAATTTTCATGCAAATAAAAAAAAAGAAAATAATAAATTCAACCTACAAGAAGTTTTGACGTGTAGAGAAGGGATGCAGGTTTTGCATCTACATCCAAATTTAAATAAAAGGGGCAAAATAAAAGAATGCTTTTTATCTTTTCGACTTTTTCCTAAAAAGCATATGCTTAAAAGGACCTTTGAAAGATATTGTATGAGGTTGATGAAGCGGCAGTCCTTTCTGTTTTCTCTTCCCTGTGAAAGGAAAATTAAATTTAGATGAGAGACATGATAGGAAGCTGAAATTTCTTAAAGCAAAAAATGAAAAAATTTCAAGGAAAGTATCAGTGGAAAGAGAATTAGGCACCAAACCTTTTGTACTGCTAGTGCTAGAAGGCCCTTGAGTAAAATTTGAAATCTCCCGATCTTGCTTCCCTTCTAAATCATGCAAAACTGCCTCCATTGAAGAAATACAGCTACTGGTACTAGTAGTTGTGTCAACTGTCTCCCTACTGTCATCTAATTTAATTATTTTAAATTCCCTCTCTTGTTCTTCCTCGACATAAATATTTTCCTCAATTTTCCATCTCTTCTTTTCTTCATCGTCAATCAAATTTATATTTGAAACATCCCCCTCCACCCCCTTTGTTTTCACAATTGCATCGCTGTTATTTACATTGTCAGCCTCTCCCTCTTTCTCATCCTTCATTTGATCTATTTTCTTTGTCTCAGCATATACTTCATCAATTAATTTACTTAATGAACTATTACTCTCATCCATCATTGTCTCATTATTGATGCTTGTGACAACCATTGTACCGTCACAAATGCCAACAACTCCTTCAGGGGCATTACAGCCTTTTCCTTGGATACCTCGTGGAAAACTGGTGCTATTGTCACTCAAAGGAACCTCAATATTACACTGTGTACCATCAGTCTCAGTACACAGTTCTTCCTGATATCCACCTGACAGAGGGGCGGAATTGTCTTTTTCAAAGCTGCATTCCTTCAAGTGAGACTCTATACTGTTGTGTAAAGTTTCTTCAGACCGGTTAGGACCATGACGAACAATGGTAATACTGTCATTGTTTAAATCAAACTCCTTTGATACCGCTACTTGATCCTCTAATTGCATTTCATCTGGTGCAGAATTGTCATTCTCAAAGCTGCATCCCTTCAAAGGAGCATCTATTTTGTTGTGTAAAGTTCCATCAGACTTGCTACAACCACCCAGAACAAGGGTAACATCATCATTTTCCAAATCACACTCCTTCAACAGCACTACTTGATCATCTAATTGCATTTCATCTGACACGGGGGCAGAATTATCTTTTTCAGAGCTGCATTTCTTCAATGGAGCCTCTATTTTCTGGTATAGAATCCCATCAGACTGGTTAGAGCCACCGAGAACAAGGGCAATATCATCATCTTTTAAATAACATGACTTCATTTGTGATTGCTGATCATCGAATTGCATTTCATCTGCTTTGGTTTCTTCTCTATCAGCAGAAAAAACTGGTTCAGTTTCATGTAATTTATCAGCATGCTGACTTAGAAGAAACGGCTTGTCTTGAACAATTGAATCAAAATCAACAGCTTTCATTTTGTTTGGATTAGAAGGGTTTGGGTTGACAGATGACGAAACTTTGGAAATCTCTTCAAATGACAGCAAATCCCCTTCCCCACTAGAGAGCGGGTCCCACTTAATCCAGTCACCAACTGAAAAAGGATTCAAATCTGACTGATTTGCCAGCATTCTCTCAACTCTAATTGTTTCCTTGTAGAAATGCTTTTTTCTTAAGGCCTTGGCAAGCAGTGACCTATGCCAAAAACAAAGTAATGGAAATAAACAAGCAAGAAATATTATTTACAATGAAAAAGAAAGTTCAAATGTACAATGATATCATATTAGAGTCAATTAGCCCCCCCCCCCCCCCACCCCTCCAAAACAACATTCACAAGTTGAAAGCTAGAAAATCTAAATATCGAAATAAATAAATAAGGCTTACTTAAAGATCCTCCGTTCAAAAGGAATTTGGAGAGCATGAAGTTCAGAGTAACCTTAACCTGTTGTGTACTAGTAACAGTAAAATGCAATGCAACATACTGAACCAATAAGCACCCTCAAAGTATCTTTTTGCTTTCTTGTTTCATGCCATTGCATGGTTATTTCTGTCGATCACACAATCTTAACCAAGATGCCTCAGCATTACAGAAACTATAGCAAAAAACTATTATTATGACCAATTCAATTAGAATAGTCAAGTTGACTAACCGGCAGTTGTCAGAGATAGCAGCTTTAGCTCTTTCCTTGGAGAGGCCAAGCAAAAAGGAGATCAAATTTGAAACATCATTGGGACCTCTCACTTCATTTGCATTTGAAGCCCCACTTGAGACAATAAGGTTCTTCCCTCTTGTCCAATCAGCCAACATCTGTACACCCACATATCTTTAATCAAATATAAATGCATGCATAGCAGGTAACTCGCTTAACAAAAACCAAAAGGTGTTCAAAACAAAATTAAAAAAAAATGCCATTCCTCTTGCAGTCAGGTTGAACTGCAAGGTTATGGAACTTGGAAACATGATAAACTGAGATTGCTAAAAGAAATTAAAACTAAAATTAACTAGACACGGTCTGAAATTACTAACCTTGGCATCACACAGTACTTGTCTCTTGCTGTTGGCATTGTCACTGAGAAGTTGAGAATATGTTATCTCGAAAAATATCCCTCTCTGTAATTGAAGTATAAACCTATCAGATGAGTATCTTTGAAAAAATGATATAGCAATCTCAATTAGAATTTAAAATGTACCTTGATTGCAAGCTTAACAGACTGCTGTCTCAACCGAAATGGTACTTTCTGGGAGAAGTCTATCGAAATCAGATCAGCCTGGACAGAAGGAATAAAATAGGGATTTAAATATACTCCGAAGAACGATCAATAAAGCAAATTTTTAAGGAGCATTGCAAAAGATCCTAAACTCCTAAATGAGACTAGTTGAACTTTACACGCAAAGGTAAATTTTGCTTCCATGAAAATGCATTTATGATCTGATTTGTAAAATCACAACCTCAGAGAACTTGCAGACATGCTCAAAGGCCGATTGACTGACAGGCCGGACAGCGACGATGTCATACCCTCGGAGCACTGCAGAGGTGGACCCCACGGAGCTGGCCGCCGCGACCGTGTCTACGGACACGGTGACACGAGAGAACTGTCTGAAAGCGGGGTCTCCAGGTGCAGGGACGGCGCCTGAGGCAAGCAAGCGGCGATGGAAGGAGGCGGAGGCGGCGAGAGAAGGCGCAGCGGCGAGGAGGGAGGAGAGAGGGAAGGGGACGATGGCGCAGCGATCCCTGTCGGAGAGGATGCCGCGTAGGGAGAGATTGTAGGCGGCGCCGGAGTATCCGAGCTCCAGAAGGGTGACGACGGAGCGGAGGCGTGTGTCGCGGTTGCCTCCGGCGGCGGCGGAGGCGGAGGAGGAGGAGGTATAAGGGAGGTTTAGATCGAAGAAAAGAGGCATCGATCGCATCGATTGTGAATTTCTTTATTATAATTTATGAATGAATCAAAATTGCTGTTGTGTTTTGTGTTTTCCCTCGGCGGCGGGAAGCCACCACAGAGCGCAGAGGGAGGAGGGTTTTAGCTTTCTGAGAAAATAGTTGGTTACTTTTTGTAGACCGCCATCGAACGGTTCAGATTCGATCAAGTGTCAGATCAGAGTTGATCTGCACCGTTCGTTTTATTCAGAAGTATTTTTCTCAATTGGGCTGGTTACTTTTGTAGACCGCCATCGAACGGTTCATATTCGATCAAGTGTCAGATCAGAGTTGATCTGCACCGTTCGTTTTATTCAGAAGTATTTTTCTCAATTGGGCTGGTTACTTTTGTAGACCGCCATCGAACGGTTCATATTCGGTCAAGTGTCAGGTCAGAGTTGATCTGCACCGTTCGTTTTATTCAGAAGTATTTTTCTCAATTGGGCTGTTTTGCTTGCGCAAAACGGACTCTGGTGCTTGGCCCAAAACCTTTGGTTTCTGTGGACGCCAGTCGGCGTGTATTTATTGTGTGCGCCGAAGGAAACAAAAAAAGAAAGGCGGAAAGTTTTAATACTCATTAAATTAAAATTTGCTTTGACAAACAATAATTATTCCATAACATCAAAATTCACCCAAAATTTTCGCTTTCATATTTTAATAATTATATAAATTATCAAATTTAATGATTCAACAGTGATTTTATCTATGGACTAAAATATGATCCGGACACTGAAACGCTACTGTTCTCAAACAAAAAAGGCGAACATATCAGTCTAATATGCACATATGAATTAATGAGAATAATCAAAAAATATACTGATTAAATTATACATGCTAATCATATTACAAAATAAGAAAGTCACAATATTTACATCAAACGGCAGAAACTACATATATATACTACAGATAACTTGTCACTAATATGTCATTATTAAAAACAGATTATAATTATAAGAACGTAGATCGATCTTTTCATCGCAACTTCCTTTTCCGATCGGTACCGCACTACCGCTTTCCGGATTTTCAATGATGGAACATGCCGTGGTGGTGGTGATGATGGCCATAACCGTGATGCATGCCGAATCCGGGATGGCCGTGATGCATGCCGAATCCGGGATAGCCGTGATGGCCATGATGATGGTGATGGTGGCCATGAGAGAGTTGGTAGGCACCATAAGCACCGGCGGCGGCTAGAGCACCGCCAGCAAGTAACGGCGTCATATTATTGTAAGATCCATGGCCTAAATCAGAAGTTTATATATATATATAATAATGTAATTAGTAATGTTATATATCCAAATTTTGAAAAAGAAAAATACAAAATCTGCTCTCCTTTGTTCAGTTTTTGTCAGAGACACTGAATCTACTAATTGAAAAGATTTAATTCAACTTTTTAGAGCAATTCATTACTTAAATTTAAAGTTTCTCTATTATTCAAAATTTAATTTGCAGACAATAAACCTTAATAACAACTAATTCAGATAAAATCACTCAAATTGGAAAGTCCTGATTTTAATTACCTCCTCCTGGGTACGCTCCCGGAGATGGATAGCCCGATGGAGGTGGATATGGGTAGGCAGCGGGAGGATACGCCGGAGCCGGTTGCTGGTATCCGTGTTGCGGGTACGAGTAGCCGGGATAGTACCCCGAAGAATGTCCGGAAAACAAGTTGGAGAATAAACCTCTCTCATTATTGCCATTTTGTGGTCTGTCGTTGTTCCCTCCTTGCATCATTTTATCTCTCTTTGAATAACCTTTTTTCAACACTGTGAGTTATGAAAATGCAAACAAATATTATTATTGTCAATTGGGATTCATGTAGAGGGTTTGTTTCAAAAACAAAAATTTGCTTCATAGAATTCTTCATATATACATATAAAAGAATAATTAGTGCCAAAAATAAGAATAGAACTATCCAAAACAAAACAAAAAGAGTTGTTAATTAGAGCCAAAATAAATAACTAAAGACTTACCAATTGAATTACCACCGAAAGATGAAGTATAAAAGAGAAAAGAGGAGGCGAGAAGAAGAGAAGTGATAAACAGAGCTCAAAGAGAAAAACGAAACACTCTGTTTATATATATATTGTTCCAAATTCCAATTCCAATTCCTTCGTGGCAAAGGTTCAACGATTTCTAATATTTGTTTAGAATTTTGTTTTGTCTTCTTTCATGACGCGTCTTTACTGAATTTCGGCGTCTGTACGCGATGTAATTGTGGAGTAGTTGAGAACATATTCCCACCAAAATTTAGATAATATATATATATGTAATGCTTTGTGATAGTCTCTTTCATGAAATGATTTTAGAGGCGGTAAAATTCGATTTGATAAATTAATCGTGATTCGAGGCGGCAAAATTTGACTCGATCTGATAAGTTAATCGTGATTCGAGACAGCAAAATTCGATCCTGATCCAAAATGATTTAAAGTTTGGAAAAAAGGGTCGGTGCTAAGCAATTTGAAATTCGATTCGATCCGATCTGACTCGTCTCATGATCCAACAATCATTTTCGATCAAATTAACCGGATTTAATATAGTCGATCCAAACTCGATCAAATCCACTTAATTGTCATCTATAGAAATGGCAAAAAGCAATAACCTGACCCCAACCTGATAAATCCGTCAGACCCATCTGATACTCAAATCGACCTGACTTGATTTTTTCAAAAAATCAAATTGATTCGAACCCGACCTGTCCCAACCCGAGATGACTCGAGACTCAAAAAAAACCGACGCTAGACAACTCAAAATCCGATCCGATCTAACCCATGACCCGACAATTATTCTCGATCAAACTAACATGTCCTGACTAGAACCCGACCCGGCCCGCCCAATTGCCACTTCTAAATCATTCTTTCTACGTCTTTATCTGACAAGGTGGACCCATTTGTCTGTGAGAATAATTGAAAAGGCACATCTCTATGATCTATCCACGCGGTGCTTCTTCTCTGATGATCGGATCTGCTGTTTCAACATTCTTGTAGAACTGTGTGTGGTAATTAAATTCAACTGCTCGATTTCATTTCATTTCATTTCTGCTCCGTATTTTAGTGTTTGCTACTGAGTCTGATTGGGGTTTCTATTCTGCACTTGCAATTCTTCTTCCTCTCTGGTAATCTTCTGATAAAAATCCTCTCTTCAATTGAGTTTGATTTTGGTAGTATATGGATCGGATTTAACTTGGCAACTCCAAAATAGATCCCACAACAACAAAAAAAGAAGCCTGTTCAAGCCCATTTTAGACAATTTATTTAGTTGGGGCTGTTTCTGAGCTGGACCAATAAAAGTTTTGTCTACACTGTTTTGGAAGAAAGCAAGATTAAAATAACTTGGTGTGTTCTCAGTAAGGATTGTAAATGAGCTGAGTTGGAACGAACTGGGTCCAACTAAACACTAAACTCAGCTCATATATATTTTTTTGAAATAAATATTCTTATTAATTTTGATATTTATTTTTTTTCAAATATTTTTATGAAATTTGAACCTCTGTAGAGAGACAAGACATATCACTATTATGCTAAGCTTGTAGTTCATCGGCTCACATTTTTAATGAGCCAAGCTAACTCAGATTGAATGTGGTTCCGAGCTATAAGTCCTGGCTCAAACTCATCTCGTTATAGATCGAGTTGACTCGAGCTGGCTTATTATCAACTCATTTGTATGAAGCGTTGAAATTAATGTTAGTTTGTCAACTTATTAACTCAAGATTTTGAATCATTTTCAAACTCAGCTTGCAAATCAAGTGTGGTTATGTACAAACAAAACATAAATTACCGACTAATGAAATGAAATTAATATTTAAACAAATTACATCATAATTCTTATGATTTAGATCAACTCGTTAATGGACCGAGCTAGAACAGACTAAGCTGAGGTAAGCTCAAACTTAGCTCATTAATTAAACAAGCCGAGCTCGACCTATTAACAACTCGAGCCTGAATCGAGTGAGCTAATTATGAGCTTTTCTCTAGTTGATCTCAAACGAGCCACGAGCTATGAATTTTTCTTGCAGCCCTAGCTCTCAAATTGCAACACCATTATCATTTTTTTCGCTTTGTTTTATAAAAATAAGATCATGTATAGCTTGTTGGTGTTTTCCTTCTAATCAAATTATTAACATACATAATATCGGCTTTGATGCAATTAATGACACACCTATAAAAAAACACACAAAAGAAAAAAAAACTACGTAGCATCGATGACGACAGCAACGACAACAACGACGAGCATTGTATCAACCAAAAAGTAATAGATAGTAGTTTAGAAACTGTAATTAGTTATTAAATCAAAATTATTTAATATATCATAATTCATAAGTGCAAATGTCATAGGTTAATTATACATGATGAATGAGATTTCATCAGTTCATCAAGAATTGAAAGATAAGCATGAAACATTTAAATTTGTTTTTTTTAATATTTTCTGCTTTAATTATTTTCTTAAAGACGGCGCCTCCAAAAAATTGCACTTTTTTTAATATAATAATTCAAAAATAAAAAATTGAATAATAAAATTCAAAATTATAAATTTTAAAACTAAAAGGTTTGCCTTTATTTGCAAATAAAATACGATTTGTATTCATTGAACTAATTTTGTAAATTTGTTACCTATAATGTTATGCATTGGTATTCACAGACAAAATTTATGAATTAAAAAAATAATTCACAAATTTGGATGCGAACCTGTAAAATATTGATTCCTTATTTTTCATTTTTAAATTTCTATTTTAATAAAAAATGAAAAAAAAAACTATGCCTTTTATTTGTTGATTTGAAAGTGAGTGAGGAATAGGATTAGATTAGGTTGAAATGTAGTGTCACGATAAATTTTATTTTTTATGAAAGAATGTAAATTTAAATTTTATAAAAAATATTAAAAAATGATCGAATTTTATATTACAAAAGTTAAGAATAAATTAGAGAGCAAGTCATGTGAAATATAAAATTGAAAATCACATCAATTAGGCGACTTGGTGTTAGTGTTCTAAAAACGTGCGTACTATGTCGTGCTTTGTCAAAACACGGCGTACCATGGTACGGCATGGGAGGTTAAAATTTTTTTTTGGCATACGTGGCGTGCTGTGTCAAAAATGGGGAGAGGGCGGCACGGATAAGGCACGGCACGGCGTGCTACACGTGTCGTGTCAACTCGACACGCCGTGCTAAACGTGACGTGCATTAACCATGCCGTGTCGTGTCGAGTTGACACGCTATGCTACACGTACCTTAACCGTGTTAACTATGTTTGGTGGGAAAAAAAGTCGAAAAAATCGGGAAAAATTGTAAAAAATTCGGAAAAATCTTAAAAAATATAAAAAATAAAAATTTTTAAATTTATTTGCTACTAAAAAAATTAAACAAATAATTGAAAAAATATTATTTTTTGTAAAAATTGTCAAAAAATTAGAAAAATCCGAATTTTTTTTAAAAAAATTCCGAAAATTATTTTTGAAAAATTCAAATTTTTTTTACAAAATTAAAAAATTATTTATGTGCCTTAACTGTGCTAAATGTGTTTGGTGGGAAAAAATTTCGAAAAAAATTGGAAAAATTTGTAAAAAATTCGCAAAAATATTAAAAAATATAAAAAATTCAAAAATTTTAAATTTATTTGCTGCTGAAAAATTAAACAAACAATTGGAAAAAAATAATATTTTTGTAAAAATTGCCAAAAAATTAGAAAAATCCAAAATGAGGGCATTTCGGTCATTTTCTTATTTTAAATTTGAATTTTAAATTAAAATGTATTTATCGACGTATATTATTTAGGGAGTGTTTAACATTGCTAAAAAGAGGAGGTATGGCGGGATACACAAATTGGGGATATATATCATATTAGCCTATTTTTTAATTCCATTACAAAATCCCGTCAATAAATTACAAAATCAACCATCCGATCAACATCCAACGGCCCACAATCCGTGCATACTATGCTTATCCGTTCTAAACGTACCTATCTGTGCTTACACGTGCCATGCCTAACCGTGTCTATCCGCGCCTATCCGTGCCTACGCGTGTTCCTGTACCGTGCTTATCTGTGTCCCATGCCGTGTCGTGCCGTATCGTGCAGTGTCGTCTCCCTTATTCATGTCGTGTCTACAGTAAAAAAAACTGGACACGACACAAATAACGGTATGACACGTGATATGCATAACACGGTATGCGTTGACACGCCATGCCGTATCATTCCTTGACACGTCGTGCTATTTTTTATTCCCTACTTGATGCCTTGGATAAGAACCATCAACCAACACTTACAGATCAGATTAATTACTTAATTAATCAATCCGAATGTACGTATACTTATCTTTTATCCTCCTCCTCTTTTTGTTCTCCCATGTGATAACATTGAGTTGATCGGATTGCCAGGTCAGCATGCATGTTGAGTAGTAGTACGGGTTTTTTTCATAAATGGCCGGACCCACAAAATTATTAGCATTAATGGTCAAAGACTAAATTTATTTTCACCAATGACCTAAGAAGAGCGCTACCACTAATTTCGCCCTTCAAAATGATTTTTTTTTCTGCCCGACATCCAACCCGTAGTGCTGCCCGCTTCTTGACCGTTAAAGTTGTGCAAAAAACAAAGGGCGCAAATATCATTTGCGCCCTTAACTTTCAAAGTTTTTTCGTTATAACCTGCTATCATTTCTTCCATTTTATTCCAATAGTTGTGCTTGTAAATTCATCTTAGATATAGCGGTATTATTTAAATTATTTGATAATTAGTTATGTAGAATTAAAATTTTATAAGGTTTAGAAATAAATTTAGAAACTAAACATAAATAAGTATCAAATGATAAAAGTTGGATACAATTTATGATAGCACATACATCATGATAGATTTAAATTTAACACAATAAAAGTCTAATTTAACATAAGCTTAAAAGAAATTTAAAAAAGAACAATAACATCACTAGATCACATCTTAGAAGGCCATAATCACAGTCCTACAAAAAATAAAGTAATTGTAATTAATACAATGATGATATATTATATAGTTAAAAAATATTATTTTAAATAATTACCTCAATTAGTTTGATTAGCCGTACAAGTTCTTCTACTATGTCCTTGCTTATTGCAGCGTCCACATGTATAAGTATGTCGTTGTTGACTAATTTCATCCATCTCATTGCGAATCCGGATATGTTGACGACGACCTTTTTTCACCATGTACATCGATGGGTCCGGTATAAGTGTTGGTCCCAAATTTTGTGGCCAAGTATCAGGATCTCCAAATGGATAAAATTCCGGGTCTCATGTAGCCATCAATTCGCTCGCACGAAAAAAAGGCACTACATGTTGGTTGCTATTAATGCCTAATGTCGCACAAATGGCCAACACATGAGAGCAAGGTATACCCGTCAATTGCGGTTTTTGGCATGTGCATATCCCCTCTCGATTAGTTAATTTGACCCAGTGTATCTTTCCTCCTTTAGTTTTGTTTCCTTCTCTCCGCTCGCATGTTTTCACCTCGTATTTTTGCTCATCTCGGTATGGTGTGACCATATGTGTGTTTCCTTTTAATCTTCTTTTTTCCAATAATAATTCAATCTTTCGAGCAAAAATAAGATGTTCATGGATTGTTTGTTCTATTTCAGTCCTCCTCTCGGCAAAATACTTGATCGACTTGTAAAATGTGATCTCAATAATAGAGGTTACTGGCAATTCCCGAGCTTCTTTGAAAACATTATTGAGCGACTTTGGGCCATTTGTGGTCATTATACCCCACCGGCGACCACCTTGATCATAAGAAAGTGTCCACAAATCATAGCGCGAATCATGATCCTCATCTACCCGACCAATATCTTCTAGCCACTTGAATGCCTCAGTATTTTTTGTTGCCAATCGTCGCATTTTAAGATTGAACTTGTGTGGTTGATTTTGCCTCATAGCGGCCCTAACAATGGGAAGTAGACTCTTATCTTTGAATTGGCGTTGAAAATTTTGACAAATGTGCCTTAAACAATATCTATATATAGTTTGTCCCGATTCCAAATTCCAACCCCCATCCGACAATTTGAACACTTGTAAAATTGATGGATGTCTATCCGAAAGTACGCAAACTACTCTCGAACCGATAACTTCTCGCCGTACAAATTTCATGAATCTCTTCCATGCTAGATTATTCTCTCTGTCCACCAATGCGAATGCAAGTGGGACTAACTGATCCTCGGCATCATAGCCGCATGCAGTTAGAAGTTTTCCTTTATATCTACCGGAGAGAAATGTACCGTCAATCCCAATCACAGGTCTGCAATGCTTGAAAGCTTGAATCGCCGGTCCAAACGCCCAACAGACACCTTGAAAGAACAGAAAATTTGTATCCATGGTTGGCTCAGTGAACCACTCGACCTTTGTGCCTGGATTATTTCGTTATATAGCTGCCAACAATCGTACAATTAAATTGTATGCTTGCTTCCACCCCCCAAATAACTGGGCAATTGCAATTTCCTTTGCACGCCAACACTTTAAATATGGAGCCTTGAAATTGAGGAGCCTCAACCATGGAGCTAGCGTAGTCGGCCCCTAGTAGTTGGTTCAACCAATCATAATCTGGGGCTTGGACTCGCATGCGCTCCCCTAAGGTGGAATCGAAGTCATCCTCTCTAATACCATGTTGCTGCATGAAGTTTTCGAAGATGTCCTTGCTCGACATCTTCTAAATTGCCTCTACATACCCGTAGTACGTGTCTGGCAAATGCATTCATGGCTCAATTAGCCAAGGCTCCAACTGCATCTCTTGCAAGTGTTAAGTTGCGAATTATCTACAATATTTATAAAAATATTAAATATAAATAAATATATTAACTAGAAATATTATAAAAATGTTAAATGTAAATAAAAATATTTACCGTATGTTGAACCACTTCGCTGCGCATGGAGAAGGTCCGATTTAGGCGGTCACCTTGCAACTGAGGAGCACCATTGTACACACCTGCTGTCGTTGAAGGGCGCCACCATACGGTTCGCATACCTTCACGATTGAACCATGCAATATACCTCATGAATGTACTCATATCATACTCCTCATCATGTGGTACAATGTTTTCATACCGTGTATCACACAATTCGACATAATTCCTATGTACTCGTGGCCACTCGACATTCGTGTGTGGCCGATGGGTAATCTCGTGCAAATGGTCCGAAAAATCAGGAGGAGGAGGAGGAATTGTCTGATAACAACCAAACTGACGCATGACTTGTTCTGGAGTATACCACTCCACCACCCAAAAATAAATTAGAGGTCCTTTGTAGAACCACATCTCTTGCTCGTTGGCAGCACGGCATATCTCGGGTAGCTCATGCATAACATCCTGATATGGCCACCAGTTAACCTCATCGTCAGTCATAGTGTCAAGACGTCTCCTGTAAAGCGTGATACTTCGATGAGGATCATCTGCATAACAATGATTACCTATCCATTTCGCTCCAAATACCCGACCCTCTAAACCATCCTGATAATGTACCGATTGTGGCCTACCCAACGGAAACCGGGTCCAAACCCACATCTGCAACAACATTAAGGGTACTGTTATTTCCATTGTAGACAAGTCCGATGCATCACACAACCCTCTATACAAATGAGCAAGCACCACTGATGCCCAACTATATTGTTTTGATTTGATAATATCGAGCACAAATTGGACGAACATCGCCTGCATATACCCGGAATGGTCCGGAAACATCACTGAAGAAAACATATCAAGCATGTAGGCTTGGGCATAATATCCGACTTCTTGATCGTCTGCATCATCAGGAAAAGTTGCATGGAGGTGGCGCCGATCATTTTCGTTCAGTCTTGGGGGTTGCCACGGCTCACGTAACCAGTCTGGGTTCAGGCTATATGTGCCCGGGGGCCTACGAAATGCTTGCCATTCGATGTGACCAAAACACTCAGCGACCTCTTCTTCCCATCCGTCATCTGTTAGTCCTATGATCGGCTCGCCATCGATCAGTAAACCCCAGAGACAACTCACGTCCCCTCCAATGTCACAGTCATTTCTCCAACGGGTAAATGAAACGAATGAGTCTCACGTCTCCACCGCTCCACTAATGCGGTAATCAAGTCTCGATCAATTTTTATTGTACCGAGTCGAGCTAGCCGGTCCAACCAAAATCTCTCTAAAATTGGTATTATTTGTTCACTCAATGTAAAACTCATGCTTCTGGCTCTCGTGGTTAAAACCATGCGATCCTGCATTTATTTACAAATAAATACTTACATTTCTACACAATTACAATATTAAATAAATTGAACTAAAATCATACATAATGTTAACAAAAAAACTCACATCATCATATGCTCGATTAGATACATGAGTTTGATTTCTAGTTAGCAAGGAGCCTTGGTATGGACCATGAAAAAGTACACCTCTACGACCACGACCACGTCCACGACCACCTTCACCTCTGGCCATTTTTATATATTATAGAGAAAAATAAATTTATAGTAAATTCTTTTTTTAAAAATAAAATATTTAAACAACTACTCTTTAAAAAAATATGCAAACATCATCTAAGTAAAGATATGCAAACATTATAGTAAATTATTTCGGGTAATTTCCTTGATAATTCAAGATGTTCGGTCCCTTCTATAACCTACAAAATCAAACCAGACCCCTAATAGTCCGGTTCCCATAACAATACTAGTACAAGGATTTTGTCGAACACCTTGCAAGCACAACCAAAACAACAACTAAATGCACCCAAAGTCAGATCGATAAGATAATCAACACAACCACAGCAAAACACAACACAGATTTCCATCCAAGTAATTGGGATTTGGGTACCCAAAACACTTCCACTAAACTTGACTTGTAATTTACAACAAAATGTTCAGTTCATATTTTGCACACAATACAAACCATCCAAAATTCCAAATTGAGTAACGATTGGAAGGATAGTTCATTCAAAATTCCAAGCGCTAGTACTTACCCTCAGGTGCGAGCCACCAAATCGAAGAGGAAAGCCACCTAGACCCAACCGAGCACTAGGGACGACAGTCGACGAGCTTCAGCCACCGAGTCGAGCGCGAATGCCCAGTAGAACAGGTGTGCGCTCTTCTTTTCTTTTTGATCTTCTCTGTGAGCGCGCTTTCTGCGCGGAAATGGAATCGAATGGCGCCGAAATGTATTTCGGTGGGGGCTGATTTCTTTCGGGTGGAGGCGAAAGAGATAAGAAACAAAGAGATGAAAGAGAAAATAAAATGAGAGGAGAAGGAGAAAGAGAAAGAGGCGATGGGGTGTAGATAATAGCAACCAAGGGCGAGATCACGAAATTCGCCCTTTGTTGTTGTGTCTGTCTACTGGGCCCTGGTATTTATTTTGAATTATTGGGTTAAATGTCGGGCATGAGAAAAGTCGTTTTGAAGGGCGAAATTAGTTCTAACGCCCTTGTTAGGCCATTGGTGAAAATAAATTTGGTCTTTGACCATTAATGTTAATAAATTTGTGGGCCCGGTCATTTATGAAAAAATTCCTAGTAGTACAAAATAAAAAATGTAGCTACCGACCTCTCCATTACTAATCAAGACTGGAAATATCCAGTGCGAATCCAACTTCCGACTTTTACATTTGATAACTGGAGAGTATGATAACAATATCCATTGTGTTTAACTGGAGAACTGGATAAAACTACTATTTCCCACCAAAAGTCCAAGAAACGACGCAACATATAATTAATTGATTTGATCACTACTCTGTTCTTGGCTTCTTGCCTTCTTCTTGCATTGCATTGCATTCTCTCCCAAAAAAAAAATAGCAAAAAAATAAAAAAATCAAAAGCAAACCCTCTCTCATAGTCTCATGCCATTCGGTGCGGAGGAGATGGCGATGGCGATCGAGCACAAGGCCTATGCCAGAGTAGGCTTCCTCGGGAACCCTAGCGATGTCTATTTCGGGCGCACGATCTCCTTCTCCCTCGCCAATTTCTCGGCATCGGTGCTGCTCCGACCCTCCGACGAACTCGTCATACAACCCCATCCTAAGCACGATCTCGTCTCCTTCGATTCCATTCACCATCTGGTTAGAAGCTAGCATTCTTTAATTTTTCGTTTATATATCGATCGATCTATATTAATCCTCGCGCTACGCGATCGGCGCGATCAAGTTTTCCAGTGTTGATTCCGATTTGTACTGCTCTCTACAAATCTCTTCTTATATCTGATGCTGTGTTTGAGCTGATTAGTTCCTAATAATCCCAGCGTGCAAAATATCTTTTGATCTTTAAGGATCCTTAATTTCGCGTTGGTTACAGTCCCAAAGAATGCACTTGGAGAAACTACTTGTGGTGAAATTTTCTTGTTGATCAAGAATATTTCTCTTCTTTCTCTTCATCTTCAGAAATAATCTGATTTAGCGATTCAGATTTTGTAAAATGATATACTATTTCTGAATGGTGATCTCTAGTTGCTTCTAGTGGGAAGGGATTCTCTGCATCATCAGTTTTAGTAGCTATGCGTGTGCAAGGTTAATTTGTGAAGGAGGTCAAGGCTTGCTAGTTCCTACAGGAATGGTTATACTAGCACTGCTACAACTTTCTTCTCAGATGTGACCTGTTGTTTCCAGCAGGTGTTTTCTGACAAGAGGTTCATGGAAGCTCTGTGGGGACCGGTTTTCCAGATACAACTACCTTTCTTTCTTTCTTTCTTTCTATCCACATTTAATTTTAGGGCACTCATACAGTGGTCCGGCTATGCTCCTCCAATTACCTTTGTTTCTTTCTGTCAATATATGGGGCCCTTACTTATTGATATTTTTTAAGGGACCTCATTGATAATTGAGACATAAGTGAGATATAATGTTGGGGACAAATATATTTTTTCTTTATTTTGTTACGGTGACCATAAGTTAATATTGCTTTCTTTTGTGATGAATTAATATTTATAAGAAGAACAAAAAGGTAATGATAAATTGCACAGGATATTTTAACAATTTACAGATTTTATAATTATGTTTTACTAATGATGTGAAGGACAATACATTATTTTGCCACTTTAAATCCGTGATATAAAGAAACTGAATGAAAAGAAAAAATTAAAGCAATTTTGCCAGTTGTTCCCTGTAGAAGTTTGTTTATTCGAAGAATGTAAAAAAAGTTACATGGAATCAGTATTCCAGTTACTGATGGAAAAACAGCATTGCATTTTTATTAAGAACAATTGGTTGAAATTGTTTAATGATGTAACTGTATTTCTTTGGTCAGGTGCACCGACTGGACAGTGAAGGGTACTATGGTGGGGTCCGCTTGCTGATGGCAATATGCAAAGTGTTCTTTACATACTGCCAGGAGAAAAATATTGAATTGAAAAAGGGAAATTTCACTTTATCATATGACACTAATATTCCTCGTCAGGTTTGCAGATTTCTTATTTTATATTTAATTCTTGAGTGGTGCTCCAGTACACCACTTTTTAGTGGAGAAAAAAGTTGAAATGATTTAAACCATATGATCAAGGAAGGGCATAATGGGAAAATAAAAATATAGCCATATATGTTATCTATGTAACAAATTTATTAAATTTTAATTAGATAACTGAGAGACAGACCTTCCATTTTAACTCCCCCTTCCCTGTCTTCTGCTCTCAATTTCCATTCTCATGCATCTCTCCCATTCCTCCATTAATTAAAGTTGGTTGCATTATGTGTTATGTAATTTAGAAAAAAGAAAGCTCTCTTTACTGGTGCTTTTTATATATCAAGGACTATTGGGTTTAATTTTTGCTTCAGTTTGAGTTTTTCACTTTGATTTAAATTCCAATGAACAGACCAATTGGTGCTCACCATACATGGAATCTTTTACTTCAGTTTAGTTTTTTACTTTATTTCATTTTAGTTTTTCATTTTCCCTTTGTATGAAAAGAACTATACATGGAATCTTTTTACTGATTAATTAATTTGATGTTTAACTATCATTAGTATATATACTTATGATGCACAATTAATTAATTATTTAGATTCTACATAAAGTGCCAAATATGCAGCACAGATTTAAAATAGAGGGTCACTTGATAATGATAATTTTGACAATCTTGACAATGAGTTTTAAAATAAATTTCAAAAAAATCTTAAAAATAAAAAAGTTCATAGATAAATTTTTGAACATATGAATTGATTACGTTTTAAAATTCATGTTATTTAAATGTCATTTGATAGTCCATCAAAAACTATTAAGATTTTATATAATTTGTAATGAATATTTCTATAAACTTTGATGGACTATCAAATATACTTAAATTGCTTCAAATTTGAAACACATTCAACCTATAAATTCAAGAATATGTCTATGAACATTTTTATATTTTTTTAATTTTTTTTGAATTTATTGAAAACCTACTGTTAAGATTGTCAAAATAACTATTGTCAAGTTATCCCTCCTCTATAAAATATATGTTTGTAATTAAAATATATATATATATATATATATATGTAACTCTATATGTACAAAAAGAAATAATATTGCCAGAATTAATGAAACAAATAAGCAAAATAATATTGGCAGTGTAACAAATTGTATAAATTAACGAGGAGGGATCTTTATACTAATTATTTTATCTTTACAATTTTGACAATATTTGCTCAAATTAAATTAAATTAAATTGAAATTATAAAAAAATAAAGATTTTTTGTTGGATATATACATAGAGTACCAATCAATTTCATGCAATATTTGAGTATCATTTGATGATGTATCAACAGTTGTCAAATTTAAACCATAGAAAAATTCAAATCCCTTAATCTATGTTAAAATATGCAACACATCTCATCATTTATTATAGGCATGAAATGTGCATTATATAAATCATTGTTATGCTGCAAATTAAATGAAGCAGACAATAATGCATTCATCTTAAATATATATAAATATCTGAAAAAAAGTTGATTAGGTATATTTCTCCAATAGAGTAAGAGTATACATTCCAATTTCATTATACAGAGAACAATAATATTAATGATGATGATGATAACTTATGATAGTATAAATATTTTGATTTCAACAAAAAAAAAAAATCTGTCATGGAGTTACTATACATGAACACAGTAATATATCTACTATAATTTCAAAGTTACCAAATAAAATAATTGTTTCGCATTTTTAGACTATTTTTTTTAAACAATTTTTAGACTAAATCAATGTGTCAATTGCAGTATGTTAGCATGTACTATTACAAAGTTTGTGTTGCTCTAATTCCTTATTTTTTTCTCTGGATTATTTTAATTTTAGTTCTGTTTCCAATATGCAAGCAAGGGAAATGAATGATTCCACTTTAATTGGCTGTGACCCACAACTAAATATCAAAATTGGATTTACTTCCTTTTTTCCACGTTGCCATACATAAACGCGCTTTATATGTTGATTCATAATCAAGGATTGAGCAACTCAGCAGCCAGCATTTATTTCACTCCTTTAATTCCGTGTTCTTAAGTCTTCTGAAATTGTATGGGTTCTATAATTACTCTAATAACCTTAACGGTAATCTTTGAAATTGAATTCTATTTGTCAGATCCAAATTATTCTAGCCATTCAAAATTTTTTAATGTACTAGAGACTCTAGTCTTAGTTCAGGCATGATTGACTTGACATTCTTCTATCTCATTATCTTTTGGAAAATTTTCAGGCTGGTCTATCTGGTTCAAGTGCAATTGTATGTGCAGCACTAAATTGCCTACTTGACTTCTATAATGTGCGGCATCTAGTAAAGGTGGAGATAAGGCCTAATCTAATTTTGAGTGCTGAGAAAGAACTTGGTATTGTTGCCGGTTTACAGGATCGAGTAGCACAAGTCTATGGAGGCCTTGTTTACATGGTATTTATCTTTTATTGCTTCTTTTTTTTGGAATAAACTATCTATATGGTTATGCCTTGTTCTTGGTGGATCTTATTACAAATAAAAGATTCACAAGTAAATTGCTACAAAAAATGAATGGCGCTGCCTGATTAAGTAGGAATTGAGGTTCTCTTTAACAAATACACTTTTGGTTGGTTGTTTTTCATAGCCTGTCAGTTATCTTCTAATAAGAAAAGATTTAATGCACATTTAAAGATGAGATCTACCATCAATTGTCAGCCTTGTAAAGGATAAGAGATACTTCCCAATGGTGGCAAAGGAAAATAGCCCACTGTGCAGAAGAAAAAAATTGTATGTCTTAGGCTAAAGCTGATGGCCACACATCAGCATGTTCTCTAAATCATTTACACCTATATTGCAATAGCTTTGAAATTAGTTTCTTGCATTGTGCATTACACTTATCCGGAGGTTTCTTTGACCACCCGGATCATAGTGAATGAAGCTTGTTGATACGGAAGAGCAAAATTCACCATGTAATTTGAGCTGGAAAAAGTACTCTGGTTCCTGGTTATCTACTTCCTCCTTTTTGTTTTCTTGTAAGGATTTTGGCAGGGAGAATATGGATAAATTGGGCCATGGCATCTATAAGCAGATGGATATTAATCTCCTTCCTCCTCTCTTCCTCATCTATGCTGAGAACCCAAGTGATTCTGGCAAGGTAAGGTTTGTATATCTCTCTCTAGAAGAAATTCAATTCATTTGTTCAATTAATCATTTGTTTTTTCTTTGACGTCACTGAATGTAGGTACATAGCACAGTTAGGCAGAAATGGTTAGATGGTGACAAGTTGATTATTTCATCGATGAATGAGGTTGCTGAGCTGGCTGAAAAGGGTAAAAGTGTCCTTTTAGAGAAGAATTATAAAGAGCTTGCGAATCTCGTGAATCGCAACTTTGACCTAAGGAGGCAAGTCAATACTTTTTTCTGTGTCAAGAATTCTTTATATCATACAAACACTATTTTTGTAGCAAACTAAATTCCATATGCCAAATGCCAAGGAACATCTTTGCTATATATAATATTTTCTTTTTTGAATCCAGTTTTTATGTAACTCTTATGACATATGTAAGTCTTACTAAGCATTGATCTCTTGTTAAATACTCTGACAATTGAAGTACCACAAATGCCTAGTGTACCACCTTACCGGTATATTTCTTATTGTTCCTGTCTTTTGGGCAAATCTTTTAGACAAATGTTTGGAGATGAGGCACTTGGAGCTCTAAATATCAAAATGGTGGAGGTGGCAAGAAGCATAGGTGCCGCTGCAAAGTTCACCGGAAGTGGTGGGGCCGTGGTCACTTTCTGTCCTGATGGACCCACCCAAGTCAGCCTTCTTGAGTCGGAGTGTAAAAAGGCTGGTTTTGCCTTAGAAAAGATTTCAGTTGTCCCGTCGTTTTTGAGTGAAGATGAGTCCAAATCGCTAAAAAAATGTTAACTGAGGTAAATTATGCCTTAGGTTCTTGTCATTTTTCTATATAAGGCTACTGAAGTATAGAATTGTTGTTAGTAAGTCTTAGTCTTGTAGGTTTTTGTTATTAGTTACATTTGAATTGCTCTAATTAAAGAGCATGTTAAAGATGTTAAAGATGTTAAAGATGCAAGTAAACATATCTTTCTTCATGTCAATGGTTATAACATATATGGTACTTGAGGAAAAAAAAAAGGGATTATAGAAAGAAGTCTTAGGTTATCTAGAAAACAGTACTACAATGTCTGAGGTTATTCTGAATATTTCCTTCTAAATCAGACAGCTTGAGAAAAAAAGAAGTAAAACAAAACTTCTGCTTCTTTATTTTTGTTTCTTTTTCTTTTCTGTTCCAAAATGTTTGGTAGCATACGAACAAAGAAGAGAATGAAGAGATGGCATTTACCCAGTCCCAGACCATGCAAGCCTAAGCAGCAATCGTCGCTTACCAGTATTTGTATCATCCAGATCAGACATCTGTGAATTGCGTAAAAGTTAATATCAGAACAATTCACAGCTTCAATTCCAGTGAAACCGACTAACTTAACATGCTGTATAACTAATCAGTAATTCATCAAAAAGCACATACATGGCTTTTCACTGTTTTTTTTCTTTTGATACAAGCGCTCCTGATTATCCCAACATTGACTCATTTTCAATATTCCGCTTGCGTGATTTAAATATATGTCTCTTTTAGAGAGAAGAAATTTATCGTTATTATGTTAGATCTGTGATTTCTTTTCACTGCTTTGAAACACACGATTAGGCATAATAACCACTAACAATTAAGTTCTAGGCCGAGCAGGGCCATGAATGGGAGCAGTTTTTTCTCGGAGTTGGCACAATCGGCATCGCTGTGCGCCATTTCCGGATGTTCAAATTGTTGTGTACTAAAACCGTGAAGAACGATGTGTTCTTCCCAGTGCTCGATCGGAAGACTCCGACCAACGATCTGGAATTTCTTGACATTTTCCATGTCCTGTTTGAAGCTGTTTGTGATGATGGTGCTTAATTAAGATTTTGTAACTATTTTTTTTTATTTTTTTCAAAGCTGAGCCGAAAATAAAATACAAATATTCATGTACTAAATTGGCCCAATTTTGATGAAGTAGCTCATTGTCTTTTGTCTTCGTTTTTGTCTTTTTTCTTTGTTTTGTACATTATAAGGATTATCACTGGTGATTATTATGTTCTCATATAAAATTTGAGGGCTCGGCTCTCATCTTTTTTTTCAAAAAAAATTAAATTGACCCAATTTTAAAGAAATCTGAAGAAATAATTAGATAATCTTAAAAAACAAAAATTGGTAGCCTAGAAGATTTTAACATGTAAAATTTATTAAAAATTTTGGATCTAAATTTTGAACACGGTTAAATATATTTTGATCTATTTGTATTTCGGTTGATATGTGAACATTTATATGTTAGCTTATGTACAACTGAAGAACTTGGAAAAGGGATCAGGGAAGAGAATTTTGAAGAACTCTGCTTGAGGCGACATTTTTTTTTTTTGCAAAAAAAGAATGATTAATTATATTTCCTTTATCAGCTCTGTAAAAAAATCTCCATTTTGAATCTTTTCAAAAGAGACAAAATACTTTACTTTAAATGTGGTTCATGAGTAAAGCAAGTATGACCTTAAGTTCATCAAAGAGGTTGGTGAACTTAACTCAAAAAATTACTGGAACGATTCTAAATGACAAATCCAAATAGCTCAATAAATTCTTCGTATCAAAATCTCGTAGGATACCGGAATTTTTCATTTTTGGAGTTTTCTAACTATTTTTTCTGATTTTTTAAAATGGTTCCAAAATAATAATAATATATTAGAATTGATCATTTTGAAAAAAAATCTGAAACAAATACTTAAAAAAACTCTAAAAATAGAAAATTTTTGTATTCTACAATATTTTGATATAAAGAATTTATTGAACAACTTGAATTTGAAAATTTGAATCGATTCGATAGATTTTTAAGTCAAATTCATCAAAAATATCAGTGAGTTTAAGCTCACGCTAACTTTTCTTCGGCTTCATCAATATTTGGGGAAGTGAGCATATTATAGAGGCCACAGTAGCTGCAGTATTGGATCAAAAAAATTTTTAAAACTAATTTAATTCAGTTAAAACTAAATCAATACAATTAAAACTAATTTAATTCATTGTTCATAAGTAACTTATAAACAAAATCTGAAATGACCATTCTGCCCTTCATATATAAACATTTGAACTTCTTATTCCATGGTTGTTCTGTCACTGAGAGTCCTAAAACCAGAGATTAAATAAACTAAAATTGGCACACAATTTAATTTGCTTGGATTTGATGTGACACACATAAAAGAGATCCATTGGAGCATATTTGTTAGTCAATTATGTACTGCCACAAAAAATTATTTCTTTACCAGAAAGCTAGTATGAAATATATATTTTACAAGTTTTAAACATATCATCTTAACATGGTCATTGGGAATCTTTCTAAAAGATATTTATTCATGAATTAAGTTCAATTTGATTAAATTTAATCTTGGTGAATTAACAACTACAGGAATGTATGATTTGAAATTGTAAAACTATTGAAATTAGATTACCCTATTTAGATATATGTATAAAATGAAAAATAATTGAAGTTTTGAGGATAATGAAAATTTTTTTGGGTAAATGGGTAATTGTTCCTTCTATTATATTTTAAATTAAAAAGTTCAAATTATTAGTGTGAATGATTCAATATCTACTATTAGCAACTTTATGCCATGCCATCCGGATATTTTCCATTACAATATATGATTCTTCTTCTTGGTTTTTTATTTTTTTATTTTTTTAAATTTTTCTGGAAAGAAAATTAAAGAAAGGAATATATACCAGATAAGTCATTGATTTATCCCTTGGTTGACTGGCTGGGAATATTCCACAATTGGGAATTTTTCATGCTTATCATGATAAAATAACTTACATTATCTTCCATTTTTTTTTTAAAAATCATGTTAAATTTTTGGAATTTTCTATCATGTCAAATTTCAAAAATTTGAAAAAAGAAGATGAGTTTGGAAAAAAAAATTAGTAGGTGTTACTTAATTTAAACATTAATTAACAAATTTGATTATTAAGAAGAGAGTAATCACTTCCAAATTTGACATCATTGTCATGTCTATTTTGATGTAGCTGATTACTGAAGCAAACAAAAAAAATTCAAAATTAGATGATAAAATTGAAAAGAATAATATTATTATTACATAGTGTGTTCTCTGCCTATAAAAAAAATAAGGGAGTTGATATATAGATATTATCATTGATACCGTAATCGATACTGATTTTATTATTCTGATTAAATGAGTTATTATTCATATTAGCAACTTTATTATGCAACTTATATATTCATATAATATTTTTATTAATCAACTTAAGTGGGTTATTATTTAAATTAGTGGTATTTGAGTTGAACAATAAAATATTGTATAAAATAAGTTGTACTATAAAAATATTAATATGAATAACAACTTATTTTACGTAAATAATAAAGTCGGTATCGATAATAATATCAACAATTATATCTCCCAAATATTTTCCAAAAAAATAAAATAAAATCTAAAGGGGGAATATCATAAAAAAACCCTCTGTGCGTATGGATAACGCAATTATTGAAGAGAGGCAACAATATATTATATATATATATATATGGTGATAGGTTGCAATATCATAACCTCAGCTCTTCTCACTACATCACTCGGTAAGAAAAAAAAACAAATATATACGCTATATATTTAGTTCTTTCCTTTCTATTTTATGATTATGTTACCTATACATACATACATACATACATATATATATATATATATAGGAAATTAAATACCTATATATATAACTAATGTCAATTGAACTTAGATATGTGTTCTTGGTGCATGCAAATTCTGAACTACCTTAATAACAACTATCTAGTTCATTATGTTTTTTATCAAGCAATTAATTAATTATAGAACAACTTTGACCTCTATGTATTATATATGCTGTTAATTAATTTTCAGGAACAACAAAATCAGGCAGTTTCAAATTTGATAACAGTGATGATGCAAGAGGAGGACAACAATGATCAAGGCACCAGATCAAAGGGTATTTTCTCAGACAACCATGTAAGCTTTGGAGGTGGTACCGATTCTCCGTACCGTCGTCCTCCGGCTGGGTATCCAAATCAACACGCGCCATCCTTCCCGGTTCACGGTTACGGATATGGATATCCGCCGCAGCCGCCTCCGACAGCATATCCTATCTATGGGTATGCCCAGCCAGGCTATCAGTCTCCACCTCCACCTCCGATCCCAGCTCCGGGATACGGTTATCCGTATGGTACTTATGACAATTGTAAGTTAATTAATTTAATTGTCATATGTCAATTAAATTTCTTTAATTTGCTAGTTATATTATTTTTTTAGGATAAAAATTAAGGTCGGTCACTCAATTTTAAATGTCCATAAATGACTCTCCATTCGGATTTTGATCTTGCAACTTATCTCCTATACGGGAAACATTATTTTTTGTCATTAGATCAAAGACCGATTCTTAATTAATTAGTTATATTATCATTTCTACACTTATGTTTCATTGTGACTAACTTTCCAACTTGAATGAATTAGTTATATTAATTAATTGCTATTTTTTTTCAATAATTAGTAATCAAGACATTAGGGGTATATTAATTTAATTTGCACCTTGATTTTCATTTCATCAACAGAAGCAATACAAACGTAGTAATTAAAAAGGCAAACCATTAGTTGTTTTAAATTTTACAATATGTATTTTTAAAAATTATTTATACTTAACATTAGATGTAAATAAGAGGTGCAGAATTTGAGTTATAAGAACAATTTCTCTTAAGTAATGAATTGATGTTATGGCCACTGAACTTCATATATGTATATATAAATATGCAGCTCCATATGGACATGGTAAACATCAACCCCATCATCAGGACTATTATCATCATCATCAAGAGTTCGACATGTATCATCATGGATATGCTCATAACAATCATGGATATGGCAAACACCAATTTAGCATGAGCCGTGAGGTGCCTGATGCAAAAGTTTAATAATTATCTGCTTCTTCTACAATGCTTCATGGCTAGATCATACATACATACATACATACATACATACATATATATATATATGTATGTATGTATGTATATGTATGTATGTATGTGTATTAAATGCATGTGTGTTGGATCATCATGCAACAACATATTCATAATATTGTGATGTCAAATGTATTAGACGGTGATATTTCGGTAATGATGTATTGATGTATGCTCTATATATGCATATGTTATTGTTATGACAAATGTAATAAGGAAACAAAATAAAGGTTGGTAATAAATTAATAAGATATATGGTGAAATTAATTTGCTGTTGTTAAGATTATTCCAAGTATGATCTAGGTATATAACATGTGTTGGAAATGTTGATATATAAAAACATAGGGGTATATATGTCTTTATTTATGAAGGAAATAAATAAGCAAGTAGTTAAATTATTTTCATTCAATAAAGTATAAAGTATGCATTTTTAGATTGAATTGTTGGATTCCCTTTTTCAGTCCTCATGTAGCCCATTGGATTTGAAATGATATGAATTAGTTTGGTCCATATAAAAAATCAAATTGAGGAGATGAGAGAAGGATGAGATCAAAATAATTTCAGATTTTTTTTCTGTTTGGCAAATCAAGAATAACTCTAGAATAGTACAATTAAAAAAATAGAATAGTGATAGAAAAATACAATTCAAATAATATTAAAGAATAGTGTTATAGTAGTTGGAATAGTAAATAAATATATCATATAAAAATTCATAGTATAAAATATGTGCTATACGGCATGTTAATTTTCAGCACTATTCAGCTATTCAATCAACTAGTTGAATAGCAGAATAAACTATTTAGTTTACTATTTTAGAATTTTGTTTTATGTTTGATAACTTCATTTCATTGGAATAACACACTATTTTGTTATTTTGCATTGAATATGAGTTGCCAAACGAACATAATTATTTCAAATATAAATAAGACTAATGTGAATAGCAATTGGCTCTCTCATGTTCTGTTCCATTCACACATATATGAAGAGCATTTTTGTAAGGGAAATGATATATAAATACTGTCATTGATACTTTCGTCGATACCAACTTTGTTATTTATATGAAATTAGTTATTATTCATATTAGCGAATTTATTATGCAACTTATTTGTACAGTATTTTCATTATTCAATTCAAGTGAGTTATTATTTAAATTAGTAATATTTGAGTTGAATAATAAAGTAATATATAAAATAAATTACATAATAAAATCAGTAACATTAATAATAACTCAATTTACATAAATAATAAAGTCGGTATCGATAACGGTATCAACAGTGATATCTCTCTAACATTTTACTTTTTGTAAATATTTCTTAGTTGTTTTTGGCTGCTTGACAGAATTCCCTTAAAAGTTCTGTAGCAGTTCCAGTTGTTAAACTTGATTTGTGCATACCAGTACAGGTACACATCAAATGACTGGTACGAGAACTGCTGGACAACTGGTCTTCTGGTAAAAATTAAGCAGCAAGAATGATGGTCTGGTTTCTGGTACCAGTCCAGCTGAATCTGATTTTATTTGTTTTGGGTAATTAATGGCCTAACGAGAATAACCGTCGTTTTAATAGAAAAAATGGAGCGATATGCTAAATTTATTAATTTTCAATTTTGCTTAGTATAACATCCTTTTTTTTTTCTTCAATTTCTTTTAAGAAAACTTATGTACATTCAAGTGGTAAATTTTTCATAATTATGATCAATTGACTTGTACTAAATTACTTCAAAAATTTAAAAATTTGAAATATAAATGTATCACTCATGAAATAAATTAATTTTAACAGTTTAAATTCGTCATTATAAATAAATTTAATAAAATTTTGAATTAAGCTTATCGACAATCTTAATAAGCTTAAATACATATTAACATTACTCATAGAATTATATATGTTTAGTAACTAATCCCTTTATTTTAGTTTAACTTTTAAAATGTGTGGTTATTTATTAAATCTACTCACTTTATCTTATTGTAAAAATATTCGTTTTTTTATATGTTTTTTCATATTAAAACTTATTTTTCCATTTTGCACAAATGCACTACATTTGATTTTATATGAGTAAGCAAGCTTTAAAATTATGTTGCAAAACAGCCAAGTCAAATACTCAGGTCAGAGGCAGCTGTAGAGCAACATGTCATACACGGACGTGGCCACTACACCTGTTTCCTGTTTGAAAACCCACAGACTATCCTTAAACCTCCCTGCCCCTCTCCCCCACCGTTCTCCTTAGACATTACATAATTTAGTCCCGGTTCACCTCGTACTTCAAACACCATATTAGGTCATTTACCAGACTAGTGGACCCCACTGACCAGAAATCGGCGCGTAAATTCTGGGGTTAACTGTTTGCTCATGGTGCACGCGAAGCGACTCCTGCAATATCTCTACACCGACTACACGAATCTCAAAGCAAATCCAACGTCTGAAACTCTTTCTTCTTGATCTCCTCTTCTCAACCTGACTGAGACTTGTCAACGACTCTCTCCCCCTCTCCCTCTCTCTTTCTCTCTGTCTCTCTCTGACTCCGCGAAAGTGAGAAGTAAACGAAGAAAGAAAGAGACATTTTATCCCATTCTTCCAACTCAGGCGATCTCCATCAGTGCCTCTCCGTCTCTCCGTCTCTCTCTCTCTCTCTCTCTCTCTCTCTCCCCCCGACTGTGGGTGCTCAAGTAAGCATGTGTTCGTATCATCTCTCCTTCTTCTTCCTCCTCTCACTCCTCTGTTTCTCCTCGGCCGAGATCAAAACCCTCAAGGTCACCGCCGACAACCGCCCCTTGATCCTCTTCGAGAAATTCGGGTTCAACCAGGGCGGATTCATCACAATCCAGGTCGAAGACGCCTCTCTCTCCGCCGCTCCGTTTCCTGCTCCTTCTCTCCTCGGCTTCTTCCTCATCTCCGATGAATCTCTGATTCACCCCTCCAACCCCCTCCCCGACTACAATCCAAACCCTAACGACGCGAACTGCGTGCTTTTTCGCCCCTATGTCAAGCTCCTCTTCACTTTCCACGATCTGTCACCTCCTCCCTCCAGATCCATCAATCGGACCTTCCCTATCACGCATCCTGATGAATACAACCTGTTCTTCGCCAATTGCGCGCCGGAGAGAGCTCTCGTCACCATGTCTGTTCAAACTGAGATGTACAACACCTTATTAGATGGATCCAAGGATTATCTCTCAGTAGGTCAAGCGCCCGTACCGTCAATTTACACCATTTTTGCTCTTTTTTACGCGGTGTTTCTCTTCTCCTGGTTGTACCTCACTCTCTACAAGAATCGCCTGGTCTCGCATCAGATCCACCATCTCATGTCGGGATTGCTTCTGGCGAGGTTTCTGTACTTGATCTGTGCGGCCGAGGATCAGCATTATATTAGGGTCACTGGTACTCCGCATGGATGGGATGTGTTGTTTTATGTTTTCCAGTTCATCAAGGGAGTGTTGCTGTTTGCTGTTATAGTCTTGATTGGTACCGGTTGGTCTTTTTTGAAACCTTTCTTGCAAGAGAGAGAGAAGAAGGTTATCATGGCGGTTATCCCTCTCCAGGTATATTTTGCATTCTATTTTGGTATAAAGTTCCCAACTCTATTGATTGGGTTTGCTATGTTGTGAAATCCAGCACTGCATTTTGTGGTCAAATGTAGTATGGTTTTCTTGTGTAGACCCAGATATTTCTTCTTAATTTGGTAAGGTATTGACTGATGCACGATTATTACTTATTTTGGTATGATCTGCATTTAGCCAAGTAGCTGATTATTATTTTTAATTTAGGTGCTAAAATGAGTGTGACTTGTCACAATAAGGTGGCTTTCATAGCAATCTTATGCAATCAATTCATAAGATCCTTATCCATTGCTTTTGTGGTGGAAGATGGTACCAGTTGGCTGAACCTAAACCAGTCCTAGATGATGTGTATCTATGACCAAGTGAAACAAGGAAGGAGAAATCAATTAGTTAGTACCTGTACCAGTATGCATTACGCAACCACCTGCCTGTATTGGTAATAGGTTCACTATATCCTTTTGTATAGTGGCTAAAATGATGAGCGAAGAACTCAAAAGTGCATCAAATTTTTTCTAAGATATTGCAACTAAGCATCTCCTTGATATTATCATCTTCCCCCTAAATTCTAAAGCAGCAGAAATTGGCTACTCTATTGACATTAATGATTAAAACAAATGCAACAAATTAGTCAGATTAACAATCAGTACAGAGTGTTCATTCCCTCCAACTCCAACCTCAAAAGACACACACAAAATACATGATACATAATTACATATATGCATATACAAAACAGGTGATAGCAAATGTGGCATCAGCAGTGGTGGGGGAGACGGGCCCGTTCCTGCGGGACTGGGTGACATGGAACCAGCTGTTCCTGCTGATAGACGTGGCATGCTGCTGTGCGGTGCTGTTCCCACTGGTATGGTCGATCCGGTCCCTGCGTGAATCGTCAAAGACTGACGGGAAGGCAGCACGCACCCTGGGCAAGCTATCCCTCTTCCGGCAGTTCTACCTTGTCGTTATTGGTTACCTCTACTTCACGCGTATTGTCGTCTATGCCCTACGCACCATTGCCAGCTACAAGTTCCGTTGGGTTGCCGTTGGTGCCGAGGAGGTCGCTAGCCTGGCGTTCTATCTCTACATGTTCTACATGTTCCAGCCAATGGAGCGAAATGAGTACTTCCTGTTGGATGAGGGGGAGGAGGAGCTGGCCGAGCGGGCACTCAGAGAGGATGAGTTCGAACTCTAGGTTTATTTTTGGGTTGTGTTCAAATTTGGGAGTTTCCTCTTTCTTTCTTTCTTTTTTTTTGTGTTTATTTGGCGTTATATTAGTTTCAGAAACTCCCATATTCTTCTTTTGCTCTTTGTAAAACTTCTTTCTCTTTCTCATTTTGACCATATAATTACGGTTTTGTATTCATACCCACCAAGGTGGATAGCTTTGCTTATTCTAGATGTTTGTAGATGGAGATACTGTTCGTGTGCAGTTGATTATATATTTATATCCCTAGATCCTATCTTTATGCATGTTATATTCTCGTTTGTAATTTTGTAAATCTCCTTAATAATTATCACTATGGTGAATTTACTATAGGTTGTTGAAAAATACTACTACTTTCGTTCAATGATGAAATTCTTTGACCTTGTATTGATTGAAAAATAAAGTTCCCCAAATGTTGGTACTACATTTCCATAATAGGTCGTTTGATGCTAAAATTTAAACGATATCATTTCCTTTTCACATTACCTTCTAGTATGAAACACACCACAAGTTTAGTTCGTTTCTCTTGGGCCTTTTTATTGGGCTTGAGGTTGGTGAAACATCTGGTTTACATACATTAATAATCTCAATAATAGAGCACCAAGTCAATTTTTACAAAAAGTTAGGCCTAGCTAGGCTTATAGACCTTAGACAATGAAATATCTCTGCCAAACTGGGCTTTTAAAATCACAGAATTTTATTTTATCTTGTAAAATTTACAAATGTGAACTAAAAAGAAAAATCTTTGGTCAGTTTCCATAGAATAGTGACTTAGATAAATAGAGTAGCAAAAGGGACCATTCTAATGCCAGAAAATACAGTCTAAATTGTGAAAAAGTTTCTCAAATTTCCATCCACAAAAAAGGTAAAAAAAGGAGGAAAAGAAACATCCAAGAAAAGGGGTGAACCGCAGAAAATTCAGCGTGTGATATGATTATGGACGGTTCGAAACCGGAGATCGCTGTCACGAAACTTAAATGATCCTTCTCAATTCAAAATATAGATATATAGGGATGCTTGAGCTTTCAAATTTCAACACAAGATGCTCAGCCTGATGCTGACATCTCCACTTCAATTTCAGCTATTCATGCACCGATAAGTCTGTTTCGGGAGTTTAATTGCAACAGGGACTGACAAAGGTAGAAGGAAAAGTGAGGAACGCGCAACAACGATAACATAACGGTCACAAACTCTCCAAGTAGCTTTTCTGATTGATCCACAGAAATTGAATTGAACACAAAAAAATATCAGTATCCAAGGGCTCTGGCCTTCTGGTATATTACTGGTACTTTGTTTAAAATTTACTTAATTTATTTTTCTTAGGAGTTATTTAATTTTTGCATTGTCAAATAACAAGATTTATACATTGTATACCAGTATATTTTCTGGTATCTTTCGGATTACAAAAGTTCCATTTGCATGCCTCATTTTCCTATCTATAAGCAGTTTCTTATATACACATTTAATTGTTTCTTGATGTAGAAGTAATCTTTATGCCATGCTTAATTTCTTTGTGAAGCTCTTGACTTTTTTTTTTCACATTTTGCCATGATTTCCTTAACCTATGCTTTTGACTTATTTTATTTGACAGTGACATGAGAGAGATCCTTTTTGGCAAAGAAGTATACCATGTTTAACTATATACCACAAGTATACTCATAATTTACACAGAATTAATTAATACAAGTTTATCTGTTAGCACATTTTTTTTAATAAAATACATGATGTCAATCCAATTGGAAAAAGATTCTTGATTTTTTAAGAAATTTTATATTTTTTAAGATAAAGATAAAGATCAAACGATATAATTTTTAATATTTATAATTTTTCGTTCGGATTTCAAATAAAAAAACCTCATATATAGAAGACATTATCTTTATGATTAAACTAAAAATTGGTTTTATAAGAAATTTTAATTGAATATTATTACTTATCTTTTAAATCGAACTTGGATAAAATTTACCTTGAAAAATTGATAACAAAATGAAAATAATAAAAGCCGTTCTAGATGTTTCCAAGAGGTTTGAACACATGTATACATAATAAATATACATAACAGACGAATTCACATCCGCTATCATAAATTTTTATGACAGCTTGCTGCCATTGAGATAATGTCAAATGATATTCACATATTAATTATTAAAAAAATCTCTCTATAATAAAAAAATTTGAACCATTATGATTCTATGACAATGAGTTATTATAGTCTTATAACGACAGCAGATACAGACTCTTCCCAAAGACATATCCTCAAGCTCAATTTCTTGTACAAACATCTTATCTGCAATGTATTTTCTTGTCAGTGAAAATTCATCTGCAATGCTAATTTGTCACATGGCAATCTCCATAAAATTGTATTTTGAATCAAACTGTAATCCATAATTAGTCCCAATTGTCATCATATATATATATATATATATATATATATATATGTGTCAAGCTAGAAAAATACCAAATTGAGCAGAATATTTTATTCTTTTATGGTAGATAAAATTTGTATGCTGGAACTACTAGAAATGGGTTAGGATTCATGCATTGAAAATCAATGCCATCTTGACAATTTCTAATAATGTGCACTAAAAAAATTGTAAATATAATATGAAATTGTAAATATAACAATGTCTTCTTGGACATAATCCATATGACTAGCATGTGTGATGTTTGATGTGACTTTTTTTTAGGCTTTACTCTTTATCATTATCAAAATAATATTAAATTTTCACAAAATGCATTGACAATTTAATAAAATAATGGGTGAAAGATTGAAACTTGAAAGTCTCCCAAATGAAATCAACCAGCACTTATCAACAAGTACGGATGCTGTCCTTTTTTTTTAATGTCAATATTTTCTGCTTTTTTCAATGATTTTTCTTTCCACATCATTTTTGAATTTGTCTAGGGACAAGGCACCTCCAATTAAATTGTAATAAAAAAATAAAGTGCATCTTAAAGTGTGGAAAAGTGAAAATCTAAAACTCTTTTATAAGGTTATATTTAATTATTTTTTTCTAATGGATGTAATTAAATTTATGAAAGAGTGAAGTATTTTATTAATCACTTTTTTATTTATTCATCTTTGACTTTCTATAATAAATATTATTCTATTTTTTTTTCATATAATAACCATCTGATTGAGACTTATAAAATTAAATCTCAGTCATGATTTTCCCTGACCTATCATAATCTCATCAGCACAATATATATGATAATTCATATTATATAATTAATATTTCCCGATTATCTATATCTGCAAATAATGCATGTATATATTTAGCCCCAAATATCGTAATTAATTGGATATTTGGTCAAGCTAGCAATTAGTAACAAGCGTTGTTTATTCTTTTATGGTGGAAAAACTTGTATGCTTGTAATTAATTACAATTTATACCGATTAATTTGACAATTTTTAATAATGTGAAAGAAATAATTTGTAGATATTAAATTAGGTGTTTTTGGACGCGCATGAATATGACACACGCATGATGTATAAATTTATACCGATTTAAAAATATAAAAATTACAATAATATATAATGATTTTTAATAAAATATTGAATAATAAATATTTAAATTACGATAATAATATCTAAAAGTTAAATAATTCTTTTTAGATACTCAATATATGTCCAACAATAAATTTACATTAACAAAGTAATTTTGAGCTTAATTAATTTATAAATCACCTAATTAAAGAAAAAATGTTAAAAATTGATTGTCAACATTTAACTCACTATTGAAATTAAAAATTTTCTATTTCTTAAAATTTTGCCCCTTTCTATTAATTTTTTCTTATATATATATATATATATATATATATATATATATATATATATATATATATATAATGTATCATGAATTCATGAGGGACTTTAGACTTAATTATCAAGTCAGCATATGGATGTGAATTAATATCATGATAGACATATGTTCTGACATTTGTTAGTTATCTAAAAATTTGACCATTTAGATTTTAGAGCTATTTTTACATTGGGAGAAAATAATGTGGGGGTTGATAGGCATAGCTAATAACAAATCCAATATATATGTATGATAATAATAAGTCAATGAGACATCCACTGTTATACTTTTTTTTTCTATTTCATGTATATTTTATCAAACAATTTAAAATTACAACATGAAGATTTAATGACCTATAGCAATTAATAATACTTTAGACTTTGTGATATAAATTTCTTAGTTTGATTGCTTTTTGTGTGAATGTTGTAGATTTCAAAACTTCAAAACTCAGTTAGGAACCTTTTTTTTTTTTATGAAATAGAGATTTTGAGTCCATCTTTAATTTCAAAAAAAAAACAAAAATTCTTAGCTTGATTATAAGCATTTCATTTGAACATTTTTTATGAAAACAACTATTTAAACTTATCTTCTATATATAGGTTCAAACTTTCTTCTCACTTGTTGTGGAAACAGTTGACATCATTATTACCAAATTAAAACACCTTGAATTAATAAAATATATATTGGTGACTCATGACTTCTTGAGCAGATTATACACATACTAAACTAAAGAGTAAGTCCTTTGTATATATTTCCAAGAGGTTGGAAAACATGTACAGAATAAAAATGTACATAAAAGACTTGTACTCAGGTACAATTTCTTGTACAAGCATCCATCTGCAATGTATTTTCTTGTGCATGAAGATTCATCTGCAATGTTAATTTGTCACCATGGCAATCTCCATATACATATGTATGTATGTATGTATGTATGTATGTATGTATGTATGTATGTATGTATGTATGTATGTATGTATGTATGTATGTATGTATGTATGTATAGCATTGCATTTGGAATCAAACCCTAATCCTTAATTAGTCCCAATGTCATAATTAATATAGGAAAATGTTATGGAAATACCATTATTGATACCGTCATCGATACGGGCTTATTTATATACATTAAATGAGTTATTTATACATGTTAATGATTTTATTATGTATAATATTTCTATTATTTAACTTAAATATTATTAATATGCATAATAATTCATTTAAGTTACATAATGACAATATTGTACAAAATAAATTTACATAATAAAGCCATTAATATATATAATGACTCATTTAAGTTACATAATGATAATACTTTACAAAATGAGTTTGTATAATAAAGTCATTAATATATATAATAACTCATTTAATGTATATAATTAAGTCTGTATCGATGACGGTATCAATAAGTATATCTGTGTATCACCTCCCATTAATATATATATTTTTAGGTCAAGCTAGAAAATACCAAATTGAGCGGAATATTTTATTCTTTTACGTACGGTAGATAAAACTTGTATGCTGGAACTACTAGTACTGGGTTAAGATTCATGCATTGAAAATTAATGCCACCTTGACAATTTTATAATAATGTGTGCACTAAAAAAATTTAAATATAATATGAAATTCAATGTCTTCTTGGAGATGATCCATATGACAAGCATGTGATGTTTGATGTGACTTTGTTTAGGCTATATTATTTATCAAAATAAAATTGAAATTTCACAAAATGCTAATTAGAAGCTAGACAAATTAGAAAGAAAAATAAAATAATGGGTGAAAGGTTGAAATTCTCCAAAATGAAATCAGCTAGCACCAGTATATTAATAAAAATATATGATACGTGAGCATGACATAAATGATACGTATTTAGATACGGCAAAAATATGATATGCATGTTTAGATGTTATCGTATTTGATGTGTTATGTGTCATGTCCTTATAAGTGCCGTGCTAGACATAAATATATTGAACACGGTACAATTACGTTCAAGTGTTTGACTGATACGTGGTATGTCTAGATACGTCTATGAAATTTAAAAAAAATATTATTATAATATATTTTTAATAGTTATTACAAAAATATTTTAAAAAATATATATTATTATAAAAAAATTTCCTTCATTCTATGAAAATTTTCCTTTTTTCTGATTTTTTTTATTTTTCCGAATTTTTAAATATTTTTAATAATTAAAAACAAATATTTAATTAAAATTATTAAAACACATCAAAACATATATAGACATATCGTGTCAAAACGTTTCATGCGGTTAAAAACATCCTTCTTAACGTTATTATAAAAAAAATATGATACAACAAAATACGTATTATTTTTTAAATATATCTACATAACAACACGTATAAATAGGACACATTATTTTTATATATCAGTAGCTAACACTTATCAACAAGTTAGTACGGCTGCTGTCCTTTTTGTTCATATCAGAATTTTTAATGTTTTTCTTTTCACATCATTTTTCAATGTGTCTAGAGACAAAGCATCTCCAATTAAATTATAACAAAAAAATAAAGTGGAGATCAAAACAAGTGGCCTGATGATTCCAAGGTTTTATTTAATTATTTTTTTTCTAATGGATGTAATTAAATTTATGAAAGAGTGAAGTATTTAATTAATCACTTTTTTAATTTATTCATCTTTGACTTTCTATACTAAATATTGTTCTATTTTTTTTTTCATATAATAACTATCTGATTGAGACTTATAAAATTAGATCTCAGTCATGATCTTCCCTGACCTATCATAATCTCATCAGCACAATATATATGATAATTTATATTATATAATTAATATTTCTCTGACTTATCTGTATCTTGCAAAATGCATAAATCATGCATGTCTTTTAATCCCAAATATCGTAATTAATTAGATATTTGGTCAAGCTAGCAATTAGTAACAAGCGTTGTTTATTCTTTTATGGTGGAAGAACTTGTATGCTTGTAATTAATTATAATTTATACAGATTAATTTGACAATTCTAATGTGCAATAAATAAATTGTAGATATTAAATTCAGTATTTCTGGATGCACGTGACTGATATGACACACGCATGCATGATGTATAAATTTGTTCTAATTAAAAATATAAAAATATAAAAATACACTAATATTTAATGATTTTTAATAAAATATTGAATGTTAAAATATCATTAAAATTACATAAGTTTATTTGAAAAAAAAATATCGTCAAAATTATTATATTTATCATTGTTAATGGATCCTTATCACCTTTTTAATTAAAGTCAGGTTAAGTATAGTTGGTTATAAATATTGCTCTTCTACAAAAATTGTGCATTACAATTAACAAATATTCTAGCTCCAACAGGAGTTTATAAACAAAAAATATGCCCCAACTTTTTTCTTCACTGGGAAAAAGAAATAATAATACTCAAAGTTACATAAATTTTTTTAGATCTGAAATATATGTCCAACAATTACATTTACATTTACAAAGTAAAATTTTTCTACTTCTTAAAATTTTCTCCATTTGTATTAAATTTTCCTAATATATATACTCTATCATGAATTCATGATGGACTTTATACTTAATTATCAAGTCAACCTATGGATGTGAATTAATATCATGATAGACTCATGTTCTGCCATTTTGCTAGTTATCTAAGAAGTTTGACGATTTAGAGCTAGCGATTGTTACATTGGGAGAAAATAGTGTGTGTGTATATATATATATATATATATATATAGTCAATAAATAAAATGTAACGTGTTGTGTAAAAATATGACGTGTCTCGGTTATGTAACATGATTAAAATATATTTTTCATGTGACATAATGTGTCAAAAATAATAAAATAAAAACACTTCATGTTTATGATACAACACACATAAGACACATCATGTTTAGACGACGTGTCAATACGTGACGTGACACACATATAATACATCATTTTTTTTTAAACTTTTCTTTCTTTTGTTTAGGATTGGCAAGAGAATGGCCGTCTCGACTTCAAAGCTGTTATAGAATGCGCTCTTATCACTACAGGAACGCGAGAGAATTTCCTGGAAGGTAGTATTAAAGGGATGGGGCATAGTGATTGCAATGAGGTGTCATCGTGGGCGATAGAGATTAGCTGAAAACATAGGAAAGATCCTGCACACGTTCTCATTATGAAATGCAATGCAAGGCATAGGCGAGTTATGAACAGCATGAGATGGTGGCTTAAGAAAGTCCTACGAACTCTTTCTTTTCCCAGCTGAGAACGACTCACCTATCGACAAAAGTGATACCAGCCAATTCCCCTCGGTTCCGAAGATCTGAAAAAAGTAGGAAACCCCGTATTTTTTTCCTACCTGGTAATTTCCCTCGTTTCCGTGCATATTGGGTGTGGGTAAGAAAACTCTTTTGCTTATAAAAGGTATTCTTGTATATGTGCTCGATGAGTATTGTAGTATATGTGATGAAAAAAGAGAGAAGGTATTCTCGTACATCTGCTCGAGTAGAGCGAAGAGAGCGTCAAAGCTTTTCTTATCTTGCGTCTATAAGATAGAAAGGCAGGCTTAATAAAGAAAATAATGAAACTGATCACTAAGAAAAAGCCTCTCTACTACAAGCTTCTTCCTAGACTCATCAAATAGATAAATAATCTTCACTGAATAGAAAAAGTTCCTCCTCGCCGCGGGTGAAGCTGGACACAAACTTCCATAGCTGTGTACATACATATTATCTTTTCATTGAAAAAATATTAAAAATTATTTAAATTTGTAAAAAAATTATAAAATTTATTATAAAGTGTTGGAAAATATTAGAAAATTTTTTATGATAAAAAATATATTTTATATTTATATTAGAAACAAAAAAATATTTGAAATAATGGATGTATGAGTTCACATGATCATGTGAAATGTTATAACGTGATGTGTTACATACCGTACTATGATATTCCTAAACAATTTCATGGGATATGCTGTGACATGCTAATTTTAGTTAAAAGAAAATACATTATGCGGCACGCGATGCACATCACATAATAGGTACACATGCCGTGATATATCTATAACATGCCATGATGTTTTGTGACATAACTAATTACGACGTGCCATTTTTTAAACTCTATATATATATTTTTTGTAAATACATGACATGTGGAGTCTATTAAAATATAAATAAAAAAATCCTCTATAACTAAATCTAATCCGTTTAAATTAAATTGGAACTTTTTTTAGATTCAATAGCAATTGCCATTGAAAATAATGACAACGGATTTGTATTTCTGAGAGCCGTCATGTTGTTACTCATTCTGATTACCTGCTTGTATGACAAGTCAATTAAAAAATTAATTAGAGATGTTTAATTTAATTTTTACCTAATTATTTTGGTATAGTTTGATTATTCGCCGTTCAAAATTTTTCCACAAATTATTTCTAGGGTCTCAACCATGTATCCTCTCATAATTATTTATTTAACTTAATTCTATAAAACACAAACATATATGCACTAATCTGTACATCAAAACATAATATATACAAATCCTATAGAAGTCTTAATTTCTTATTCAACATTATTTATGCTTAATTTTTTGGTTGAATGGTACTAAAAATTTCACTGGTTAATTACTTTTCTCATGTGATGACATATCTGATGATATCTAGCTATGTTGTTTCTATAAGAAAAATAAAAGCTACCATGGTCCCCTGCATTAATTATTGCCATTGATTTGTTCTCACTTGAGGAGACTTAATATAATTAAATAAGTTGGAGATTTTCAAAAGCAGATATTAATCTATCTAGTACTATATATATATATTAACTTATAATGTGTTTCACATATTATCATGATATGAATACTAATAATACCAATGCAATTTTCTCAATATATATTAAGGTTCCAAGAAATTAGGTCATGTGAGCAACAAACAGGAAGCATCTCTTACATTTGTGGTAAGTAGCAAGAAATTAATTCACTATTAGTTTTCTTTTTGTTTTGTTAAAAATTAACTTGATAACTGGTAAGAAACTGAATCCATAGATATAAAGTTCATGTTGATCAAACAATTTATAATTACAATATGAATATTTAATGACCTAAAATCAGGTATATATGCATAGTACTTTAGTGATATAAATTTCTATGCCTGATTGCTTTTTGTGTTAATGTTATATATTTTGAGTCCACTTTTAATTTCAGGAAAAAAAACAAAAACGTCTCTTAATTAACTTGGTAAGCACTTAATTTAAACTTTTTTTTTATGAAAACAACTGTTTGACCTTATCTTCTAGATATTTACACTTTTTATTTTTCTTGGTGTGGAAAATGTTGCCATCATTATTACCAAATTAAAACACCTTGAATTAATAAAATAATAATCAACCCATTATTCGTCACTCATGACTAGAGCAGATTATACGAATACTAGATTAAAGACTAAGTCCATGTATACATACATACATATATAGTCATGAATATATTCATGATAATGAGCTGATACAATTGTTGATATTATTGTCAAAACGAATTTTATTATACATATTAAATAAATTATTATGCATATTAATGATTCTATTCTATAAACTCATTTTATACAATACTGTCATTATTCAACTTAAATGAGTTATTATATATATTAGTGAAATTTAAATTAAATAATAGAAATACTATACAACATAAAATTATTAACATATATAATAACTCATTTAACGTATATAATAAAGTCAGTATGATGAGGGTTATCTCCATAACATTTTTCTGATATTATATGTGTGAATATCAAATTAAGTTGCTTGTGGTTATCAGATATAGTTCTGTTGTGAATACTAAATTTGCAAATACTTGAAATGCGTCACTTGTGACATTTGGCGCAGTGGCAACGACAGTTAATTAACTGCTCTCATTAATTAATTAAGACTTGATTTAACGACTTGTTCTGTTGATTTTTTTTGTTTTTTTCTCTTACAAGTATTTAATGGTTCCTTCAAAGTCTTCACAGAAACTTGGAACTTTCTTCAGATGACAAGTTCTTTATTTATTTATTTTTTATTTTTTGCTTTTGTTAAATGATGAATTAATAATTGCATATCTCCAGCATTAATTGCTTTCTTGAATTAATTAATGGCCGGTCTAATATGACAAATTAATTAATTATTTTTAACTCCAATTAAAGCTCATGTATATATATGTCTTCTTTTTACTAGTAGATAAAATAGGGTATACATATATATGTATAATATTTCTAAAATAGAATGATTTTGTGAAGGATTAAATATACATACAAAATTATAAATACACGTGCTTTTTTAATTATACGAATTAAACATGTAATTAATTCGAGTTGAACTTGTTCCTAATTCTTGACTCAGACTGACACAAACAAAATTGATTAATTCAAGCTTTCTTTAACTAACTAAATAATGGGTCAAGCATGGAACAAGGTAAATACAAATTAAACTCACAAAAAAACCCATCTTTCAACAAAAAAAAGCATATCTTTCAAGGTACAGGCTTCTGACAATTTGGTACTTTATAACATAAAAATATTTGAGAGGCGTCATCATTGATGTTATCATCGATACCGATTTTATTATTTATATAAATGAGTTATTATGTATGTTGACGATTTTATTATGTAATTTATTTTGTACGGTACTTTATCATTCAACTCGAATACCACTAATTAGTTTGAATAATAATTCACTTAAGTTGAATAATAAAAATACTATATAAATAAATTGTGTAATAAAGTTACTAACACGAATAATGACTCATTTAATTAGTCTGAATAACAAAATTGGTACGAATGATGATATCAATGATGACATCTGCATATATGTCAT
Organism: x Bolboschoenoplectus mariqueter; assembly: GCA_037678475.1. Lineage (NCBI taxonomy): Eukaryota > Viridiplantae > Streptophyta > Magnoliopsida > Poales > Cyperaceae > x Bolboschoenoplectus > x Bolboschoenoplectus mariqueter. Next base: position 2,792,663 of record CM075272.1, read on the forward strand.
CTCCCTATTACATAAATATATGGGTCAAACTAATGTCGAGTATTTTCTGATTAATTTCTTGACCCGTTACACAGATTTCTACACAAAGATCGCCCTAATTAGTTATATAGGAGTAATTGAACATTTACTTGGAGGTTTCTTTTTGTTTTTGTTTGAGATAAATTCATGGTAAATCTCTCTTTCAGTGAAATCAGGACCAAAACCATTTCAACATTTTGTTTCCATTAATAGACTGCATGTAAAAAGATTAGTCAATAGGACTTTGTATATATCAATATGTTTAATTTTAATTTTTTCAAAGTCAACAATTAAGAAGATTACTTTTCAAATTTAACGGTGCAATTTCTTCAATATATTTATTTAATTATTTACTTTGATGTGTGAATAAATTAAAGAAATTAATGATGACTTGTGTATTTAATGATAATATGAGCTGGAACTCAATTAATGGTTGGAAAGTTTGGGCAACAATTAATTAATTAATTGCACAAGTAAAATACCTAAGACTATGAAAATTATATAATTAATTACACGCATTAGAATAATTATTAAATTATACCCCTCTGTAATAAATTTTGATAAAACGTGTGTATGAAGCTAATTTGTGTATTATTAATACACATAGTATTTTACATTAAACGGATTGATTACATGAAGCTAAATAGTTTTTATCAACTTATGTTAATTAGTTTGCATATATGTGATTTAAGACATGATCGTCAGTATTTTAGTTGAATATATATATATATGTGTGTGTGTGTGTGTGTGGCATGCATATATATATACATACATATTAGCTAGTACACTTGACTTGGATACATGCATGATTTTGATGTGATAACAAACTTGCAAGAAAAGGAATTGAAACAGCGTGAAGCATGTAATTAACCATCCTATTATCTTATTGGAGCGTATCTTTAAGTAATTAACCTTCATTTTTGACTTTGCATTTGTCTGGTCCTTGTTACAGGTGAAGAGAGATATCAGTAATTCATTCATAGCCACTTAAATTTGCATTTCACTTCCAATGAATTATACATAATCATGGAGAAAGGTTTGAACAACTGCTCTTCTTTCACACAACACAACCCATTGGATTTTAAATCGATCGATATCATTGAATTATCAACTTATTACCACTTTTGTCTCACACATGAGTGCAACAACGTGTGCAATTGAAAGCGTGGGACCCACTACCTTCTCTAGAAAACCCGTATAATATAATATATATACGCAGTTGTTGACTTGTTGTATATACTAGATGGCATGCGTGATCATATTTCCTCTCTCTCTCTCTATATATATACCCCCTTCACAGATTGGAAACCCTTTCAATTCTAGCTAGCTACCCTTCACCACACCTAGCTAATTACGCAACAACCCTCTTACACAACACATCAACAACACCGCCACCAAAATATATTTGTGTATATTTATATCCAAAGAAGCAAAGGAGGAGGAGCTAGGAAGAATATATTTGAATTGAGAGAGGAAACAAGCACTAAATTAAATGGCTAATTCAACAACCTTGGCTACTCTTCTCACAGATTCCTCCTCGGCCCGAGTTGTCGAGGATCAAAAGCGTCCGTCTCGCTCGCCGCCCATCACCGATTCCATCTCCACCGTCCATGCATTCATCTCCAAGTGGGACCCACAGTCCTCTCTCTCCTCCCGCTTCCTCCGAGCAACCACCCACCTCCACTCCTACCTCCTCCACCTCGCTGCGTCACCTGCCAGGTCATCTCACGGCGAACTCATGCGTACAAATAATCTCCTTCAGTCGGCCATGAGCTGCCTTGATCAGGAACTTAGAAGCCACCTCCTCTCCATCTCAGATGTCGACACGCTCTCCTATACAATCTCCACCGTGCGTTCAATTGTGGAGACCATGCTTTCTACCGGCTACGGCGAGGAGTGCCTCACCACGTACCAGAGCATCCGCCGCTCCACGGTGACATCTCAGTTGAATCAACTTGGCTTCGACCTGTACACGAATCGGACAAGAAAGCTACGTAAACTCAAGTGGGAGGTTTTGGACAACCGGATACAATCATGGATCGATGCTTCACACAAAGCAGTGCGGTCAGTTTTCTTTCATGAGCAGCAATTATCTGATAAAATCTTCGGCACGTCATCACAGTCCATACGTGACTCGGTGTTCGCTAGCATTGTCTCTGACATCGCTGGGAACTTCTTTTCCTTTCCAGAGTTTGTATGCAAGCTTACAAAGCGCTCGCCAGAGAGACTCTTTCGGTTTTTGGATTTGTATGAGAGCCTTTCGGATCTCATACCGGATATCGAATCAGTTTTTGCATCTGAACCCACATCCCCGGTTCGAACAAAGGTTATGTCTTCTCTCACCAAACTCTCGGTTTCAATCCGAACGATACTATATGAGTTCGAAAGATCAGTTCAAAAGAACACTAAAAAACCCCAGACAGCATCTGATGGCCGGGTACTCCCATTAACCCGGTATGTAATGAACTATTTGTTGTCGCTTTCTGACTATGAGGCGCCTCTTCGTGTCATACTCGCCGATATGCCTGTGGAGTCAGACTCGACCTCCATTCAATCATATGATTCTGACGATAGGTATGGATCACCCGTCTCGGTAAGGATTTCATGGCTACTTCATGTTTTGCTAAGAAAACTCGAGTCAAAGGCAGAAAAGTACAACGACGTGGCGCTATCGTATCTATTTCTGGTTAACAATCTTCACTACATGACAAAGAAGGTAGATAACAGCATTCTTAGAGAGAGTTTAGGTGACGAGTGGGTGGCAGTGCACATGACAAAGGTGCGGCGGTACATGGAGGGCCACGTGAGATCCGGCTGGGCCCACGTATCAGCTGCTTTGCCGGTGAAAGAGGAGGAGCTGGTGGACAGGATAAGAGAATTTGAAATGTATTTCCAGAAGGTACTGAAGGAGAGGGAAGGTTGGTTCATTGTAGATCCGGTGTTGCGCAACGAGGTCAGGCAACTCGTCGAGTCAATGTTGGTACCGGCATACCGGGGCTGGTACCAGGTTTACCGTGGGAAGATGGAGGTCCGATTTGCTCCTGAAGATGTTCAAAACCGGGTTCTAGGTTTGTATGAAGGCTCTGATTCAGTTTCAGGTTCGGGATCAAGTTCTAGTAAATTACTTCGGCGGTTGGGGTGTTATCTCCCGCAGCATGGTGATCTATCAGTTCGGTTCCAGATTGACGGAGCAAATGCACTGCCCCGTGAATACTCGCTCCGATACCCTATCAGTTACAATCTACAACAGCATCGCGAATTGTCGCTTCGTTACCAAATCGAAAATATTGATTCTTCTAAAAGAATAGTTCTGGGATGAAATGTTAATTACTTATGTGGTAGACATATAGAATATAAATCGAGTTTGGTTTCACAAAAATAGGAAAAATAGTGATCTTGCAGATGATCTAATTAAGGAAATCTTATATATAGTGCATGAAAAATGAGACTGTGATATCATCATAGTGATAAATTATGTGGATAAAGTTAATTGTATGAGGGCTGCATGCCTCACCTTGTTAATTTGCATGAAAATTGTAATAATTTTTTTTTTGTTCATACGTTTGTACCATTATTTTTTCTTTTTTTGTTCACATGTTTGTACCTATTAATTATGTATGTAAGTAAGTAAGCAAGAACTTATCATGATTAATGAAGGTTGGTGATTCAGCCTTTTCATCAAAAAAAGAAAATTAAATGCATAATTAAATCCAGACTTTTCTCTGTCTCTTCAATTTAATCTCTTAATTAATTTCTAAGTATCAGCTCTTTTTTTCTTTTTCTTTTTGAACATCTCCCTTTCTTGGATGGTGAAAATCTCTTTCTCTAGCTTAGCATGTCTCTCACATTCTGACAAAAAGAAAGAAAGAAAGTGATCAGAACAATGACCTAGCACCACAAGGAGAAGGTGTAGTTTTGCATGGATAACTAACTATTCATCTTCCATACAAATAAACAGTTATGGCTAAGTTAGAAGCAAGAGAATCTTCTTTCCAATAATTTATGACTTACTAAAGTTGATATGACACTTGTAAATTTAATTTCAGAAATATAGAATAATTATTAATTTAGTAAGATTGTTAAATTAGAAAGTCTTGCTAAAATATCACGTCAACTTTGTAATTCACTTGCAAATGATATGAGAGCATCTCTATCTATTAGTAAAATTACATAAAATTATTTTTTTACCAATTAGAAATTATCACATCAGTAAATTAATAATTATAGGGATGAAGACTTTCTAAAATTAATATATAGAGAATTGTTTAATTAAATTAATAATTATAGGGATGAAGATGCTACTGAGAGCTCCTAAGATTAATGAGCTAGTTAGCAATAGATTGATGAGAACATATAATATATATGCAAAGCAATTAATTAAGCATGATGTATATCATGTCATGCGCATTATTCACATGCATATGTATCATATCCTACATACTGTCATATGTAATCAGTCTGGGACCAGATTATATACGCAACAAATTAAAATCAGAGTTCATGATTACAAAACCATAGTAAAATACTGTCATATATAATCTTAATTATTAACCCAACATATATATATATATATACACAGTCCACTTATCTACAAATTAAATAGTCATTGCTTCAACAACAAGGAAAAAAGAAAAGAAAGATAAAAAAAAAAGTGAAATTTACAAAGGGCACCAATCTGGTGTATTCCACACATGTACAATTAATTTAAGTCAATTAATTTTTTTAAAGTCTATGTTGGTTGACACTAAATTAAATCAAGTCAATATAACCTTCTAGAAAAGAAAGATTATATTTGATAATTAATTGGTTTTGGGCCCAAATTAATTACCCAAATTAATTGTTACCTTGGGCCTTGATGCATATATACCTAGGTCTTTATATATGGCAATATTAATTGGAGGCAAACAAAACAATAGTCTCAAGCAAAGCAATATACAAAAACAATAACAATATATTGATATGTACCTTTTATTATTTCATTATAATAATTAATGATTAATAAATAAATTCTGTATTAGTAGTTTGTTGCACCAACATATCCTTTCTTTTGATTTAATTCTTATCACAAAAGTAGCATCAAGTGATAATTAAATAGAAAGAAAACTGAAAGCATCTTAAGGTATGAAAAAGAATATAAAAAGCCTGAGTGGTGAATTTTGAGGAACAAACATGGGTTTAATTGGTAAATATAACAGGGAAAATTAAATTATATATAGGCAATAATTTAATACATTAAAATTATTGTAACGCCAAAAGTTTCACAATATAGAAATCTAATGGTAGTTGCTTGTTTTTAAATTATTTTGCTACATTTAAGAATATGCAACTGACTATTATTACCTATCATTTTTCTTCATATATAGTAATTAGCAAATCGAAAAATAGCGTTAGAATAGTATAATTTAAATAGTAAAAGTAGAATAATAATAGAAAAATTAATAGAATGGTAGTATATATATTGAAAGGAAGAAAAGTCCAAGAAGAGCAGCACGAGAGAAACAGAGAGAGAGAGAGGTAATTAAGGATGCAATTATTACTATTATTAATTATTGGTCAAGATGATTAGTTGAACAAAGTTTTAGGAGAAAGCAAAATGATAGGAAATTTGGGGGCCATAAAATTAATGTCACTATTTGTATTTATTTGGGACATGCATCTAATTAAGAATATGCAACTGAGTATTATCAAAAAAGAAAATGCAAATTTTGTCATGTTAGAACTCACATTAATCTATGTAAGCCTTATTTCCACCATGATATGATATCATACATCAAATATATGTAGCTTAATTTGACAAGGCCAATAATTAAAAGTTAAGAGTTTAGTAAAGATGCCACATCATCAGCACATCATCTTCTAAATACTATGTTGAACACAAATCATTTTCGTTTCAGAGAGAAAACAATAAAGACTTGGATTTGCCATCTTGACTACATATCTGTTTCTTAAAATTGTGCTTCTGGGTGGTAAGTCATACATACATATATATAGAGATTTGTTAAAGTGTTATTTATTTCACATTCGTATTTTTGATTTAAATATATCAATAATTGATTCAAACCATTCAACATGATTTTCATATTAAAGTCTTCTTGGAGATTAAATTTCATGTTTTTTTGAAATTTTTTTTACTATCTTTTCGAAGAGTAGAAAATCATTATTATTAGATGATCTAGAAATTATCAAATCATGAATTTTGTGCCCCTTTGAAACTATAGCAAAATGTTCTCTTACGGAGAGAATTTTGGGAGTTGATTAAAGATATATAAAATTGGACCAAATTCTTACATTTATTAATTAGAGAGTTGATCAAAGATATATATATATATATATATATATATATATATATATATACATAATTTCTTACAGATAGAATTCTCAGAGAAGAAATTAAGCAATGTTGGTGGATTCTTCTCTTTCAAGAAATTAAATTGGAGGGGCCGTATTTCTTATTCTAGGCTAGTACTATAAGATTATGTACCATTAAAATTGACTACTTGTGTGCCTAATTTTTTGGGGATATCCAATTCACAGACCAAGTTCGTTTTACATTTGTCAAAATCTTAGGCCCCTTTGACATGTACCAGTAGTTTCTCTCTCCTTTTCGTTCCTTTTTTTTTATGACTTTGTAACCACTCATACAGTTGTTGTAGAAAACAACTTGATTAATTTTTTTTAGGAGTGATAATGATATTAGTTAATTACATCATTTACTTATATCTTGGATGAATTTACATTTCTTTCAGAAAAGTAATTATATCTAATGATAAAAATATTTATATCTTATTTATTAGGATTAAAAATTATACAAGTTATATTTAAAATTTTTCTATAATCATCTAGGAAATAAAAAGTGATTTTTGTACTAATTATAAACACTTATAAATTCAGATATAAATAAATTATTTAGTTAGTATAAATATTATTGATGTGCAGATAAGGGGTGCAAAATATGGGGTGCAAGAATAATTTCTTTTTTTTTTTCTTTTCTTAGTTTTAATTAAGCTGAAGTTATTACTTGTGAGTTCTGACTGATAAATATTTTTATTTTTGTTTCTGAAAAGTGAAATTTCATTTGACCAAACTTTGAGTTCTTTGTAGAAGTGTATATAGTTCAGTACAAAACATGATAAAAAAAATCTAAAAATTACAAGCTAACAAAACCTGAGTATAAGCTAAAGCTGGTAAGAATTTACTTGCCAAAACAAGCTGATCCTAAACCCATTACCAACCAAAACAAGATAACCTAAACCAACACCATACATCAGTTGTTGATATCCTGAGAAAATTAATACTAGAGCCCTGTAGCATATATATCACAGTAGCTACACCTAAGCTGATGGCTCATTCTATACTTAGTCCTCTTCTGGTACCAGAACTGTATCAGTACTATATATACAGGTGTTTAATGTCACATCTGGACTCTGTCTAAAGAAACAACAAAGAAAAATTATTAGGAACCAACAGTTGTTGTGAAATTGAAGTCCCCAGATGAAAAAATCATTTTATTTCTCAGAAGACAAATACTTCAATATTGACTGTGTCCAAATCTAAAAAGCTGTTCTATGAAGCTCCAACAAATTATAAATTTACAGAGATGCCCCTGATATTGCATCTGTTAAAGATATCCTAAAAAGAAAAAAATGTTAGAATAAAATAGAAGTAAATGATCGGTAGATTCAATATTCTGACAAAACAAACACTGAGCATCCCCCTCCAAAATCTCTTTCATAGATTTATTTTATTAAAAGGGAGCTGGTATATTGATATCATAATCAATACCAATTTTATCATTCAGATTAAATGAGTTATTATTCATATTAATGACTTTATTATATAACTTATTTTTATAGTATTTTTGTCATTCAATTTGAGTTATTATTCATATTAGTAATATTTGGGTTGAATAATAAAAATACTATTAAAAATAAGTTATATAATAAAGTCGTCAATATGAATAATAACTTATTTTACATGAATAATAAAGTCGGTATGGATTTTGATATCAAAAACATTTTCCTTGTTAAAATCTTATCTTGCAATGTTAACCAAACAAAAAATCTTTCACCTTTAAAAGGATTTTGATTTTCCAAACAGTATGACACAAGATGAGTTTAACCTCCCTAAAATTTAAGACAATAGGCTTTATCTCAAACATTTTAACTTATATTACTTGGTAGACGTTCATTATTAATGAGAATTATTTTAATTAATGAAGGTGTGGATATATGTTGAGGTACTTGGTCCGTTTCAGAGAACTTGAATTTGAAACCTTTTTCGTAATATGCCAGGGATTTGGGCTAAGTCATACTAAGAATTTGCTAGGCTGATCCAATCCAATAATGAGGTATTATATATCCTGTGTTAGTAAGTCATAGATTAGAAAAAAAATAAAGATTTTAATGCTCATCTTATGCTAAAAATATATATAATTTTCCATGGTATCATGACATTCTAAGTGTGAATTCGTTACCAGTGCATAGCATCTGATCCAACCAGAAAACTGTATGCAAACTAAGGATTGTAAAGTTCACATCTACTTCTGGTATCATAACTACGGCGCCTTCTAAGCTGTTTGATTTGTATACTAATTAATTATAACTTAAATTGGTTTATTAATCCACATCAGATCTGATGTAGACAGTTTAAATCGGATTTGAATCAAATCGATTGCATCCAACAATTACGGTACCGTCATAACTAATTAGCAATGGAGCAGATTGAGACTCAGGCTTGTAAGTTTATGTATTTCTCTTAGCTATGAAATTAAACATCTGAATCAGCTTTGCTTGTAATTTATCTGACTACCTGAGGGAGGTAATACTCGGTTCATGCTACAATCAATTAAATAAAATTAATGCTGAGAGGGCCCACTTTACCTCCTATTTTTCATATATAACACCCCTGTAAGCTGTAGGTTTGTTTTCCAAAGCTGCCTCACACCTAACAAAATTAACTTACCACCTTCTTTTGCTGAGGCAGCATATCAGAAAACCCTGAAATTATAAAACAAAATGTCTACTAATACTAACAGTACTACTACAACACTGGCTGGTCTTCTTTCCAGCTCTTCCATCCGAATCAATCCAGAGCCTCCATCTCCCTCAACGCGGATTGCCGACTCCATCTCCACCATCCATGCGTTCCTCTCCAAGTGGGACCCACACACCTCTCTCTCCTCCGGCTTCCTTTCTGCCGCCGCCCACCTCCACTCATACCTCCTCCACCTTTCTGCGTCCTCTGCCATCTCAGCACACCCCGAACTCATTCGCACCAACTCTCTTCTCCAAACTGCCATGCGCCGTCTTGACCAGGAACTCAAGCACCGCCTCCTAGCTGTCTCAGACATTCATTCACCCGCTGATCAAATCTCTGCTGTCCATGCAATTGTCGAGACCATGCTCTCCACAGGCTACGGTGAGGAGTGTGTCACTACTTACCAATCCATACGCCGCTCAGCTGTTACTTCTCAGTTAAAACAACTCGGGTTCGACATCTCTGCAAATCGACCCAGAAAGCTGTTTAAGGTCAGCTGGGATGCTTTGGACTACCAGACCAAGTTATGGATCGATGCAGCATCCAGAGCAGTGTGCCGAGTTTTCTACAGTGAGCAACAATTATCTGATAGTATCTTTGGAGCTTCAGTGTTTACAGTACGTGACTCAGTGTTTGCTAGCGTTGTTTCTGATATTGCTGTAATGTTCTTCTCCTTCCCAGAAACCGTGTCCATGCGTGCTAAACACACGCCAGAGAGACTGTTTTCACTCCTCAATATGCATGAAAAAATAACAATTCTCATGCCTGATATCGAAGTACTATTTGGCAGCGAACCCACTGCTGTGGTACTATCAAAAGTTACATCCTCACTTACCAACCTAACTGATGCTGCTCGAATGTCACTCTATGAATTTGAAAAGGCAATTAGAAAGGCCAAACCTCATACAACACCTGGTGGCGGGATACTCTCATTAACCCGTTATGTGATGAATTACTTGATCTGCCTCTTTGATTATGAGGCCTCTCTGTATACGATACTTAGTAGCATGCCCCAGGAGACGAATGCCTCTTCTTTTGACATATCAAACGATTGGTACGGGTCACCTGTTTCGGTACGCATTGCATGGTTGCTATTTGTTTTGCTACAGAAACTCGAGTCCATGGCAGAGAGTTACCGGTGCGTTGCCTTGTCATATCTGTTTCTTGTAAACAATATTCAATATGTAGTCAAGAAGGTGAAAACTAGCAGTCTGAAAGAGAGTTTGGGAGAAGAGTGGGTGGCAGTTCAAGAGACGAAGGTGCGGCGGTACATGGAAGGTCACGTCAGGTCGGCCTGGTCTCACGTGTCAGCTGCTTTACCAGTAAAAGAGGAAGAGCATGTGGACAGGGTAAGAGAGTTTGAAATGGTTTTTCAGAAGGTGATGAAGGAGAGACAAAATTGGGTTATTGTTGACGAAAGAATGAGAGAGGAGGTGAGGCAGTTGGTGGAGGGGATGGTGGCACCGGCTTACCGGGGCTGGTACCAGGTTTACCGGAGGAGTATGGAAGTTCGATTTACACCTGAATTTATTAGGAGCAGGATCTTGAGGTTGTATGAAGATCCAGATTCTCCTTCTGGTTCGAGTTCGAGCACAAGTTCAGTCTCAGGTTCAGGTTCGAGTTCAAGAAATTCGGCTAAATTAATTTGCCGATTCGCTTGCTACATGCCACAGGAAGGTGATTTGTCAGTTCGACACCATGCCGAATTCGATGAAGCACAAAAAGGTCAATTGTTGCTTCAATATCATTTAAGAGATGATGTTGCGCAACAAGGTGAGGTGTCGCTTCGCCTTCAAATTCAAGATGTAGACTGCTAAAACAGAAATGGTTTCTGAGGCTCTGAACTAATATTTTCTTTGGAACTATGCAATAGACAAAGAAAAAATATATGTATATATATAGTTTGTCAGTTTGCCTCTATAGATGGTGTGAAATTTTTGTTTTCTTTTTGTTTTTCTTTTTTGGAGGAAAAGGTATGAAAATTTTTGTTATTTTGAACTCTCTTTTATCTATACTTTTCTTTTTTTAAGTTTTGTGACATCAATACATATACATCCTAAAGTAATAATCCTTTTCAATGATGCATCACTCTTAATACTTGAAAACATAATTATATGGATATATATGTGAACAAATATATAGTAAAAACCCATAATTAACTTAATTTTTCGTTCTTCTGTTTTCTATATCTCATTGCATCTTGATTTGAAACGCTTGTCAAATTTGCCAGTAAGATTCAGCGACTATTCTTCTATCAATTACGGAGTGAAATGCAGTATATTTGATCAATAAAAAGAAGATTTAGAGAATATATATAAACAAAGAACTAATGCATTCTTAATTAGGGAAGTAGTACTACATATTAATTTTTCATTATACACATATTTTCATTTAATAAGTTAATAGCTAGCATTTATATTGCAATCTTCTTCAATTTGATAGAAGGTGCAAGTTTGAAGTTGTCTTATTTGTTACTTCTGTGGTTGATATATGAAATGTGGCACCCTTCTGAGATGGATCCAGTCAAAATATATCTCTGTCAGTAATTAGAATTTTGATTAGGTATAATAGAAATGGACATCTAATAAGTTTTGTTTTTACCTCTTTAATTTTCCTTTTTCTTTTTTTCTGAATCACATGATTCTTAATCGGTCAGCAATTAATTATTGATGTTAGAATAAAAAATCAAAGAAGATTAATGAAGAAAATTGTTTACTTCCTTTTGTCTCTATTTGCATTTAAATTAAAGAATGAATTATAATGACAACCCTTGTATATATGTGGATACAGGATACTGAAGTTTCATTTATCTGTTTTGATTTAAATTGGTACATCACATTTAATTTGTCATTTATTTTGACAGGTACATGGTGTTCATTCAAGCACAAATCATAAAATGACATGAAAATGAAATTTCATTAACTAGAATTTTCTAATTGGGAAGAGAAGAGTTATAAATTAAATTAAACCATCTCTCTTTCAATAATCAATTAGGTTGTGCCAAGCAGAAGTTTCAGATACCAGAAAATTGGGATAGCCATTAATTGCTCCAAAGACTTTTTCCCCCCTCAATTGCAAGAAAAGCTCAAAATTAAAATTGGGACCATGTAGTAATTAATTACAATGAAAAGATATATACAGTAGTTGGCCTTGCTTGTACTACTATGCTACTACTACTTAGTAAGAATTTGGGCTTGAATGGAGAAATGGTCTCTAAATTTGGGTCTAAACTCTAACATCACAACATAAATATAATTAATTTCAGGCTAATAAGGAACCAGAGCCCATGTCAAAATGAGTCCATATCTGCTATTATTCTAAATTAAAAGAATAGGATCGTATTATTTCAATCCGGATCATTGAATGAAAACGGATATATCAGATTGAGTTTATTTAAAATTTAGTGAGTTTTTTTAACCAAATTTAATCTTTTCTTTTCAATCCAACAGATTGGAATAATAGAATCCTAATAGGTGATTTCATTGCGTAGCTATACACACTTGCACCTTGATTTTGATTTTATTCCAAATCAAAGGTTTCTGAATCTAGACACATTTCTTTTCATTTGTCACAAAAGATGAAAAAGAAGAAGAAGAAGAAGAAGAAACAATTTAAATTTCAATTTAAAACAAAGAGAGATGTCAGATGAGATTAGTATGTATGACCGCGCATTGGCCGCGTTGTCAAATTGCTGGTCCCACCGCCACATGAAGATCAGATAACATTCTGATCCACTCTGACCGTTTATTCTGTTATTTTTGTGTAGCGAGTCATGTCATGCTTCTCTAATTCTCTTTTACTTTTCTTTTTCGGCCTTGTAAATTAAAATTGTTACATGTTGACACACACAAAAAAACCCATCCCTAGAGATGCCTTTTCTGAAGCTTCCTTGCAATCATATTTATTGACAAAAATAGATATTGACATGTGTCATGTGTCATGTATTATATGTGATGGATTTAGACGTTTATTTTCATTTAAATTATTTTAGTTCACAAATTAAGACTGTATAACAGGAATAGTCAGCATTTGTAGAGCTCTCATTGAAGAAAAGAAAATATATCAAAGAAAAAAGCCACTTTGCTGCTACTCGGGGGATGTTGACATATATTTATATTTATATTTACATGGTAGGACACATTAATTAATATAAATTATCACATAAATTATATATGTTATATGATTACATAAAAACTGGAAACATTTGGTAATTAATTTGTAAAATTAATTATTACAAATGTGCAGCAAAATTAATTTTGTCTTCTTATTCAAACAACTCCCTATATATAGTACAATGTTTGATATATTAGGAAAATGTAAGGAATTATACTTGAAAGGAGCAGAGGAGCAACCACAAAAATAATTTTAATAAAAGAATATATATATACACGTCTGTGGGTCAATTGGGTCAATTTTAACATAGAGCTTTGATGGGAAAAAGTTGGGAACATTGTTAACGACTTTTTCTTTTATTTAATATTGTGAACTGGTCCACTTAATTATCCCATAACATCAAATAATTACTTCCATCCCACGGTACTACTCTTCAGTTAGGGATGACTTGCTCAAACATCGAGTAATTTGGCTAAACCCGTATCTCACATTCAATGCATGAACCTTCTTATGTCACTCCCCATTCCGACTATTCTGATGCATGTTCCAAGTCCAGGGATGAGAATGGACTAAATCAAAGTATCATTTCTCCGTGGGAAACAGAAGCCATGAGCCATTGAAGAAGGATCAATACATATATATATATATATCAGTTCCAAGTCTCAGTTCTCTCAACTCAAATTTCTTCTCATCTTGCAACAAACAAAACAAAACAAAACAAAACAAAGGAAAGTAAAAAATGACAGCAAGCAAAACCGTGCTTGGGGACCTTCTCTCCCTGCCATCCTTCTCCTCTTCCCATTCCGACTCCATCGCCATCGTTCGCTCCGCCATCTCCAACTGGGACCCACGCGCTTCCCCCTCCGCCTCCTTCCTCCGCGCCACCTCCCTTCTCCACTCTAACCTCCTCCGCCTCTCTGCCTCATCATCTGAGCATGCTCAACTCATTACAAACATCCACACTCTTCTCCAATCGGCCATGCAACACCTCCAGGAATCGTTCGAGCATCATCTCTTCTCCATCTCGGCAGCCGATTTGGCCTCTGACAAGATCGCAACCGTCCGCTCGATTGCCCGAACCATGCTCTCTACCGGGTACGGCATGGAGTGCCTCTCCAGCTACCAATCTATCCGACATTCAAACCTCAAATCTCAAATGGTTCGACTCCGGTTCCATCAATCCGCAAACCGACCAAAAGCCGTACGGAAACTCAAGTGGGAGATCTTGGACCGTCAGATGAAATCATGGTCGCACATCGCGCCCGTTGTGGTACGGTCGCTTTGCTCTGAAGAGCAACGGCTGTGTGATGAGACCTTTGCTGCCTCACCTGAGTCGGTGCGTGCCTCGATATTTTGTTGCATTGCATGTGAAACAGCTCTCAGATTCCTCTCCTTCCCTGAGATGGTCGCTGCGCACTCGAAACCCTCACCTGAAAAACTCTTTCGGCTTCTGGATATGTACGTTACGCTATCAAATCTGTTACCGGATATTGAATCAGTGTTCGGGTCTGAACCCGCGTCCTCTGTGAGATCACAGGCGATATCATCCCTTGGCAAACTATCAGAAGCAATTAGAATGGTAATATCCACCTTTGACTTGGCGATCCAAAAGGATCCGTTAAAATCATATGAGGTACCGGGCGGTGGAATACACCCACTAACCCGGTACGTGATGAACTATCTGGCATGTCTCTCTGATTCCGAGCTCTATCTTCATGAAATCCTCGTCGATCTGCCTCAAAATTGCACCCCTTTATTTTTCGAAGCATCTAACCTGAAAGACGAATCAGTTGTTTCGGTGACAATTAAACAGATGCTCTTTGTTTTATTATGCAAGATCGATTCCAAGGCCGAGACTTACAGTGACGTGGCGTTATCGTACTTGTTTCTGGCAAACAATCTCCGGTACATCGTTACAAAGGTACGAAGTTGTCGTCTGAAAGAGATTCTAGGTGATGAATGGGTGAGTGAACACGGTAGGAAAGCGCGCCGTTTCATGGAGGGTCATGTCCGATCAGGTTGGGCCCACATGTCAGGTATGCTGACTGCCAAAGACGAAGCTGAGGATGTCGATAGATTGCTAGAATTTGAGATGACTTTTGAGAAGGCACTGAAGGACAGAAAAGATTGGATCATTGCTGACGCGGCGATGAAAGAAGAGGTCAGACTCAGGGTGGTGGAGATGCTGGTACCAGCATACCGTGAATGGTACCAGACTCGCAAAGATTTTGTGGCTTTCAGGTATTTACCAGAGGATGTCAGGAAAAGGATTATGAGGTTTTATGGAGGTTCCGATTCAAACTAATAATATGTATGTATGTACTTAGGTAGACTAACCAAATGATAAATTGGATATATTGTGTAAATTAAGGATTCGTTTATTCTTTTGTTGATTGTAAATAAAACCTCATCAGAGATAAAACTTTAACCCAGAGTAAATAAATATATAAGTATTGATATTGTCAGTACCTGTATGAATCCAATTATTAATTAGCATGGCTACATCAGTCGGATCGGGCTCTCTTGTTTTAAGCCCGAAAGCAACGAGTGCTGATTTTCGCCGGCGCAACACTACTGCACACAACGTACGAATAAGTAGATTACAGAAGAGATTTTTTTAAATTTGATTTGCACGAATCTTGACCGATCAGAGGGATAATATATTGTGTTTTATAAAGAATAAGCAATCCATTTTATGTTTATCATGTCTTCATTGTTAAGATTATCCGATTAGTAATTAACATGACTACATCTGTCGTAGATGTTGGTGGGACCCAAGAAATTGAAATATATATATATATATATACACACCAAAATAAATGCGAGAAAATGACAAGAGCCGATCGGGCTCTCTTGTTTTGCTATGCAGTATTATATTGTATAATATATGAGTGAATGATTTATAGAGGTGTTTTTTTTAAGAAGAATCTAATGTTTTTTATCAATTGTCTGTCTATTTTGATATATATATTTTATTTAATATATGTAAATAATTAAATATATTTTAATCCATCTCAATAATATGTATATAAAAAATTATTGAATTTTAACTTTATTTAAATAGTCATCGAGAAAATTGGATCCCTCCTCTTTTTTTAATTTGTTTTGTACGAATCTTAACCGATCGGACAGATAATATGTTGTTTTGCACCGAGAATAAGCAAGCCATCTTATGTTTATCATGTCATGTGTCGTTACAAAAGACCCAATCGGATTTTGTTCTTTTTTTTTATTTGATTTATAACTTTAGAAATTATACTTGCACTCACATTTTGCACCCATTATCTGCACATTAAAAATATTTAAATTAAATAGATAATATATTTATATCTGAATTTATAAGTATTTATAGTTAGTACAGAATGTATTTATCATTTTGTCTTTTCTAAATGATTATAAAAAAAAAAGCAAGTTAAAAAATTTTGTTGCACAAGTAAAATATAACCTATATAAATTTTGATCCTAAAAGATATAAACACTTTTATTATTAAATATAAATATTTTCTGAAAAAAATTATATAATTTGAGGTGCAGATAAAAAGTACAATTATCACTTCTTTTATAATTACACGTGGCCTTTTGAACTAACTGGGAGAATAAAAATTTTAAAAAAGCAATAATCTTACTAACAACATATCTAGAAAAACTAAGATTTGACAGGATCACCGCCGTTCACCAATTAATCTCATTGTTGAAGTATTACTTTAGAAAGTTCAGAATTTTTATTTTAATATATTTGTTTATTGTTTTCATTTGATAATTAACAAGTGCCTAATGTTTTTTTTTCCTTTTTTTTTCCTTTTGATAGTTTGAGGAACGTTGCATTATCAATATAGTATACGTTAGGGGCCCTTATCTTATTTTAAAATAATAATAATAATAATAATAATAGGTGTATAATTTGATTTAATTATCCACATTTTGATGGACTGTTGTTTTATATTTTGAAGCAATTATTTATGGGGCCATCACTTGAAAATGGTCATTTTGATGCCCTTAACAATGAAAAATAAATAAAATTGATAATTAAAAAAATAATTTTATGGATATATTATTGAACATATAGATAGCCTAACAATCAAATTTCATACAATTCAAATATTGTGCGATGAAGTAATCATTTGATATACATTGAAACATGCACGAACCTTTATCGTAATTTATAGACATGATATGTTGATAATGTATATCATCTTTATAATATTGAATTTCAAATTTAAATTTTATTTTTTAAGATTGTCAAAAATAAATAATTGTCAAGTAATCCTCATTTATGAATGACACTAGTTGTTGATGCGAGATAGTTTGAAGGCATGGGACAATTTTTAATACTTCGCATCATGAAAGGTAATATGTTTATAATTTTTTTATTTTAACAATAGTCAGTGGCGGACCTATGTTGCGCAAGCGCAAGCCGGTGTTCATCCTTAATTTTCAAAATCAATAATAATTATATATTTTTTCCTTTAGAATTTGATAAATTAAATATAATATTAAATATGCCTAGGCCTAAATAGCTAATATTAAAAGAAAATTCTTCGTTATTAAATTTGTACCTAAGCTTGCCGGACTCTTTGGATCCATCACTGACAAAAGTTATAAGTGAGAGCTGAATGACAATGGTAAAAGACAAATCAAAGTTCTTCAACCAATTTGAAACAAATTACAATGAGGAACAAAAATTGATATAAAGAGAGAAAAGATTATTGTCTCAAAAGGTGGAATATTCATGAATAAAAAGAAGAAGAAGAAGATAGTGCATTATTTAATTTCGAATTGATAAAAGTCTTGTGTTTTTCTTGCTTAATAAACTATTACACTACAAACGATATCGTCAAACTTGGATATATGAAAAAGATCATTTGACTCAACAATGTGTACCAGTTGGGAGAATCTAATTAATTAAAACAATAGTAAAAGAAAAATAACAAAAAGGGTTAATGTACAAAGCCCGAGCCCGTTCGGGCTTTAATGCGGCTCCATTGTTTTGTTTTAAAATCCTCTCTGTTGTGGAAGAAGAAAAAAATATTTGAGCTGACCATAGACTTCTGTGCATCATCCCTTGGGGCCCATGGGAATCTATAAAAAGGGAGCCATCAAGTGATCAGATTCTCAACCCTGGTTTTATTTCCATTTTTACAAAAGTTCCTTTTCTTCCAAGTCTTCAGTTCTCTGATCTGATCTCACAAAACCAGTTTGTGATGGCGGGAAACATCGCCTTTGCTGGCCAACTTCCAGCCGACGCGTTTCAGCCACAACCGGATCCGGCAAAACTTCCCATGACCTTGGTGATAGTCGGAATTTACATTGCTTCGTCGGTGATGTCTTGGATTCTAAAGGCTCTGCCATATCTTGCCGTGGGCACTCACCTTCAGTATGTTTTTGGCATTATTGTTCTTATCGTTATTTTCGGTTTCGGCGTTAGCATGATAGTGACCGGATGGTTGATTGCTGATAACCCGACGAGATATGCCGGTTTCGGAAGAACTATGTTACGAGCTTCTCATGTTGCGCTGGTGTTCGCTATAGCATTGCAGAACAACAAACATTGGAGGTCTTCAAATGCCAGTAGAGTCTGACAGTTAATTTAAGAATGAGAAGTCCATTTTGGGTCTTTAATGAGCCTTTAATCTTTTTGTTCTTATTGTATTTTTTTTATTTCTGAAATTACGAGGTGTCGTTTCCTTGTTGAAGGAATGCGTCCTGTAATTAGAATATGAATCGTGAAAACGGAATAAAGTTATTTGTAAATTGAAATCTGCTTTCTTGTATTTTACCATTCTTTGTTCCAATTTCCCTTTTCTGCTTCACAGTTCTGACACAAAATCTCTGTGCATCTCCATGTAAGTATTACAACCATTTTCACCATCCTGTTTCTTCATACAAAATGAGCACAAACCATAGAAAAACAAAGAGACGCTACTAAAACCCCTTCTAACCTTTTTCCTGACCCAATCAAGTCGACAACTACGATCATAATGGGAACAGAAGAGGTCAGTGTCGACTGAGAGTTTTCTAATACCACCCAAAGCCTATAATCAATAAAGGGAACCATTTGAGCCTTAAAAGCAACAAAATCCCAACTACAAAACAGAATGTATAATCGATGTGGTACAGAAAGGCCATGCTTCAGGTCTGAGTTTTCCATGAAAACAAGCGATATTAAATAAAATAAAATAAAAAAACATCACTCCAATCAGAACCTAAAATAAATATGTGAAATGGAATTAGCACCGCATGTTTGTTAATCTAACAAAATTACATTATTTACAATTTCAGAAACAAAACTTCTCCCAGCTGTGTACAGCCTCTGCTCTTGTTCCTCTTCCTCCTTTCCATTTTTCTTTCTTTCTTTTTTTTTTCTTTTTTTTTTTTTTTGCTTTTTCTCAGATGACGGAATGCAGGCAGGATGGAGCGATAAATTATCCTAGACCTTTCTCAGAAGTCACAACTACAAAAAATCATAAGCTCACAAGGCTGACTTCCCTTGACCGCGTGGCATTTTCTTCGTTGTTGCTGATAAAACCAGAGAGATTTATTATATTAGATGACAACCCACTCAGAATTAACTTTCTGGAAGATGACAGAAATTAAATCAAGTCAGATAAACTTACGATCGTCTACATCCTTGAGCTGATAATAGTGAGGTGCGATCTCCACCAGCCAGTCGGGTTTTAGTTCTGTGACCTGTATTATTATATAACAAAAGTAATACAATTACTCCTTTTCTGATACCAGTCCTGTACAAGTGAGAAGCAGTTTACTAATGAAAGTACCTGTCTCATGTATTCTTTGGTGGTAAGAACAAGCTCGTGGTAAACTGCCCACCGAGGATGCACCTAGCGATACAATAAATAGGAGTTAGCAATGGTAACAGATCATCTCTTTCTTCAACCAAGTAAAAGTAAAACGGCCCAGATCGGATTCAATATTTTGAGATGTAGGTGTAGGTGTACACACTCTAACCGCTGTTGACCAAGTTGAGCTCAATTATTAATCAAAATTATAATTTTAATTAGAAATAACAAAATCATCCTTCAACAGCTCCTATACTTTCTTTTCTTAAAATAGATTCAGTTTCTACCCTATTGGGCTCTTCACTAAGATTATACCAGCAGTTTATAATAAAAAGTTGTCAACGAGTTGTCTTAAATGTAAAAGATCCAAAATAACATAATCTTGCTCCAGACAGTAAACACATTCATATTAATTGCAAACGATGTGAGAATTCGGTGTATATATGCAGTAAACAAGCGAAGACCAGAACATTAGAAAAGGAAAATTGCCGACAAGGAAGGGTACCTGTGCAAGACCAGAACTTGGATGGATGTAAACAGTCTGAGGATTTTTTAATGTTCTGTAAGATCCATTCTTCTGTAGCTTTGCGGCATGATGGAAAAAACCTATTTTACACATGACAAACATAAGTAAAATTGTTATGTCAAATACACATTTAATGAAAGATGAAGAATTCTTGTTTCTGGTTGTACCTGAAGTGATCGCCTTTTTAATAACATCCAGGTCATTAAGATTTGTACTGATCTCAATCTCGACTCTTTCTAGAAGCCCCTCCAACTGGTCACGAATATCGCGTGCCCTTTTCATGCTCCTTACCTACAGTACCACACTAGTTAGATGTTGTTAATACTACATAAACTAAAAAATAGATATATATGCAGCTTCATTACGTGTTGGAATCATAGTTGTTTCATAAATTTAACAAAATGAAAATATGTGTTGAACTTATACCTGTATGTAATTCTCATAGCACCACTGAGTCGAAAAATCTGTCTCTTTCCATGCGTTATAAACCTGAAACCATGCAGTAAAAAAAGGAATTAATTACAAGAATGCTGTAGCTTAATTATAAATCTAAACTCCAGTCAAGAAATAAGAATCATACATTTAATAATGCAATGTGATCCCCAACATTTCCAGTGTTAAAATTCATGCGTGCATTGTCTGCATGCACTTGCTTGTCCTTTGGCCGGTAAAAGATGGAGTTACCGACAGATAACATTGCTGCTATGGAGATAATTTCATCAGAGCACTTATACTTCTCCGATGCCACTATCATCTTAGAAAGCATAGGGTCCAGTGGAAATTCGGCCATTCTTCTACCGGTTTTTGTCAATTCACCCTTGACATTCAATGCATTCAACGCAAATAGTTGTTCTAGAGCCCGCAACAATGCCTCTGATGGCGGAGGGTCCATGAAGTCAAAGTTGACAAGGTCATGAATACTGAGAGATTTTAAGGTTAAAACCACATTTGCAAGGTTTGTGCGCTGTATCTCTGGTACAGTATTATCTTCAAGATCATGGAAATAGTTGTAGGCTGTGTATAGACGGAAACACTTGCCTGGACCAGTACGACCCGACCGACCTGCACGCTGGTTGGCCGAGGCCTTAGATATCGGGTTTATCAGTAAAGACTCCATACCAGTGCGAGGGTTGTATGACTTGATCTTACAAAAGCCAGGATCCACTACATACTTAATCCCATCTATGGTAAGAGATGTCTCAGCTATATTAGTAGCTAACACAACCTTGCGAGCCCCCTCGGGAGTGGGCTCAAATATCTTTGCTTGCAGCTCAGTTGGTAAATTTGCATAAATGGGACAGATGATCAACTCAGCAATTTTGGTACCTAGACCTCTGGTACGATGTTTGAGTATTTCATCCACAGTCTCGATTTCTTCTTGGCCGGTTAGGAAAACAAGGATATCACCAGGAGGTTGAGTTACATGTATCTGCAAAGCGGTAACTATGGCCGCATCAATATAGTCGGCTTCTGGGGCCTTCGTGTAGTGGATTTCGACAGGAAACCGACGTCCTGGTATCTTAAAAATTGGAGCAGAGTCGAAGTAGTCACTAAACTTCTCGGCATCCAGAGTTGCACTAGAGATGAGCAGCTTCAAGTCCTTTCTGAAGCGAGCTATATCCTAATTGAAGTAACATTTAACAAAAAGAAAAGGCAAAGACTTCTTAAGGCAAAGAGATAACAAGTATAACATATATTGCTGAAGAGTTAAATACAGGTTCATTGCAAAAACAACAGTTCTACAGTATTCCTCTTCGGACCTAGACCCTGTTTGGTCCCCGTCTCCCCAAAAAAAAGAACAATTTTGAGTTTTTTGTAAATAATACCCCATCTGTTTAAAGAGAAGCTAATAACTTCATTTCCCATTTTTAGTTGTGACTCCCTCACCAGCATACAGAATTAAAAAGAACAAACATATAACTTCAATATAGTTATTTATATAGGCACAAGAAAAGCATAGTAAGAGAAAAATTTGTCAGTATTTAATGGAACCCATCAAATCAAAAGGTTGACTTCATTTGTAAATTATCTTCAAAATATCGAAAGTGACATGCAAAAGTAAAAGATTTCAGTCAAAAGCTACCTTCTAAATCTTATTTCTGCAACTACAGCAAACTATATGGTGCACTCCGTACAAAGGAGATCATGATACAAACAACTTGCATGAAATTTGGAAATTAAGATATTCAAAAGTCACATATGCAAAAACTAAACTTTTTTTCTCGACCAAGACCCAAACTAAACTGATAAAGATATTTAAATATATACCTTAACAAGCCCAAATAAGATGTCAGTTGAAAGAGTCCTCTCATGTGCCTCGTCCACCATTACAACGCTGTCATCCAAAACCCAACAAAGTTAAAAAGAAAAATCATTAATCCAAGTAACTATTAGAAATTCACACAAGATAAATGAGGTACTTAATTACCTATAGCTTGCAAGATCAGGCTCTCCAAGAAATTCACGTAATAGCATGCCGTCAGTCATGTACTTGATTAGGGTTTTCTCTGAGGTACAGTCTTCAAACCTTATAGAGTAGCCGACCTGTTGATTAGAACAATATAACCAGGCTCAGAGGATATAAGACAAAAAGGCCACTCCAGTAGCATTTCAATATCACTTTTATTTTGGTACAAAATAAAATATATCTGAGGGGAGGGATATGAACCTCATGGCCAAGTTTAACCCCCATTTCCTGAGAAACTCTAGCTGATACACTCATGGCTGCAACACGTCTAGGTTGTGTGCATGCTACCTGCATGAATTATATAAATCATGCAGAGTGGTTAGTACTATATCAATTAGAAAAGGTCGACTTTTCTTTGCATATCTAGGTTTAAATTAATGATTTTTTCAAAAGTAGGAAAGCTCCAGAAAAATTCCATTGTCCACCAAAATGCTCCAGATGTACAACAAAAGGACGACAATCTAAATGGGCATATGGAATTAAAGAAATTATACTCGAAAAAGACTAGAAACAACTGACATGAAGAACTCACCATGCCTTGTTTTGTGTAACCAGCCTCATGCAGATATTGGGGTATTTGAGTAGTCTTACCAGAACCAGTCTCTCCCACAATAATCATGACCTTCAAAGAACATAAAAAGAAACTCAGTAGAACAATATATATAATGTATACTATCCCAAGGAGGAAGAAAGATACAAGCTTTAGCCAGAAACTAGAGATAGATAAAGAATTTTCATAATGATGTATGCAGTATAGTCTTGCAACATGCTTTTCTATTTCCCTTTTTTTTTCCTTTTAATGGCTTTGTGCCTAATTTATAGCACAGAACTTTTGGTTGGGTTTTGAACTGTACAAACTAAAAGAGAAGTGAAAAAAATAGAAGAACCTGATGATCATTCACAGCCTTCAGAAGTTCGTCTCTATATGGGTAAATTGGGAGAGTTTTTCTTTCCTCCTGAAATCCAGAGCCAAAAAAATTTCAACATGCAAACCAGTTCAACACAAGAATAAAAAAAATAAAATGATACAAAAAGTCAAATAGTTCCAATGAAGTACCTGGAGTCCTTGGGATATAGTTTTGGCCGCCTCAGCCTCAGTCGGCTCCTCATCAATGCCATCCATAACTGATACTTTGACGAAATCGATCTGGTCTTCAAATACATAACTGCAATAAAAAAAATAATTAGAGATTAAAATTGCAAGATACGTATGGCACAGGCTGGTGTCAGTATTATGATCCCAAAAATGTTAATATAGATAAAGCTCAACAAAAACATGACGTCATTATCTTACTCATAGTCCTCAGCAGCTTTCTTCCTATCTTTAGAGCCAAATTTGAAAGCTGCTTTTCCTGAAGAAACAAAGGAAGATTGTTTAACAAACCCATGTACCACTGAATTGAATGAAGAGAAAATAGAAAACAAATTAATAACAACAAAGAGTATACCAATCTGGTGCTCTTCCCAGGCCTCCTGCTCAGCAAAGGGATTCATCTTTTCCACAGCCTGAGGATCCCTGTTGCACAAAAAAAAAATGTTTGAAAAACTAAATATGCTCACAAAACACAAATAAATTAGTGCAGGAATGAAAATGTGCATGTACTGTGCATAAAATTTGAAACTAACCGGTAATGCTGCTTTGCGACAGAAAATCTCTTCTCCTGATTTATTCCCCCATCTATGTCATATGCATCAGGCATCTTGTACTGAATTTTACATTATAATACAATAATTAACATTTGATGGTCAAATAAAAATAAAACATGAACTAAATAACACGGAGTTGGTAGAATCAAAACTGGAAACCAATCAGGTACCTCATCATCATTGTCCTCCTCCAAATGCTTCTTCGCCAGTTCATATATTTTTTTCTTGTACCTGATGGACAATAAAAATGGAAAAGAGATATTCAAATGTTTAGAGTTTCTCTGCCCTTCTTTGTTTGGTTTTATTCTTTTGTTTCTTTTCTTTTTGGAAATAAATCCAAATCCCTGCAGCTTTAATGACACAATAAACCCCCTAGGTCTACATTTTTTACCCTTTGTACTAGCCAACCTCCCCATTGGTTTTATTCTTTCGATTCTGTTTTTTTTATAAAAAAAAACAAATTTAAAACCATGCAGCTTTAATGACACCTCAACCCCCCAGGTTTACATTTTGCACCCTTTTTAGTGAACTTTGTACTTGCAACATCCCCATCAGTCCAATCAACTACTTCATAGGCCGAATCAATTACATTTTGTACCCTTTGGAGTGCAATTTGTACTAGCAACCTCCCCATCAGTCCGATCAACTTCTTCTAATAAGGGGACTCTATAATTATCTTTCAAGAAACAAATACTTGTAAGAGGGAAAAAGGAAAAGAAAAATGTTACCTTAATTCCCTTTCTTCTGCCTCGGTCAGTTTCACGCCCTCAAATATGTATTCATGATCTCTTATTTCATCTCTACAAAAGAACAAATATAAGTCAAGGTTCAGCGATTAATGGGGGACAAAATCATTAAGAAGTATCTGCTTACTCGATCTCTAATAGCTTCTTCTCTTTTCTTTTGTCAAGATATGAGCGTCTTGAGTGCTTCCTGTTATTAAAATAGAAGATTAAGAAAAATAATAAGGAGAAAAAACAGTGCTGAAGATTCTCTTAATAGAAAAAAATTAAAACCTTAAAGCAAGAAGAGTGAGGATAAATACCGTAGATCATCAAGGTCATCCTTTTCATATGCTTTTGATCTGCGAATAATTTCCTCTGCCATTTTAATAAAACTGTCAGGTAAATCATCTACTGATAATTGCTTCGGAAAAAAAAAAGAGTGATATAACCTGTAGTAAGAAATAACAATTCCAATGGATCATACCTTGCTGCTCCTTGGATAGCTTTTGCTCTGTCAGCTGTTATAAAAAGCACCAACAATAGAACGGATTAAACATCCAACAAGTAAAAGAGATATAGTTTAAACAAAAAAAAGAAGGTATCAATCATTAGACTTCTGCAGAATACAAAACTAACAGATACGAAGAGAAGAAAAAGGAAAAAAACATTCATATGATGATAGATAAACATACAGAAGTTTATTTAGTCAGTACTGGTAACAGCTGGAAACAATTGGTATGCCGTATTGAGGTACAATGCAGAAGTTTCAATTTCTATTTTGAACCAAAGATATAAAAGCTAGCAGATGCTCAAACAAAATAGTAGAAAAGAAAAGCCCTAATAAATTACCTTTCGTGTGTTAGCAGCATCTCTCTCACGCATATTCTTTTCCAACTGTGCCCTTTCTTCCTGATCCCTCCTAAGAGCTTCTTCAGACTACAATTTAAGAACTAAATCAACTAATTATCCTGAAGGGGAAGAAAAATGTAAATCCCTTATCTTTCCACATAATTCGCTATTTTTTATGAAATGTAAGTCCTGATTTTCTTTACTGAAACAGTGCTTGTAATTTATCCACAAAAGAAGTATAAATTTACCTCCAGATCTTCGTCATTTTCATCAGTGCGCCTTTTGACAACTTGCCGTGTTCCTGCAATTTCCAATTCCTACATAACATAAAATTGAGTTAAATTGTTCATCCAGAAAAATTGAAAAAGCTCAAAAAAGCAGATGGTAACATGCATCATACCTCATCATCACCTCCAGCTTCTTCAGCCTCACTCTTCTTTCTGAAACGCTTCCTACTCGATGAAGATGATACTTTCTCCTTTTTTGAGTTTGAGTTTGAATTCAAATTTGGTGCTTCATCCGCATCCTCATCATCTGCTTCTAGAAGCTTGTATGTCATTTGTTTCCTGACAAGCTTAGCAGACTCTCGTTCCTCTTTCTGGTATGCCTGAGCACAAGAAAACACAAATGAAGGCAGCACTGTAAGAACTTGTCTTTACATCACAAAGGAGGAACATTGCTGTACCAACCACCTACACCTTACTATACAGATAGGATTACTGGTGCAGGTACACTCATGGGTAGCACTTGCATGGCCTGACAGGTTTCTGGTACAATGAGGAACCTGATAGCAGTAAACCTTGCTGATCATTCCCAATAATGTCAGGTGCCATTGAGAAAATGTGGGTACCCATACCAGTTAAATTTTGGCCAAAATATTAAGAAGAAAGACTTGAGGAAAGAGCGGCAAGTAAGAAGAGAGCATACACTTAAACCGGACTGCTTATGAGGAACTTTCTGATAAAGGCCACTGGCAAAGGTGCGCAGATCATCTGACGACGAGAAACCATAATCAAGAAGCTTGGCCATTAAATCAGTCGGGGACGAAGCCTCCTTAGCTGCAGTTCAGTCAAACAGAAATCATTCATCTGGTCACCACTTAAGAATAGTTGTTCTACAAAAGCAATGGACTAAGCAATTCAATTGGTACAAGTTGTGGTTGGAGTGGAGAGAAAAAGCTTACAAACAGAGAAGTAAAATAAAGTAATGTGACGTTAGGGTTGTTACCCAAGCGAATGACATAGTGGGAGACGAGAGCGGTCGAGTATCCCATTAGGTGCATCAAGTTGTCGTCAACCCATTTCTTCAAATCTGCCATCTTATCTTCCTTTTGAGCTTATCTACCTAGGGCTAAGGTTACGGTTGTATCTAACTGCTCAATAAGAAGGCGGCAGGCCGGCTCAAACCCTGCCAGCTCAATAGTAAGGCACGGGAGGCCCAGATCTGATTCAACCCTGACTTGAGAAGAGGAGATGTCCAAAAACAGCTCAAATTATTTGAAGCCCAACCTCACCCTAACCAAATGATGCTGAGATTCAGCCTGGCTCGGCAAAAGCACAATACAACAACCAGGCAGTCTTGTCTTCTGTGTACAAATCACAAACAAATACCATGAGATGAGACACTAAAACAAGTTGTGCTGATGCTGTTTTGTGAAATAATTATCGAGCTGGTAAAGAAGAAGTAAAATATACATTTTTTAGTCAGTACAGCTCTAGTGAGCTTCTTGCTCGTAAGTATCTTTGTTGTTTCTTTAACAGTGCTTCTTCTAGCAGTCCTCAATCTGAAATTGTATTACATTTATTAATGCAATTTAACCAATGTTCCTATCAAAAGATTCCAATGCAAAACAACATTTGTAAGAAGAAATAGATAAGAATGCAGTTTAGATACCAGATTTCAAAGTTATACCATATGTCTTAGAATTATTGACACAAGTTTGGAATATTTCATATGAATTGCCAAGCTTTGAAGTACTTGTTTTTCCACCAGTGTCAGAATGGACTGACATGGCTTGCACTGCTAAAGGGTTGTTTAGGTCATTTGGCCATCACTAGATGTTTAATAGTCAAGTAATCCTTGCATGAAAACCAACTAACTAAATACCGACCAGACAGGAAAAGTAGGCACAAAATAAAATAAGAATACTTTGAACAAAAAGAAATTACATATCACCATGAGGAGTCGAAAAAAGTACGAAAATCAGTGTATAAACATGTTAGAGCTATATCATATAATATGTTTCCATTTCAGAAAGTCGGTACATATATTGTTCTCATAATCTAATATACCCATCTATTATGCTATTCCAAGATAAAGGAACATACATTATGCACACAGAATTGTCTGTGTTTATGGTTAAGTCAGTGATAGTTTTGCGACAACCACTAATAGGTCATGTTGAATTTTGACTTTTTTTTTTTTTGAAGATTAGTTGGTGCAAAGCCAACAAACTGTTTCATTAAAACAGTGAAGGTTTTCACAGTTAAAAAAAATTGAAAGAAAGAGGAAAGAACAGCACTGTCACTTTCATGTTTGCCAGTACGAAGAAGTAAAACCTAAACATATAGATAGATTGTGACAAGAAAACATTTTTTTTGAGAAAGTGGGAAAAACCCACCAATTTCAATTTCTTTTCGGAAATTCATGCAAAGTTCATCCTACAGTTACTAAAACATAAACTGAGAAATTACATTTATGAGCTGATATACATGCAATGACATGTGAATTGGCTGCTAGGGTTTTGCTCACAGTAGCCAATTTGATTAACAAGAAACTAATTGAGATTGAGGACCTGGATCTCTAACAATTTCAGCAGCGGATTCAAGTTCAACTAAAACCCCTGGAAAAGGAAATGATACATAGCACTAAACAATTCATCCTTAGCTGGCCCTAAAATTCCAGAGGTGCCTAAATTATAAACTGCCAAAATTGAACTCATTGAAATTGTACCGTGATTTAAAACAACCTTAGCTAGAAGCCTAGAAAGGACTTATGCTAGAGAAAGGAATCAGAGGGAAGAAGCAACTCACCGTGATGAGCTCTAGTAAAGACGGTGCTGATAGGAGGGATGCAGAGAGAGAGATGGCGCACAGCAACAGTGAAGGGGGCGGGATGAGGTGGGAGAGAGAGAGAAGGCGCGCGTCGGAGAGAGGTGGTGGCGATTTGGAGCCCGGCCGAAGAAGAGAAAACTATTCGGATTTTCTCTATTCGCAGTCGGAGAAGAAGGGAGGAGGGGTTGCTTTGAACAAGCTATAAAATTTTCTCCGCACACTCCAAAGTCGAAACGATTTTTTTTAGACAAAAATACCCTTCTGTAGCCGCCACAGTAAGGAACAATAAATTTGCAAAAGTGTCATAGCGCAAGAAAATTTCAGTAATATGTAAGGGTGGGGATGTCTGCCTTAATAACAGAATTTTAAATAATTTTATAAAAATTTTAAAAATAAAAAAAATTATCAATATATTTTTTAATTTATAGATTGATTATGTTTCAAATTTTATATAATTTAAGTATTATTTGGTGTTTCATCAAAAATCATCAAAATTACATAATATTTACAATGGTCTATATTTAACGGTTTTTGATGAAATATCAAATGATTCCTAAATTACATGAAATTTGAAACGCAATCAATCTATAACTTAAAAAATATGTTTGTCAACTTTTTTATATTTTTTAGAATTTTTAAAAATTATTTTAAAATTATTTAAATTTGTTATCAAATTTGTCAAGATAATAGTTACCGAAAGATCCCCTCCCAATATGTAATAGCTTTCAGAGAGACATTTGGCATCTGAGTAATAAAAAATAATTATTTTGAAATTTTTTTGCCGCTTTTTTTTGCTTGGACATTTTTCTTTAGGGAGGAATACGGGCTGATTTTTATGTCGACAAAAAAAATTCTCAAAATTACAAAAGCTGAAACCAAATCGTCGAAATTACAAAACAAGAAAAATCATATTTTGAAAACCCGGCTAGAGGGAGACCGAATTCTCAGAAATCGGCCAGCTTGATCTGCGGCCGGATTCTAAAAAACTAGCCAAAGAAGGCCAAAATTTTAATAATATCTATATATACGATATGTTATAATTATTATCCAAAATTAAAAAATTATTTTTTATATTTTAATAATTTTAATAATTTCTACAAGTCTTATAAAGGACAATGAAAATTTAAAATTTAAAAAAATTCAGACGATATATAAAAAACTCCCGAAATTTCAGAAAATTAAAATCTAAGTTTAAACGGCTCAGACGATATAATTATTCATGACATTATATATCAATTAAATTAGTACTAACATTTATGTTTGTACCATCATAAATTCATTAAAATAAAATTTATATTTTTTTCATAAATATAAATGTATGACTAATTTAATACAAATTAAAAACTTGGCAGATATAATTATAATTTTTTCAACGGATATTAAATGTATGGTCAATTTGATACAAATAAAAAAGTTGAAGGACTAAATTAGTATCTCTAAAACTTTAAGGAACAAATTGATAACTTAAGTGATACTTCAAGGATCAAATTGATATTTTTGAAACTTTAAGGACCAAAATGATAAAAAAATGAATATTTTAAGGACCATTTGTGTAATTTACTATAATTAATAACACATACGTATATAGAGATATCCTTAAAATTTGTTATTTTAACTTCTCTATTGATTATTTTTTTTAAATTCAGTTTTGATTTTTTTTTAAATTATCTGGCTGATAATTGTTGTGCTAATCTGGTGGCCGAACTTTGAAAATCTGGCCTTCTTTGGCCGATTTCTCAAAATCCGGCCACAGATCAAGCTGGCCGATTTCTAAGAATCTAGTCTCTCTCTAGCCGGATTTTCAAAATATGATTTCTCTTGTTTTATAATTTCGATGATTTCGTTTCAACTTTTGTAATTCTGAGAATTTTTTTTTAGACATAAAAATCAGCCGATCCCTTGACAATTATTATCTTAACAACTTTGACAACCAATTTTTAAATAAATTTGAAATAATTTTTAAAAATTCTCAAAAATAGAAAAAATTGACAACATATTTTTTAACTTATAGATTGATTGTATTTTAAATTTTATATAATTTAAGGATCATTTGATATTTTATCAAAGACCGTTAAATATGAACCTTTGTAAATATTTTATAATTTTGATGGTCTTTAATAAAATATCAAATAACATTTAAATTATATGAAGTTTGAGATACAATCGATCTATAAGTTAAAGAATATGTTTATAATTTTTTTCTATATTTTTTAGAATTATTTGAAAATTCGTTGTCAAAGTCATTAAAATAATAGTTATTAAACGATCCCTGCCTTTTTCTTTATTAGGCATTGGCCACTCTTTTCAATATAAGGTCTTAATCAATGATGCAGGGATAATTTTATAACGAATGCTAGGTTTAATTTTAAAATTCGGCCACTCATAGAAATCCTGAATGATATATTGATAGCTTGAGACTATTAGATCAATACTTGTATTTCTTGTTTAAATTCTAATTTGAAATATTAACTATAATTTAAAAAAAAATCTTGGATACTTCATGCTGATTAAATTTCAGCTACTAAATCTATTGTATTTTAACTTATCCATTAATTTGATGCAAGTATCTTAGATGTAAAAAATATGATGAAATTGAAGATGGAAGCTAGTACAATATTTATGAGTCCCTCTAATTATGGTACAGAGTACAGACAATGACAAAACTGTAAAAGACAAAGAGAGCAAAGGAAGGGTGCTTTTTCCAGTTTAACGTTTAATATCAATTCGGAAAAAGCTCGTAAAATAATTTATCCGAATTGATATTAAACGTTTTCTACGGACTTTCCTATCAAAAGTTACGTCTGTTTGAAAGTCCGTCCCTCAACCTGAGGTTTTCAAAATCTGTTTCCTATGGGACGGAGTTTCAAAATCCGTCCATCAATAAAAAAATATTTTTTATTGGGGGACGAATTTTAAAATCTCATCCCACATTAAAATATTATTTTTATAAAGAAAGATTAAAAGTATATTTGGAGATGGATTTTGGAAATCCGTCCCTCCTATATTTATGATTTCTCATCCGATTTTTTTATTTATTTAATTTTAAATATTAATTTTCTTAAATAAAAAAAATCGGTACGGATTGTCCAAATAATTCATCTCAAAGTTAATTTCATGAAAATATTATTGGATGAATGCAGCATAGATATGCATACACCTAAAAATTAAATAAAAATGATAGTAAAATTTGGGTTAAGAGTAATATGTGTTGTATATGTTTCATTTAGCTCAGATAAATTTATAAACATGTAAAGCACATAATCTTAAACGTATTTATGATATTACAATAATAAAGGAGCACTAAATTAATTAAAAACTTAGATTCATTCAACAAATGCATTATAGATTTATAGTAGGATTTTTTTTTTGTAGTATGTTTCGAGTTTGATTGATTTGGCTAACATAGATTTTAAGCATGTAAATACATAATTTGAAGTATATCTGTGAATTTTTATGATATAGATCTCTATTGCATTATATTTAGAAATTTTGAAGTTCTTAATATTTGTATTTTTATTTATAAGTCCAAATTAACTTATGATTAAATTTATCTTCTGTAATTATTAATTTAACAAAACTAAATTTAAAGAATAGTATATTTCTAAAAATTCAAAGCAACACAATTTGAAAACTCAAATTTGAAGCTTGAAGATGTTAAAAAATATTCAAAATTTAGGAGGAGCAAATTTAGTCTTTTGGGCTTGAAGTTTCTAAAGCGACATTGTTGGACATTAAATTTTATTTAAATAAATCCTTAATACATAGTATTTTAAAATATGAATCTAATTTTTTTATTACGAATTTTTGGAGACTAAAAATATTTTTATTATGAAAATTAAAAATAAAATTTTAAAATTATGAAAAATGAATTTGAAAGTAAATGTGGGCAAGAAAAAGATGAAGGGAGGGAAATATATATATATATATTTATCAAAAATATATTAGACGACTGAATTACATTTGTCTTTTTATAAAATGTTTAACCAATTATACTTATTCAAGTTTGTATATTGTCATTTATAACTATTATTCAGTTAATAATAATTTGAATATAAGTAAGGGATGATAATAACAATGATAGAGTTTCTTAAATCCTGAAAATTGTTAAAATTTTAAAGGGAAAATTCACTTTTTGATCCTTAAATTTTCTTAAAAAAATCAAGTTAGTCCTTAAATTTTCATTTGTATCAAATTGGTCCTTGAACTTTAAAAAAAATCAAATTGGTCCTTAAATTTCTTCAAAAAAATTAAATTGATCCTTATACTTTAAATTACATAAATAAGTCCTCCAACTTTTGAAAAAAATATAAGTTTTAGTCCCTGCATTTAAAAAATAAATAAATTGGTCCCTAAACTTTCATTTGTACTTAAATGTGTCAGTTCTTAGTCTGACCTGACAATCGACTTTATTCAATCTGATTCAATTTTCAACTAATTATTTTTATAATAATAAAAAATGATGTAAATAAGGGTATAAATGGGTCAAGACGGGTCGGATTCGATTCAGATTAGATCGGGTCGGATTCAACCTAACTTGACTAATCCAAAACAAATAATTTTTTATATTTATACTTGATTCAGTTTAAAAAAGTCACAACAGATCATATTTTGTTTGGATAAGGTTAATCCATTAGATATGACCAATAACTGATACCTCTAGGTGCAAATGAAAGTTTAGGGATCAATTTAATTTTTGTAAAAAGTTCAGGGATCAGAACTTATATTTTTTTTAAAATTTAAGGATTTATTTGGTGTAATTTAAAATTTAAGGATCGATTTGATTTTTTTTAAAAAAAATTTAAGAACCGACTTGATTTTTTTTTTGAAGTTCAAAAACTAACTTAATACAGATGAAAAT
This sequence comes from x Bolboschoenoplectus mariqueter, assembly GCA_037678475.1. Taxonomy (NCBI): domain Eukaryota; kingdom Viridiplantae; phylum Streptophyta; class Magnoliopsida; order Poales; family Cyperaceae; genus x Bolboschoenoplectus; species x Bolboschoenoplectus mariqueter. The sequence continues at coordinate 2,826,752 of CM075272.1, forward strand.
TTAGAGATTAATTTAATTTTTTTTAAAAAATTCAGAGATAAAAAAGTGAATTCTCCCCATTTCAGATTTGGAACTTTTCTCCATATAGAATTGAACCCTTTCTAATAGGGGACCATTTCATAGGCTCCAAACTCCAAGCTACGTGTACTAAACTTAGAAAATAAATTTTACAGATAAATAAATCGTTGCTAAATAAAGAATATAATAAGTATGAAAAATGCCTCAACCGCATTTATTAAAAGAACACCGAATCACAATAAATAATCAATTTCGCACACAGCATGTACCATCTCCTCTTCTTCGGCGTATGGTTAGAAACAATAAACCCCGTCCATGCAAAATAAGTAGCGAAACGACAACCAAAGAGTGGCGCGCCGGATCCTCCGATTTTGTCTCCGTTCCATCCATCCATTCTCTCATCTCGCGCAATCGCTTATCTTTTAAATTCCTAGGGTTTCGTTTCATCCCCTCTTTGGTTTTTTAGCCCAATTTCCACAGATTTCTCATAGTTTATTTTCAATTAGACGGAATTTCCCCCCTTCTTCGTCTCAATTTTGCAATAATAATGTTTATTAGATCTCCCCTCCTGTCTTCCTAGCAGCGGTGGGATCGGCGGATTCTCTACCCGTTGCTCCACGCGCTAGGAAGAGGCGATGAGCTTTGCCCTTGCAATCCGTCAATGAGAAATCGCCGCGTGGCAGTCGAGTGTGGGGCTATGGATCTCGGGTTGTCGAATCGCCTCTCTTACCGCTCCGTGCACCACTCGAAACCCGACCCGTTCTCCGCCGCATCCGAGGCCTTCTCTGAAAGCTCCGACAGGATCGCCGTTTCTCAATTCAACCCTACGACTCTCTTGTAGCTCTCACCTCTTGTTCTTGTTGTTGTTGTTGCTTAGATCGAGAAATTTCAATTGTTTTAGCTTGCATTTTTATTTCGTGTGTAATTAACTATAAACAAATGGGCAAGAATGGAAGTGGCCATGCCGGCAAGGCGGGAAGTGACACTGATCCCGAAGGTATCGTCGAGGTAGACCCCACTCAACGGTACTTGCGGGTATGTTACAGTCTATTTATTTTTTCAATGCTTTGCTCCTATGTGTGTATTTCTTTTTAAATATTCTCTGATGGAGAATTGTTGATATTATTTGATGATTTGCAGTACAGTGATGTCCTCGGAAAGGGAGCATATAAGAAAGTGTGAGTTTTACATCTCCATTTTAGTAATTTTCATATGAATGAATTTGTACTTTACATGATCCTTTAAAGTTGCATTACAAATTACATAAATTTTCTTAGTTTGTATTTCAAGACTTCAAATATGAAATGCCTCAACCTTCAGTAAGCATGGATATATGATTATTTTGGAAATTTTTTTACAGAATCAAGTTCCCTTGTGGTGTATATTAATGAAAATTTTATTTTGGCTACTTAACATTTGTAGTTGGTTCAATGAAGCTTCAAACTTTTTCTTGGTTCAGTTAGCCCCTGTACTTCTGTTATGATTCAATCAGATCATTCAAATAGTTGCTAATCATAAATTTATTGTTGCAAATGTTTTTACTATTTCTTGATAACTTAAAACCTTTCTTTACTTTCAGAAATCAATTATGATGTTAATTCGACTAGTAGGTAAACTGATGAAAGGGTCTAATCGAAAATTCATCAGAATTAAAAGGATAATTACTGAAGATAAAAAACTTGAGGGGCTTGATTGAACATGTGCAAATAGTTGGGGGCCTTGAATGAGCAAAAGAAATGTTCAAAGATCTATGCAAGCCTACAGTAAAAGTTAAAGGATCAAAACCTGTTAACGTTACTATGTTGTTTTCTATATATTTGTATTAACTTTTGAAGTTGTAAAATAGGTACAAGGCATTTGATCAGATTGATGGCCTTGAAGTTGCATGGAACAAAGTGAGCATAGACCAGATGCTCCAGTCGCCAGAAAATCTGTCAAGGCTGTACTCTGAGGTTCATTTTCTGAAGACCCTTAGGCATGAAAACATTCTAAGGTTTCACACTTCATGGGTCGACGATGAGAATAGATACATCAATATAATCACTGAGCTATTCACCTCTGGCAGCCTTAGATTGTAAGTTAATTCTGGGACCATACTTGAAATTTGCAGATTGTTTGATTATCCTTAATTTTATAGTTTCTCTGGTTGAACTTGAGCTGAAGACCCTAAAGTGCGATAGTGCTATTCACTGGTGCAAATTAATATTATTTATGTTATCAATTCTGCAGAGCTTTAATCCAAATATTGGTTGTCAGTTTACCATATCAGAGTCGGTTGTTGGTGCTCCTCTTCTTATCTAATTCCCTTAAAGATTAGTTGGTTTTTGATTGGCCTGTTTATCCATTTTGAAAGTGTACTGATTAGTTAAGGGTACATAATTATCTAGACTAATTATTGAAAGTTCGCATTTTGACCTGAGAAATTTCTAGTTTGTTTCATAGTATTTGTTTACCTAGATTTGAATGTAGATAAATAGTATTAAAAACATGTAGGTACCGTAAGATGCACCAGCAAGTGGATTTGAAAGCGATAAAGAACTGGGCTCGGCAGATACTAAAGGGACTAGTGTATCTCCACAGCCACAACCCTCCCATAATTCATAGAGACCTGAAATGTGACAACATTTTTATTAATGGGAATAGTGGAGAGGTTAAAATTGGAGATCTCGGTCTTGCTACGATGATGCTGCAAGCCAAGGCCCGAAGTGTTCTTGGTTAGATATATTTATCCTTTTCATGATTAGTAATAGTTAATTTTTTTTTCTTTTAAGATGGAAGAACTGTTACTAATCTTGATAATGTTGCAGGAACTCCTGAATTTATGGCTCCTGAGCTTTATGATGAGGAGTATAATGAACTAGTCGACATATATTCATTCGGCATGTGCATGCTAGAGATGGTGACTCTTGAATACCCGTACAGTGAGTGCCACAATGCAGCTCAAATATTCAAACGTGTCTCCTCGGTATGTCTTTACATAAGAAAAAAAATGTGATGTCCAGTTATTTTGATCACTCAGTAATATCTTTATTACAGGGAGTGAAGCCAGCAGCACTAGAGAAGGTAACAAATTTGCAACTACGTTGCTTCATAGAGCAGTGCCTCTTTCCTGCATCAGAGAGGAAGTCCGCTAAAGAGCTCTTACAGGACCCTTTTCTACAGTGCAGTACCTCCAAAGAGATGAAACCAAACAACACTGCAACATCAGTTCAGTCTCCACAATCACATCGCAGCACAAGTGCTGAGAAAATTCTGTTGGATATCGAGGTGGAGGGTGGATCGAACCCAACTAGTGATGGTGGTGTCGAGGCAAACTATATGGAGCCACCCTCACCTATGCTTGAGTTTGTACGAGTCAACAGAGATATCGAGTTTAGACTCGAGGGCGGAACAATAGATGATAATTCGGTCTCTTTGTTCATGCGTATTACCGACTCAAATGGTATGCAAAATATTAAAGTGGGTCCAAATAGAACTATCAAAAAAGCTATCAGATAATGAGTTAATAATATTTTTTTTGTTACATATTTGTTTTTTCTAGGTCATGTGAGAAATGTCCACTTCACATTTTATCTGGATTCTGACACATCTGTTGGAGTGGCCGGTGAGATGGTTGAGCAGCTTGAGCTAGGAGATTACCATGTGCCATTTCTATCTGAATTCATCGATTATCTCATCATGTGCCTAGTGCCTGACTGGAGGCCCCTCACTGAAGAATCGGCGAATGGCGACAATGCCTCCGTCATGGAAAATGGTTCCACCTTGGAAAACGAATTTATCATGGAAAATGGGTTGAATGGGATGAGGATAGAAAATAACTCGCCAGTGCCATTGCCATTGCCGTTACCATTGCCATTACCATTAGGGAATGGTTCAGTTGGCTTACCTGATACCAATAGATCGAGCTCGAGTTCTACTCTGGTTAATGGTGACAGCTTGTGTCTGAAAGCTTTTTGTGAAGAGGCAAAAAATGCCTCTGATGGCTCATTGACATCTGTAGAGTTGGTAGAGGACAACAGGGAGTTTAAAGCCAACTCAGGCAGTTCACCGACATTGGGACAGATGGAAGAGATGAAATCTGATGTCAGTTCTGCTCCCTCTGAAGATTGCAACTGCGAGAGGGGGGAGACCAGTGCACCTCCTGACGGGTGTCATGTTGCGGAGGCTGTTGGAAAAAAACCTTTGAATGGGTGCACTCTTCATTGTCTAGATGAAGAGGATGAGGAGGGACTTCAGTCGGAGATTTATGACATAAAAGAGCACTATAGACATTTGTTCGAGGAGTTGAATAGAATGCAAGAGCTTGCGTTGGAGAATGCACGCAAGAGGTGGATGCGTAAGTTGGGAAAAAGATCTTCATGATGTACTTTTTTTGCTTTTTTTTTTATTTTGTTTCCTTTTAACATAAGAGAGTAAATGGTTATATTGGGTATGTTGATTGCCGTATATTGTTTATATGGTAAAGGGGGTGTGTTGATCGCCATAAATTTTTTTTATAATGGTGGTTTAGTAAGGGAGTATGTTGAATTATTATATATCTATAGAAGCTTTGATTTGTTTGTTTGTGAATGTACCTAATAAATGTCTTTTAAGTTTGTTTCCACTGCCTGCAAGAAATTGATGGTTTCATAATTTTAACAATTTTAAATAAAAAAGTAAATTTATAGGGGAGACACTAATATGCTTTCTTTTATATTTTGAAATTTGATTAATATGCTAACAGGTATATGTTTGAAATTCATGTTTAAAACGTCAATTAAAGTAGCTTAATAAAAATTTTATATTAGAACTTTGTAGGATATGAATTCAAATGACAAATCTATCCAATCAGCTTCAAAAAAACACACACACATAATATATCTCATGCTAACGAATTGCTGGGTGAAAACAACTTACTACAAGCACCAATCTGCTCTAAAGGCTTCTACACCCATTAAACCCTGATATACATCAATACATGACCCAAACAAACTTTTGTTCTGATACCAAACAGCAAATATCAGAACCACACCTTATATAACAGCATGATACATGCAGACTGGTCTCATGATTGAAAGAAAACTGGAACAGGCTTGCATCTATACATAGTCAAGAAAAAGAAAAAGAACCCCGAGCTCTGAACAAATCAGAAATAGCAATCTGATTCCATTTCAGAATCAATATACATAAGTAGAAGTACAACCACACAAAATGCTTCATAGAAAGAGGTTGAACCCGATAATACAAAATTCTGTATTATCTGTACAGTAAAATTAATGGACACTTGTTCTTGTGTTACATCACATTTATTCTACAAGCTTATTAACAGCAGCATCAAAATTACGGGCTTGCTCAATAGAAGTTACTTTAAGTATTGAATTATCGACCTGCATTAGATCTAAGATTTAATTATGTTCATCATGGTAATGTTCAGTTGCTGAAAAATGGAAATTTGTCCAATGGCATATCTTCGTAAAGGCTTAATTCACCTAGACCTTGTACACAGCAAGTTAGGTGCAGTACCAAATAAGGTTTTTAGGGCTGTAATTTGAGGGAATTGCACAACTTTTTCTATGGCACGACATCATCCAAAGTTAATGTGCAAACTTTATCAATTGTACATCATACCATATCTGTGTAAAATTAGCGCTATAAAAGATTTACAAAAACGAAGTTCCAGGTCACAATAAAATATACCCTTGCATGTTGCATAATCAGACAGGTCCAAGTTCAGAGTGAGAGAAAAAGGGAGATACAAGAGAGATGAAGCGAGAGTGAGAAAGACCTATCTGATCTGCTGAGAGGGCTGTATTGAACTTCACAGATGCTATCCTTGTTGGCTAATGCTGTCGTCTGGTTCCCTGGAGGTACACGCTAGTGTTTCCTTCAACAGAAAAGAGAGGGAGGGAGAGAGAGAGAGAGAGCATGATGGAGGGAAGATACAGATAGAGAGAGGATTACAGGAAGATTAAGATTGTAATTCCATAGCTGGATCCGAGAGGAGAGCTCAGCGAGACTGATCAACGAACGACTCTGATTTGCATGAGGCATGGGGCAGATCTGAAGGAAGTGATTTCAAAGCACAGAGGATGCTGTGCATTGCAGAGAATTTTAGATTTTTAGCCTATCTCAAGCCAAACCTAACTAATTCTAACAAGTTACCCTGTACAAAGAAGCTTCTAATATCGAGGACAATGGTAAAATAACTTTGCAAACGAGATAAAAAATGGGCTACATATTTAGGCAGCTATGTGATCTGAAGTCTGTATGTCCACGAACCCACCGTTAGTTACCTATAAAAGATGAAACCATTTTAGCATCTTCATCTTAACAGTTGTTTCTGAATAATGGTATCTGCCAGGTACAGATTTGGTATCCACTGGGACCGGGTCTCACCAGAATGGTAAACCAAGAATGTTATTTCTGACTACTAAAGGCTTGGATTCAAACGCTAAACCAGTCATGTCGATAGTATTATAATATCCACACACTGAGCCAATGCTTGATGGTACAGGACACACCCTAACAGTATACAATAATCAGGGGACCAGTTATCTATATACATGCCAGAATTGGATTTACCCAAAAGCCCGACAAACTCTACATATTCAGAGTTCCAAGGAAATAAAAAAGAAACAAGCCTCAACCTTTGTTAATATCAAAACTAAGTTTACGAGTCACTGAATGATGCTGGTCTGGAAGTGCAGGATTCTGCCAAAAAAAAGAAGAAGGGCAAATTGTGTAATCAGTGCTCGGGTTTACACATCTACTCACACCAAGCTCAAATATACAATATGAAAAACAAGGCCAGCAGTTCATCCCTTGTTCATATGCTAATTGTGCTATCAGATCACTTTTCAGAACATTTTTCCCTATTTTTTGGGACTACAATTTTCAAAATTTTTGATGATATACATTAATTTAACAAAATTGAACAAAAGAACATACTGAAGGTGAGTCCATGGGATGGCTGGACATAGCAAAATTAGGTGGTACAGCACAAGATGGGATACCCCAGTTGAGAAAATTTGGTAGAGGTACGCGAACTGAACCGCCTCTTGGGTTGAACCAAGACATGATATTAGGGTTGTTCGATGGCTGATCATACATCCCTTGTGGGGCCAAATAATGCTCCTACAAACAAATACAGAACAGTCTAATGAAGGGAAAACCGAAAAACGTGACAAATCACAGAAAAAGGAGAAGGGACAACCTGAGGTGGTAAAATAGTTTCTTGCAGGAGGGAGCATGCAGAAGGTTCCATTGCCATACCCATCTGCATGGGTTGGTTACAATAAATTTGCGAAGATGATTCATTCCCCATTACTTGGTTTCTCTCCTCATTACCACCTATCCCACAAAAAAAGAGAGAAAAGTTGTGAATATGTTTTAGCGGATATTTCTGGAAGGTGACAAAAGGCCCTGCATTCTGCATTAACTTATGAAGACACACATTTAAGCATCACTGAATCACTGTTTATATCTATATGATGAGGGACTAAGAAGAAGCTGTGTTGGAGAGAAGGGGGGGGGGGGTATATCTACAATATTTCCTACTAGAGGACATATGAGATACATTGATCATTTCAAGGGGTTACATGTTATTTTGATGTTCTGTGCAGGTATACATAAAATTATTACTACTAAAACGGGCAAAATAAAGCATTTAATACACTACCTTTACAGTTCTGTTCATTCTCAGCTGAAAATTGGTCTTTCCTTCTTCTTCAGCACCAAATGAAATAATTAACCAAATAATTAATTCCATTTGTTTACTTTCATTTATTTTTCTATGCTTTGCTTGTCTATGTATTTATTTATTTGTTTTGTTACATTCAGGTTCTTTGGTTTTTGCTGTACAAGTAAAGAAACCATACTTGCAATGTCAGAGTTCAGTTGAGCCAAGTTGTTTTGCACAGTAACCTTCTCCTTTCTTCTATTTTCACCTTCAGTCTTCCCTTTCCTAACTCTCTTTTTTCTCTTCCCTCCACTGACATTTGCATCTTCTTCATTTGACTCTCTGTTTTGCAGGACCTGGCACAAAAAATTATCCACCTCAGCATCTAGTCTGTTGATTTCATTTTCAAAAATCCGTAGGGCATCCTCGGAGCACACACTTTTCAAGATGACTGACACTGCCTTTCGCCAGACACGATCATACTGCACCGTTAATTGATCCTGGAGACCTGTTTCAGCTGAGGCCCGAAAATTTTCCAGAACTACCTGTGAATTTGCATATTTGGTCCACCTTTTTAAAATGTATCGAGTCGGGAGGTGAAGTACATTGTTATGGCTAAACACCTTCAATGCATGCATGCAGAGCAAACCGATTTCTTCAAATTTTCTACAACTACATTTGATTTCTAAATTACTTGGGTTTAATTCTACAACCCCAAATTGTTTATTACCGGGAAGGGAGACCCTAAACAAATAACTTGACCTGTTCAAAGCAATTGGCTGACATATGCATTGTAGTTGGTTTTTGAATTCCTCTTCAAATTCAGCATAAACTACTCTTGTGTACAAGTTGGATGATTCAATTAGCATCGGCGTATCTACCAACAAAACTGGTTTTGTTTGCCTCGTCTTGTGATCTTCATATAATTCCTTCTCTCTTAGCTTGCTTAGTACATTTTGGATGTGCCCGATAAATCTGGAAAGAGTTTGCTTTCGATTGAAGTACTTTTTAAAGAAGCTTTTTAAAACCTCACACCAATTTAAGGTGGTCATGGAGGCACAAAAGGTACCATTTTGGGAGACCAAAGCCCATTTTCCTCGTACTGCATACAAATCTTGAATCCATGAATTACTAGAAAGATTGTATTTACTATTCAAGCCAACCCATTTTTGGTGAAAATCATCTTCGGTACCTCCTCGATCAAAAATCCAACTCTTAAAATCCTTTAGAAAAATTGGTTGAGAGCTGCACAATTGGGAGATGTTATTCAAAGCATTTTGAGTTAAGTGCCACAAACAAAGGCGATGTGCACAATCTGAGAATGCCAAACCAACTGCTCTTTCCACTGGGGCCCACTCATCAGTGAAGATAGTCTTTGGTTGTTTCCCTGACATGGCCTCCAAGAAAGTCCTAAACAGCCAAACAAAAGACTCGGTCGTCTCATCCAATAACAAAGCGGTACCAAAGACTACTATTTGCTTGTGATAACTAATTCCTAGAAAAACTGCAACCGGCAATTCATTTTTAGTATTGCCCCTGTATGTTGTATCGAACAAAACCACATCCCCAAAGTATGAATAATCCAAAATTGACCTTGAATCAGCCCAGAAAAAGTTTGTCACCTGTTCTCTATCATCCAACTGCACTGAATAAAAAAAGCATGGGTCTTCTAATTTCTTTGCATTCAAGAAATCCAAAAGAAATTGAGCATCCCCCTTCTCCAACTGTCGCGTTCGATTGGTATGCAAGTACCCAGTTTGATCCTTCAGAGCAAACCCTATGTCCTCAGCCTCCTGCGCCTCTTCAACGGGAAATTCCAGGGTATGGTTAGCAGCCATCTCTCTTTCTTCAGCCCTCCTATGGGACCTCAATAAATGCGCCTTGTGGGGCCTTACCAGAGGGTGGTTGTGTTCATAGATAATCTTACTGACAACCCAGGTATTCTCTCGACTAACTTTAAATTCAATTCTAGCCATGCAATTAGTGCGTACGGTATCTCTTGGTTTCTTGGTAACATGCGTGCAGTGTTTCTGACGGGAACCCTCATTGCTACATAAGAAATGCCTATTTCGTACCGTACCGTCTTTTCTGCGCCCCAGGTGACCTTTTCTTACACTGAAACCCTTCCTGTGTGCATACTTGTTGTAGAACCAATAGGCTTGCTCTTCCGAGCGGAACAGCATGCCGACTTCAGGCTCGACCTTCTGTGGCCATATCTCCTCTGGAGATTCTGCGGCGAGGGTATCATTAACTCGGCGTACCGTCTCTCGGTCATCGGCAGTATCGTTATCGTCACTAGAAGATGCTTGGATTGAGTCATCCTGAGAAGATGAATCAGTTAAGATCTCCATTTTCCTGTCATCAGAGAGAATCTATGTTCTTTTGAGTTGTTTTCTTTTAATCCATAAAAAATAAAAAAAATGAGGAGCAAACGATTAATGTATCAGTCAATACAATACAATATACCAGGCACGTACCTGGGGTTACAATTATAATCCAGACCAGAGATGTCACAAATCAGATCACTGAATGATGCTGAAGAGAGTAGTACCACTACACCTCAGAGAGACAGAGACAGTGTCAGAGGAGAGGAGGAGGCAAAAGCGCTTTGGCCAATTGCATAGACGCAACGCAAGGCTGAGGGAATAGAAAAGAAAAAAGGAAGGGGAGAGGGGTTGAACCGAGAGAGAGAGAGAGAGAGCGACACACCTTGTGAGATTTTATTTTGTGTTAGTTTTCCTTTTACCGATTGGATCTTTGAAAGGCAGCTCGGTGCTCGGTGCTCGGTGCTCGGCGCTCGGTCAGAGAGCAAAAACACAAAACAATTTTCTTGGGCCGGGCTGTGTAATTATTAATTACAGTTTTTAATTGGGCTATCTATTACTTCTTATCTCTGTTTTTTTTTCTTTTTAAATTCCTTTTCCTTTCATTACATCTTCAGGTCGGAACACGGCGTTCCAACACCCATCATATTATATTTTGCTTCGATACATAAAATCATCATTGAATTATCAACCATAATAATTCACATAATTATTAAAGCATGAAAACAAAATTTTTATGCGAATCTTGATACCATTGAACAATTATTTTATCCATCGGATCAAATTTTGGTCCAATAGACATTAAAACTCCCCCTCTTCCCTTCAGGTCTAGTTTTAATCGATTTTTATTATGCAGAATAAATCATGAATTAGATTGTATTCAATAGCAATTGAATCCTTTATTTGAATGAAAAATGTAATATGAACCTAATTTTTAAGATGTTATTCTTGTTTCGGATCTTGCCAAGTTTCCTACTTTTTTCTTGACCATAATGCCCATCAAAGTATACTGATAACAAAGAAAATAGACTAATATAATCATCTTGCTATGTTGACTTGATTGGAAAAGTCAATAAGTGTCATAGCATATCCTAAGTCAAAAATAACTATGTTCAAGCAATTATTAAAAAAAAATTAAGTTTCCTTCCAACATCAATGCAATACTTTCACTGGAAAGGAAAAAAGAATTATTGGCATTAATCACACACAGCCATTTGGACAGGAAAGAAACCTCCTGAAAAAAAATGGATCTGGCAAAAGATAATTCGATCAAGCAGCACCAGTGCTTAACAATTCCTGCTCAAGCTCTCGTTTTGTTAACAGCCTTGATGAGGGATCATACGGTGAATTTAGTGCATCAATATCATCTGGTTGAATGGGTTGTAGTACAAAATGTTTTTGAAGAGAATTTAGGGTTTTCTCGATGAAAATCGACTTGCTTGGTATGATATCCTTCATTCTGCACAGAAACTCTGTATGTGACCTTTCCTGTAATCATAAAAGAAATACTCACCATCTAATTTTTCAGGGTCTTGATACAATTATTAATTTTGTTTCCATCGGCCTTAATTGTATCTTTGAAATTACAAATAAAAAGCAAGGGTTACCAATATGCAAGAAGCCTGTATGGAACAACACATAATGCAACTCCAATAAAATAAATTTAATAAAATTTGACATTAAAAATAGATGAAACGCACCAATCGATATTCTGGGGTTCGTGAAGGATGTTTCAGATAGTCCATGTTTCTTACATCATAATCCCATAGAAATGACGTGTGGTGAATCCATCTATTTTTGGTTATGGATTGTGCATTTCCACCAAATTTTAGGTTATCAAATACATAATCTGAGGAAAAAAGAAAAAAAAACATTTGAAAAGTAGAATCAGTCATCAATGACAGTATATATTTGGTTAAGAACTGATTAATTGGTGCACCTAAACACTTTATTCTCTTATCATTTTGCACCAGTACATTCACACAACCAACCTAAATAGAATCAATTATGAATGAAGGAGACATTTTGTTTCGCTTTGCATTTGCTCTTTCATCAAAGTTAACAAGCTTTTCCCTGGTATATATCTAATAAAAAATCTGTTGCATAGTGTTGGTCTGGTACACCTATTGCACCAGCAGGCAGCAGGTGTGTGCTGGTACATGTTTGGGATGACTTGGATGCACAAGCATCTATTTGCTACAACTGGTTTCTGACATTACTTTACCGTTATGCACTATACAGTATCAGGTTTAACCAGCATAGTAACCAGTATAAGATTGCAATGTCCTTATTTTGACCCTTTAAACTGTAATAAACTGAAAATCGTAAAATTTGGAAGTACCAGAAAATCATGTTACCATTTTCTCTGAGATTGAATTTGCCAAAGCCATTAAGCGCATCTTGGTATAGTGTCCCAGTCCAGGACATTATTGGCTGGGGATAAAGTTTCAACAAAGGCACAGCATCTCTATTACATATCAATGTGACAAATATTGTCTCTTTATCCACAATGACGGTACCACCCCCAGTAAATCTCTTAATTACAGGGACCTGATTGTGAATCACCGACTTGACATTAATTAATTCTGACAGCTTCCTGATGTATTAGATTTTGTATTTTAGTCAGATTTCTAGTTTTAACATATTCGTACCATTCATCCATTCAGAGTTTGTATCTGTATGCACAATTTACCAGCATATTTTTCAGTGTATCCAGTCTCTTGCTTTTTTTTCTTATAGTAATTTGTGCTTGGTTAGGGTTTGTGGATACTAGTCACAATACCAGCTCTTTACATGTCAGATTTGCAATTGAATAGAGGCACTTAACCATACAATTCTTAATAATAAAAAGAGGAAATTACCCGGATACACCCATGACTATAGTAGGCTGAGGCGTACCGACATTCACAATACACCAATTACTGAAATCACATCTCAAAAGCCTCTCCTCCAGATGCAATTGGTCTAGAATTGGCACACCTTGCATTCTGACCAGATTCATTATAGGGAGAACGGCTTTCTGCGCATTATACGAATTCATCCTCAGAAGCGCAACACAATCTGCTTCAATCAGTCACGCGATTTTGCGAAATCAGTCAATTTCTTGCGCTATTCAGCTAATGCGAAAGTAAAAGAAGAAAAGATAAAAAAATTTTAAGTAGCCAGGGTTTAAGTAAAAAGAATGAAAGAAGTGAGAAGAGATCCTTGTACTCTTCTGATGAGACTTGATTTACCCTGATTCACTGGTAGTAACCTCGGATTTGTACGGTTTGCACCGAGATGGCGAAGGTAGAGGGAGCAGCTTGAAGAAGAAGAAGAAGAAGAAGAAGAGGAGAAGAGAGGAGAGGAGAGGTCTACTTTGGACCTTAGAGGGTTTCGGGTCGTTCGTAATCGGATCGGGTTAGGGATTGCTTGCTCGGGGTTACAATCGGGTCGGGTTTTTAGGTGCCCTCGGGCCTCAGCCCTCTCCTACTCGGGTTTCGGGTCATTTCTAATCGGATCCTTCAGTTCGATTAGTTTAGTCTTTACTCTTTAGGCTTTAGAAGATGTACACATCGTTGCAGGAAAGATTATCACTCTCCTTAAAAAAAAAAAGGAAAAATATTTGGGAGATATTATTATTGATATCGTCATTGATATCGATTTTATTATTTATGTTAACGATTTTATTATATAATTTATTTTGTACGGTATTTAATTATTCAACTCAAATATTACTAATTTGAATAATAATTCACTTAAATTAAATAATAAAAATACTGTATAAATAAGTTATATAATAAAGTCGCTAACATGAATAATAATTCATTTATTCTGAATAATAAAGTCGGTATCATCGACAATATACATATATCAGCTCCTAAAAAAATTCATGTCCTACTCCTAGATTCTTGAACTTTTAAAATGATCGCAATAATTCTTCAATTTTCATTTGCATTAAGTTCTTAAACTTTCAAAAAGGAATTAATTAATTCTTTTTTACTTTTTTTAGAAAAATTAACTTAATCTTCTCATCAAACTTTTTATTATATGATTTTTTTTTAATTTGTTACTTGGATATGAACCAAAAGGAGACTTTAGTTGGGTCATGGATCTATGGACCCTTAATTTGGGCCATTAAGAGAGACTTAATTTGGGGCCAATTCCACAATGGAAAGAGTGAGAGAGGTGGAATTGGCAAAGGAGAGAAAATGCAAAGCATCCTTGAGCTTCTACTGTCACAACTCACAAATGCTAACAACCAGAGTAATAGCACATAATTATACCTATAACCTAGTATAATTTTCTTCATAATCATCTCATCGAATCACCGGATGCTTACTGTCCGATAATTAACCATGCTTATTCATTCAATGCTCCTATCTTATTCATAATGATATTGTTTCTTAGCCATATATCGAATTCTTCGTTTATCAAACAACTGTCCCTGGTACCAGAAATTATGGTTTCTGATATTCACAAACCTTTTCAAACCAGGCAAAGATTATGTAAGTAAGGAAACATGCCAAATACCTCACCTGTGTTGCTCACAGTTTACGGTCGTGTTTGGTTGGATCATAGATCATTTCAAGTGTATAATGTATAACTTTTTGCAATGCTATTGAACTGGATCATTTCTCAGTTTTCAGGCATCTACTTCTCGTAAAAACAATAAGAAGAAATGAGAACTAAAGGTCATATCAAATAATGAAAAAATAGGGTCAAAATGAAAAAAAAAGGTATATATAGAGATAGCTCCAATTGCTGTTACAAGATTCCTCAGAAGTTTTCTTTAGCATTGCTTTTTTTTTTCCCCTCATAAATTGGAGAAAAACAGAAAACTTCAAAACCCTGCAATGCCACAACTTGACAAGAAAAAAAAAAGAAAGAAAATAAACAAAAAGTTAAATAACTTGTGGGTCAAGCCAGTCCTGATTTGTCGGCCAAATATTGGGCCAATGCATCACGTACCGCAACCCCATTTGCATCAGCCATGCCGCACACCTGCAGCTTATAGTTCCCATCATGGAGACATGACGAGTGCATCATCATTGCCTCACTTTTTTCATCATCCTCCATATGATCTATCATGATGTTATGCAGCAAGCCACATACAAGGATCATGCGAGGCAACCTATGTTTGTCAGGCCGCCACATCTCCCCCTGGAAGAACCGCCACATGTCCTTAAAGCGTGCAAGTGCTCTTGATGCCACTGACCGGGTTGCAGAAATCCTCTTATTGAAGCCTGATTTATGCTCCGAAGCATCAGTATCTTGGTATGGCGTTATCAGCCAGGGTAGAAGTGGGTACCCGCTGTCCCCTACAATATACTCCCTTATTTCAGAACGGTCCGAAACGTTCACTGATTTTCCATTAAGGCGGGCCCCCTTCTCGCATAACTTGTAGAAACCGGAGCTTTTTAAAATTTGGAGCTCATTCATGCTTCCAGGCCATCCTGTTATCATGTCTCTGAAACGCATGTCTGGGTCGACAATAACCTGAAATAAAGGATCCAGTTCACTATTTAGCCGGGTACAGAATCTGATTCCAAAGTATAATGATATTTTTCATTTAGAAAAAGAAAAGGCATATCAATTTACCTGAATGACCATAGAGTGGTTCTTCTCACTGTCGAGCCAGACCTTGCTGTTAGGCTCGCCGGATGGCAGACAGAGCATGATGTGGGTTGTGTCTATGGCCCCACAGCAATTCGGCAACCCTTTTATTTTTTCATTTTTGGCCTTAATTTTGTCCATTTCGTCTGCATCTGGCCAGTTGAGGTGGCATAGGCCACGCTCCTCCATTGCCTCCACAAACCGCCACGTCACCTGTAAGTAGCAGAACAAAAGTCAAAACCTATTATATACTAAGGCAAAAGGAAAAGAAGATTAAGCTGAGACCCTGCCTCCTCATGCATTACTGCTCCAACGAGGGATGATGCACAATGGTACTGTGTAGGTGGTACATACCAAACCTGGACATGGTATCGAACAATTTACAAAGATCACCAGGAGCCTCCCAAACAACCGTACCAATTTGAAGTTTGGAAAAAGCATACTGGATTAACAAAAAACAAAGGTACATTATATAAAAAGAAAGAATATAAAGAAAGTAAAAGTCTATACAGATGATTTACCAACCAAAAGAAACAATGTTTCCTACTGTGTGGGTAAATAATACAAAAACGCGCACATAAAATAATCCTTGTTTTCTGAATTGCATGGTGTAGACTGTAGATTGTACCAAATACCAATAGATGCAAGTTACCATACATGTGCATTACCAAAACCTGAAGCCAAACATCAACAAGAACATGGCCCCACCTGCCCCACCTCCTGGACAGCTGGGCCCGCTCCCCGTTTACCACCCCAACAGAACTAAAGGAAAGAAACTGGCACAAAGAAATGTACAATTTGATCATGTACCTGAGAAACAGTGGAGTGGTTGGTACCAAAGGCAGTGCCTACGTTGACAAGGGAATCACCAGAGCTGAGACGCCTGAGAGCGACGGCGACCTGATCTTCTACGGCCATAGCCGTGCCATCGACAAAGAGGTAGTGTGAGTTTTTGGTCATGAGGATATCCCGCACAAGAGAACATATGTAATTGAAGGTTCGTCTTGGCATTTTCAATACCGACTCGAACTCCAGCTTCTCGATTGGGATCAACAGCGTAACTGCATGCATTTCCATTCAATTCTTAGTTTCAATATTTGTACCCTTTATATTCATGGTTTGATCACTGTTTCAGCAGAGCTTTTGCTTTTTTTCATTTATATGATACATTGTTTTTACACAATGTGACTTACAATCAAAGAAATAAACCAAAAAAAAGGAGGTATATGACTCGATTTGATGCTTGTGGTAGAAATGCATCTTATTTAAAAATAACATTTAAAAAATACAAATACATCAGAGCAGCTAACATAATTAGAGTGACAGTTACTGTTTATTAGTACATGAAGTAGAAAAGAATCAGAATTGATCTCAATAACCAAGTATTAATAATGCTATCACAAATCAATTGGAAAGGGAAGAATGTGAAACTTGAATATGGTAAAACCCAAAAATTGACTGATTTACTTGTACAATTAGTTAGTACACAACACGAAACCCTCGCCTTTCCCAAAAGAGAGACACGCAATTAGGAAAGAAGGAACTTGCACAGAAGCTCCCTTCTGGTGCATTCTAACTCAAAGAGCATATCTTTTAATTTCTTGCTTGTAACAAAACATTAATTCAACAAAAATAAACAAAATCAAAACCAAATAAAAACAGAAATACAGGTGAATGGGGAAAATTTTGTGGTGCATGCACAAACTGGAGATTCTATCAACAGTAGCAATTTGGTATTACATTACTTGAAATTCATATTATACTTTTATGCAGTAATCAGTTTTCCTAAATATAAAATACTAAGCTGGTTTCAGCATAGATCTATACAAAATCGACTTGCGAACGCACTGAAATTAATAGTCATAATTAAGAAATTTGACTATCCGATAATAGGTACACAATCACACAACATAGTAGTAGTAGTAGTTTATCAAATCAAATCAAATCAAACATGTCACAGCTACACCTCAATTAAAAGGCAAATCCACAACAAAATGTCAGAAATGAACAATTGACATAGCCGATTTCAATACGCAATACTCGAGTAACATGAATTGAGATTCAATACGAAGCCATGGAAATGGTAGGAACTTCAATTGATTACGATAATAATCGTGCAATACATAAAGAAGAAGATATCTAAGAACAGATCCGTCTATCATGCTTTTATCTGTGTGTCGATTGCAAAAAAAAGGTATTGAATTTATACATATATAAATAGAGAGAGAGAGAGAGAGAGAGAGAGAGAGAGAGAGTGAGATTGAAATAGCTACCTGAAATACGCCTGGAGAATGTGTCCCACCAATCGGCGGAGTCGGGTACAAGAGTAAGCGGGTCGGGTTTGGATTTCCTGGTCTTATCACGCCTCTTGCGCTTGGTGCCTCTAAGTGGGGCCATGGTGTCAGTTGCTGAGAGGAGGTACAAAAGAAAGAGGGAGAGGGAGAGAGAAGCGAGGATCAAATGGCGCGCGCGTTAATGGAAAGAGGAAGAGGGAAGGAATGGAATCGATTTATACTAATAACAGCACTACACTATTAGCCTAGCCATAGACATGCAAGGCAAGGCAAGGCAAGGCAAGGCAAGGCAAGCGTCTTCTTTAGTTATACCTATACAAAGAGAGAAATAGAGAGAGAGAGAGAGAGAGAGAGAGAGAGGGAATGTAAGTATAGGAGGTGTTGTTTTAAGAGGAGGAAACAACGGGTGGGTTATTGAGACTCGAAAGGAGAGAGAGGGAGGAGGAAGGAGAGAGAGAAATAGAGAGAGAATGGGTCTAAAAATAAGGCATGACAACTTAATTACTTGGTTTAATTTGTACAGAGAGAGAGAGAGAGATTGATTTAAGCTTAATTAAGCGAGTTTAAAGGCTCTGATAACTCTGATATTTATTTATTTTCAAATATTTAATATTTCTTATAAAATTTGAATTTAAATCTATTACTATTACTACTGTATTAGACCTACGATTCAGCTTAATTAAACGAGTAAATCGGTGTTAACAGTTTTTAGATAGCAGCCCTCTGTTTTGATTTGGTTTGTGTAAAACCGCTCTTCAATCCATCCATCCATCCATCATTAATTTTTAGAGCAAATCTGATATGATCAAAAATTTTAATGGTTAATAAATCATAATCGTCAATTTTCGTCTAATTTTTTTATTTATAATATAAATTTTAATTCATAACAAAATTAGCCTTAATTTTATACCAAAATTCATTTATTTTTTATTTTGTTGGCATTAAGGAATAAATGTAATTGCTTTTGATTTGTTTTTGGGAAGATTTACCAAATGGGTTTCTTGTTTTTGCCAAAACAAAAATTAAAAATTAAAAAAGATAAGGCATTGTTTTGGCTGACTTTTCCTTTATTTTGTTGCTACATGGTGAAAATTTGCTCATCTTATGGAAATTCTGATTTTTTTTTCCAAAGTGGAGTGGAGGCCCACCTTATATATATATATATATTTTTTTTTTCTCTTTTCAATCTCTTAATATAATAAAATATGATTTTTTTTTTCTCTTTTCAATCTCTAAATATGTTAAAATATGATTTTTTTTTTTCTCTTTTCAATCTCTAAATATAATAAAATATGATTTTTTTTCCTCTTTCCCTCTCAAATTTAGGGGCAAGGTGGAAATATTTTTAGTTTAAATATTAATTCAAACAATATGTACTTGGTAGAGAAACAGTGGGGCTCTCTATGTTAAAGGCTTTTTTAAAGTTAGTCAAAAATTAACATAAAAAAAATGAAAAAATAACACTCATATGCAAATACATTAGACAAACAAAGAAAAATTTTGACAAAGAGGGAAAATGGATTGAAACCCATTTCATGGATTCTAATTTGCAAATTTATTTTTTCTTGTATCAACTTTTAATGCCTTATAATCTACAATTGGTGAGTGGAAATTTTTTGTTGGACTTAAATAGGAAAATATTATGAATATACCATTATTGATACTATCGTCGATACAGACTTTATTATACACATTAAATTAGTTATTATGCATGTTAATAATTTTTTTATGTATCAACTTTATTATATATATTAAATTAATTATTCTGCATGTTAATGATTTTATTATATATCGACTTTATTATATATATTAAATTAGTTATTATGTATGTTAATGATTTTATTATGTATAATATTTCTATTATTTAACTTCAATACCACTAATATGTATAAGAACTTATTTAAGTTGCATAATCACAATAGTGTACAAAATGAATTTGCATAATAAATTATTAATATGCATAATAATTCATTTAAGTTGCATAATGATATTACTGTACAAAATGAGTTTACATAATAAAGTCATTAAGATACATAATAACTCATTTAATGTAAATAATAAAGCTCATATTGACGACGGTATCAATAACTATATCTGTGTATCAGCTCCCTTAAAAGTAAGCATTGTTGTGGAAAAAGATACTATAAATTAATTTGAATATTACAGTAGATTTAAAAAAAAAACACACACACACACACACACAACTGATATGTTTAAGTAGGACATTACTCTTCGTATAAAAGATCGTATGTTTTAAATATGATCCGAAAATTTTGATCCTTAATTATCTTATACTAGTAAAATAATAATAATAACAATAACAATAACAATAACAATAATAATAATAATAATAACAATAATAATAATAATAATAATAATAATAATAATAATAATAATAATAATAATAATAATAATAATAATAATAATAATAATAATAATAATAATAATAATAATAATAATAATAATAATAATAATAATAATAATAACCAATTCATGAAGAATAAATATATGTCACTAAATCTTCATTAAATGAGGTAAACACTGATTTAAAGCCTTCATGTCATCATGTGGTAACTACTTGCAGATCTTAGCATATCAATGCACTAATTTAATATATTATATACTAAATCAATCTATATATTTAAGAAAATTATTACAAAATCAACTTATTTATTTGAATATAAAATTATTCATGATGTAATATATTATATGTTATGTAGGAAAGCGACATTACAATCTCTCTCTACAATTAAGCAGCTGATTTTTCATATAGTTTAAGTTATTTATATTAACCATGAAAAACAATTAGTTATGATTTAACTATATGATATGTAACTATAGTAAAAGCAAAATAATTTCAATTTATATGATATATATTATTTGCTCCATGTGTACATAAAAAAATGTTATCAATGTCTTTCAAAAAAAGAGAGCTAACATAATAAATGTTTTATTACTAATGGAATTTACTGAATTTTCACTCTGTCTGGAGCCCCAAAATCAATAATAAAATGTCTGTAATTGATACTTAATGAAATATCCTAATTAATTTGTTGATTTTATTTTTCCAATAAATGATATATATATATATCCTGAGGTACAAAGTGAGTTTGTACAACATTGAATAAATGTATGATTAAATTTTAGAATTTGAAATGTAATCAATTAGACAATATAATTATTAATAGATAAGGTTGATTGAACATTTAGTGTTTGTGTTGTAGAAGTTATTAATAGTGACATTAGGTATCATGTAGATAATTTAATTCAGATTAATCAAAGCTCAAGAAAAAAAAAGAAAAAAAATAGAGAGTTTTGGGTTTTTATACTTATAGATGGATCAAGAATACAAATTAATTTTGGGCAGAAAATTAATATGGATCCAAAAGTAAAGTAAAAGGCATCCAAACCAAATTCCAAGCTTCTTTGGGCCTAATAATAATAATAATTAAAACTTCTAACTCATATGAAGAATTTTGGGCCTTTAGGTTTTGATATTAGGTTTTGATAATAGAAATAAATAAATATAGATATGTACTTTTTTTATTTGTCAGGAATATTTTTTTTATAATTTTTCAGAATAAAAGAAAACATCAATATGAGATTTTGTTGTTTAATTTTTTTTATGAGAAATTATTGTTATCTTCAACCTTTTGTATCGTATGATTCAGTCGCTAATAATGAGTGTTGCAATCCATAGCAATATAATTTAATATATGTCACGACCCATAACAGTCCGTAGCTGACCGTTATTGCCCATACCAGTCTGTTTCGGATCGTAACATTATGGTCTGATTTATCTTATCCCGTATATAAACACATTTAAATATTAGTATAAATATTTTTTATCCCATATATAAATATATTTGAATGTTAGTATAAATATTTTTATCTTGTGTATATGAGTGGGATGAGAAGCATGAAGTATTGAAAAAATTGGATGTTTCGTGTTTAATCTATAGAATATGCGTCCAGAATCTCGTGGGGTGCAAAATAGATATACAATTATCACAACTTTTTATTTATTTATGCTTCATATTTCTACTGCAAAAAAGTAAAGAAAGATAATTTAAGAAATAAAATTAATTTAATCAAATCAAAACACGGTTTGCGTTTTTTCAAAAATCAAAACTAACCTAAAAATGAACCGTGGGTTTAATACAGTGGTAAACCACCTCATATTTTCTACGGAGAGACGTAAGTTCAAGTCCCATAAAAATCATTTAAAAAAATAAATAAATACTGAAATTAACAAAAGCACATATATAAAAAAATAACCTAAAAATAGAAAAAAAATAAAAGGACACTAAGTGGAGTTTTTTTTTCCAATTTTCTCTCACCTACCAAGATATATATTTAATTCGCCAGCTTGGATCTCTTAATTAATTAATTAATATGTTCACAAGTTTAATTTCCTCAAGAGTATAGATAGAAATTAATTAAAGTCGTTGATTATTTGATTCCAATTTCCATCGTTCATGTCAGTGTTCAATTAATGAATTGACATCAGAAAAGTAGAAATATTCGGTTGATAGAAACTTAAGCATCACATATTTTGGAGTTGTGCACTTGTCGCATTATTATTTCCAATACATAAATATAAATGTTTCTCATCAGCACACGCTTATGAATAATTGCAATTGCATAGCAACACATTAATTCATGTTGCTTTCATTTTATTTATTTAATGATTCACGCGAATTTCTTTCCGAATTGTGAATATATGAGCTTTTTAATTTCGTTTCACAAGTCTATGGCCGTTATTTTAGTTAAGACAATGCAACACGTGTAAAATATAAATATATATATATATATATATATATATATATATAATGTATAAAATGAGCAATGCTCTCACATGCACATCAAGTTTTGGCAAAGGAACTAATTAATTGATATTGATAATTAATTAATTTTACCCATCCCATTATATTAGAATAATATATATATACATGGATAATTTCACTCATTTCGTTAATTAATGTAAATTCTTTATTTATGGGCAAAAGATGCCCCTTAGAATTAATTAATTAACCAAAAAAATACTTAATGTATCTTGATGTAAGAACTAGTCTTTGATCTAATAGTAAAGATAATACTCTCCGTGTGGGAGATTATAGGTTTGAAATCCGGATAAGAGCCCTTTATAGACATTTAAAGTTAAATAGTTTAGACTCTCATATTTATCTAAAAAAAATATCTTGATATATTATATATTGTAGCAATCTTCAAAGTTGTAGTAGAAATTAAAATTATAATATCCTCACGTCTTAATTTGTTTCCACAATGAAAAAGTAAAAAAAAAAAAAGGAAGACCTAATTAATTTAATTTCCAAGAAAATACCCAATTTCCCACAAAAGGCAATAGCGTGTGGTCCCACCACTAGACTATGGAAATTGTGATCTTAGCATTGATTACGTGTCACCCCTCCATTGGTTAGTTAACTATATATATATATATATCACTAATTAATTAAAATGCGTGTTGACTAGAGTCAAACGCAGTTAAATTAAACTCAAGAAATTAAACCCTCAATGCTCATTAAGTATATATCTATCACTCATGCATTCACTCTATACGCGTACGCAAAAGTATAATCAATTTTTAAATAATTTCGAAAATTTCAAAAATAGAAAAATATATTGTTCAACTTATAAATTAATTATATTTCAAATTTCATGCAATTTAAGTATTAATTAATATTTCATCAAAAACTGTTAAATATGGACTGTTATAAATATCATATAATTTTGATAGTCTTTGACGGAATATCAAATGATATTTAAATTATATAAAATTTGAAACACAATCAATTTATAAGTTCAAGAATATATTTATAACTTCTTTTAAGATTTTTTTAATATTATTTTTTTAATATTTATAACTTCTTTTAAGATTTTTTTTAATATTATTTTTTTAATATTTATAACTTCTTTTAAGATTTTTTTTAATATTATCGAAATTATTAAATTAAATAGTTGTCAAAATATTCCGCTCCATATGTGTAATTCCCTTGCTTTTGTATTAAATGCATAAATTGAGTAGCCTCAATTCCTCAAAAGTGTTAAATTTCTCTATCACCTCATTTAAACTCTCCTCTCTTGATCTCTAGTTCTCTCCTCTTCTCTAATAGTAATTCTACGAAAGCAACTGAGAAGAAAATTTCAAGTTTCAAATTTAATACATAACTAGTGACTGACACAAACCAGTTAATCAATCCATATATGTATACATCTGTATCAATCGATCGATTTAGCCGGGTTATCTACGGCGAACCTTGCACCGACTCTCTCATGCGGGTTGTCATCATCGCCTAGCTAGCGAGGTAATTTACACCCGGAAGAGAGTAGCTTCGTCAATGCCGGTAGGTGTCTACGAGTGCAAGACATGCCGGCGACAGTTTCCTTCGTTTCAGGCATTAGGCGGTCACTGAACGAGCCACAAGAGGCCGAGAGCACGAGCCGAGGGACTCGATCTAACTAAAAAGGCGAAGACAAGCCACGGGTGCTCTGTTCGTGGCGCCGAGTTCACCATGGAACAGGCTATCGGTGGCCACATGTGCCGACACAAGCCCACGGTGGACCTGGTCCATGATGATCCATGGGAGGCTGTGCAGTGTAGATTGCTGTCACTGTTTGTTTAATTAATTACTTTGACAGTGTACAGATTTATTGTAGGTTACCATACAATCTTTCCTTATATATATATATATATATATATATATATATATATATATATATATATACAGCGTGTATGATATTTAATTGATTGATTGGTTTCATTAGATATGATACATTCTTGTGAAATGCTATTGCAAAGATTTTATATGTTATTACACAGCTAGTGCTAATTATCCTTTCTTTTTCTTCCATTTTTGTAGAGATAATTAGGATGAAGTCAAATTGAAGGTTTTGATAGGGGGGAATTAGGAAAAATAGTAGATAAAAGAATTCGCATTCGTTATCATTGAGTCAATGATAAATGAGTTCTATAAATTAATTATTTAAAAAATATTTTGTATAAGTTGAAATCTGAATCGTTATGATGAAAACAAACTGTTATGATTTTATGATAACGAGTTATCATAATCTTATAATAACGATAGATACGGACTCGGATAAAGACGAGAGAATAAAGTAAAATGAGAAGAAAAATGAAGGCATGAGGCGAAACAAATCGAAATAAATGGAAAATAGAAGAGTGATATATGTGATATTTATTTCCCCTTCCAAAATGTCAAAAGGTTGGTGAAGTAATTAAATTAATTAAGGCGATTAAATGGTTATATAAGCCGTACATACAAGGTGTCTATCAGATTAAATTACTAATTAAGTAACCTTTGACTTTTCTGAAGCTATATAAGCTGGCAAATTAAAGCAAATAATTAAGCAATGGGGTTAGGTTAGACTGTTAGAGACTGATCCACTTTATTACTTGTATATATGTGTCGTATTCATTAAATTAATTAAGATGTGAAGTAAATATCTCTTAATCTCGCAAATGACTAACTAGGTCAAGTGATAACTAATTAGAATGACCTCAAAGAAATCGTGAGTTCAAATTTTATTTCACTAAAAAATTTAGGATAATGATAACTAGCCCCATAATTCTTGCCTCATTATTTTGCCCCAAATTCATATTAGAAAAATATACAATTAATGTAGAGGTGTCAATGGGTTAGGTTAGGTCAAGTCGAGTTGGGTTTTAGGTTGCGTAGGCATTATTTATTATTATTTTTGATCTGATACACTTTAATTCGGATCAAAATTCTTTAACCTATATCCGACCCATTCGGATCACGGATCGATCTGACCCAAATAAATTAATTAAGTACTTAATAATTTTTTTTATATTTTTATACAACTTAATCTTAATTAGTATATAAATAAATCTTAATCAATGTAAATTTTTAAAATTAAAGCTAAAAAGAATAATTATTCGGATCATTTTGGGTCAACCGACCCATCCCGGATAAAAAAATGTTGACCCATACCCAACCCTTTTTCTCTTGGATCATTTCGGATCGGGTCGGGTCAAAAGTTAACACTCCTAATTAAATAGAGTTTAAATATGAAAACATATTCAAAATAGAATCCATTGTTATTATCTCAGTTTCTTTATATAATTTTTTTAATTTTCGCAAGTGATTATTATATAAGAGCGATGTAATTATTATCTAGAAATAAAGTAATTATTATCAGTTAGACTGCATTACAATTAACAATTATTTAAAAAAAATATTAAGACTATGATAGAAGGTAAAGAAATATTTACTAAAACTAAAGTGAATCATTATGACAGTGAGATTATGAAATAAATTATATAAAGTAAAAAAAAAAAAAAGTTCTTCTAAAAAAAATTTAAGCCTCATCTTCGACCATCTATCTAAATATTGAAAATACCATGCATGAATTTATTGGCAGCGTTTCTCCCTCGAAATTTCGCAGCAAGTACTCGAAACTGCATCATTATTCTACGTATTCAATCTCTTTTCCTCGTCTTCTTCTTTTTTCCTTTTCCACAAACTTTTTTTTTATCAGAACCGTTACAACGCGTGTGAGACAGTGTGTATGCTCACTTTCAAACCCAACGTACACATTTGTTAGTTAGGATTTGACGCAGACACGCAGTATAAACCACTAATTATCCAACCAAAACAATACTACGTACAACCCACAATAAAAAAAAAAAAAGAGGCATGGACTACCGGTATGTATATATATATATTTTAAAAAAAAATGGGAAGAACAGAGTTCGAAATTGTATATATTTAAAATTAAAAGGTTCGTATTTATTGTTCGTGTATATTATTCGCAAAACTTATTTTATAATTTAATAAATTGATTATATATAATACATCATAGAAATATTCGCAGACAATATTCGTGAACAAAAAAAAAGTGATTTGTAAATGTTCACGAACTTTTTATTTTTCAAAAATATTCATTATTGTTGTCAATATATACATTTTAACTTTTTATTTTCTTATATTAAAAAAATAAATGGTATATATAAGTAGTGGTGTCAGTAGGAGCGATGATTTTCTGCTGCGTAGTATTACGCTGCATGACGTACGGACAAATAAATTATAAGATTTTTTTTAAGAACTACTTTGTATGAATCTTAACGTAATTAGATGAATAACATGTTACATTGTACGGTACAACGCAGTAGAAGATATGAACTCTGTCAATAGAGCTGAGGTGGAGGGTTGATTACTGGCAACCGGTTTCAACGACCGAGATTACTTTGCACGAATCTCAACAAAAAATGAAGCTTCCACAGAGAGATAATGGGGTCAATTAAAAACCAACAACACAACCGCGTTTGAGCCGCGGCGAAGCAACGTCCATTTGTTCTTTTCTATATTTTTTTTAGAAAAAAAACGAAAATTTCTTGGAAATTAAACAAGAATTTTAGTTTTAGAACAATCCAATATAGTTTTAAATGGTACTACTACATACATCTCCACACCAAAATTAATTTTAGAAAAGATATTTGTAAGATACGTCTCACGGAAATCCCTAATTAATTGACTGTTCTAAGAGCGCCAGTTAAAGTTTGTTCTAGAGACAAGAACCTTTCTATTTACTGGTTCTATCCTTATTAGCAATGAAATAATTAGAGTATTAGATATATAAATTTGAAATAATTAGAGTATTAGATATATAAATTAGGGTTCTTTTTTGGACTTTGTCATGAAAAAATATACTAAAAAAATATTTAAATAAATATTTTTAATCATAAATTTATACGTGATAAATTGAAAAATAAATAACTATTTTTCTTAAAAATAATAATACTATATATAATTAAACACAAGATAAATAGTTAAATAAAATTAAAAGTTATGTAAAACCTTACGCCACAACAAACACATTTTTAAATGAAAAGAGAGAAATAAAGATTTATGAAATATTCAATCAGGATAAATAGTAAATCTAACAATAATTATCAGATGAAAAGTGGCATGACTGAAAGGTTTTGAAACTCAACTACTTAATTTTATGGAATATATAGATAAAATTAGTCCGTTAATTTAGTAATCTCTTCAATTTGTCGTATTAAATTTGCAATTATAAAATCACAAGGATACTTTTGTAATTTTAGTAGGGTCCACTAATATTACAGTGACACATGTGGCTATCCATCACTGAACGGCTTTTTACGTATACAAATTGACATTTCTACATCACCATCGATCAATATTCAATCATATTATTTTCATGAAATTCTGTACACAATAAATAATTTTCTTCAAATGGAAAAGGTACTATTATTTGTCACTTATCACAAAACTATCACGTCTTAAAATTAGAGGATAGAAATAAAGTCAAAATAATTAAATTTAGAGAAAGAAGCAGACGAGCTAGTATAATAAAACTTTATTTTATATGATGCTTACAAAATTAGAAAGTCCAATTAATTCTTAAAAAATATCCTACTTGAAAAAAAAAAATTAAAAGGTAATAACAAAATTTGAATTGACCGGTTCGCATTAAATGCCATGGACCATGTTTTTATGAGAATTTGGAATGATTAGCAGGAGGAGGCCTGAGGCATGGCGAGATTTGTGGAGGTGGTGCAAAAACGCGGAGAAAATAAAGAGACGCCATAAACCAAGAAAATAAATATGGAAAATTATGTATATGCATATTAGAATCAGATCGATCAGGTATATATTCAGGTAGTTAGTTAATTATCCGAAAAAGGAATTAATCAAAACGCTGTTTCTGAATTAAACGCGACTTAAATCTTTAATTAATTGTGCAATTAACGCGCGCCTCTTCTTCAGAGTTCACATCCTTTTTTCTTCTCTCTTTTCCAGATGGAGACTTCTCCGCTAATTAATCGATCCTTTGTGCTTTCTCTCATCTCTCTCTCTCTCTCTATATATATATGTATGTAGACACACACAAACACACTACACCTCTTCACACAGGCCACTCTCCTTAATTATATTTACATAGTATACCTCAGATATTCAGATTAGAGAGAGAGAGAGAGAGTTACAGAGTTAGAGAGAGATGGAAAGCGTAGACGATGCGGCATGTCTCTTGTTGTCTCTTTCCAGCGGGAGCGATGCCGAAAGCACGCCAAAGAAAAACACGCGCAAACGCCGGCTGCGGCCATCAGATGGAGAGTTCGAGTGCAAGACGTGCAACCGGCGGTTCTCGAGCTTTCAGGCGCTGGGAGGTCACCGCACGGGGCACAAGCGCGCCAAGATTGTCAATATCAAAGACATCTTAGACCGCTCCGATCTTTATGACGAGCATCATGGTCTCCAGAAGCCGACAACAGCCCAGAAAAACCATCTGCACCAGTGCACCATTTGCGGTGAAGGATTCTCCATGGGTCAGGCGTTGGGGGGCCACATGCGCCGCCACCGTGCCGACCCCGTCGATGTTGACGACGTTGCGTCTGGCCTCAACATACCGCTGCCTTCGCTCGAGGAGTGTGGCCGCTCCGGCGAGATTTCGGGCATCCCTAGGAATGCTTCTCATGTTAGGTTGCTTGAGCTCTTTGTATAGACAATTCTATTTATATTGTCTATACAAAGGCCTCCATTTCTAATTATGTGCAGCATCATTACCTTTTATTTAGTTTTGTAAATTCTATTGCATATTTATATGTTAGATTACTGCTGCATGAATATATGCCTTTAGATATATATGTGTGTAGTAGTTTACTTTATTTGATGCAGTCATATATATTATCTGACCTAATTCATGCAGTATACATATAATCCATTCTTTTATTTTTCTGTATGAATTGTTGGTTTCTTCCGTAAATAATTAAGCATATAAGTACTACATGCATGCTTACATGCACTGTTTATACTTCTGATCACTTGATTTTACTTGGAAAAATTCATCAGGTACTTTTTAGTTTTTATTTTATTAAGAATTGGTAAATAACACATATTTTGTTTGTTTACAAAATTACTTCGTCTACAGAAAAAAATAAGCATATGATGTTTTGGTGAAGAATTTCCAATTAAACACTTATTTCTCTTGAAAAAAAACTTGATGTGTATTCGATAAAGAGAGTTAAATTTTAAATCTTTTCTCCTATATCACATCAATCAATATTCTTATCCATTTGATTATATTCTCTCCTTTTTTTTATTATGATAAGATTATATATTCATATTTTTTGTGCCCTCTCTCCACATTTAAGAGAGAACAAATGTATATATGTTTTTGTAAGAACTTTTCATGCAATTAAATGTTTTGTTTTTTTATTATACAAATTTGGAGTCTTGAAACAAAATATTTATTTATGCCTAAACTTTATTTAATTGTGTGATTTTTTTTTCATTATCGTTATAAAAACTTAATTTATTATGAAACTAATGTTATTTTTTCAGAATGAAGTATGATGAGAGACAATCCTAATTTTTAAAGTTACTAGTGTATGGTATCAATTATTTTTTTTTCATTCTCAAATGCATCCAACTACAACTAAGTTATAAGCCCAATCACAACTATACTATAAATTAAAACATATTTAGAGGAGCAGGGACGGATGTAGATAATATTTTAATGGAGATCAACTGTTTTACTAATTAAAGATTTTATGATAATTAATTTAATCATATATGAATGTGGAGATCAAAGTAAAAGTTTTTGCATAAAATATGAGGGTCAAATTAGACATAAATTATAAATTTTTCTGAAACTACAATAGAAAAATCAATGCATATATATAAGCATTTTGAAAAAATCGATACATATTCCATACAAATCCGCCTCAATAGAATATCCGGAAAAAAATAAATTTTGGGGGTTTCATAAAGTAACTCTATATATATATGTGGATTATATATGGATTTAATTTGCTAACTTTAAGATATATAT